>JBANSL010000008.1:51047872-52247872 GCA_037127255.1 Persicaria tinctoria
TATAACTTTAAGTTGTGCAAATATAACACTATGTTTTGCAAATGTAACATTATGTTGTGCATATCTAATTATACAATTGTGCAAAAGTAAGATAGGATTGTGCAAAAGTAGAATACAACTGTGCATAACTAAGATTATAATGTGCATGATTAACAATTTGCGATTGTTGCGCTCTTGTCTATTATGTAACCTATGTGGGATTTGAACCCACGTCTTTGTGCAAACGCACATTGCTCTACCAATTGAGCTAATAGGCTAAATTATGATTTTCATGCTAAAATAGAAGAACCTAATCGAGCATATCGCAATAAAATTCTAAAATCCAATTAGCTCATGATTCAAAACCAATTTGGCAATGCTATGAACATGAAATTAGCTCCAAATCAACCCAACAACACAACCATATCATCAATTTAAGTCAATTTTGCTTTTGGCAAAAAGCCCCAAATTCTAAAACATATCGCAATATAAAATTCTAAAATTCAATTAGCTCATGATCCATAAACAATTTGACAATGATATGAACATGAAATTAGCTCAAAATCAACCCAACAACACAACCATATCATCAATTTCAATCAATTTGGCTTTTGGTAAAAAGCCCCAAATTTTAAAACATATCGCAATATAAAATTCTAAAATTCAATTAGCTCATGATCCATAAACAATTTGACAATGATATGAACATGAAATTAGCTCAAAATCAACCCAACTACACAACCATATCATCAATTTCAATCAATTTGGCTTTTGGCAAAAAGCCCCAAATTATAAAAATGGTTTTATAATTCACTCTTTGTTGTGCCATTTTTACTCACTATCAGATGCTGCAAGTAAACAAATGGAATCCCTAGAGTAAAAATGGTTTAAAAAAAGGCTTAATTAACTTGAACTGATTACTGTCATATTTACTGGAGACGCACAAGGAGGATACAGAAGGGATGTTCTCCTTCATGAATAGGAGGCATAAATTTGAACTGATTACCGCCATTGTTGTCGCCGGATTACTGCCATTGTTGTCGCCGGATCTGTTGAAGAACTGATTACTGCCATTGTTGTCGCTGGATCTGTTGAAGAACCCAAGCAAATCCAAAAAGAAGGGGAAGGAAGGGGGAGATCTGATGAAGAAGAAGCAACCTCGTTGGAGGAGGCGTCAGATCTGAGGGCGACGAGCACCGGGGCCAAGAACATCACCACCGGAAGTGGGAGGTGGGATGCAACTACGAGATTCCGAGCACCTGCGAGACCAGGGCCACCGCCATGCCGAAATCAGACGTCGTCGCGAGGTAGGTGGGTTCCACCTGCCATGGCGGACGATCAGAATCACCCCTTCCACTTCGTTTCCATCGATCGATCAGAATCACCTCCCATGGCGGACGACAAAGAGAGAGAGAGCGAGGGTTTGTGAAGTTTTGTGATTGCAATTAGGGTTGTAGGCCCGAATTCAGTCTTTTTTTAAAATCAGCCCATTTTCACTTTAAGCCAATTTTTCATCTTAAGCCCCTTTTTCACTTTAACCTCACCCTATATATATATAAAAAGAAAAAAAAGAAGCAATATGATTGGTTGAATAAATGAATAATATACAGTAAATAAAAAGAAAAAAAAGAGGCGCGTGGATGACGAGCGTACAACTATTTACCCTAAAACTCCTCTCTGCATCGGATCTGACCGCCCTCTTAGTAGCTCCTCGTCTATGCCGTCTGGCTTTCCGAGCACCACCTCCTTGTCTCCTAGTCTCCTCTCGCTAGCAACCCTCCCCTGCCAAACCACTGCCTCCCCCCTCGCAGCTGTTCGATTCCCGGCGGCGCTTCTCGGCCTGGCAGTGATTCTTCAAAGCGGTCGTCGGGGAAGGAGTCTGATTTCAGTCGGAAGGTGTTAGAGAAGTGGAGCCCTAGGGTGAAGATCCAGCTTCTGGCTCTCCGACTCGTGAAGATGACGATCTTCGTTGGGAGGCCCTTCATCCGGTCCTCTGCCACGCCCTCGCCGATTTCGACCGGCCTCCTCCATTCCTCCGCCACTTTCGACCTCGTCGAGTTGCTGGACTAGTTGTCTCAGATCGAGATCAACGGCCTTGGTCAAGCGGAGTAGCTGACAGCGTTGAAGGCGGCGATTGAGTCAATGCCGACAGTGGATATAATGGAAGAGCAGGTGAGCACAAAATCGCACTTGCGCTGAAGCGCTTCGTCGTCGGCGAGGAACTTGCACTGAGATCTGCCAAATCTCTTGCTCCTAGATCCGTGCTCCTTGCCGACGTCCTTCTTCAACATCAACATGAATCGATTCCCCATTCTGATATGTCCCAAGCTCGCAAAATCTCGGCGATTGTTTTGAAATTCGGAATCAAACGCTTCAACAAACACACAGAAAAGGTTAATTGTAAAATTACTTGTTTGCTTCAACTTGATTCAGTAACATAAGAATCAAGATTGTATGAGGTGTATGGTCCGTATGGACAGAAGGGAATTTGAAATAGTTTTGGAATGTTGAAGTAGACAATGAGTTTGTTAATTGG
This sequence comes from Persicaria tinctoria, assembly GCA_037127255.1. Lineage (NCBI taxonomy): Eukaryota > Viridiplantae > Streptophyta > Magnoliopsida > Caryophyllales > Polygonaceae > Persicaria > Persicaria tinctoria. The sequence continues at coordinate 51,050,388 of JBANSL010000008.1, forward strand.
AATTGCAATAAATAAATTACAGCAAAACTGACATAAGTAGGAAAATGGGTTGGGATTATGGCTGATATACGAGCTAACGAGCTCGAGTAGTGGGTGTTCAAGCTCGGCTCGTTTACAAACGAGCCGAGCTCGAGCCTCATTTTCTCGAGCCGAGCCGAGTCGAGCTCGAACTACTCACAAAATGTAAATCTGTGATTCAAAGTGAATGGAGTCTAAAAGGCAAAACGGCTGACAGACTCTTTAGAAGAAGAGGTTAAATAAAACCTAGGGACAGAACTGTAATTTCACCTACGAAACGAGATATACGCCCTATTTACAAGGGGTTAAATAAAACTTATTTACATAGGGTCAAATAAAACATAGGGGAGAACTGTAATTTCACCCATAAAATGAGCTATACGAGCTACTCGAGCCGAGCTCGAGCTCAGAATTCTACTCAAGCTTGGCTCATATTTAATTCGAGCGAGCCCGAGTCGAGCTTTTTTCGAGCCGAGCCCGAGCCGAGCTCGAGCTACTCGGCTCAAGTAACAGCCCTAGTTGGGATCATGGCAATCGTAGCCTTCACAGCCATTGAGAAAGTGGTTTATTTTTAAGGTTTATTCTTCGTTAATTAAAGTGGTTCAATGACTAAATAGAGATTCGTTCAGTGACTAAAAAAAATTTGGTTTAGTGACTAAAAAATTTAATTATAAAAAATAAAGAGTGGTTCGGTGACTAAAAAGAAATTGGTTTAGTGGCTAAATAGAGGTTGGTTCAGTGTGACTAAATAGAGGTTGGTTCAGTGACTAAATAGGTTGGTTCAGTGTCTAAATAGAGGTTGGTTCAGTGACTAAATAGAGGTTGACTCAGTGACTAAATAGAGGTTGGTTTAGTGACTAAGTAGGTTGGTTCTGTGTCTAAATAGAGGTTGGTTCAGTGTCTAAATAAAGATTGGTTCAGTGACTAAATAGAGGTTGGTTCAGTGACTAAATAGGTTGGTTCAATGACTAAATAGAGGTTGGTTCAGTGACTAAATTGAGGTTGGTTCAGCGACGAAATAGAGTTTGGTTCAGCGACTAAATAGAGGTTGGTTCAGCGACTAAATAGAGATTGGTGCAGTGACTAAATAGAGGTTGGTTCAGTGACTAAATAGAGGTTGGTTCAGTGACTAAATAAGTTGGTTCATTGTCTAAATAGAGGTTGATTCAGTGACTAAATAGAGGTTAGTTCAGTGACTAAATAGGTTGGTTCAGTGACTAAATAGAGGTTCGTTCAGTGACAAAACAGAGGTTGGTTCAGTGACTAAATAGAGGTTGGTTAAGCGACTAAATAGAGGTTGGTTCAGTGAATAAATAGAGGTTGGTTCGGTGACTAAATAGAGATTAGTTCACTGGGCGTGATTCACTGGATTTGGTTCACTTGATGTGGTTCACTGGATTTGGTTCACTGAGTGTGGTTCACATGATTTGGTTTACTGGATGTGGTTCGCTGGATGTGGTTAACCAGATTTGGTTAACTGGATTTGGTTCACTGGACGTGATTTACTGGATTTGGTTCACTGGACGTGATTTACTGGATTTGGTTCACTGAATGTGGTTCACTGGATGTGGTTCCCTGGATGTGGTTCAGTGACCGAATATAGAGAGGTTCAGTGACCGAATAATACGGTTAAAAAATCAATTATAAAAATGTGAAAAATTTTAAGGGTAAAATATACATTAACATATCTCTTAATGTGTAATTAATAAATTTATAAGAAAATATTTTAATTGATTAGAATATAGGCAAATTGGTTTAACCGTAAATGAAGGTTTTTTTTTTAATCACCCGTAAATGAATTAGTGGTTAGTATTATAAGGTGCAATAAAAATCATAGGTGTAGTGGTACTGCCTTGCGAAATGAAGCCGTTTGCCCCGTGTTCGAGACCTCTGGAAAACACGAAGACTCCTTCCGTTATTTTTAATTACTTGCCAGATAGGCGCATGTAAGGGACGCGCGGTAGGTGCGACTGGTTGACGCGCGGATATGTGGACTGCCAGCAGTCAATTTGTGATTGGGGGCCGCGCTTTATTTTTCAATTTATCCACCAATCAAATCGCTTCTTCCTTCTCACTTTTGGCTTTGTGTGTACCCGAACCCCACCATATATATATATAGGAAGTGGTTAAAATGAAAATTGAGCTTAAAATAAAAATAAGGCTTAAAATGAAACATATATATATATATATATATATATGGTGTGGTTAAAATGAAAATTGAGCTTAAAATAAAAAATAAGGCATAAAATGAAAATGGGTTTTAAACCGCGCGGGTCTGAATTTTTTTTAAAAGGAAAAAACGAACCGGACTAAACCGGCCTAAAAAAAGCCCCTTCTTCCTCTCCCTCATCTCGCCTGCCTCTGGCACGCGTCTCTCTCAGATCTCGAATGCCAGGACGTCTTCGATCTCCGGCTCAGATCCTTCACCCTAACTCGCAACCATGCGACTCAGATTCTTCGGCCTCTCCCTCTCACGCTCCTTCTTCTCTCTCTTCGCCTCAGCTCATTCAACTTCAACATAGCGCCTCCAGTTGCAGCTCTTGGCTCTCTTGCGTCCTCCGCGTCTCTGAGGACGACGAGGACGACATCCTCCTCACCTACGGCCTCCACACCCTCGTCGTCTTCCACCTCTTCAAAATCAGGTATCTTCTTTCTCATTTCCCCCCTTTTCTACTGTTCTACGATTCTGAATTTGAGGAATTCGTATTTAGGTCACAACTTAGGCTTCGTTTGACACTTGCTCCGATTAATGGTTCACCCTTTGACAAGGTCAATTTCTGTTTCCTGTAATCCTCTCCATTCATGTCTATTGATTGATTTGCTTGATTTAGAGAATCATTGATTAGAATGGAAAATTTCATATTTCTTCTTCATTGTTGAAGAGAAGTACCTTTTTTAGAAAATGGGATCATTTTCCTCACAAGCCAAATATATATTCTGAGCAAGCCATATTATGATCATATCAGGTTTATTTTTGTGATTGAAGGAGCTGTCACTATGACTAATTAATCTGGCATCAAACACAATTCACAAACTGATGGTGAGAGACTGATGGTGAGAGATATATTTCATGGGCCTACCTTTGTTTTCTTCTGAATATAAATTCTCTTAGTATAAAGTTTTCTGTTCAAGATAGTTGAAATGTTGCATCTTTGTCCTTTGAGTTCATTTTTAGCCAACATGAGTTTTCCTCTAGAGACCTTGGAGCAACACATGCCAAGGCTACACAACTCGCAAGAGAAGCCCTTAGTGGTTGTCGCGTCTATTTCTTTCCATCCTTGCAGGCGGATCTCCATGGGTTCAATCTCTCTTCAATTTCACGTCATAATCCTCTCGTTTTTAGTTCTAATCCTAGATTGCTCCTGAATTCTTAATCATTTTGAATTGTCATTTTTCTATTTCTAGACTTTCATAAGCTTCTCAGAGAGATAATGAAAGAGATGATCAAGGCTTTGATCATGATGATGGGGACGATAATAAAAAGCACAGTCTCTCAAATATATACAATGTTGATCACATGCTTGATGGCTCTGATGAGAGTGAAGAAGGTTCTGAAAACCTTGGATTGCAAATGCTGCCATCGTATTATGATGACAGAGGTTCCCATAAAAGTAAGGATCTATACGAGCTTCTTTGTGTATGGCTTACTTGGTTAAATATGTCTAGGGAGTACCAATATTATGAATTTGGATGTGAGTTTGTTGTTAGGTGTTTACTGTGAATATGTGTTTTAGACTTGACACTATTATTCCTTTCCATTTCCAAAGGCAGAGAAAGAGAGCAGGATCAGAAGAGGGAAGAAATGAGTAGAATTAGAGACCATGGAATCAGAAAAGAGTATACTATATCGTAATCAACATCTGTACCATTCAACAATGAATACTTGGGAGAGGAAAGAGTAGTATTTGTTGGTTTTTAGCTTTCAATGGTAGATGATTGAGAGGCCTTTGTGCTAATTTTAGAACTAAAATGTACAATTTTAATTTTAAAAAGTGCAAATATAAAACTGAAAAGTGCAATTTTAGAACTCAAATGTTCTTAGCTTGTACATATTTTGGGTTAGCTTGTTACTTGTGTTAAGATCCATAAGCTCAATGAGGAATGAGCGCCTGAACGATTGTCGTTTAGGAGGTTGGTGGTTCGACTCCACCGGGATCTATCTATTATTTCAATTTTCAAAGTTTGAATGTTCAAAGTTTATTTATGTACTTTATAATCATATTCATGCACTTTATAACCTTATTTGTGAACTTAAAATATAATAAGATGATTAAGGCCACTAAAATTATACAAAGTTAACAGTTTGTATTTGGAATGACTTGTTTAATGAGTAATGTACACTAATTAGGAGATTTTTTTATATATATTCATAGAGATCCCATCTTATTTATGCACTTATATTTGAATTGTTTTAGAGCATTGTGCTTGCTGATTTTGTTTTGGTGCCTACTGAATTTTCAGAACAGAACAAGAGGAGCTGGGTTTTTGTCATCACATTATGCGTTTGTTGGGGCTGTTGGGTTCATTTGGCTGCGATCATTGGTGGATGAAGCTGCATAAATTTTTCACAACCTCAATTTCAACATTTTGCATCGATTCTTGTCACTGTTTGCTGCTTTCTAGCTGATGTAATTGGTGATTTGAGGAGATATTTTTTCTGCTGTAAATATTAGGTATTTTTTTTTATTCTTTTCAGCCATGGAAACTCAAAGATTGGGGCTGTTTGGTGGTGATGTCTTTAGGGACCTTAAAATCAGCTTTTGGAGCTGTTTTTATGTGAATTTGCAACTACAGATAAAGTGGGTTTTTTTTTATGCAAATATGCACTTTGAATTATTAAATGTGCACTTTGTAATCTTATTTACGCACTTTAAAATTGTATTCCCGCACTTTAACTAAATGTGTATAACATATGGTGTGGGTTCATGCACTTCATTATTTTATTTTTGCACTTTATAATTTTAATTGTTCACTTCATAATCTTATTCATGCATTATGTCATTTTAACTAAAGAGTGCGTACAACTAGGCCCCCCAGACCCTGCTCAGGTGGGATAACTAAGATTGTTGTTGTTGTTGTTGTATTCTTGCACTTGATCATTTTATTTATGCACTTTACAATCTTAATTATGCACTTCATGATTTTATTCCCTGAAATTTGAACAGATTAGTTTTTATTTTAGCTTGAATTAGTTTATATTATTCATGCACTTCATGATTTTATTCTTAGACTTCATTTTATTCTACACTTTATAATCTTAATTGTGTACTTTATAACCTTATTCATGCACTTCATCTTATTATTAATACACTATATCATTTTATTCTTGCACTTTATCATCTTATTTATACACTGTATAATCTTAATTGTGCACTTTATAACCTTATTCATGCACTTCATCTTATTATTAATACAATATATCATTTTATTCTTGCATTTTATCATCTTATTTATGCACTTTATAATCTTAATTGTGCACTCCATAATCTTATCATGCACTTCATCTTATTATTCATACACTATATCATTTTATTCTTGCACTTTATCATCTTACTTATGCACTTTATAATCTTAATTGTGCACTCTATAATCTTATCAATGCACTTCATATTATTATTCATATACTTCATCATTTTATTCTTACACTTTATCACCTTATTTATGCACTTTATAATCTTAATTATGCATTCTATAATCTTATCAATGCACTTCATATTATTATTCATATACTTCATCATTTTATTATTGCATTTTATCACCCTATTTATGCACTTTATCAAACTAAAATTTCACATTATATTAGATAGGAATTTTGCCCTGCCTAGGTTCCAAGGACGAACCACATGTTCTCGAAAGCACCTATGATTTCGCACCTTGCAATGCAATAGGCTAAAGAATGGTAAATTATATGAAATCTGAAATCTTGCCACTGAAGTGGAAAAAAAATACATATATGCATGATGGCAGAATATCAGTAACAACATGGCAATGATATTCATAATAGGAGTTATTTTTTAGCCATTCATCAAAGCATGATACAAAGAAAGAATCCAAGACAATGATATTCAGAATAGGAGTTATTTTTTGGCCATTCATCTATACCTCGCTATCAATTTGTTCAGCAATGAATTGGTCGCATAGTAACTGAACTTCTAAGTGTCGGCTCTACATAAGGTATTTATATCTAGTGTTAATGTAGGCTCAATTCCAGGATATCAGTAACCAGGGGCGGCCCCAAGGTGGGGCGGGCGTACGCGGCCGCCCCACCCTTCGACCCACGCGCCCTGGGGTTTGGAAAAAAAATAAAAAAATATTTATATATATGGTAGTGTTGTAATAAGTAAAACTATGATGAATATGGAATCAATTAGTCTACTTTGCTTTGTTGGTTGAGGGGAAGGAAGGAAAGTAACCTTAGGGCACCAGCATTCATGGGTTTTCAATTACCCTATCCCACTCTCTCTCCTTCTATAGGGTAAACCCATGAATGTGGGCTAAACCCTATCAATGAGATGGGGAAGGGTTACCCTAGTGCAAAGGGTTTAACCTATCCCACTTCCCCTCTACTTTTGTATATATAAAAATACTTTATTTGTTTTGTTTTTATTGTTTATTAAGTTAATTAATTTTTGATTGGTAGAGAATTGTGGTGGGGTATAGATAAAGTTAAAAAAGTAAGTAATGGGGTAAACTTATGAGTGTAGAGAAAATCTTAAAGGAAGAGGTAGAAGTATTGAAAAATGAGGTGTCGAAATATTACGATGAGAGATAATAAAGATTCGGAATGGGGTTGCCCCATGAATGCTGATGCTCTTAGACCAAAGGTTGGGGGGTTCAATTCCCACTAGTGTCTCCATTTTTTTAAAAATAATTCACCTCCCTAAAAATAGCATTTTTATTTGTTTTTCAACTTACACCCCCCACTTTCTTTGTTTTTACCCCTTATTTAATTATATTCTCACTTCCCGACTTCCCTATTATATACAAAGTATCTAGCTATAACTAATTAAAACCCATAAAATTGGTGAAATTAGCCTCTTTTTTTTAAAAAAAAATCGCCTCCCTCAAAACAGATTTGTTATTCTTTGTTCAACTTGCACCTACTTTCTATGTTCCTACCCCCTTATTTAATTATGTTCCCACTTCTTGAGCTCCCTATTATATACAAATTATCTAGCTATAAACTAATTAAACCCCATAAAATTGGTGAAATTATGATTTGATTATGAGAATAAATTTTGTGAAATTTTCATTAGAGTTTGTGATTTTGAGAATAAATTTTGTTTTTTAGTTATTGTGTATGTGATTTTGAGAATGAAATTTATGAATTGAATTTGGGGTTTGTGAATTGAATTTGTGGAGCTTTATGCAATATATGTATTTTTGTAACCTGTATATTCAAATCACAATTTCTATCATGTCTTTGGGAACCAAAAGATATTATAAAGTTGATGAGTTTACAATCCTAGCTAATATGCAAAAGCCTTGAATTTAGCACGATTGAATTTCGATAAATTTACACTTCTAAATATGACAAATGCCTAAATTTCAAACGAATGACGAGAAACAACTATCATATACAAAACAAATGTAAGTCTACTTTTCTATAATCCACTGTTAAGTTGAAAGTGGTAGCTTAGGTAAAGGAGTTTATTCACGGTCAATATCTCAGTACACATTAGAAAATTTCGCCCCACCTTTCGAAGGATCCTGCGGCCACCACTGTCATTAACAACATGGCAGAAACTCGATTCTTTACACAAGATCAGACATGAGTATCTCAATCTCACCCAGGTTCCAAGTACGTGATCATAAGGATACATTTTCCTCCTGATCATATCACTTGCAATGCAATAGGCTTACCTCCCAATCTCACCCAAATAAAAACTCTAAAAGTCAAGTCATTTGAAGTCAACAATTACCTAATTAGTCCATCAATTTCAACAAACATCTTGATCACATTCAGGGCCTTGCCTAGCTGCTATCAGACACAACCATAGCATTAATATTTCCTAGAATAAGATTTAAAATATATATGTTTACCAAGCAGGAGTTCTGGATGCCTAGAATCACCGACATATCTGTCTGAGTTGTTCAAGTATTTGTAGGTGGGAGGGAAATAAATTATTCCTTCATTCCACCCAGCAAAGACGTGCCCGTGCCTTTGCTCTATCCCTAGCTGATCGATCAAACGCAAGCAATTAAGTAAATATATTTAATTAGGCTCAAGAGTTCATGAGCATATATGCATATAATCAAGCACTGACTGAAGAGAAAACATCTATTTTTACTTGCCTAGTCATTCTCTAGAAGCGATCTCCAGTTTTGCATCTCCACCAGAGCCTTCGCAGACCGGTAAGATAGTGCAATTCGATAGTTCAAATCTCCAAGCCATATAATTCGAATGTGACAAGATTCACGGTTAGAATTACTTTGACAGTAGCTCAATTAATAGTAATACCGTCCACTAAATTTCAATTCAAGCTCACAACTAAAATAAATTTGCAATTTAAAAATGCTGCATAGCAGGTTGGCCTGTGACCAATTGGCCATGAGGAGGGATAAATTGCAACATCAAAAGAATATGATTTTATTAGAGCTGCAACTAGCAACTTGCTTCTTTACTCTTATACTTCAACTACCGATTCCTAAGCAAACATTGATCCCCTTCCAGCAACTTGTGACCAACTGACCATCAATCAAGCATAACAAACCTAAACTAATGAACCTAATGTTCAATTTTAGGAATCAAACACTAAATCAGCATAATCAGACCTAATTTAGTGTAGTTTCGCAAACTATATGAGATCGAGTACACAGAAAATCAAAGGAGCAAGAGGGGAAAGCCCCTGCTTCTGGCGAATCAACATTGAAAGAAAGGGTACACAAAAAACCCATAATATCATCCATTAAAATCAAGAGGCCTGGAAATTTGCAGGAGATTGACATTGAAAGAGAAGGCACACAACTGTGATAACTCTTCTCAACAAGCCAAAGACAACAGCTCCAAGCACTAAAATTCCAAAATCCACTTTCAAGAAGTTCTAACAAGTATTCGTGAAGTAAACAAAACTAATTGAGAAAAAGAAAATCGAACTAGAAATGGAACAATTAGAGGAGTGCGTGGAATAAGTTGAGGCTAAATTCACCTTTGGAGATCGTCCGCGCTGAAGATTAGAGGGAGAGGAGATGCCGGAAGAAGTTCCAACCCCAAAGGCTAAGAGAGAGGAAGCAGATGCGCCGAATCCAAAGGAAGGAGCGGAGGAGGAGGAATCAGCTGCGCCGAATCCAAAGGAAGGAGCGTCGGAGGACGAGGCAGCTGCGCCGATGCCGAAGGTAGGGCGGTAGAAGCGGAGGATCTAAGGTTTGAGGAGAAAGTGGTGGAGGGGAATGCAGAGGATGAGAAAGGTAGGAGCAGTCAGAGGCTTGCAGCAAGGACCGAGTAGGTTCGGTCGGGTGCAGGCGGGCGACGACGGGAACGAGGAGGAGGGCGGGCGGGGAATGACGGGAACGAGGAGGAGGGAGGAAGAGGAAGGAGATGACCAAAAACGCTGAACGTGAATTGGGAATGAGAGACAGGTTCGGATCAGGGCTTAACAGGATCCGCGCCGCAATCCGAAAAATAAGTCCATTTTCATTATAAGAGATTTTTTCATTTTAAGCCCCTTTTTCATTTGAACTATTACATATATATATATATATATATATATATATATAATACTTTAAATTAGAAGACTTTGATTATGTGTCATCTTCTCCTCGATTTTAGTTAATTCAACTAACCCCCTATTTTCTTTTTTTTTTCCTCTCTCCTATATTTAATTATTATTTCCTTTAATTATTATTTTTATTCTTCCCTTTATCTTTTTAAATCAATCATTTTCTTTTTTTTATTTCATACATATTTGTTAACAATTGGGTTTAATTCAAAACATTGAATTCAATTTAATATAGCTATTGGGATTAACTCAAATTTATTTCCTTTAATTATTTGTTTCTCCTTCTTTTTATCTTTTCAAACAAATTACATTTTTTCTTTTATTTTTATCACATTTACTATATATATATTCTTAAAATAAAAGAGTTTTAGCATATATGAATATATGATATCCCTACTTTTTTTTATCTCTTTAAATCAATCTATTTTTTCCTTTAATTTTTCTTCTTCTTCCCTTTAAACCAATCACATTTCTTTTTTATTTTTAATATATTTACTAACTATTAGACTTAATTCAACACATTAAATTTACTATAATCTAATGCTTACTATTAATCTACATGTAAATATTTATATATTATAAATATCTAATCTATATATACTTTTAATATATATAAGCATTTCTGATGATATGGCATAACCAATATCATGTTAGATAAATGTTATACCACATCACATGTAAATAAAGTTGCAATGATATTATTATTTTTACTAAGTGATTTAGATATCCATATTTATGTATTATGCTTTTACATGATATTTTTTTTAAAATAATTTTTTTCATATATTTATAAGATACATTTATGGTAAATATTTTAATGAATTTTATCTTAATGTTTATTATTATTTTGTAATATTATTTTTTATATTATTAAGATTTTAGTTTTAAAAAATCGCGTCATGACGCGGGGATTGTACTAGTTTCCTTTAAATGTAAAAAGTCCTTAACGTGTAAAATTGGCTTAAGGTGTAAAATTTTGTCTTTTAGTGGATTTAACACACGGGCAGGCTGATTTAACCGGAAAAAAAGGCCCAATTTGGCCCATCTTTTGTTCAGCTTCTTCAATATGAGAAAGCGGTCTTCGATCTTCCCTGGCCGTCGGTCTTCCACCTTTGCAGCGGAGCGAGAAGAGGAACAAATCTCGCCCCTTCCCTGGCCATCGTCATTGGCGTCGAAACCTCCGGCGGAGACGGTGTTGCAAGTGGCGTCGTTGTGGTCGCTCAGTTGCACGAGTTGCTCGGCGACGGACATCTCGGAGCGGGAGAAGTAACAGTCGGCGGACATCCGGCCTATCTTCTCCATCTTCGATCAATTAGGGCTCTCAGGTTCGTTTGTTGCTTCTCTTTTGGCCCTCTTCTATCAATCAATCGTCGATTTCGTCTTCTAATTAGGGTTCTGAAATTGGTATCTGTTCCTTCATCTTCTAATTAGTGATCGAGATCGTGTTTTTGTGCTTCTGAATTATTTAATCAGTGGATTGAATTATTTTTTTATTGAATTTATGAATTTTGATGGATGGAATTTGGATTGAGATTGAGATTTGTGGATTTGAAATAGAGATTGAGATGGGATAAATTCATGTCTTCTAGGTGTTTGATAAAATGCCTAGGAGAGAAATCGAGATTGAGTTATGGTTAAATCCATGCCTACTAGGTGTTTGATCAAATGAATATTGTTGCAAATTACATGGCGATGTGGTGACTTTCTAGCATATATATGTATTTTCATGTATCTGTCAATCATTTATTTTGCGAACAAGACCTTTTTCTTTGCAATGAAATGGCTGATGAGTCCTTGGAATATGAAAAAAAAGCCCCCAAAATTGAAGAACTACAAATAGAGATTGACCTAACCATGAGGAGGATAAGCAAATAGAGATTGAGTTTCATGGCGCATAACTACTGGAAAGGGAAATGGGCATGCACCATCCAGTGGATTGTGGTGGAGACCTCAACCTCCAATTGTATTGTCAAAAGTTGTGCATTGCTTTTGTGGTTTGGTAGGAATACATATATAATAGTAATTGACTTGTCACTTGGTGTGCTTTAATTTCTTGAAGCGTTCCTATGCCAATTTTTAGAGATGCAAGATGGACACTTGGCTAATATAATTAAAATTTCTATTTTTCAATTGCTCATAAGATCTCTAGATCGAGTATGTTGTTATACAGTAATTACTAATTAAGATTGACAATTGCTAATTGGTTGAGATCTGAGTTTCAAGTATTGCACCTTCAATTCAGTTAATATATAATAGGTCTTCCACATTACATTACATATGTTCTTATTTTTCTGTAATTCTTATTCCAAGCAAGCCAAATAGTTAAAATTTTAAAACTCTTAACAGTCTACAATTCAGTTAATATATAATAGGTCTTCCATTTTTTGTGGCATTAGCTAAATTGCTTATGAACTTTTTTCTCTTTATCCTTTTCTCCTTATACAATGATTGTGAACTACTGTTGTTCTGTCATAGGTAACTTAAGACTTAACCTTCAAGAAGTATGCTGCCTCTACCACCAAAATTTAGTTCGATAGCAGCAGTTCCGAAAGTGGGTGTTAGCAAGGCTGGTGACAACTCAAGGAAATAAAAACCTGAAATTGTCCCAGGTATTGACCTAGAAGTTACCTCTCTCACTTGCATGATAGCTTAATGATCTCTCATGTATCACTCTTGATTAAAGCTTTATTTTATGGTTTAGTTCCTCTTGACTACATGCGTGTCACTCTTAATTGTGCTAACTCTTAACTTTTGCAGACTATTATGGATGAAATTATGAAATCATGCAATCCATTAAGTTTAATATTTGGCTTCTACTACTTATTGATTCAGATTGCACAATTGTTATCTACAATTGCACTAATATATCTTATTTTTGCACTTAATATAGTTCATATTGCACAATTGTATTCTAAAATTGCATTAATATGCATGATGTCCGATTATAAGCCTATTAGCTCAAAATGGAAGAGCAATGTGCGTACGCACAAAGATGCGGGTTCAAATCCCGTATAGGCTATCTATGTTTATCGCTTTGAAGTACTATGTTTCTCTTCATGAATAAGAGTGTAAAGTGCAAAAATAAAATTGTAATGTGCAAATATAAGAACATAAAGTGCAAAAAAAAAAAAAAAAAATTGAAATGTGCACATTTAGAATACAAGTGTACAAAAGTAAGATACACTTGTGCAACTGTGAAATACATTTGTGCAATTGTGAAGTGCATTTGTGCGAGTGTGAAATGCAGTTGTGCAATTGTGAAGTGCAGTTGTGCAACTATGAAGTGCATTTGTGCAACTGTGAAGTGCTTTTGTGCAACTGTAAAGTGCAAATATAAGAACATAAAGTGTAAAAATAAAATTGTAATGTGCACATTTAGAATACAAATGTGCAAAAGTAGGATACAATTGTGCAAATTTAAACTACATTTGTGCAAAAGTAAGATACAATTGTGCAGATTTAGAATACAATTGTGCAAAAGTAAGATCATAATGTGCATGAATAAGACAAAAAATGTCCTTTTGAAATCGATGTTTTAATTTATTTTTTTTACTTTTGAGAGTTTGGGTTCACCTCTCCCATAATTTAGGTTGATCGATGTGAGTTTGAAATCGATTTTTTTACGTATACGCTTTTAAAATTAAAGTGCATAAATAAGATAAAAATGTGCATACATAATTAAGGTTAAAAAGTGCATAACTAAGATTATAATGTGCATAATTAACAATTTGCGATTGTTGCGCTCTTGTCTATTATGTAACCTATGTGGGATTTGAACCAACATCTTTGTGCAAACGCACATTGCTCTACCAATTGAGCTAATAGGCTAAATTATGATTTTCATGCTAAAATAGAAGAACCTAATCTACCTAAAACATATCCCAATAAAATTCTAAAATCCAATTAGCTCATGATTCACAAACAATTTGACAATGCTATGAACATGAAATTAGTTCCAAATCAACCCAACATCACAACCATATCATCAATTTCAATCAATTTGGATGTTGGCAAAAAAACCACAAATTCTAAAATATATCACAATAAAATTCTAAAATCCAATTAGCTCATGATTCACAAACAATGTGACAATGATATGAACATGAAATTAGCTCAAAATCAACCCAATAACACAACCATATCATCAATTTCAGTCAATTTGGCTTTTGGAAAAAAAAACCCAAATTCTAAAGCATATCGCAATATAAAAATTCTAAAATTCAATTAGCTCATGATCCATAAACAATTTGACAATGATATGAAGATGAAATTAGCTCTAAATCAACCCAACAACACAACCATATCATCAATTTCAATCAATTTGGCTTTTGGCAAAAAGCCCCAAATTCCGTTCCTAAATCAAACCCTAGGTTTTCAATCTCAACCTAAATCATTAAACAATCTAAATAATTGTAATAAACAAGTTTAGGGTTAGAAATCATACCAAATTCGAGTTGAAACAAGGAGCAAAATCGGGATTTCGAATATATAACGAGCCTCTGAAGTCTGAACAACGGTTTTGGGACAAACGGGCTAGGTAGGGGCACTGATGGGCACACACGAGGGTGGTTCAGGGCTCGCTGGGAGCGGATGAGGACGGCGGTTCGAGGGTGGTGTGGCTGGTGGCTCAAAGGTGGCTCGACGGGCTATGGAAGGGTGAAGATGTCGAACAGTTAGTATGGGGAGAAATGACTCGGTGGTGCGGCTGCAGGGCTCGAACTAGGTGGGTGTTGGGCTCTGTAGGTGCGCACAAGTGCAGGATTGAGTGCGGCTAGGGGCTGGCGGCCGGAGGTGGTTCAAGGTGGGTGTGGGAGGCCGAGAGAGAAGTCGTTGCTGGCTGTTGTACGTGGTCTTCCTGAATTGGTCGATACATGTTCGAACAGGTCGGAGCGCGCGTGGTAATTCATTAAAAAAATAAATTTTACACCTTAAGAAATTTTACACGTTAAGGATGTCTTACATTTTAAAGCTTTCATATATATATATATATATATATATATATATATATATATATATATATATATATATATATATATATATATATATATATATATATATATATATATATATATATATAGGTAATGATTCAAATGAAAAAGGGGCTTAAAATGAAAAAATATCTTATAATGAAAATGGGGTTATAATGAAAACGGGGCTTAAAATGAAAAAACCTCTTAAATTGAAAATGGGTTAAAAAGGAATACGCTAGCGCGTGTTTACCATTAAAAAAACTGAACCGCACTGAACCAGGGTAAAAAAAACAGAAGCAAACCAGCCCCAAAAAAACGATTGTTTTTTCTCTTTCTCCTCCCTATCCATGGAGACCCCGATGCCCTAGAGACTCCCGCATCTCTATCGGCGCCGCCGCATATCCATCGCCGGAGCGACTCCCGCATCTCCATGCTCCCATGAGGATGATGCCTCCCACCAAGCCGCCAGCAGCGAGCATCCCTCCCGACCTCACCTCCGCTAGAGCCGAATCTCGGAGCCCCAATCTCCGATCTCCCGCCAGCAGCGAGAATCCCTCCCGATCTCACCTCCACCAGAGCCGAATCCCGGAGCCCCGACCTCCGATCTCGAGACCAGCCTCTTCCCCCAGCAGTAGCGAGCGCCGCTCTCCATCTCTCTGTGCAATTTCTGTGTGCAACGTACCAATTGTTACTTTTGATATACATCTCCGATAGATTTCCAATTTGTTGCTCCTCCATATTGACCTCCCATTCAAGAACGAGGTTGTCTCATCTTCCTCGATGTAAGTTCCACCCTTTATGTCTGTGCAATTTATGTGTGCAGCGTACCAGATGCATACCGATTGTTTGTCAATTTGCTTCATATAGATTAGATATTGCTTTGTTTCATTGAAAAATAAGCAATGACATACCTTTCGCTATGTTGTCGGTGTAGTCCGTCACTAGCTTAAATCCCTTTGAATCAATCCCTTTGAATCTATTAGGATTGCAACATGAAATTATTCGGCTTCTACTGCTAGCACCTTATGACCATCCATTTTTTATTGGTTTATCTATGCCCTAACTGCACATCAAGTTCAAATTCATGTTTCATAAGCGGTAATTGGGGAAAACGACATAAATTTCTGATTGAAGTTGCATCCTATTAGATTATTAGAGATAACTATTTGTTTGTGTCTTGTCGCTAATCATTTGGTTTGCATTTTGGTTGGGAATTTGAATGTGCATCATCTGCATTTGGTAGGAGACAGGTTGCAAAAATCATTGGAGTAGATAGCACTAGAATTCAGCCTGCATTTTTAGACAGGTTGCATTTGAACGTGCTTGTATAATTCTTACACTTTCATGTTTGCTTATTGCTGATTTGGTGATATTTCTATTGGAATGAGTTTATGAGATTTGTATGTCAAATTTCACAACTTGTGCACACTGAGTTGCTTATTGCTAGTTATTGGGTATTGGGTCCGGATTTGGAGTATTTTAATGGCTGCTATCCCTGTGTTGCAAGGTGTTTTGTGTTGGCGTTTGGTGCTGCTAAATTTGGGTACTCGTGGGTGGTTTTTTTATGCTCATTTGATGCTGAAATGGTGAATTTGTTTCTGATTGTGGAGGGATGTCCTGGGTTTATTTGCTTGATTATTTTTGCCCTCTTATTGATGATATTTGGAGCTTATAGGCGTGGTTGTTGGAGCTTCTTTAGTCATGGGTTTCTTCTTATATTATGATGAGAAATTTCTGCATCTTCCCTGTCATCACAACACATCAGTCCACAACATCTCCTAGATATTCAGTTTTAAATGTCATTATAGAGGAAGCATCATATGTTCAGAACTAATTATTTAGGTTTCTACTTTCTTTGTTAATCAATCTGAATTGTACTGTCTCTACACTCAATCAATCTGCCAAAGAATATTTTTCTTCCTCACTTTGGTAATCTGTTTTAATTAACTTTCCTTCTGCAATTGATTAGTTACAGGTTAAATGTCAATTTCATATTACAACGCTGCAGCGGCTGCCCTTTACATGGATGGTCACTACTTGGTGGATGCACCTTATCGCTTTGGCACTTAGCACTATATGCATTCATCGATTAAGTTAAGGCATGCATTGATTGATTCCCCAATCTCTATGTGAAAATTAAAACCGGATCTCCCTGTTGAAGTGGTTTGGAAGCATCAAGGGCTCCAGCTCGATCAAATAGTGATATTGTTGAACGGATGCCTGATTCTGAAATTGTTTATTTGTCTAAGGAACTGGATTTGTTACTACTGTAAGTTCCCAAGTAGACTGGTGTTGATTTTGCTCAAGAACGAGCTAGCATTGGAATTAAGTGTGTTGTATTCTACTTAATTTGGTTGATGATTGTAACTAGTGCGTACGTACCTAGTAACTCTTACTAGCATGTTGTGCATGTATTTGTAATGTTAATCCATCTGTCCATCCTTTTTCTTTATAGAAGAAGTTACGAATTTTTTTTATTGAAACCGAGCACCTTTCCTCTCGTTCTGTATAACAGTAGATGCAAAAAAAAAATAAAAAAAATCATTTGAGTTATAAAAGTGCACTTTTTCAGTTTCGTATTTGCATTTTTTCAAACTAAAATTGCACATTTATGTTCTAAAATTGTACATTCAAACTAAAATCTAATTTGGTTCTTCTTAAACTGAAAATCTAAGTTGTGCAATATATACTATTAGTCTTGCACTTTTTAATCTAATTTGTGCACTTTATAATATCAGCCTTGCACTTTTTAATCTAAACCAAGGTTGCCCGTTTGGGTTCCATTTGACGAGGTTGCCCTATAAACCAAACTGATATCAATTGTGCAATCATGTTCTGTTGGTTAAAGTTGACGGTGGATTTTAAAATATCGAATATTAGGTAAATATCAAGCCAGCCGATCAGTGTGCAATCTGAACTATATTAAGTGCGAAAAGACGACATTTTAGTGCAATTGTAGATATCAATTGTGCAATCTACATTTTAGTGCAAGCCAGCTGAAAGTATATATTTGAAATCAGAACAGTACCATTATAATGACTAAAATGATGTATTGGATAGTGGTCCATGAACAAACAAATAATTGCTTCAAATAGTTATTTGTTTGCTTTCATATGAAGCTTTGCTTTATTTAATACTCTGTAAAATGCAAAGTTGAAGGGGACCCAATGAATTAGATTTTTCATACCAACAAATGAAAACACCAGTGCATATATCATCAAGCGAATGATAAAATGGATCGTATTCCAAAACTCATACCCGAACACCAGTGAACATTGATAAACCAGCATAGAGCACCTTATACACATGGATCTTTATAAGTTGTGTTGTGTCATCTTTTATTCATGCACGTCATCATATTGTTCTTACACTTTATAATCTTAATTGTGCACTCATAATCTTATTCATGCACTTTATCATTTTATTTATGCATTTTATAATCTTAATTGTGCACTTCATAATTTTATTCATGCACTTCATATTATTATTCATACACTTCATCATTTTATCCTTACACTTTATCATTTTATTTATGCACTTTATAACCTTAATTGTACACTTCATAATCTTATTCATGCACTTCATATTATTATTCATACACGTACTTCATCATTTTATTCTTGCGCTTTATCATTTTATTTATGCACTTTATAATCTTAATTGTGCACTTCATAATCTTATTCATGCACTTCATATTATTATTCATACATTTAATCATTTTATTCTTGCACATTGTTATTTTAATCTTGCACTTTATAATCTTATTTATGAACGAAAAAAAAAAGACAATCATAAATAGCATATGCGGGATTTGAGCCCGCATCTTTGTGCATGACACTTTATTGTTTTAGTGCAATTTTAGATACCATTTGTGCATGACATTTTATTATTGCACTTTATCTTTTTATTCTTGCACTTTATAATCTTAATTGTGCACTTCATATTATTATTCGTACACTTCGTCATTTTATTCTTGCACTTAACATCTTATTTATGCACTTTATCATTTTATTCTTGCACTTTATTATTTTATTTTTGTACTTTATAATCTTAATTGTGCACTTGATATTATTATTCATGCACTTCATGATTTTATTCTTGCACTTTATCATTTTATTTTTACACTTTATAATCTTAATCGTGCACTTCATAATCTTATATATTCATGCACCTCATCATTTTATTCTTACACTTACTTTTTAAAATAAAGACAAAAATGCAAATAAAGCAAAATTTATTAAGAAGAATATTTATTGTATTATTTGTTCACTATATATTTTGTAATCTAAAATTTTTACTTTCTAAAATAAAGACAAAAAATGTGATGTAACATTCTTCCTGCATTTTATAATCTGATATTTTCACTTTATAATATTATTTACGCACTTTGATTTATTATATATGCACTTTAGAATATTGAAGATGCACCTTATAACATTTAAATCCCGATAAAAATGATGGGTTAAAATTTGTAATTTTTACAATTGAAATAGAGCAATATTTATACAGATAAAAAGTATGGGGAGGTTTATTGTGATTTTATCATCTTCTTCCTCCTTGCGTGCGTTACTACAGTACCAAGTACACAGTTTCACATCAATGGAGGATGGTAGAGCATCGGTAGAAGAAGACCCTAATACCCAAAATTAATTAAACCAATCCATTCCTATTTCTTTTATGATCAATTTGGTGTATTCAATTATAAGAACCGTTAACAAAATCACCCCGAACGACCCCCAATTCGATTTGGGGAAAAATAAAATTGGATGAAATTAGAGCTTAATTCGTTCATTAATCCACAAATTGAATATGATTTTGGGATGAGGATGGTAATGAACACCGGCTCCCACAACCACCACCAGATCGACGGCCTAGAGCACGTCTTCAACAAGTTTGATGCCAATGGCGACGACAAGATCTCCACCACTAAAAAGACTCGATGTCAAAAAGCCACAATTTTTAGTGGGACCCAGGAATATACCCAGTGGGGTCTTCAATATTCCCAGCGGGCTTACCTGACCCGCATCGAAATAATCGATGCGGCCCAACCTGTGCCGCGGGAACAATCTGGTTAAGGATACTGATGGATCATTCCCTTATCGAGTTTGCCTCGGACGAATTGGGAATCATATGCTTACCTGCCGCCGTTGGTTGTCTTGTGGACCAACAACAATAGATTCTCGATTCTGGCTTCAGATTTTCAAAGGGTGAAGAAAGGTCTATGTCCACGGAGCAATTCCTTCTTCCTGAAAAGAGGTTTCTTCTGGCGTGTTTAAACTTACTTTCTCTTTTCTACTCTCTCCTGTCCTCCCTTTTCTCAGGTCACTTGGTTTTGATCCGCTCCTTTCTCCCTTTTCTTCCTCTCCGCCTCCTTTTCCCAAAAGTCCCCTTCTTCATATGTAATTTCTTGCTTTTATAGGCGTTAGGTGATCTTCAGATGACATGTCACGTGGGGTTTGTTGCTCGACACGTGTTCTACTCGTGGGGTGTGGGCATGTCCGCCACGTGCCCTTCTTCTCCATCCGCGGATGGTATTGTTCGAGTGAGTTTTGCAGTTTTCTCTATTGGGTGTCCATCCGCGGACCGCCTACTTGTTGTTCTTTTTATTTTATTTCATTTTTATGTTTATACAGATGTTCTTATTGTCGGTTTCGTCACAGCTCCTCGGGCTGGGTCGATTCCTCTCAGGGATCGACGCATGTCGATAAAGATTTCTAAGAGAACATCTGTACTTTTGCGGTTGTTTCAATTTTGGTTCTCGTTAGTGATGATGGGATTTTTACTGCCGAGTTTCGGCCCATTTAGGGCCCATTAGGCCCATTTCTGTTTGGAAGTTCAAACGTCGGTAATTTCCTATAAGTTACCCCATTCCGTTTTTTTTATCTCACATTTTTCTTCTTCAGTTCCTCCAAAAGATTTTTGTTCTTATCTATTTCTTGGTTTTCCAGCGGCGATCTTTTAGGTTTCCGATTGTTCGTTTGAAGTTTCCGGCGAGGTTCTTTAGATCTTCAAGGTAATTCTTCTCGTCCTAAGCTGTTCTCTTGATATTTCTTTTCAATTCTTTGATTTTCTTGATGGATAGATCGAGAATTAGGGTGTGAGTTTGCCTCTGAATGTGTTTTTGAACGAGGTTTCGCTTTGCGTAAGTAAATCTTCATATGGTTTTCTTCTAGCTTCTTTAGAAATGGCTAGTCTCAGCGGGGAGCACGATGTGTTGGAAGACTTCGAGAGAGGTGAAGGGTGGAAGGGTGACGTCGCTTCATCTTCTCAACCGCGTCATATTCAAGAGATCATCTCCTCTTCTTCTGAGAGTTCCTCTTCTAGCTCTGGTGGTACTTTATCAGAGTCATCTTCTGCCACATCCACATCGACTCCAAATCGGGTTGGTCCTATGGGCAGCCCTATTAAGGTGAGAAGGCTCCGGAAGCGTACTGACCCTGATTACTATTCTTCTCCTTACACAGGTTCTTCTTCTTCAAAGAGACGCGCGAGAGATGAAAATTCAGGAGATGCGGATAAATCAAGTGCTTGTTCTTCTGGGGACGCGGGTCTTTCTTCCACTTCTCACCCTGTTGACGCGGATCAAGAGGTAGAGAAATTTTGGATTCCTTACGAAGCTCCCCCTATAGGTGTAGCGGAAAGTCCGAAAAAGATACGCTCTAAAGAGAATTTGACCGACTTGGACACCCCGGTGTATAACCTAGGAGATTTAGACACTTGTCTCTTTTGGGGAGATTTCAAACCTCTGCCGCCTCCGTCCGACCGTCCATTAGTCGTGACTGATAGGATTCATCCGTGGAGATCTCCTGTGGAAGAGTTGAGGGGTTGTATTACTTTGTTAAAGTTGGCGGACCTTGATGCTATTTCTCGTATCTTTCCATGGCCCGCGGGAGTAGAGTTCTGCCTTCCTGAGGAGGGGGGAGGTTGTTTAGATGCTTCTGAGGACTGTTTAGTTGTTTACGCGGCTAGTCTATCCCACGGTTTCCGACTTCCCTTATACCCCTTTTTTCGGAGTTTTTGGACGAGTACAACCTAAACCCTGCTCATATTGTCCCTAATGGTTGGATGTTATTCACCAGCTTTATTATGAGGTGCAAAGAGATTAGGGTTGCTCCTTCATTGAAGTTGATGTTCAGTATCTTTTCTTTGAAGAAGAGAGCCTAAGACTCGAGATTTTATCAATGTAACTCGAGTTGTGGGTATATGGATAGGTTATCTAGCAAACCAAATTGGAAGTATAAGTGGTTTCTGGTCCGCGACAGAGGTTTCAATTGCCGTACTATTCCAGGGCGTTTCTGCCCTGTGAAAAAACCAACTGTTTCCAATCTTCTTGAGTTCAAACGATCGTTTTCTCACACACCTAGATTTCCTTGGGATAAAATGTTATTCGCGTTCCGTCTTGAGATGGCTGGTTTGAGTCTGCCTCATCCGCAACTAGGTGGCTCTTTTTGTTTTGTTTTCTCTTTGAGTGCTTAAATTTGTATTTCTTATTTTGTCTTGTTTTGATAGTATACTTATTACTGGATGCTTTTGTTCTTAGATAAAATGGATTTGGACTCACTCCTGAAGCGACATAAAGCAAAATCTGAAAAGAAGAAAAAGGCGACTTTGGAGATCAGTGATCCTCCTGCCCCTCTTTCAGCTCCGGAAGTGGCGTCGATTGTTGATATGACTGTTGCGGAAGAGACTGGCGCTCTTGTAGAGTCCTCTTCATTGATTCCTGCGTCTCGGGAGAAGCGCACTCGTTCATCCGTTCCTGAAACTTACAAGTTGAAGAAAAGGAAGGTTTGCATCGCTGTTGGGCCATCAGCTGCGGATGAAAGAGGGCTCTTCTTGGAGGGCGAAGCAACTCTCCGCGAGTTTCCCATTCCAGGCTTTGATCCAATTGATCTGCAAGGTCTTGCCTTTTCCGCTAAAAAACGTTGTCTTCCTGAGCAAGGATACATTAGTCGATTAGATGTTGTTACTCTTTCGACTAACTTTGATCGTCTTATTCAGTGGGTAGGTTCACTTTGTGAGTTGCCTTTTATCTTCCTTTTTGGAATAATTTGACGCGGTTTAACTCTGGCCTTCCTTTTCTTCTTACTCTTGTCTCAGCTGAGGGTGATTCAACCGGACGTTGAAAGACGTTTGATGTGTGGTGAGGAGAGCCTCAGAAAGGCAGAAGAGGAGAATGAGAAATTGTCTCATCGGCTACGGATCATGGGGAACACTGTCGGCGACCGAGTCTCGGTGGAGAAGTTCAAAAAGAGGTCTGCAGACCTTCATGAAGAAGTGCAGGCACAAAAGGAAGTTATGGCGGTTTTGAAGAAGAAATACGATGATCTGAAGGCTTCTCTGGATGTCGCCACCTCCCGCATCAAAGAACTTGAGGTTGCGGAAGGGCGTTTGCGGGAACTTCTTCAAACCAAGCAGGCCAGCATTAATAAGTTGGAAGAAGATTTTTCTATCCTTCGTGAGAAGAAATCTCTTACCAAACAAGAACTTGACAATATCAAGGCGCGCTCAGACCAGGATATGGCCCTTCAATGGCTTCAAAGTCCGGAGGGTTTGGCTTATTTGTCCTCCGAGTGGATCAAAACTGAGGTTGGCGCATCTTTTATGTCCTCTGTAGCTAAGGCTTGTCTCCAAACTCTGAAAGGTGCCGGTATTTTGAAGGACAAGTGCTTTAGCTATTTTCGGAAGGGGATGGTCGCGGGGATCAATCAGAGCATGGTACGTTCGGCGGCCAATCTCGGAGCTCCCTTAGAGAAATTTGAGCCAAGCATGTCCAGTGCCGATTGGGGGCTTTCAAAGGAGGAGATGGCCGCAGAGGAGTCGTATTCTGAAGATGAGGATGCCGAGGACGCGGGGAATGAAGTTGGGAAGGCGGCCACCACCGATTGATCTTTGATGTCTTAGTTTTGGTTTGAAAGAAACTTTTCTGGACTTGGGAATTTGTGTTTGTTCCCTTTTTTTTTTGGCGCTCCAACGAGATACTTGTTATTTTTGTGAATTTGGGTTTGAGATCTCTTTTGGACAAAGTTTGGTATTACTGTATATTTTGCTCGTCAACGCTGTAGACTATCGCTTGCTAATGCTCTGACTTTCTTCCAAGTGTTGGAAAGGTTTATCCGAATGTATGAAGTCTTTTCCCACTTGTCTTTATGACTCAAGATGTTGTCTTTCCTTTTTAAAGTCTCAAATCCTTTTATCTCCTTCACTGTTTCTTATGTGTCAACAATCAATTGTATTATCGTACGCGTTATGTCTTCGGGAAGTTTCAACCCTTGGGCCTTTTTTCAAAAGATCGAAAACGTGGATCAGCTTTCTCGACTGGTGAATTTCTTTTCCTTTCGTTCGAAAAGTTTAGGCTATCTCTATTGAGCCTTGATTTTGTACGCGTGCAGGTTATGCCTCCTCAATTTGAAGCTGAATATGGGCCGCTTTTTAGGTTTGCCAATGAATCTCGGCGTTCTTGAAAGACTTATGAAAATAATTTCTTCAAATATTTTGGACAGGGACGCGGGGATGGAACCCCAGCATACTAGGGTTGTATTTAAGAATATATCTTCCAAGAATGTAGCTTTGGTCGGAGACCTGAAGTGGAGATAAGCTCCAGCGTTTGTGGGATCTATTAAGATCCTATTTCTGAGAACGCATCTTCGATTGGAGGCCCGACGCGGAGCCAAGCTCTTGCGTCTTTGGGACTTAATAAAGCTTCATCTCCGAGAATGCAGCTTCGATCGGAGGCCCGACACAGAGCCAAGCTCCTGCGTCTTTGGGACTTGATAAAACTTCATCTCCGAGAATGCAGCTTCGATCGGAGGCCCGACGCGGAGCCAAGCTCATGCGTCTTTGGGACTTAATAAAACTTCATCTCCGAGAATGCAGCTTCGATCGGAGGCCCGACGCGGAGCCAAGCTCCTGCGTCTTTAGGACTTGATAAAACTTCATCTCCGAGAATGCAGCTTCGATCGGAGGCCCGACACGGAGCCAAGCTCCTGCGTCTTTGGGACTTAATAAAACTTCATCTCCGAGAATGCAGCTTCGATCGGAGGCCCGACGCGGAGCCAAGCCCCTGCGTCTTTGGGACTTAATAAAGCTTCATCTCCGAGAATGCAGCTTCGATCGGAGGCCCGACGCGGAGCCAAGCTCCTGCGTCTTTGGGACTTAATAAAACTTCATCTCCGAGAATGCAGCTTCGATCGGAGGCCCGACGCGGAGTCAAGCTCCTGCGTCTTTGGGACTTAATAAAACTTCATCTCCGATAATGCAGCTTCGATCGGAGGCCCGACGCGGAGCCAAGATCCTGCGTCTTTGGGACTTAATAAAACTTCATCTCCGAGAATGCAGCTTCGATTGGAGGCCCGACGCGGAGCCAAGCTCCTGCGTCTTTGGGACTTAATAAAACTTCATCTCGGAGAATGCAGCTTCGATCGGAGGCCCGACGCGGAGCCAAGCTCCTGCGTCTTTGGGACTTAGTTGGGAACTTTTCTGGAGGAAAATAATAAAAGCGTCCTCTAACCGCTTTATTTAATTTTTGTGGGGGCGACTAAATTTCTCGTTACATACTAGCCCTGGCTTTTACACATAGTATTTCTTTAGATTATCCGCGTTCCAGGTTTTGTTCAAAACGGTGCTTTCGGGGGTGCTGAGTTTGTAAGCTCCTTCTTGGACTTCTTTCACAATCACATAAGGCCCCTCCCAGTTCGGGTCCAGTTTTCCTCCGGTGGTAGCTTGACGGAGCACTAAATCTCTCTCCATGAGATGCCGCGGGCGAACTCGTCTATCCCGATATTTAGATAGACGCCTTTTATATTCTTCTTCCCTTATGGCCGCCGCCATCTTTCACTCCTCGATGAGATAGAGTTCGAGTTCCAATGCTTCATCGTTGGTTTCCTGGTTGTATGTTATTATTCGCGCCGAGGGGACCAGCCTTTCTACTGGAATGACCGCGTCTATACCAAAAACTATTGAAAAAGGGGTTTCTCCTATTGGAGTTTTTGCTGATGTGCGGTAGGACCAGAGAACTAATGGTAGAAGTTCGGCCCATCGCCCTTTGGCCGTGTTCCCGAGTTTCTTTTGTATCCCATGTAGCAATTGCCGATTGGTCGTTTTCGCATGTCCATTTGTCTGTGGATGGGCAACAGATGAGAATTTGAAGTTTATGCCCAATCCTGCGCAAAAATCTCTGATTGCTTCACAATCGAACTGAGGTCCATGATCTGTGATTATCGAGTTGGGTACCCCAAAACGACAGACTATGTTCTTCCACAAGAATCTTCTTACTTTTTCCGCGGTGATTAGTCCCATTGCTTCGGCCTCAACCCATTTCGTGAAGTAGTCGACTAAGACAAGCACATACTTCAATTGTCCTGGGGCAGTGGGAAATGAACCAAGGATATCCAATCCCCAGGTAGAGAAAGGGCAAGCTCCAGTTATATTTTTCGTTATCTCAGAAGGGCGATGTATCAAATTTCCAAATCTCTGGCACGCGTCACATTTCTGAATATAATTTTGAACATCCTGCTTTATAGTTGGCCAGTAATATCCCAGTCCGGTCGCTTTTGCCACCACGGCTCTCCACCCTTGGTGATGTGCACAAACTCCATCATGCAACTCTTTTACGACGAGGCTTCCTTCCTCAATCGATATGCATAGCAAATCCGGGAGACAGTAGCCCCTCTTGTAAAGCCTTCCTTCTCTAATGGTGAAACGAGAGGATTTCATGATCACCCTCCTGGCCGCGTCTTTCTCTTCAGGTAGAATGCCCTTACCTAAATAATTTGCGAGCGATGTCCTCCAGTCTCCTTCTTCAACCCCCTGGACTTGATAGACCTCTTGGATAAGCCTGCGGCTGTTCATTCTCTCTAGGATAACTTCCTTTCCAACCTCTTCAAGCATGACTGCCCCTAAACGAGCCAACGCGTCTGCTTGCTGGTTGTCACTCCTAGAAATTATAGTTAGGTAAAAACTCAAGAACACCTTTGATAATGCCCGCGCTTTTCTCTGATAGTCTGGCATTAAACCGGTTCTGGCCTCATACTCTTCTATTATCTGCCGTGCCATCACTTCTGAGTCCGTGTAGATTGATACTTGCCTGGCGCCCTTGATCAAAGCTACTTCTAGGCCCGCGAGCAGGGCCTCATACTCAGCTTCATTGTTCGTAGCTTGGAAGTCCAGCTTATAAGCATAGTTGTACTGTTGTTCATCTGGTGCAGTGAGAGTAACCCCAGCTCCACATCCATCTTTGTTGGTCGTGCCATCTACCCTGAGTGTCCACTCGCTTCTTTCTGTTTGAGCACTTAGTTCAAAACTTGTTTCACTGATGAAATCGGCTAAAGTCTGAGCCAGTACTGCCCTCCGCGGGGTATATTCTATTTCAAATTCTGTCAACTCAACGGCCCACTTCATCATCCTCCCTGACAAGCATGGGGAATGAAGAATTTGTCGTAAAGGTAGGTCAGTCATGACTCTGATGATGTGGTCCTAAAAGTAGGGCCTCAACCTTCTTGCCGCGAATACCAGGCATAGGATCATCTTCTCCACTGGTCCGTACCGCGTCTCAGCATCCTGTAGCACACGACTGACATAATATACTGGGTATTTTTCTTCTCGCGTCAAAACCGCGCTGATGGTAATGTTTTTTACTGATAGGTACAGGTGTAGAGCCTCCTGTTTCTCGGGTTGGTGCAGAGTGGGGAGTGTTGATAGAAAAACTTTTAAACCCCCGAACGCTACCAGTAATTCTGGTATCCACCGTATTGGTCCCTTCTTCTTGAGTAAAGCAAAGAAAGGTAATGACTTGCCGGCAAGACATGAGCAAAATCGGCTTAGGTAGTTTACTGCTCCGTTTAAAGATTGCAATTCCTTGATCGTCCACGGTGGTTGAAGATTTTGGACCGCCGCCACCTTTTCAGGATTCACATCAATTCCCCGATGGCTAACCATGAATCCAAGGAATTTTCCAGAGTCAACCCCGAAGACACACTTTTGAGCGTTCAGGTTTAAACCTCCTCTGCGAAGGGAATCAAATGTTTCTTGTAGATCTGCCGCGTGATCTTCTGCTTTCTGGCTCTTAACTACAATATCATCCACATATATCAACACATTCCTCCCAATCTGCTTACAAAAGATTCGATCAACAGTTCTTTGAAACGTAGCTCCGGCATTCCTGAGCCCAAAGGGCATGACGCGGTAGCAAAATATCCCCTGGTTGTTGATGAAAGTAGTGGCCTTCTTGTCTTGCGGGTCCAAGCTTATCTGATTGTATCCAGAGTAAGCATCAAGAAAACTGAGGACCTTGTTGCCCGCGGTTCCGTCAACAAGCTCGTCTATGGACGGTAAGGGGTAACTATCTTTGGGGCAGGATTTATTAAGATCGGTGAAATCGACGCACATTCTCCATTTCCCATTAGACTTCTTCGCTAGAACCACATTCGAGAGCCATTCTGAATCTTCTACTTCTTCTATGAATCCTGCTTCCAACAGCTTATCAGTTTCTTCTTTTGTCGCGGCTGCTTTCTCGGGAGCCATTTTCCTCTTCTTTTGTACAATGGGCTTAGTTCCTGGACGGATTCTTAAAGTATGCAGTTGCGGATGGGACTCCCAACAGGTCTCGCGGAGTCCATGCGAAAACATCTCTCGATCTTGCTATGATTTCCAAGACTCGATTTCTTTCTTCTGAATCTAGTGCTTGCCCTAAATAGACTTTTTCTCCGGGGTTTGGAAAAGGTGTATAGGCAATTCTTTCATCCGCGGTTGGTATTTTTGCTCCTGTTGGTCTCACTTCAAGCTCAGCTTCTGAGATCCCTGATGGGTCACTATCTCCCACCATGTATTCACATTTCTCACTAATGCACATTACCTCTTTCTTTTTCTTGATAGAAGTCAAGTAGCAACTTCTGGTTTCTGGCTGCTGGCCGCGAAGTTCCCCGATTCCCCTTCCTAGCAAGGGAAACTTCCCAACAAAGTGATAAATTGACACTATCATCTGAAATTTATAGAGCGAGACGCGTCCCAACAAAGCATTGTACACGGTTGGAATCTTTACTACTGTGAATACAATATTTTCCATGCGTCTCTTCGGGATTGTTCCCAAAACTACTGTCAACTCGATTGTCCCTGCCACTTGTACTTCTCCTCCTGAGAACGTGATCAACGTGCCTGAGTATGGTTTCAACGATGCCGCGGAAATCCCCATCTGAGAGAAAGCTTCCCATGATAAGATGTCGACAGACGAACCGGTGTCAATGAACACTCTATTAACTGTCTTGGCAGCTATCTGAGCATGGATGACCAAAGGGTCTGAGTGCGGCATCCTTACTTCCTTAGCGTCTTTCAGCGAAAAAGATATGTCTTCATGTTGTGACAAAGAGATTCTTCTGCTTGACGCCGATGGTGGTTGCCTTCCTTCTCGCTCGTAGTTCCTCTTTTCTTGTCTACTCGATCCTGCCATGGAGTATCCTCATGCGAGGGTATTGATGAAACCCTCGGGTTCTGGTATGTGGCCTTCCCCAGGTCTTCGAGCTTCTCCCTGATTAACGGACCTTTGTACAGTTTGCGCATAGTTCTGTCTACCACCGCGCCCTGTTGTAAAAAGGAGGATATTTGCGCTGATCACATTTCCCTAGGTAACGGTTCTGTCGACCATAAGGGTCATTAAGTCTGGGGTTGCGGTCTTCCCAATCCGGTCTCCGATTGGGTCGATCTTCTCTTCTTGGTGGAAATATCATTTCTTGATCCCTATAGGAGTTTTCTCTTGGATGATAGGACCGCAGACGATCCTCTCCTTGGTGAGACCCTTGGCCTCTTTCAGAATTCATGTGTACTTCGTCGCGGCGGGGACGAAAATCTACCGCTTCTGATTGATGTCTGGGTGGCTTGACTTTCTCCTTTTTGAACTTCCCAGTGAGTTTCCCAAACAATCCTTGACTTCTTGTGTTTGCTCTCGAACTAGACGCGGCTGCTTCTTCAGCCTCGATCTGTGTTGACACCCGTTCCCTCAAATCATTGTAACTAGCTGGTTTCTTCCATAATAGGTACGTCTTGAAGTCTCCCTCTGCAAAATTTCCCATGAGTATGATAATTGCTGACTCATGGTTAAAGTTGGGGATTTGCACCACCACACTGGTAAAACGAGTGAAAAAGTGTCCCAAGGTTTCTCAAGCTCCTTGCCGATTGGAATTCAGATCAAGCATGGTCTTCTTTCTCGTCTGCGCACTTCCAAAATGGGATGTGAAGATGTGGGACAGCTGGGTGAAACTGGTTACGGAGTTTTTTGGTAGGTTTGTGAACCAGGTAAGGGCGATTTTTGTCAAGGTTGAGGGAAACGTTCGACATAGCATAGCATCGTTGTACTCATTTATCCCCATCGTGGTTGCAAAATGGCAGAGATGATCTTCGGGATCAAACGTCCCATCATATTTCATAAGGTTCACATCTCTCCACATTTTTGGCACTGTCGCGGAACAGATCTCCTTAGTGGACACTGATGGGAAAATCGCTGGTTCGCCTTCTGCTCTTTTATCTACTGAGTCAGACTTTGTAGAGGTGGAGACATCCATGGACCTCTCTCCACGTCGGTGTTTGTTCTCATGTTGTTGTTGATTATTCTGCCATGATTGGCGCGGCATTGCCTGACTCTGGAAGCCGTAATTGAAGTTCCCTGGGTTGTCGTATGCAGTATAATATCTATCGAAATTCCCACGTTGCTCCTCATGATGGAAATTCCCCTGTTGATGCGGATTCTGACCCCAGTGATCATAATAATATTACTGTGATTGTTCTTGTTGAAGGGGGTTAGGCTGTTCACGATAGGCTTCATAATACAAGAAATTATGCGGTATGTGCTCTCCCTCCTCGTGATGTGGAGGTGTACTGAGGTGCTGCTCTCCTGTTTCGCCATCTGGATTAGGTTGAGGTGTTAACGGGATATACATGCTTGAGGCCTCCTGATCCTGGTGGATCCCTTGGCTCATGCTCTACCCCGCGTTGTTCTGATTATCACTCATTTTCTCTGCGTTCGTAATTCTGCCATATTGAAAGACTCATTTTCACACACACACACACACACACACACACACACACACACACACACACACACACACACACACACACACACACACACACACACACACACACACACACACACACACACACATATCTTGGACGCGGACCCTTGCTCTTTTCAACGATAACGGGGTCTTTACACACACACACACACACACACACACACACACACACACATCTTGGACGCGGACCCTTGCTCTTTTCAACGATAACGGGGTCTTTGCCTGATTTTTTAAAACGGAAGTTTTGATAGGAACCCCTTAGTGTGAGGGGGTTCCCACAGACGGCGCCAATGAAAAGACTCGATGTCAAAAAGCCACCATTTTTAGTGGAACCCGGGAATATACCCAATGGGGTCTTCAATATTTCCAGCGGGCTTACCTGACCCGCATCGAAATAATCGATGCGGCCCAACCTGTGCCGCGGGAACAATCTGGTTAAGGATACTGATGGATCATTCCCTTATCGAGTTTTCCTCGGACGAATTGGGAATCAGATGCTTACCTGCCGCCGTTGGTTGTCTTGTGGACCAACAACAATAGATTCTCGTTTCTGGCTTCAGATTTTCAAAGGGTGAAGGAGGGTCTATGTCCGTGGAGCAATTCCTTTTTCCTGAAAAGAGGTTTCTTCTGGCATGTTTAAACTTACTTTCTCTTTTCTACTCTCTCTTGTCCTCCCTTTTCTCAGATCGCTTGGTTTTGATCCACTCCTTTCTCCCTTTTCTTCCTCTCCGCCTCCTTTTCCCAAAAGTCCCCTTCTTCATATGTAATTTCTTGCTTTTATAGGCGTTAGGTGATCTTCAGATGACATGCCATGTGGGGTTTGTTGCTCGACATGTGTTCTACTCGTGGAGTGTGGGCATGTCCGCCACGTGCCCTTCTTCTCCATCCGCGGATGGTATTGTTTGAGTGAGTTTAGCTTCCTCGCGTCGAGTTTCGGCATAGCTTTAGTTTCATAATTAGCGATTTGTGTCTTTTTCTTTTACTCCATCGGCTCTTGAATTTGATCCTTCATATGCTTTCGGATCTGAAATACGATTGATTAGTTTGAATTTGTGTGGTGCTTTGACCTTTTGTGATGATGTTGATTTTGTAGCTATATACATATATATGCTACTGATGTGTGTATATTTTTGGCATTGTGTAGTATATTGAAGACAAAGTACTCCGTAATATAATGTAAATATATACTATGATTCAATTTTTTTTTTGGTTACAACGTTTATAGAGTTTTCCTTTGATTACAATGTCTATGACCCCCTTTTTAATAGTGATGACAGTGTTTATGACCCTGTTTTAACAGTGGTGACGGCGTTTATGATCCTCTTCCTCATTCATATATTGGAAGGGTTTTCATTTGGTTACAATGTCTATTACTCTTTTTTTTATATAGTGGTGACAATTTTTATGATCTTGTTTTTATAGTGGTGACAGTGTCTATGACCCTGTTTTTATTTTGATTACAACGTCTATGACCCCCTTACCTATTCATTTATTAGAGGAGAACTGTCACCACATGTATTTTGTCTTCCCTTTAGTCCCTATAGGGTTTGTGCCTCCCTTGTTGTAAGATTTTTCTTTGATTACAGTGTCTTTGACCCTTTTTCATAGTGGTGACAGTGTCTATAACCCTGTTTTTATTTTGACTACAACTTTTATAGGGTTTCATTTGATTACAGTGTCTATGACCTTTTTTTATATAGTGGTGGCAGTGTTTATGATCTTGTTTTTATAGTGGTGATCGACAGTGTCTATGACCCTGTTTTTATTTTAATTACAACGTCTATGATCCCGTTACCTATTCTTTTATCAGAGGAGACCTGTCAGCACATGTATTTTGGCTTCCCATTAGCCCCTATAGGGTTTATGCCTCCCTTGTCGTAGGGTTTCTCTTTGATTACAGTGTCTTTGACCCTTTTTTTTATAGTGGTGAAAGTGTTTATAACCTTGCTTTTATTTCGGTTACGACTTCTATAGGGTTTCCTTTGATTACAGTGTCTATGACCTTTTTTTCATTGCGGTGACAGTGTCTAATTGTCTATTATCCCGTTTTCATAGTGGTGACAGTGTCTATGACCTTGTAACCACATGTATTTTGAGTGAAAGTGTCTATGACCTTTGATTACAGTGTCTATGACCTTATATTTATAGTGATGACAGTGTCTATGACTCTCTTACCCATTCATATATTGAAGGAGAACTGTCCACCTAATGTCTTTTGGCTTCTCATTAGCCCTTTTAGGGTTTGCGCTTACATTATCGTAGGGTTTTCCATTTGGTGACAACAATCATCTCTTAACGACGTATTGTACTTAACATTTTAGGGTTTAGGGTTTAGGATTTAGGGTTTAGGGCCTTGGCCCTAAACCCTAAAGATTAACGCTAAACCCTAAATCATATTGTACATCACACGTTCTTTTGGCTTCTCATTAGCCCATTTAGAGTTTATGCTTCTCTTTTCCTAGGGTTTTCCTTTTATTACATTGTCTATGAACCTTTTTTTCATAGTAGCGAAGTTCTATGAAGCTGTTTTTATTTTTGTTACAGCGTCTATAGGGTTTTCTTTTTTATTACAGTGTCTATGGCTTTGTTTTTATAGTGGTGACAGTGGTTATGACACTGTTTTTATTTTGATTACAGTGTCTATGACCCTCTTACCCATTCATATATTAGAGGAGAATTGTCATCACATTTATTTTGGCTTCTCATTAGTCCCTATAGGGTTTGTTCTTCCTTTATGATATGATTTCCCTTTAATTACAGTGTCTATGACCATGTTTTTGTAGTGGTGACAGTATCTATGACTTTTTTTTTTTATAGAGGTTACAATAGTAGTTACATTTTTTTTATTGTGGTGACACTACTTTAAAAAAATCTTAAAAACTAGAAATTAGAAATTAGAGAAGAACTGTCACCACATGTATTTTGGCTTCTCATTAGCCCCTATAGGATTTGTGCTTCCCTTTTCCTAGAATTTTCCTTTGATTACAGTGTCTATGAACCTTTTTTCATAGTGGAGACAATGTCTATAAAGCTGTTTTTATTTTGGTTACATCGTCTATATGGTTTTCCTTTTGATTAGAGTGTATTTGACCCTGTTTTTATAGTGGTTACAGTGTCTATGATCCTATTTTTATTTTGCTTACAACATCTATGACCCTCTTAACCGTTCATATGTTATAGGAGAACTGTCACCACATGTATTTTGGTTTCTCATTAGCCCCTATAAGGTTTATACTTCCCTCGTCCTAGGGTTTTCCTTTGGTTACAGTGTCTATGATCCTATTTTTATTTTGCTTACAACATTTATGACCCTCTTACTCATTCATATATTAGAGAAGAACCGTTACCATATTTATTTTGGCTTCTCATTAGCCCCTATAGGGGTTGTGCTTCCCTTATCATATGATTTCCCTTTGATTACAGTGTCTATAACCACGTTTTTTATAGTGGTGACAATATCTATGACTTTATTTTTATTATGGTGACAATAGTAGTTACATTTTTAATTTTTAACGGAGATTACGCGAGTTAGAACAACTTCTAAAACTGATGGATAATTTCTAAAATTTTAGAAACTAACACAGAACTCAACTAACCCAATTCAATAAAACCACAAACCCCAATCAAGCCAATCACAAGCTACATGTGCTAGGACTGTTGGGTTCGTACATTAATTTGTTGTCGTAGCAGTGTAGCACTGTCATGAATGCAATCCATTAATTTGAATTCAAGACATGCCGTAAAGCAAGACATGCCGTAGACCTGTCGTGAATATGTGAATTCAACCGTAATCAAATACTCATTTGATGAAATAGATCCATAAGTGAACATCATGCCAAATGGACAGCTATTACTCACCGGACAGCTAGGTGGATCAATTTGGCGGCGGCGCTAGAAGCGAATCCGGTGCCGGGGGAGGATAGGACGGCGGATCTGGATAGCGGTGGGGGAGCAGGTTTGGGGAGATCTGGAGAGCCCGGTGCCGAGAGAGAAGAACCTTCATCGAATCTATCGATCGGTGGAGGAGCAGCGACGACTGCCGACTAATGGAGGAGCAGATTGAGAGAGAGGAACCTTCTACGGAGCTCTCGATCGGTGGAGGAGGAGCGGCGGTGACCAGTGGAGGAGAAGCGGCGGCAACTGGTGGTTACGGCATCGGAGACGGTGAACAACCTCGGCTATTCACGCTCTCGTCCTCACCGTTCTCGCGCTCGTCATCCCGTCCCCGCTCTCGCTCTCTCTCCAATTAGCCCGCAGGGAGGGACGAGGCAAATCAATCTAAAAGAAGACGTACGGGAAGGGGGAAAAAATATAAGGCAGGGCAAAATTGGAAAAAATGGACACTCACCTAGTATTTCAACCATTTTGTCCTGGTGCTTAAATTTTGGGCACCAAAAGGACACTTACCAAAAAACCTCATCCGTCAATACAATCGAATAATATAGTGATATCTAAATAAAACACACACAACCTAATGAATGAAAAATGCATCGATACCGTCGAATAATCATGAGATACCATCGCATAATCCAGCAATGCCATCGCATAATCATGAGTTACTAACTGAATAATATTGCAACGCCATTGAATAATTAAGTTATACCATTAAATAATAAAACAATACCATCGCATAATCTGTCAATACGATAGAATAATATAGTGATACCATCGAATAATCAAAATGACTAACCTACTAAACGGACTCATATGACTGAATAATCCTTCATATACTAGTGCATAATCATTTATACTCGACTGCATAATCATCTATGGGAATCCTCCTTCACATCCGACCACCGCTGCCGCCATGGGAGCCAGAAAGAGAAGTCACCATCGCCATCGGGGAGGTCCATCGCCATCGCTATCGCCAACATAATCTTCGATGTCGTCGCCTCCTTCGCAGTCGCTGCACCTTTGCAATCGATGCTGCCTTCACAATGGATGTGCCCTCGCCGCCTTCACAATCGTTGCCTGCCTACGCCACACCTCACGTCTCCGCCTTCGCTTTGCTCCGATCGATCCCACTTCTAATTCTCTCTCCTCCTTGGTTGATAAAACGTAATATGTGGGAGGGGGAGGTAGGGTTGTGGGGGATTTTATTCAAGCGCGTACGTTTGAGAGTGAGATTGGGGTTTTTTAATTTTAATTTACAATTAATCTAAAATCCCAAATAATCTCAACCTTCCATTTGTCCTAAATCAACGGTCCAGATGTGTTCACATGTTACACAATAAGCTTTGATTACACATGATCTATACTATATATATATATATATATATCATACATATTATACACATATAATATACTATAGGTTATACACTATATTCCACTATTGTCCATTAGACTCGTTAGAGGATCAAGTCAATTTTTCGACTCAATACGACTCGGTCTAGCCTACTAGCTACAACCATACATCCATGTATACCTTAGTACGTAGTATATTTTATATATGTTATATGTATACTCATCATACACACATACATGATACAAGCACATAACAATATTACATACAATATATATGAAAGCAAGACTTAGGGAAATAAACACATAACATTAATTAAGAACCAAAAAAAAAAAGTTTATCGTTGTTAAGATCCTCGATCTAACCAAATATTATTATGACAATCACAAGATAAATGGAAAAGATGGAACGAGATTCAAAATTTGTTAAATGGGTTCGTGCGATGTAATAGAATTAACCATATATAGTAGATCAACCTATATATATTATAGGTAAAATTAATTAAAATACCCACACATTTGGCAATATGGTAAAAATATATCCTCAACTTTCAAATGTAATAAAAATATCATGACCTTTGAGGGTAGTGGTAATATATTACTCCAAGTTTTTTCACGAGTCAAAAATGTTGACAAGGCAGCCTATGTGAAATTTTTTTTACAAGGGTTTTCTTAAACAGTGTCCTTATGAAAAAAATAAAGAGTTTGACCGGGTTCATACCCAACGCTTTTTCCTCCCTCATATCTTCTTCTGTAGTTACCTCTTGAATTGGTTTCCATGTATTCTAGGTAGCTCATAGTTCCTCTTCAATGTCAGTCTTCCTCCCTTGTAGTCGACTATCTTGAGTTGTCTCTCTCACATTTTCTTCACCTCTGATTCGTTCACGGACTTGGTTGGATAAGTTTTATTTTTTTTTTCCCTCTTCATTGTTGTTGTTGTTTTTGTCGGTTTAGTTTTGTTGTCGGTTTGGTATTAGAAATAGTTTTGTTGTGTTAATTCGTGCTAATTTTTTTAAAAAAGGCTTCCAGGTATGTTGTCTTGTCAAAACAAATCCACGTAGGCTACTTTGTCAGCATTTTTAACCCGTAAAAAAACACAGGGTAATATATTACCACCACCCTCAAAGGTCGGGATATTTTTATTACATTTGAAAGTTTAGGATATATTTTTACCATACCCCC
Source organism: Persicaria tinctoria (assembly GCA_037127255.1). Classification (NCBI taxonomy): domain Eukaryota; kingdom Viridiplantae; phylum Streptophyta; class Magnoliopsida; order Caryophyllales; family Polygonaceae; genus Persicaria; species Persicaria tinctoria. Next base: position 51,087,573 of record JBANSL010000008.1, read on the forward strand.
AAAGGTGAGGGTATTTTAATTAGTTTTCCCTATATTATAACATGCTAGAATCAAAAATTGTGTAGGGTAGCACTTACACTTATATATATATATATATATATATATATATATATATATATATATATATATATATATATATATATATATATATAGAGAGAGAGAGAGAGAGAGAGAGAGAGAGAGAGAGAGAGAGAGAGAGAGAGAGAGAGAGAGAGAGAGAGAGAGAGAGAGAGAGAGAGAGAGAGAGAGGGGGGGGCTGGATTCGGTGTAAACACCTCTTACGGTGTAAACTGTAAACAAACTGATTATTCATAGGTATAACTATAATTATTCGTTTAACGTAAATTAATTATTCGTATGTATGAATAGTTTTTTCATATACCAAAAACATAGGAAATAGCCACAGTCAAATAGCCACAAATAGTCCACGAATGATCGTGGCTAAACGGTTTAGCGACGGGGATAGCCACAAATTTTACGTTCGTCGCCATTCGTGGTTATATGCCTCGTCGCTAAATGTCAGATTTCCAACATCCGTGGCTAATAGCCACGATCTGACAAGTCCGTGGCTATGCTCGTGGCCGGGTCAGGATCGTGTCATTCGTGGTTGTAGCGACAAAGTTAACCACGGTGTATGCCATGGCAGATTTCGTGGCTTGGCACATGCAAGATGTCTAACGTATTTTGTGGCTGATTTCGTGGCAATTATTGTGGCCAATTAGGTGGCTAAGTTTGTGGCTTTTTTGGTTATGGTCGTAGCTAATCTCGTGGTGAAATTCGTGGCTAAGTTCGTGACTTTATTGCTAGCTATGCCTATGGCCTTATTCGTGGCCTTATTCGTTCTATGAGCTAGGAAATAAATTTAATATAATTTTATAAATCTGTCGTACAAACATATCCAAAATACAACCATAAAATACACCATTCAATACACATCTAAAACACAATAAAAAAAATTCAACAATACAACAAGTCTCAAGCACGAATATGACAAGGACACTCAATAAAAGCATGCATTCAATCCAGACGAATACAAGACACCCAAATGAGATGTAGAAGCACCTACGTAACAAAAATGAGACAACGAGCCTTTCTACAACCACCACCTTCCCCTTGTCCCATGCATATACAATGATAGCTTCTTCTTGTAGAATGACAATGGAAGCCTTTGGAAACTCTTCCCTACACAACATAAGACAACAAAAATCCCAATATAACTAGCAAGGGACATAACAAAAAATGAATTAGTTAATACTTGGCACCTTTCAACAGGTGGAGCACCCTCATACCTAAGGTTTTATTAAACATTTATTCGTTACTTATATGAGTTTTTCTCAAAACATACTCTTAGAGTATTCTAATAAGAATTTTGTAGTTGATATAAGGTTTTATTAAACATTTATTCGTTATTTATATGAGTTTTCCTCAAAACATACTCTTATAGTATTCTAATAAAAATTTAGTAGTCACTATAAGGTTTTATTAAACATTTATTCGTTACTTATATGATTTTTCCTCAAAACACACTTAGAGTCTCTCCATAAACACATGACAGTCATGACTCTTCATCCATATTGCACTTCACCAGTTTCTGTATATATATGTACAAATACATAATGAATATTCATTCGAATTATGAAATTGTAAATGGGTGGACTAAATAATACATTAAAACTCATTGAGATATAAATAACCATGAACACAACACCTTAAACCCATGAACACAACAACTTATATTGCTATTAAAACTCCATAAATTATAAAAAGTCAATACATATTCCTTGAATTGGTAAATAAAGAGCGGTCATTCCGGGGTTCGAACCGGGGACCTATGGATACTACCCACATGTCATTTTCGGTGAGCCATTTCGGAATGGTTAGTCAATACATATTCCATATAAACACAAAATCCATAAACACAAAGTCCATAAACACAAAATCCATAAACACAAAGTCCATAAATTTCAAAGTCCATAAACACAAACTCAACAACAACCCAATAGTGTTACATTACTATTCAAAGTCCATAAATTTCCAAAATCAAACACAAAATCCATAACCATAACATTTTTACACTCTATAAATTTTCTGATTATTAGATCTATACAACTAAGTAATTAATAAAAGATATGTATCACATATATAGCATATATTTCTATACTCAAATATAAAAGATATAATATATAATATACCTCTCAACTTCAAAATTTCATCTCACGCTTGAAACTATAACCCTCCCTAGTTCACTGCGTGAAGAAGACGACAATTCAACCATGTTCAGCGTTTTGTGCAGGGAGCTTTCACCATAAAGTTAAAGTCGACAACTAGAAAATACGAATTGCATTAATGAACTCAACTGTAAATAGAAACGGCATTAGCCACGGATATGACCGTGGCTAATATTTGGGCTCTTTAATGCGTCGAGAGCTATTGATTGGGCTTCCTTATTAATTGGGCTTTGACTACCACTAATGGGTTGACCGACTTTGGGCTTCGATTATCTCTGATATTGGATTGACCTCCATTGGGCTCTAAAAAAAATTTTGGGTGAGATTTTGTGATTTAAAATTATTGGGATTTGAGAAGAATTACCCAACTTCGGAGGAATCAACTAACAATGGCCATGGTCATATTAGCATCGAATCCAACCACGGATATTCAACCAGTGGCTATATCCGTGGCTATTAGCCACGGTTATAGCCACGACATATGTTTCGTGGCCATTGGCCACGAACGCGGGGCACGCTTACCATATGCCCCATTTTCTTAGCCACGAGGTACAACCACGTCGTTTTAATTTGTGGCCATCGGCCACGAAAGCAGGGCATGCTTGCCATTTTCATACCCACGGGTATATCCACGAGTATATCAATAGTGGCTAACGCTGTGGCTAACAGCCATGAATTTAGCCATGCCATTCATGCTCGTGGCTAAAAGTCACGACCTTTTGGACACAAATTTCTGTCAGCATCCCTAGCCACGGATATAGCCACAAAAAATTTCACTCGCCACCTAAATAGCGACGACATGTTAGGTCGTGGCTAGCGTCGTGGCTGATAGCCACGACATTAGCCACAACCATATGACGTCGCTAAAAAATATGTGGCTATTTCCTGTGTCTTTGGTAGTGTGAAAATTATTCGTCTGTTGCAACATAATTATTCGTATGAGTTATGTATGAATAATCGTGTTGTTTCAGACGAATAATTTTGCCCTTCAAAATCTCCGTCAAATCTCAACCGTTGATCTTCCTAATTCAACGCTCCAAATTTATTCACAAATCACACCGTAAGAGGTGTTTACATCGGATCCATCTCTCTCTCTCTCTCTCTCTCTCTCTCTCTCTCTCTCTCTCTCTCTCTCTCTCTCTATCTATCTATCTATCTATCTATCTATCTATATATATATATATATATATATATATATATATATATATATATATATATATATATATATGGGTTATTTGCAAAACTAACCCAAAAATCCGGTTGTGTTGCTCTCTCTATCCCTTCTCCATTTTATTTGCAAAAGGGTAGGCCAAATTGTTTTAATTTGGCGCCCCAACCGGTTACACAAAGGATAGGCACCGGTTGCATTGATGGAGGAGAGAGAGGGAGGCGTGTTGATGGGGAGAGAGTTGACAGTTTTGAAAAAAATGGTCACCTCAACCGCCTAGGATAGTGGTTTATTAAAGGGGTAGTTGAGCCCCATTGTTTCTCCATCTCTCTCATACATCTCTCTCATCTCTCTCATTTTGAAAACCGAAGGAAGAAGCGGAAGGGTTTCGAAGAAGAAGTAGAGCAAGGCGGTAGAGGAGACGACGAAGAAGCGGATATCAAGCCCTAACGCCCTTGCACACAACTGACGACAACAAGTAAGTAAAGCCTAAACCCTAAAGCCCCCGAATTCTTTCCGATTGAACACAATATTAGGGCGAGAACTGTAGTTTCAAATCCAAATGTGTTTGCCATTGTTTGGAATGTAGAAATCAAGTAAGTTGCGCAAAGGTATATGAGGTTCCCTCTGTCATGTCAATTTCAACCATCGGCATGTACACATGAAGGGCTGGAAATTTTCCGAAAGGAAATTGATGAGGGGGATAGAAAGGAAATTGGGGGAAAATAGCAATTGGTCTTCAACATTGGCTGGGGTTAAATGGATAAATTGGAGGACAACAACAATTAGTTGGATGGAGAAATTGTGGGATTTGGGGGAATTATCGACATTGGAAGATTTGGGGGTTTTGGGGGAATTGGGGAAATTGGGGAAAGACGCTTGCGTCTTATGAAAATAGGGCCAAAGGGAGTTCGAAATGTTTACTTTTGAGATGCCTTCCAACATTGGACTGAGTTCAGGGGAGACTTGAGTACATCTCATGTTTGGATTATGTCATGTTTTTACTAGTGAAATGTCATGTTTACAACGCGTATTGTCATGTTTTTACTAGTGAAATGTCATGTTTATAACATTTGCTGTCATGTTTGTTGATAGTCCTACGGTTTTGCTTCCCAATTTTCCAGGATATCAAGGACAGGCGAACATGTCGACTTCCCGGTCTGTAAGAAGAGATCCCGCCTCACAGACAACAGGCGAGGTACGGTGTGCATAGTCTTGATAAAAGGAATATAGTCGTGTCGATGTGCGAGTGACAGTTGTGCGTTATTTTTGCAGACCATCTATGCGGTCCCCGAGGACCAGCACTACAAGGGCCGTGTAAACCAGTACCGGCGGCCGGCAGTACTTGCAAACCTGGACAACTACCCAAGCGAAGGGGACTGGAAGAAGTTGATGGCAAGCCCGTTGGCCGCCATTGCGAGGCTTGGTTCCCGTGTCCAGTTCTCAGCCCAACTGGTGCACTACGTCCTGCAACACCAGCTGCGGACGAGAAAGGAGCATGAGAGTTGGTACATGATACACGGAAAAATAGCTCGGTTCTCCATCCAAGAGTTCGCGCTGGTGACCGGGCTTAAGTGCTCATTTATGTTGCTGTCCGAGGAGAATGATGGGGACAGGGCGACCGTCAAGGACTTCTTTGGGGTGGAGAAGATGAGGATGGAAGAGTTCGAGGTTGCATTCCTAGTGGCGATGAAGGGCAGATAGCATTCGCCCGCGATGAAGTTTAAGTATGCGTTGCTGATGCTGGTTGAGGGTGTTCTATTTGGGAAGGATCCCCGCAACTACATTCATGGATGGGTGGTCAATATGGTGGGCGACGTCGACGGTTTCTTGCGATTTCCGTGGGGCAGGCACTGCTACGAGAGGACCCATGAGTTCCTCAAAAACGCTGTTGAGCGCAAGCTCCAGCATGGGGTCCAGGGCCCTCGGCCGTCATATTTTTTAGCTGGCTTCCCCCTCGCCTTTCAGGTATTGGCTTATATCTCAACTCGACATGCATATAATATAACTGGACACGCTTAGAAATTAACTAGACACCTTTATATTTTACCTGGACACGCTTATATTTAAACTGGTCAGGCTTATATTTACACTGGACAGATATTGACATCCATGCCCCGTGGTTTATGTAGTTGTGGGCTTATGAAGCTTTCTATCCAATCCGATCCCAATTTGCTGCCGTCCTTGACGTGAATGCCCACCCTCGGTGCATGCGGTACGCGTCGAAAGAGCACAACATCAAGTACGAGCTAATCGTCAACCTCATGGTGGAGGAGAAGGACGAGCTAAAAAGCTTTGACCTTGAAGACAGTGTGCAGACAGTTTTAATCCCCGATGAGTTTGAGGCGAAAAAACGGGTGACGCACGGGGCTGTCTACCCTAGAGAGAAGACCGATTTATTCTTCGACAACCTCCGCGTATAGTACATGAAGGGTGTGCACACGAGGGCGACAGCGGAGACCGCCACCCAGGCTCCGACCCAGGCAGCCCCTATGCAGGAAAACACACAAGGGCCATCGGCGGGTGATTTCTCACTAATGTTGTCGAAGATGGATGACCTGGCAAGGGAATTAAGAGCTGACTTCGCTGCGAGGATCAAACCCCTTGAGGATGCCATTCGCCAGCTTCAGAGGACGGGGAGGGAGGGACTGGACGAGTCCGACCACGCAGTCTCGCTGGGAGGGGCGGAATCGTCGGCGGCGAAGGAGGTAAGAGTTTCATTCGCATGGAATAGCACCTTCGGGTTCCCGTTGTCATGTGCTTACTACGATGTTTGCAGGTTGATGAAAAAGCACAGAGAAAGGAGAGTGAGCAGCAGCACCAAGTAGATGAAGAACCAAAGCCAAAGGATAGTGAGAAACAGGGCCAAGCGGATGCGAGCAAGGACCAGGAGATCACCAATGAGGTAGTTGGGGACAAGGCGGAGAAGGACCAAGGGGATGAGAACAAGGAGCATGACAAAGGGGATGAGAACAAGGAGCAGGACAAAGGGGATGAGAACAAGAATCAGGACAAAGTGGATGCCGACAAAGTTTCTCAGGACAAGAGGGGGGATAAGGACGAGGAGGTGAAGAAGGCCAATGTGGGGAAGAAGGGCAAGAAGCCCCCCAAGGGGAAGAAGGACGGCAAGGGGACTGACCTTTCTTAGATAGGGGACCGCCCTCCGCCACACTCTAAGGCTGACAAACGCATACTTGAATCGTCCTTCTGTGTCGCGTTCTATCTTGGTGTACGTGCGAGGGTTGGACTGCTCCAGCATGTGCATGTACGAGTACATCCTCCGGTAGCTTTCCTCGTCTGTCCCGTAAGTGGTGTCCCTCGCCTTCATGGAGGCTCGCCGCGCCTTCCAGTAACTGGACGGCACCCCCAGCTGGGATTTCGTCAGAGCCTGCACTTGCTCCGGCACAAGGGCCTTCTTTGAACCAACGAAACTGCACATGGACAGGCGCATTGGGTTAGTGTTTGTCGAAGTACCTGTCCAGTTTTATAACATTCCCTGTCCAGTTATATTTAACAAGTGTCCAGTTATAAACAACATACTGTCCATTTCGGTTGTTTAGAACCAATGAGGTACCTGTCCACTATGTGTTGCCCAACCTGGGTGTATGTCGCACGACGCTTTTGTGTCATCATGTCGGTCAGGTCGCACGTGTGCTCGTCTACAAGCTTGGAGATAATCCAAATCCGCGTGTTCTTGTATGTGGAAACCCGACAAAGCCACTTGCAATTGGGACCACCGCAGCGCACAACATACAAGCTCTTCGTCGACTTTTTCACCTTGGTCGTGAAACACCTAGATAGGGCCGCCCATTTGATTGTCTGTTGGACCTCCTCCTTCGACCGAAACACTTTTCCCTCCCAGAGTTCACCCGTGTGCTGACGGGGACCCAATGGGTTCACCGCAACCATTGGTTCACTTTCCACACCCTCCGTATTCGGTCCCAACTTCTGTTTTCCGCGTGCGTATGCTTCCTCTATTTCCCTCACAGCCTGCTCGGCCTCAGTATCCCATGACCACGACTTGGTAGGAACTGCGCACCCGAGCTCCATCTTCACCGCATTTGGTAGTACCTCATCGTCGGAGGAGGAGCTCCCGATGTCAATGAGCACCCTTCCATCTCCACCCGGTGGAATAACTTCATCTTCCGGATCACTACTGACAGAAATGAGTTGCTTCCCACGTCTTATTTCCTCGGCTTTCTTTGCCTTCTTTCGCAACTCGATCTCCAACTCCTCATGTCGCCCGAACGCGTCGGTACTATTATGTAACTGGACACATTCGTTTTCTAACTGGACGCATTGGGAATCTAACTGGACGCCAGTTTGTTTTGCCTGGACACATCCGGCTACCAGGACTGCGTCTTCTCCACCACCAGCCAGTTGGATGCCCGTATGTGCGTGATCTTCTTGGGTAACAGGCGGCCCAGTTAATGGCAGTATAAATTCCTCACCTCCCACCACTGAGATACCCCACCCTCCGGAGCCACCCGTTGACGATCCTTGTATAGGTGCCACAGTGCTGCCACATAGCTTGGTTCGCAGGGAGACATGGAGGTCGACAGGCCACGATCGTTCTCTAGCGAGTCCGTTTACAAACTTGAAGGCATGCAGGTCTTCGTCATCTCCTATTGCATATGGCCTGCACCCACCCTTTTTCAGCTTCCCATATGTGAGCTCCACCTCATGCCTTCTCCCATCGACGTTAAACTTTTCCATCACGAGTTTCTTTAGTGCAACGTAGTCGATACGTTCATCCACCAGCAGAGCCTTCTGGCTCCGTGACCCCTTGAAGACCCAACCGCCTTCTTCGCAAGCCCACCATCATCCGAACACCACAGTCAGACATACGATTGTCTTCTCCCCTGTTCATTTACATAGAGAGGGGATACATTTAGTTTACATTAAGTTGTAGCAAAGTTTTTTTTCTCGTCATAATAATTATAAGACTACTTACTCATTTTGTATCTGCAGGCGGTCGAAACTCGGTCCAGTCTATTCCACCAGCTGTCACGTTGTTTGCTGTTGGTTGTCACGTTGTTCTCTCCCGGTTGTCCAGTTAATATTTACTCGTAACTTCCCCTTCAGCTTTAAGATAAACCCCGGCCCACTTGCTTCTTCTACATTGGCTACTCTGTGAATCTTCAGATTTTTTTCCACATGGTACCCATTAAATGCCACCCCCATCATTCCCTCCCATATCCTTATATAGATCCCCATATCATTGGCCACCAACCCTCCTCCTTCACTCTTTGCCGGCGCTTCTCCTTCCTCCTTTTAATTCTCCTACTGCAGTGCATTAATGTGGAATAATCATTGGACTGAGGTGGAGCTTCAATGCTTATATACTCTCCCCCTCTTCCCTCCTCTTCATCTTCAGGATTTTTTGGCGCAATTTTTTGGCGGGAATTTTCCTTCCCCGGACTGTCTTCCCTCCTCCCTGTCAAACTCAATTAGCTTCCTCTCTCTTTGTCTAATCAAACTCAACAGCTCCCTCTCTTGCCTCTCTCCTCTCAATGGACATCTCTCTCTCTCTCTCTCTCCTTCCTGGACGTCTCTCTCTCTCTCCTTCCTTTTCTCTCCTGCGCTGAGGTGTCACGGTTGGCCCCCACTTCCCCAACCTGTTACCTGCTGGGCAGGTTTGCCAGATAACCGGTTTCACCCCATTTTCTTCCGGGTTGGGTTAACCTTGCAAGGTTTTTGGGTTTTTGAGTTACCTTGTGCAATTCTCTCTCTCTCTCTCTCTATCTCTCTCTCTCTCTCTCTCTCTCTCTCTCTCTATATATATATATATATATATATATATATATATGTAGGGGTTGGTTCCGGTGTACTCAGCCCTTAACGTGTATCATGTACACAAATCTGAGCCGTTGATTCCTCTAGATGATTATGCAGTTGAGTATGAATGATTATGCAATAGTATATGAAGGATTATTCAGTCGTATGAGTCTGTTTTGTAGGTTAGTCATTTTGATTATTCGATGGTATCACTATATTATTCGATCGTATTGACGGATTATGCGATGGTATTGCTTTATTATTCAATGGTATAGCTTAATTATTCGATGGTGTTACAATATTATTCGGTAATATTATTCGATGGTAATATATACTATTGAATAATAAAGCTATACCATTGAATAAAGCTATATCCATGGTAATATATACTATTAATTAATCGGTAGCATATTCAAAAAAATTGGTAAAAAAAAACACACATTACATTGAGTAAATATTCATAATGCAAATAATAATATCAAAAAAATCACCAATTCTACTGAATGATCAATATGGGCATGAATAATACAAAAACCCTTAAGCTCAACGTGGCTCCAAATGATTTCGAACTACAAAAAAATACTATATTCCACTGAATAAACATATATAATTCAATGAATAATATCAAAAAACCCACATATTCCACCGAATAATAAAACTGGGCACATACAAAACGAAAACTCTTAAGCTCAATTGTTATCGTAATTTTTTTTTTCCGCAAAACATATGCAAAGTGGGTGTCTATAGGTAGATAAAAATAAATTACATCAAAAATAAATAAAATTTTTTTTAAATGGCCGAAAATAACAAAAAAAAACCAAAAAATTACTTCCCCCGTCACTATTCACAACCCCCCCTTTTATTTTCTTTTCTCTTTTCTTTATTTTGATTATTGTGAGTCTTTGATTTGGTTTGATCCAAAGGCCGAGATTTGTGTACATGATACACAATAAGGCTTGTGTACACATGATCCATAAGGAAGCGTTAAAATGTAAAACCTCCTTAGGGTGTAAAATTGTTTAAGGTGTAAAATTTATTTATTTTAATCAAAACGCGCGCTCACCCATCGGTTTTCAAACCGAGACCACAAGCCACCAGCAGGGCCTTCTCTCTCGGCCTCCCACACCTACCTCGAGCAACCTCCGGCCACCAACCCCTATCCGCACTCGAGCCCACCCATGTGCGCACCCCCGAGCCTAGACGTGGCCTGGTTCGAGCCACCTTCTACCCCGACGCGCCCACCAGCAGCACTGCCATGTCGAGCCACCTGCTACTTCTCTCGTCGCTCTTCACCCCACCCACGAGCCACCTCTGGCCACCAGCCCCCACCCGCTCGAACCCCCTCCCTCAGGCGCATCCCCCGGGTCCGGAACCCCCATGGTTCGAGCCCAGTCGAGCTCACATCGAGCTCATCTCCCCCATAAGTGTTGTTCGGTGCTTTTGGCTCGGAATACCTTCGAAATCCCAATTTTGCTCCTTGTATCAACTCGAATTTGGTATGATTTCTACCCCTAAATTTTTTTATTAAAATTATTTAGATTGTTTGAATGATTTAGGTTGAGATTGAAAATCTAGGGTTTGATTTAGGAGCGTAATTTGGGGTTTTTTTCCAAAAGCCAAATTGATTGAAATTGATGATATGGTTGTGTTGATTTTGAGCTAATTTCATGTTCATATCATTGTCAAGTTGTTTATGGATCATTAGCTAATTGGATTTTGGAATTTTATATTGTGATATGCTTTAGAATTCGGGGTTTTTTGCCAAACGCCAAATTGACTGAAATTGATGATATGGTTGTGATGTTGGGTTGATTTGGAGCTAATTTCATGTTCATAGCATTTCCAAATTGTTTGTGAATCATGAGCTAATTGGATTTTATAATTTTATTGCGATATGCTTTAGGTCGATTAAGTTCTTCTATTTTAGCATGAAAATCATAATTTAGCCTATTAGCTCAATTGTTAGAGCAATGTGCGTTTGCACAAAGATGTGGGTTCAAATCCCACATAGGTTGCATAATAGACAAGAGCGCAACAATTGCAAATTGTTAATCATGCACATTATAATCTTAGTTATGCACTTTTTAACCTTAATTATGCACATTTTAATCTTATTTATGCACTTTAATTTTAAAAGTTTATACGTAGAAAAATCGATTTCAAACTCACATCTATCAACTTAAATTATGTGAGAGGTGAACCCAAACTCTCAAAAGTTATAAAAAAAAAAAACAAAATTAAAACATCTATTTCAAAAGCACATCTTTTGTCTTATTCATGCACATTATGATCTTACTTTTGCACAATTATATCCTACTTTTGCACACTTGTATTCTAAATGTGCACATTACAATTTTATTTTTGCACTTTATGTTCTTATATTTGCACTTTAAAGTTGCACAAATGCACTTCACAGTTGCACAAATGCACATTATAATTTTATTTTTGCACCTTATACTATTCACGAAGAGAAACATAATAAGAGATACCACATAGATAGCCTATACGGGGTTTGAACCTGCATCTTTGTGCGTAGACACATTGCTCTCCCATTTTGAGCTAATAAGCTTTTAATGACACATATGACACATTGGAAGCTAGGGAAATGGATGTAAGTAGCAAAAAACGAAGATAAAATAACAAGCAGCACCCTCCTGCGAACAGGAGTTGAGCATCTCAGCCCTCTTAATCCCCTCAAACAAAGCCAAGTTGCGGCTATTGAAGCAAAATCAAAATATCATGCATCAAATAAATGTATGATGTAGACCTGTCAAAACGCAACCCGATCCGAAAACCCGAAGGTTTTTTGGGTCAAGACCCGAAAAATCAGACCTGAAAATTTATTTCGACCCGAACCCGAAAACCCAATAAATTTTCGAGTCAAACGGGTCTGGGTCCGGGTCAACCCGATCGGGTTGGTTATTATTTAAAAAAAGAAGAGGGGCGCTAACTGGGACTCGTGACTGTTGGGCGAAACGCAGCGCTTTGAATGAGAAGATGCCCTAACTCGAGCTCGCCTGGCATGTGGCATCTCGCTCATGCTGTTCGTCGTGACCGCCTCCAGACTTCATCGTTCCTCCCTCTTCACCTTCGCTCACCTCGCGCGACCTCTGCCTCCAGGCTTCATCATCGTCGCCTTCGCTCGCCATCGTTCCTCCGGTTCAGGTGCGTTTCTCTCTCCCTGATCTAATATCGAATCTTTTTTCCATTATGAACTGTTTTTCTTTCTCCCTGATCTTATTTAAAACTGCAATTTCGAAGATTTGGTTGCTACTTTGCTCCTCCTCCATTTCAATTTCACGAAGCAATGCTCCATTCTCTTCCTATAGGTTGTCTGTTCAATATATTTGTTGATTAACTTGTATGAGAGCGCATATAAGGTTGAATGGTTGTCTGTAATATTCTATACCTAATTGATTTTTAGAAGTTGGAGATGACAAGTTGTTGCTCCAGTCTCCATATTAGTTCGTTCGGCCAAGCTGTTGCTATAGTCTCCATATTAGTTCAATCAACCTTAACAAATTTATGCTTTAATTTGTTGATGGAATGGAATGGGAGGGGGCCAGGGAGCCTATTAATTTTGTTATTGTTTCTTCTGGATTTATTGCAAAGTGTTTAGACACAAATGCCTTATTTGAGGATAGTATGTGGATTGAGTTGAAACATCGATCTTTTGTTTTTGCATTTTAATTAGCTATCAAACTATGTGAGTTGCAGGGTTTTTGTTTTCCCCTAAATTTAAAGGCCAAAGAAAATCATTTAACAAGCACAAATGTGAGACTGCCAGTGCTTTCAAGAGTTAACAATTGGCATAATGTGTTGGTGAGTATGCAGGGTAAGATAAGCCACGCAGTCTCTCACGATGATTAAGAAAAAAAATCAATTCATTCGAATCTTTGTCTTCATTGATCATCTCACCCAAAGATGTTATTTATTATTGTTTAAGATCTCCTCTTGAATTTCAAATTCCATAAATTTTTGCTCTACTGAGAACATTGAAATATTGAATTCATTGCCAAAAAAAAAAAACTGAGAACTATTGAAATACAAGGGCTTGGTTTGTGCATACTCTTAAAGCTTTGATCCTTGTTGTTGTCTTGCTGATTTTATTATTCATGGAATGCTTCAAAAATTTCTTCCTTGTATGAATAGAAAGACTATTGTTAACAATTGTTAATTGTTTCTAGAAGTTGTTCTCAGGAAGTAATTATGATTTTGATGCAAGGTGACTTGGAGTCAATTGCATCCAAAAACCCAAAAGAGCTACATGTGCTCTTTGAGAAAATATCAGGCTCCGAGGAGCACAAGAGAGACTATGAGGATTTGAAAGTACAAAAGGCAGTAGTTGAAGAAGAAACTGACCTAATTTTTAATAAGAAGAAAAATGTAGTGGCAGAGAGAAAACAAAAGAAAGAATAGAAAGAAGAGGTTGAGAAGCACATTCGATTGCAATATAATTTGATAGGACTTATTTCCTTTTGGTACAGTTCATTTCAGACTCAGAGTTGGTTTGAAACGATGTGCTCGGTTGATACAGTGGTGATAAGGTGCTTAGTTGCTTAAATGAGATATTTATTTGTGCTCATGGTATGTCACTGGTTATGAATTTAATGATGAGCTTTATATATAAGAAGTTCTCTACTCATGGTATGTTATTTTTTTAGTTGAAAGTGAAATTTCTTCATTTCAGTTCTTATGACTATTGGAGTAAGGTTTTAGGGATTAGATTTTACAAAATAAGTTCTCTGCTAATGTGGTGATAAGGTTTTAGGGATTAGATTTCTTCAATTTGGAAGATAATGAATAGTAAATAATTCTTCTTAATTTTACAAAATTTTATCAAACTTTCTTACGAAATAATTATTAGATTTTGAGTCTAAATTAATTTTTGGTTTTCCAATTCTAGCTGTTGTATTAACTTTGGTTTAATATATTATAGTTTGTGTATGAATTTGTAATTTTTAAAGTTCATATTATTTTTAGTTCACCGATGATAGTCGGTACTATTTTCATATTGCAAAAAAGTTCAAATTTTTATTGAAAAAAAGTTAAATTTTTATTACGAAAAAGTTAAAATTTTATTGCAAAAAAGTTAAAATTGATGAACCCGAAATCGACCCAAAATGACCCGAAACCCGGTCAAATCCGGGTTTGACTCAACTCGTTTTACCCGAGACCCGTTTTACCCGGGACCCGTTTTACCCGAAACCCGAAGTGACCCGACTCGAATGACCCATTTGACAGGTCTAGTACGATGTGTTTGGATTTCCCCCGTTTGCAAGATGTGGCTTGGGACTACTTGTGATGCTTGAACTGGTTATGCAGTTATTTGCTTTAGCTTTTGACAGATCCACATTCGTTTCAGAAATCTTCTTTAACTTCTTCTCTTGGACTTGTTAAATATACTTGAGTGGAAGTAGCAAATCCATCCTAAGCACAAAAGACAAACAAGTAGAATGCTCCACTTTAGATCACTTAAACATTCAAACAAATTCATCCTATTTACCCATAAAATAAGATGAACTGGTTATTTATACACTTTATATTTGCACAACAAAAGGTGTCGAAAACGGGAAAAAGTGCATTTACCCATAAAATTAGACATATTTACCTATTTACTCATAAATTAAACATATTTCAATTATAAATTTTTATAATTGAAATAGGCACATTTACCTATTTACCCCATAATGAATTATTATGTCTGCACAAAATAAAGTTATATTTGCACAACAGGATGTTATATATGCACAAAATCAAGTTATACTTGCACAACAGAAAGTGTTAACACGAAAAAAAATCCTGGGACAAAAAAACAAAAAAAAACTAGCCCGAGAAGCGGGGTACAGTGGGGGCAGGGGGCACACGCATGGGCAAGGGGGCAGACATTCTACTAATTAAATTAGGCCTATTAGTAATTAAATTAGGCCCATTAGTAATTAAATTAGGTCAATTAGCAATTTACTTATAAAAATTAGGCCCATTAGAGAATTTTACACCTTAAGCAAATTTTACACCCTAAGAATATTTTACATCTGAACCATTCTATATATATATATATATATAAAAAGAAGAAGAAGCAACTGTGTGGGCTTTGGCCCAATCTCCAGAACCTGGAGCTTGCTTTGGTAGCCCACTCCCGGTTGAGTTGAAGTGCTGCGTTTTGCCTTGGCTTCACCTGAGATCTGGTGACCTAGCTATATAAGCTCTCTTCAGCTCCTTCGTGGATCAGGATTACCTCTCTCTCTCTCCTCCGTCTCCTCACAAACGCTCTCAAGGGTTTCCTAGGGTTTGGGGTTCCAATCTAAGAGTTCTTCCCGGCGAGTGTGACGACGAAGGTGGTGGTTAGTCTCTGCGATCTCTTGGTGGTGCCACAGCTTGGCTCCCTGCTTGGGTGGTTGCTTCCTCCGCGTCAGGAGATCTAAGGTTTGGGAGAATCGAAGAGTTTTTCGATCTCCGGTCATCCCACACAGGGGGATCTTCTTCTCTCATTACCTCTGAGGCTCATACAAGCTAGATCTAGGGTTTATCTTTGCATTGCTTGATTTTAACCTCTATTGAACGATTACTTAGTGGATTTGGCCGATTCTTGAGGCCCCGAGGACGTAGGCAATTTTTTCCAAACCTCGTAAAACTTTGGTGTTCGTTCTTGCTTGCTTGTCGAGTATCTCGCTTACATTTCACTCGCTTCCGCTCAAATCGTTTTCGTTATCTCGAATCTCGGTTTTCAACAGTTCTAAAGAAGGATTATATGCCCATTGTTATTATTTGATTAGTGTGGAATACTAATCGATGAAAGGTTTGAATAGAACTAATCAGGAATTGTATAAATCTAAATATTCAATATTAGATCTTTCAATGTCATTCGGGTCGGATCATTTCGGGTTTTGGATAAAACGGGTCTCGGGTTTACCTGAACTCGGATTTGACCCGGTTTCGGGTCAAATCAGGTCGATTTCGGGTTTATCCATTTTTTTTAATTAAGAAAATCATGATTTTGGTAATTTTGCGATAATTTTAAAATGCTAAAATTAAAGATGTGGTTCATAAGTTCTAGTGCTTGTAATGTAATTACTAATTATATACTATATCTGATAAAAAAATATTTTATTTTTATTATTTCTCATAGTTTTTAATAAAATTTAAAAATATAAAAAATATCAAATTTTTAAATAATTTTTTTAAAAATAATTTCATGCAATATAGTAATAAGCTTAGAATTATTTTAATATTTTAATATTTTTAGAGTTTTTATCTTCTTAAAAAATGTAATGAAGAATCAAAAATCAAATATTATCGATTGGAGGGAGTATTACACAATACAAATAAATATAAAAGTTGATTTGAAAATGAAAGATCAAGTGATTGTAATTATAAAATGTAATAAATTGGAATCTCCATTATAAAAAAATAATCATATATAATCATAAATTAATCGGGTCCAAATTACTGGGTCAATCGGGTCACCGGGTAGCAACTGCATTCTAGTCGTGGGCATATCCGGGTATTCGACACAAACCAAATAATCGTGTCGGATACCCAAAATTGTTTAGCCTAAAAATCTTGAAATGTTCCCGACACAGTAAAGCTATTTGGATTCCGTGTCAGATACCTGGGTGATCCGACACAAACCATATGCTCTTTTTTTTTTCTCTTGTCTGTGTGGCTACTATATAGTGTACCCATACACAACTAACAGAGATCCAGATTGAGGTAAGGAGGCTGCAACACTTAGTAATCGGGTCCATTCATCACAAATGTTTGTCCTCGCATCAAACGGTGTCAAAGCTAGAGCGAGGTAAGGAGTCTGCGAAGCACTTAGTAACCGGGTGCATTCATCATAAATGTTTATATTCGCGCAGAACGGTGCCGAGGTTAGAGAGGTAAATCAATGAGTGGAAAAAAAGGTGGTATGTTTGAAGTTGGGAACAAAATTGATGTTGCGATGAAGATGGAACAATGTTGTGGTATGATTTTCTTGGAGTAGTTGTTCTATTTTCCTGGATTTTTAGCACCACATAGTCTTAAATACTTCCCACCATGATTTTCATGTCCTTATCCCCATTTTAAGCCTATTAAGAAAGTCCTCTTGATTGTTGTTGCATATGTTTGAGATTTTGGAAAGCTTAGCACGCCTTGACAATTTGTATGTGAGCATATTGATTTTTGATAGAATATATATTGAGTGAATACTTCCTTTCCTTTTGATTGTGAGAGTTCCACAAAATATATATATCCAATGAGGTATTGGGATTGTAAAAGCATTGAGTTGTAGTGAAGTATTTGTACGATAATAGCAATTAGTTGTTTGAGGTTATATGAGAATGAGATCCATGTTGTATGTTGCTTTTGCTTTAGTGCTTAAACACTTTGAAATAATTTTTAAGTTTTATGTTGCTTTTGTGCTTAAATATAGTCAGTTCAGACGAAAATCTAAGCGTTGGAATAACTTATACGTTTTAATTAAGTTGTATTACATTTATATGTTTTTTTCTCAACACTTGAAAGTTGGTAAATTACCATTACCAACACGTGTCATCCAACTTAATTGATATGTAACCAATTAAGTTAGTACAACTTTTTCGGTGGTTGATAATGGTAGGGGTTTTACGATTACTGACAGGACGAAATCGTTGTGTATCTTGTCAAAGAAAACTCAAACCTACAAACTATTATAGTGAGCAAGTAAGAGGCCGATCCCATAGAGAATCAAGTATTCCTATGTATTGTGTATTTACCAATTTGTAGAAAAGAGGGGTTTTGAGTGGTTGAGAATGAGAAATATTAACAAGTTAGGAGAATCAATAATTAAGAGATAGTTTTACCTACAATTCTCAACCTTATTTGGTGAATTCGATCCTTGCTTCCTACTCAAGTTCTTTTCATATTCCAATCAAATGCTCTGATTTTAATTTAAATAGATTATTAGTTCTATGAGTTCTAATAATCCCTTACTCCTAGACAATCTTAACACGGATTAAGGTTTAATCCTAGGAATAATAATAAGTCTCAAGATGTATAAAGCTTATAAGCAATATCAATCCCTAAAGAACTAATATTTAACCTATAGTCAACTTCTCACACATTCAAACTTTCTAATGAAGTCCACTAGAACATGCTTGCTACGAAAGATTAAGAATCTTAATGAACAATTCAAAATCCTAGCGATGACGAGATCCTAACAAGGTGATCAATAAAGATAGAATCAAACACCATAAAGCATTCAAACACAAAGAAGATGAAACATATGATGGAAATAAGAACAAAAATAGAAAACTCACAATTCAACCAAACGAAGTCTCAAATCGTAGGCGAAACAAAATAGTTTAGCACTTCATAGTCTTCATTTTCAAAAGATAAGATACCCAAAAACAACCTAAAACAAGCCTTTAAATAGGCCTAAGAAGCGCCCTCAAACCCTAGAAGACGTCCTCAAAAGATAGAACGCAAATAAGGAAAGATAGAATTCTTGGATAAATTCAGCGTTGATTCGGCCCAGCTAGGCCGTGGGCACGACATCCCAAGCCGCGGGTGCGACTTTAACATAGTAAGACGTTGGCTGTCTATGTGCAGGCCGCGAGTGCGGCTTTGTAGACCACGAGCGCGACTTTCTCAGCTTCTAGCAATTTTTTTCTTTATGAATTTGGTTTTGACATCAACATTAAAGTCGTAACCCTTGAAAAGAGCTTTCCAACACATGCTTATAATAGTCAATCAGACTATTGAGGCCTCTAGAAAATGCGATACAAGTTCAACTTGTTGGACGACAACTTTTGTTGACTTGTTCTTCACTTAGGCTCTCAAACTTCAACTCCGCTCCCGTGCTTTTCTCTTTTATTCTTCCTCTTCACTCTTCCATCATCCATGAGCTTCCTCATTCCTCGTCGGATTCATATCTACCTGAAATAATCTATAAAAACATGTAGATTCCGACTCTACCAACAAAACAAGTATAAATGCAAATCTAGCCTAAACTATGCATTATATACATCTCAGTCATACTAAATGCATCATAACATACCTATCTAAATGTGTGCGATCAATTTTCAATTCAAATTGGTTGGTACAGGATAAATGAAAAAATAAGTCCATAATTAAGCAATTCCACCCCTAATCTCTAAACTTTTAGAGAGGAAAGTTTGTGAAAAAGGGCGGACGGGGTTCTTGCCTCACGCCCCCAAAGCACTGGCCTCGGCAATTTCACCTCGGCATCGTCCGTCTCAACCGGCTTCGACCATCTCCGTTCTGAAGCCTTCCCATACCAATTTGGGTGTATCCTCTTTGTTTCAATCTCCCATGGCTAAACATCCCTTAGGGGCCTAATCATAGCCCGTTCGTCTCTATCGGTACTTCAAACCTCGCCCCCTTCCACTCTTTCGGGCCCGGTTCCGGCTCCTCCTTCTACCGTGGGAATCCTCACGTTTGTTGGGTCCATTGTTCTCCTGCTCCACTGGGTCTCCGTTTGTCCTCGGCAGCCGCGTCGGTGGTTGCTCAGTGCCGACGGTTTACCTTTGCAGTCTACTTTGTGCCCCTGTCCGATCTCGACTCCCCTGTCCTTCCTCGGACCTGGTCTCAACTTCGTTCATCAAGCCATCGGATTCACTCCGGTCGGGTTCGCCGACGCCGACGCCACCCTCGTTGTTGACAACATCTCACTCCTGGCCTGCTGCTCGGTTCTCTTGGCGTGCATGTTCAGCTTCCTGTGCCGTGCACGCTATGTCTTCTGTTGTGTGGCAGGTGTGTCACGTGTGTTGCCTTGATGCACACGATTGTGCACCAATATAATTACAACAAATTACAATGAAGTATAAAAATTCCACGTTTGAGTAAATCCCGTAAGGGCCTGACGATAATTTTGTAGGTGAGGAAATTCCGAATTGGATTGTTTGGCAGGTTGCCGAATTGCTTGGTGGTGCGATGATGGGGCTTTCGAGGCTAGCAGTTTCTGAGCGGTGTTTCTTCTTATTTGTCGACGTGCGAGAGGTCGTGGACGTAATCGAGACTTGATGACTCCTTGACAGAGTCCAAATATGAGGTTTCCACTTAGTTCCCCAGGGATCCCATGCGTTGCCTCTACCAACTGATGGATGTGAGTTGCCGCACACTGCTTCGGTTCTTTCATCATTTGCTAGTCTTTGCCTTTATTTGCACTTTTGTAATTTGTCGACGCTGCCTTATTGTTGGTTGATATCTTTAGCTTATTTTGACGGTTTATCCGTCGCCGAGTTCTTTGGCCTATCGACCCCATGCCTGTCCGGGTGTCGAATTTTTACTTAATACTTACCAAAAAAAAAAGACTAGCCAAAAAGTTGCATAAGTGCCACGTGGAGTAGAAGGGAAAAATCTTGTTACCAAGAATACCCCTGAGTATTGGCAAAAATGGTAGGAATGGCAGTTGTCTTCTTTGTTTCTCCGACCGGATAAAAAGCTTTTGCCGTTTCGTATGTTATCGCTCCCAATCTCATTCGTTAGAGTTGTAGAGGTTGGCATTTGACTGAATCTTGACTTGTATCAGTCGAGATTGAAGCGGTATTTACGCCCTGAACCTAAGAGAGTTTCCGCAATCACCCTAATCAGCTCCTCCTCCTCCTCGATTACAAGGTGTTCAGACGCTCCTTCCTTGAATTTCTCCTTCTCTTGCTTTGATTTCTCGGCAACGACCCTCTTGCTTTGAGTTTCGTATGTAGTTTTTTTTTTACATAGCCGAACAGCAAATTCACTTTCCAGCGAAGGCGAATCCCCGAGCCCTCGAGCCGGCCGACGCTGCCACCTCCGGCATACCCTGTCGGCTCCTCCTCCACCGAACCCCGTTCCGGCTCCTCGACCGCTCTTGCATCGAACTGTCTCCGGCCTGTGCCCTCCTGGCTCCTGTACACCGAATGCAGAACTACAGCAACCAGCAGCTTTTTCTTCCCCTCCCAAATTCCCAATCCCATATCCGAATTCGCTACATTGAAAAGGTTAGTTTTTATACCTTATTCTTTCTGATTTGAGATTCAATTGCTAAATAGGATATGAGAATTCGTTTTGGTTTGGAGCAAGGGTTTTGATTTTAGAAATCAATTTTGTGAAATTAGGGTTTGTGATTTTGAGAATCAATTTTGTGAAATTCAGATTAAGGTTTGTGATTTTGAGAATCAACGCCAAATGAAAGGGATCGGTATTGTAGAACTTTGCTTATATTTACAAAGGCATTAAGTTAGATGAATAACCATATCAATTAGATATTTCTAGGTGAGTCACAACATTTAAAAGGCAAACATCAACTAAAAAAATAAGAATTATTATCTCACACAATGTAGAGAAAGTTAGGCAAAGTATGTATTCACCTTGTAAAACATCTTGGTTTATTAAGTTGATCAAGTGCACACAACGACAACAACAACCCTGTATATCCCGCGATAAAGCATGGTCGGGGGGTCAGGATGTACGCACTCATTTCCCGAACAAGTCGAGAGAGTATTTTAGATAGACCCAAAACAACAGGACGGATAAATCACAAGGAGAAAAGACAGACGGTAGAAAAGTAAGCGATAGAAAGCAGGAAGGAAGGCTGAAAAGCATGAACAATAAGACTGAACGCCTGGACTCGAACTACTAAACATCATAAATCCGAATGCGCCTCCTCCAGTGGTCTCTATCCAGCGTCATATCTTCTGAAAGATTCAGCAAATTGAGGTCCTGACGGATCACCTCCATCTAGCTCTTCTTCGGTCTACCTCTCCCCCTACGGAAAGCACCAAAATCTAAGCTCTCACACCTCCGCAGAGGGGCTGATATAGGTCTCCTACGCACGTCCCCAAACCACCGCAATCTGGACTCCCGCAGTTTGTCCGCAATACTTGCAACTCTAACCTTGCTCCTAATGTCTTCATTTCTGATTTTGTCGAGTCTCGTGTGCCCACTCATCCATCGCAACATTCTCATCTTAGCCACAGACAACTTTTGTAATTGAGCTTTAGTAATAGGTCAGCACTTTGAGCCATAAAGTCGATCAAGTGCACACATTTTATATAAAACAATGCTATGAAAGAATTCAAATTAGAAGGCATAATTTTTTTATTATCAAAAGCACCATTAAATTTGGTCAATTAAAAAACTGGAGCAAATAATTGAAAAAAAAGAAGAGAAGAAGAACATAAAAACTTGCAAGATGAATTTATCTCCTCTACCGTCAAAGTGAACTTGTTTGTAGTATTGAATTTATTTGTAACCTCATTGAACATGTTTGTAGTATTAAACTCGCAAGATGAATTATATTATCAATCTTTGTATTTTTCAGCCCCCCCTAGGCAAAAATTCTGGATCCGCTACTGCTTCTAGCAGTAGTCAAAGTGGCACCAGTATACTCGACAAGGCCCGGTCTGCGTGTGATGATGAAATTCCCTCTGCTTCTCCTCTTTGTCCTGCACCCGTGTGTCGACAATTTTGGAAAGCAGGGGACTATTCGGGAGATAATGTTGTGTCCAAGTCACATGTTCAGAGTGAGTTTCTATGATGCTTATTTTCAAGATGAGTTTGGTCTACCCCTTGTTATTGCTTATGATTATCAGTCATTCAAAGGACATGATGCACCATTATCTCCATCAAGCAATGTCTCATTAATTTGATTGAGCAGTTTTCATGTCTATATTGTCTGACAGGCAACAAGAGTTTTCTGCATGTCCATCCGATGTTCCTTCACACCAATGCTACTTCTCATAAATGGGCATTTGGGGGTATGTTGCGTAACTTACAATTTTTGCATTCAACTTTTTTGGTACTGATTTTTTTTGGTAACCTTTTATTCTTTGATCACTCATACCATCTGATTGATACCCTGGCACAGCTTTTGCAGAGCTGCTTGACAATTCCATTGATGAGGTAATA
Source organism: Persicaria tinctoria (assembly GCA_037127255.1). NCBI lineage: Eukaryota > Viridiplantae > Streptophyta > Magnoliopsida > Caryophyllales > Polygonaceae > Persicaria > Persicaria tinctoria. The sequence goes on from JBANSL010000008.1 coordinate 51,110,616, forward strand.
GTTTGAAAATAGTATGGTCTTTTACTTCCTTGTGTAGGTTGATGCTTGACACATATCTGATTTTCCCCCCTATCAATGGTAGTGGATTTATTGCTAGTCTGTGATCTGAATTGCCACAACTTGGAAAATTTAGATTTGCTGATAATCTGATCAAGTAGCTGTGCATGATTCTTAAAATCAGTGATCTTAGGAAAATTATCAGCACAAGTTAATATCTAAGTTAGAAAATACAATTTCTAATCCAAGGGATTATATATTTTATTTTTCTCCTTGATGTATGTTTGTTATCCATTGGTCAGTTAGTTTGCTATTATGTTGATTCTTTGCAGCTTACACAAGTGACTCAATACCCATATTCCTATGCTATTGCTTGCTCAAAATTTTAGATTCAAAATGGAGCCAGCTTTGTGATTGTAGATAAAATCTCTAATCCAAGGGATGGAAGCGCAGCATTGCTCATTCATGGTACATTTCCTATTATCTCATTAAACATATCATGTTACCCCAAACATTTTAGTTTATGTATTTGTCAAAGAAAACAATAGTAGTGATTCTTTGCTTGATGTTTCACAATTTTCACATCAGACGATGGAGGCGGAATGGATCCAACTGCTATACGGCGCTGCATGAGTTTTGGATTTTCAGATAAGAACTCAAAATCAACCATTGGACAATGTACTATACCATTTGTAAATATTTCCGTTTTTTGCCTTGATTTTTCTGTTGAATATGGTTTGAGTTGACCCTTTGACTTGTGGCTTTTTAGATGGAAATGGATTTAAAACGAGTACTATGAGACTTGGATCAGATGTTATAGTCTTCACCCGGCATGTAGAAGAAAGGTGGGCTGTCTTATTTTGCAATTTAATGTCAATTTCAACAATTGTTTTATCTTCTCTGACTGAACCTTCCCCAGATGGAACGATTCTTATTTCAACAGTTTTGTATTTTGCCTCAGAGGTTATGTTATCCTTATATCTCTAAAAATGGATTATGGAAGATTATGAATATTGTTTAGTGACTCATCACACTCCCCTTTCTATTCTTTGATAAGCCATCATTCGACCATTTGTGGGTGTTTTTTCAGTTGGTGTACATGCATGGCTGCATATGTTCTATTTAATAGATAATGGTTTGTTGATGTTATTTTCTATTTCTGATCTGTTTTTTCATTGTCAAATCCTTTCAGCTATAGACTTTGTTGGGTGAACATCAATAAGTAATAAGTTAAATTATACATTATTATATTTATATCCACACAGTTAGTTAATTTGTTGGCCATAAGTTAAGGACTTGAGGTTATGTGTTAATCATACATGCCAACACAGACTTTTAATTCTTTCCCATTCAGCGCTGATCGTGGGAGTTGTAAGTGGATCTGATGTTTTGCATGATTGTCACTTTTGATGTTTATGTGAGAATTTCACCTTAAAAGAACTTTATAGTACTTATTGGTGGGAGTTTGGCTTAGAAAAGCATCAGTACCAGTACTTCTTTGTTAGACTGCTCTAGTGTTGATGAATTTTATTTTATTTTTTGTCTTTGATGTGTGATCAGGAGAATAACTCAAAGCGTTGGTCTTCTGTCCTACACCTATTTAAGGTGGGCAGGTCTGGACAGAATAGTAGTACCGATGGTAAGTCTTTATTTTTCTTCAGCTGCTCATATGCCATTTAGATAGATACAGTATATATTTGCCACTAGACGAGGATCATGTTTTTCTGCCTAAACATCTGACAAGTTCTATAATTCTATTGGTCTATGAAGATTTGGTCATTATTTTTGTGGGGGATTTTTGTCATCTTTATACTAATCACTATCCACAGTGCTCTTAATTGTATATTTGTATATGGCTTATGGACAAATTGTTGGCTTCTGTGGCGAATTTGGAATGTCTGGGATATATATTATTATTGTAAAAAATTACGTTATGTGGTCAATGCTAAAACGATCATCTTTATAAGTTCACTTCTGCTATAGAATTTGGCTTGATTGCTTACAGAGAAAATGTCTTTGAAACTTCTTATATTATGAGTGTATCAACTCAGTTACCCAGGAGAGTAGGGATAGTTACTGTAGGATTTACTTTATTGTACAAATTTGGCCAACTGCATAAGCTTGCAGATACAAATTTGTAACAGTGGTCTCTCTCTCTCTCTCTCTCTCTCTCTCTCTCTCTCTCTCCCTCCCTCTCTCTCCCTCTCTCTCTCTCCCTCCCTCTCTCTCTCTCTCTCTCTATATATATATATATATATATATATATATATATATATATATATATATATATATATATATATATATATATATATATAAAACTAAATCATAAGCATGTAAGCCCTAATATCAGAATTCCTGTTTCAGGTTGATTATGAGCTTAACACATCTACTGGGAAATTTGAACCTCTGCAACAATATAGTACACAGCATGTACAGTCCAATCTTTCAATCTTGCTGCAGTGGTCTCCCTTTTCAACTGAAAAACAGCTTCTGAAACAAGTAAGCTTCAATAATTTTATTGGAAATTCTGTTCTAAGTTTTGTTATCTAGGAGAAGCGAAGAGCTCATTGCATATATTTGGAAACTGTCCCCTCATCATGAATGCATCAGGAAGGAATTGGGGATAAATTTTCTTTACATTTTAATATTTTATTGCTAGATTCATATGCAATTTTGGTTGGGAGAATCATGATCTAGAACTTCAAAGCCCATAACCTAACCAACATGACCCACTCAGTGTTTAAAAAAGCTAGAGGCGATGAAAAGCGATGGGACCAGCCTAGCGCTATAGCGCGCCTTAGAGGCAAAGGCGATCGCTTTTCCATAATTAATGTAAAAATACTTCAAACTTTTATAACTTTCAAATTTAATAGTATAAATATGTTCTTGATGAAATAAAACCCAAGTGAAAACCTAATAATATAATAAAACCAAGTCAAAAGCATCATAGATACTACTGGGTCAGTTCGTCGAGTAAGATGTTGCTTGAGCCTAGTTATCCCTCCTTTTGTCACTTTATGGCAGAATGAACATGTCACATTGGTCGTGTTGTCCTCATTTTCAAGAAACCCATACTTCCAGGCTGGGTCAGTTCGTCGTTCAGCAGCATCTCCTGCCATACTACTATAACAAAAGACAAAAGAGAGAAAGAAAGAAAATGATAAGAATGAAGAAAGAAACAACATTATTGAATGTCACTTCAGAAAGAAACGTATGATGAATTTGAAGGAAAGGACTAACCTGATTTCAATGGCAGCAAAGTATGCTGAAGAAGAGCCCAAAAACAACTCAGCAGCAGCGAAGAGACACAGCAACAGAGAAGACATAACAGCTCCAGAAGGGGAGAAGGATAGAGGATGGAGAGAATATATTGGAAGGTGTGGGTAGACGTGTAGAGGAATGGAGGAGGATGATCATATTTATTGAATCAAAACAGAACATAAAATCTGCAAAATTTTGTTAAAATATATTTTCCAAAACTAAAAGATATGAAAAGATTTTATAATTAAAAAAATGGAAAGGATAAACTCCAGGGAAATCAAAATTTATACAGAATATGGAAAAGCAATACAAGGCGAGCTATAGCGCGTCTTGTGCCATAGATGCGCCTTAGGCGCTTTTGGGTTGCTTTTCCACCCAAGGGCCGCCTTTGTCATCGCAGGCGGTGGGAGGTTCAGAAAGTGCTATAGCGCGCTATAGCACTGCTATTTTAAACACTGGACCCACTTCTTGATTGATGTCTCTACCTCAAAATATGATCCATGTATGGAGTAAGAAAATCCAAAATCTTGTTCATTATCGAATCCACGACTTTAGTCCATGTTAAACAATTTAGACTTGACTTTATCTCAAGGCTTCAATAGTCAAAGTTTAGGCCCCTGTCAACTGTTTGGAGGATTTTGTTGTCTTGGGTCCCACAATTTGCTTTGGGTAGGCTTGAGTTGATTGTGCACCCGTGGGATGTAACTTTGATTTGGTGCTCATTGGGTAAATATGATGCTTAATAGAATTGAGAACACCATAATACATTTGCTTTGCTTAATAGAATTGAGAACACCAACCCTTTTAATTTGTTCTCTCATTAGTTGTCTTTTCTGAATTGAGTTGGCAGTTTGATGACATTCTTAATCATGGCACCAAAGTTATTGTATATAACTTGTGGGAAACCGACAAAGGGGTCCTCGAGTTTGATTTTGAAACAGATACTGAGGTTTGCTAACTTCTCTTCTACGTATAGTTTCTATTATATTCATCTCTGCATGGGGCATTTAAAGTAACTTTGTTACTTTTGGATTGCAGGATGTTCGTTTGCTTGGATCAGGCAATATTGTGCATGGGCTTTGTAAGAAGACTGAAGAGCATGTTGGTAGCCGATTTCGTTACTCCCTTCGAGTAAGTCATGTTCTGCCTATTTTTACCGGTTTTCAGTCTCAAATTTGATACAGATTAGAATCTCTTTGGCTTCTAAGCATTATATTTTTCTTTTGTAGTCCTGAAGATGGCTTGTAATGTTATAAGCTATCTTATGTGACTGTACTTAGTTAATACATTAATTTTTCTGTAAAGGCATGTTTTCAGGTGCTTATTGAATCTCACCTAGTTCTAGTTTTTTCCACAGGTATACTTGTCAATTTTATACTTGCGTATTCCTCAGAATTTCACAATAGTATTGCGTGGAAGTGCTGTCCAACATCATAACCTTGCTGATGATCTCAAGTTTATAGAGTACATCTTGTACAAACCTCAAGTTGGAGGAATGGTAGAGGTTGTTTCCTCCTGCTATTATCTTCTCATTAATGAGCTCTCTCGCCCACTTCAAAGAAAGGCATTATGCTATGAGCTATGTTTTTTATTTCACTGATTGGTGCATTGTCTGAAAACATCCATCCAATCCACTTAGATGACGGCCTTGAATGTTCATGTATCTTGGCTTTTAAAAGAACTTTAAAGTTCTTCTCACACTTCTTTTTCTGTTTGTGTCCTTCCTCCTTAACAAAGCAGGGTTCCTCAGTCATAACTACGATAGGGTTTCTGAAGGAAGCACCAGATGTCAATATCCATGGATTTAATGTGTATCATAAGAACCGTCTTATCATGGTATTCTCTTGCTCTGTGTACCGATATTTTCCTTTTTTATTGTGTAGTCGGAGCACCTAGTATTATTTTTACAGATTAGATAGTCCCTTACTAATATGCGGTGCAGGACTACATTTTTTTTTTATTGAGCCATGTACTGCTGCTGTTGTTTGTAATGTTATTTTGCAGTAAGATTATGTGTTGTAGCATTATGCTTTTTTGGAGAAGAAACAAAAAGTTGCTAGGGTTTTTATTTTTGGTTGTTGGGAGTTTCGTTGTTGCTTTGGCCAACGATCAAATCTGGAAGGCTCGAGCTTAGAAAACTTTTTCTTATCTTCATGGAAATCTTTGACGAAGAGCATGTTGAAAATAAAAATTATACTCCCTCCGTTCGGCAAAACTTGTCGTTTTAGTGTTTTGTTTTTGTTCGGAAAAACTTGTCATTTTAGGTATTTTTGCTTCTACTTTACTAAAATGTCCTTGATTTGATTGTGTTGTGAGTTGTAGTTTTTGATAAAGTAAAAAGTAGAGTAATAATTGAGGGTAAATTAGTAAAAAAGGAGTGTAATTATTAGTTTTATTAAAAGTTGTGTGGAAAGTTAAAATGACAAGTTTTGCCGAACGGAGGGAGTATATATATATATATTTATTTTTTTGGAGTTTGAGCTTTTCTTTCAGTCTGGAGTGAGGACTAGGTTCGAGCTTGGAATTTTTTGCTCATCTCCATGGCAGTTCTTTGAAAGAGAGAAGAATAGAAACAAGAGATGCACTTCTTCCCTTTTTTTGGATAAATTTTGCTCATCGTACTTGTTTAACCTTGGTCCTTTTATATTACTTTTGCAGCCTTTTTGGCATATTGTAAACGATACGAGACATAGAGGCAGAGGAGTCGTAGGTAATGATTCAAGCACCACGCTTCTAGTTTGTTAATGCGTTTTTAGATAGTTTACATATCCTGATTAGTCAATTCTGACCTAGGAATTTTGGAAGCAAACTTTATTCAACCTACGCATAATAAGCAAGATTTTGAGAAGACAACCCTCTTTCAGAAGCTTGAACAACGATTGAAGGAAATGACTTGGGAATATTGGTAAGTTAGAGATGTGTTTTATACTTCATTCATGTGAAAATATATTTTGTGCAAACTAAGAGTAGCTTCTTATATGGAGTACTTCTTTGATTTTCTTTTGTTATGAACTCGGTCAGAACTCAAGAGCGACTGCGAATTTGTGAACATGAGGGCTTTAATTGTTTAACATGATTGCTTCCATGCTTCATGCTATGAGGGCTGCTTGCAGAGTTGCAATTTTCCTCTGTCTAGGAAGTCGGTTAATGTATACTAGTGATTCTTAGATGCATCTTCCTTGCCTGCATATGCTATTATGTTCTCATTTTTGTATTTAAAGCCGCTTTTCCACTTTCTGAGGTGCACTTCACTGGTCTGGATTTTGGTATTTAGTAATAAAGAAGCTTAGAAACAAGCTCAAATGAGCTACTTGGAATCTCGGAGTTGGTTAAAAACGCTAGAATTTCTTAAAACATTAAAACTTTATATCGAGGAGAGGGTATTATAAAGGTTCTGGCCAATCAAATTATTAGATGGCACATTGACAAGCATGCACAAACACACCAGTTCTTGTCTCTATCCTAATGTCAAGGTGTTTCCTTGCTAATTTGCGACATTGCATTACTCTTTTCAATTCCATGTGGACATTTTATCTGGTTTACGAACAATTTTTTTTCTTTATTTTTGAGATTCTTCGGATCACAATCACACGAGAGCGAATGCTTGTATAGTTGTATATATCCTAAGTTTTTTCTTAATGATTGTTCCCTTTGTCACATTTTAAATTTTTAGGGACTATCACTGTGGCCTAATTGGTTATCAGGTTAGGAAAAAACTCCCTCCGCCAAAATCTTCCAATGACGTGCCACAGATAGGTAAGCATGTACCTGTGTTGAGCAATAGTTCCATTCTTGCTGATCCCTGGAGCAATGCCTATCCTCAAGGTAGAATTTGATTTAAATCTATGAAGTGGTGCATCTTCAATCATCAATATCTCTGATCATATGCTGTAACAGCATTAGGCATAAAGAGGACACATCAGAACTTCTCAGCAGAACCCGGACATGGGAGGAAGATAGCCCGAACTCGACCTAATGGTGTCGATGTGGGACATTCTGTGCCTATACAGATCGAGGTTGGCCTCTGAAGTTACGAGTCAAAATATAAACCTGCTAAATTTTTATTAGCCTAGGTCTTTTGGCCTTGTATTCGATTTGCTTTAGCTTTGACCATACATATGTGAGGCCATTAGCCACACAGCAGTTATCATAGCATGGCAAGGCCTTTGGCCTTGCATCCTCTACATTCCATTGTACCCTCCGCACACACACACACTCTCTCAGATGAATTACCCTCTGCTCCATTTACAGATTTGACAGATACTTGAGACTTGGTGTGATCTACATAAATGATTTGTATTCTGAAATAAGCCGTCTTTCAGATCCCTTCAAACCAAGTTTACTTAACACCACACATTTACATGTGTTTGCAGCCAGGTACAACTGCAGTGAACATGGGAAATCAAACGGACGCTATAGTTGATGAGAACAGGAGGCTTCGCAGAAGGTTAGTGTTTTGAATTAGTGCCACATTGCTGCCCCAGTTAGCTTGGGTACTGATCATCGATCAGGATAAGTTGATGTTTAAATCTTCATTTGAACTTATACTTTCTTTCCGAGTGTCTGAGCATCTTACTGGACAAATATCTGATGCTTTAAACATTAAGCTTGGTGGTTATCACTGTTCAATCAATTTAGATCTCCTGACTAAGTGCTTTACGTTACAGATGCTTCGAGTATAAGAGGACCTTGGAAGAACTTGGTCAAATGGTATGTCCAATTGCAGAGACAAACTTTTCAAAGTTCAAGTTAAGGATTATCTCATTTTTTACTCGGGATTACGGCATGTTCTGCAGGTGGAACAGCTTAGGACTGAACTTCAAGGCACCAAAGATAAACATGATAAGATGTTACTTGAGCTAAAACAACTTTGACACTGTCAAAAACGAAAACAATGTAAGTGGATGTTATTTTTTTGACAACTTGATTTTGTATGCTGTTAGTATTGTCATTAAGGATTAGCTTTTTACCCCAGAAGGCCCAAGTTAAGCTGAAAACAACTTGAATCCACTTGTGGGCTGTATCTAGAAGAGCCTTATTATTCAGATTGTATCCAGTTCAAGCATTCCTATTTCCTTTCACAATGTTATAGGCAATCCCCTAGTATTATGAAGTTGATCCCTCTAGGATTTATACTTGGAATTATCTAATAGACGACTTCACCTTGTAGGTTGTCTTGGGTCTGTTGAACCCTTCTCCTTCCTTGCCCATTGGTGGTACTGTGGCGGACCAACTAGCCTTCGTATATGTGATTCTAACATCAGCAACAAGAAGAAAACAAGCAATAGAGCTATCATTTTCCCGACAAAGATGGTTCGATTGCTCCTTCCCTCTATCTTGAATAGATGCCAGCCGAGGTTCTACTCGTGTATTGTTGGTAGTGATGGTTTCATGTTGTATATCATCGTTCTTTGTAGCAAATTTAGTAGGCAGAATTGTTTTAGAGGGAGCTTTGTGCAGCTAAACTCGTGTTAGGTGTAGCATGGTGTAGATATCAGTTTACCAATGTTTCATCGTAATACAGTTTTCACCAGCTTAACTTGTATTAGGTGGTGGTTCAACCGGGCTGGCACTGCTTGCACTTTTGCCTTTCCGATGCTGACCTCCAATGAACCCGCTTGCCGATGATCACCTGCACATCACTGCAGACAGTAAGCATCGTATTCAGAGTTAGTCTCCTTATTTTGTTCCTTATTTTGTATATAGTTGTAGGGAACTTAAAGTGAATAGTTCATTTTGTTCCTTATTTTGTTTTCGATTTACATATTCTTGTACAGCCTTGTCAAAGTTTGAGAGAATACGACCCTCCGTAAACTTGCTAGCTTTTGAGGGAAAGTAACCAAGTGAAGTAGAAACCACCTCTTATGCAGTTCAATCTTAATGTTGGATTGTTCTTTCTTTCGATGGAATGCTTCCCCAAACCCGCCCTGCACCATCTTCTCATTTACTCATGTTTATGGTGATATTTGTTGCTTGATATATAGCATATTAATGTTATCGCGCATCACTTTCACACTTTCGCGCAATTGTGTCGCTTTAAACATTGTTGTTTATACGGAGTAATTCATAATTTGTCGTTCATTCTACAAACAACGTTCGTTTTTGTTGACACTTGGTCCATCGGAAACACCCTCCCAACCCCTAGACCCTCGTTCATTGCTTGATTGTTGTTGGTGTATTCTATAGATATAGAGAACTTCATTTGATGTAGAAAACTTGAACTATCTCACCTCAAAGTTCAACTCAAAAAACAACTTCAGCTCAAACCTTTCTAACTTTAGTCAAGATTGAAAACATAGAGTTGTAAAAGTGGGTGATTTGTAGTAGAAAACATGAGTTGTGAGCGGGATTTGTTGCTCACCTTGTTCGGATGATGTTGATGATGGTGAGAACCTGCGGTTCTGTTTTCGCAGATCGGTAGCACCTGCAACCAGGTAAAGAACCACAAGGCAGGGCCCCTCCTCTCTTTCTCTTTCTCGGCTTCTTCTAAAGCACCACCCCACCGCCTCCTTTCTCCTCCACCTCAAGAACCAAGGAGTCCAGTAGCTACAACAACCTTCTAAGGAGTCCAATGAGGTCTTTTGGAGCCACTCAACAGCCCGAAAGTCAAGGATCGAAGCCCCGAAGTCCTTTTGGTCGGTTTTGAGTCTAGGAAGGGTAAGCTAGCTCCTTTCTTCTCCATTCACTTCCGAACCCTCCAAGTTTCCTCCTTTATTCTGAAACTAACTTTCCCTACTCAACCAACAAGCGGATCCAGGAGATTTAGCCTCAAATCGCATCAAGAGTCACCCGAGAGAAGAAAAAGTGAAGCAAGGAAGAGTTGAGTGAGAAATCTCTTCAGATCCTTGAGTTTTTCTCGTTATTTTTGTACTAACATATGCCTAGAAGCTCTAAGAAAAATTGGGAAAAATGGGGGATACTAAAAACACCAAAAGAGGCCACAAACGGAGCTTGAATCGAGGATTCAGCTCCGTTGTCGCTGCCGCGAGAAGGAACTCGCGGTCGCGAGGATGAACATCATGTCTAGGGTTCTTGCTCGCGGCCGCGAAAGTGGTGACTCGTGGCTGTGAGGTGGTGTTTTGGGATGCCCTAGGAGGGGACCCAGAACTCGCGACCGCGATCGAGCTTCGCCACGGTGAGAGGCTCGCGGCCGTGAGGAACTCTGTGGTGCCAGGACTCTCGGGTGCGAGAGCCTCTCTCACGACCACGACATGCCTCATCTCCGATGGTTTTGACTTCGTTTCTCGATGTTTTCGATGATCGTTTTCGCGACTCATTTTCAACGCTTTTGGGGGATTTCAAGGACTGACTTAAAGATTGGATTTGGAGTTTTGGGAAACGAATTTCATAACCGTTTAAGGTCGGCTGTTCTAATCGTTAACTTGGTTTTCAAACGGTTTTCAGGATCGACTCGGGAATTATGTGATCGGTGACTAACTAGCATGTTGATGTGAATGATTGGCTAATATCATGATTGGTGTGGATTAATGACATGATTGAATTACTAATAGCATGATAAAATGTTAAGTTTATGTATCGTTGACTTATGCCTTATGAGATATGATGAGTATGATGAACTTGAGATATGTGACTATGTGGCCGAGTCATTCGAGTCATGGCAACGACGTTATTACCACACTTTATTTATTATCCGCATTACTCTTATTTTCTCTTGTAATGCCATATTCATGATTGATTGAAAAGCATGTAATATGGGGTTGCATAACAATACGGACTTGACCCCATTAATGGAATGGAATGCATTCGCGAGCTGGCCAGTCTCCGCCCTATCGGGTAGGAGGGCGGTGGTTAGGAAACGTGATATACCATTTGGTATTCTGTGTTAAGGCCTTCATTATTATTCTTATGCACTTGAAATTAGGGGCATGCTAGTGTGTTAATATTCCTCATTGCATCTAGAAGCATGATTATTAGGTATAGCGTATGTGTGTACTTAGGGTGGGTAAAGAGCAAGTGGGCATCATCTGATCCCACCCACTATTAATGTTTTTAGGTATTCCTTATGTTCATTACTATCGGTGCTACTTGCCTATTTGCACTAGTCCTTTTGCATGACGGAGAGTGAGAGCTCGAGTTCCTGACTTCACCAGACTCTTGACTACTTTTGGACTTATGTTTTTAGACCCCGTTTTGACCCGGCCCCCATGGCACCTTTGTATTTACACTATACTTCCGCTGTCTGCATGACTATCGTTTTCCCATGGTTAGACTTACAATAGGTACAAGAGACTTCCCCAGGGATTCCAACGATCCCTTCGACTTTGGGTATGAAATCCCACTTTGAAAACGCTAAGTTCGAGCTTCAAACCTTCAACCTGTACTCGAGGCGCAAGATCCCAACAAGGGGTTTCATCCCTTGAAACGTAACCCGGGAATCGTAATCCCGGGCCGTTATAGTATGACTGCTTTCGCTTGTGCTAGCGGATGCTAGAAATGCCAGGGAGTCCGCTTCTTTGTTGTGTTCCTTGGGTATCTGGCTTATTTGCCATTCTAGGAAGCCTGACAACAAGCTCTTAACCTCCTCCATTGATGCAGGACCATCCAAGACACCTCCGGACACATCTATACTTGGGGATGGACCTATGATTCGAGCTCGTGAGAATGAAGTCATCCTCAAGAGGAAGAAGAAGGCTCCACCATGGGAGAAGGTCCAAAGGTGGGAGCTTGGCGTTTTACACTCGTTCAGAACATTGACAGCTTTTCGACGTCTCTGTAAAATGGGTCGTACGGATTCAATATTGATCGGATTGAGGCGTGCCATACCTTGTTGGAACGAGGACGAAGAGATCTACAACTTTGCTGTTGAAGGTTTTTCCAGATTCGTCTTATAGCTTGGCCGAAATCCACATTCTTTGAGCTGCTGCTGGTTTTGACGGGAATTTTGTTAAGTTTTGGAACATTATATTTATTTCCTATTTAGTATTTCTTATACTTAAGTTATTTTAGGAAACTTTAAGGTTATTTTTATTATTTCCATTAGATGTTAGTTTTATCTTATTCTATCATCTAACTCGGCCCAACAGCCCTGCGTGGCCTATATATTTCGAGTTCTCCTATTGTAATTTAATAAGAACATTATGAATAGAATTTAGATCTCTCAAATTGTGTGAAACACATGGAGTGTCTTGTTGATCCAACTAGAGCTGTGCTCGTTGATCATCGAATTGGTTTGATCTAGCTTGGTTTGCTTTGCCGTTCATCAACTTCGCAAGACTTGGTGAATCTAGTATCCACAAGCCCCCTTCTGGTGCTTCAAGTTGTCCGCTTGATTGTGTCGGATTGTAGAGACGGGTTGTGTAGGCATTGGTATTGGTTCCTACCCTCTGAGGAGGCCTGGGGTCTTTATCTTGTGCTACATAGATCGACTCAGTCCTTATCAGGTCGTGTCTTTCCATTCTTGTTTCAATTTCGAGTCTTTATTATTCTTTGTCGAGTCTATATTAATCTTGTTCATTGTCGACATCAAGAATCCTTGTTCTTGATCGTTCTTGCTGCGTCTTTATTGTTTCTTGGCTGTTCTTGATTGATCTTGATCGAGTTCTTGCTTTTCTTGTTCAGTTCTTGCTTGTTGTCGAAGATCGGACCAACCCACGGCTAACCCCATATCAAATTGGCATCAGAGCTTTGGTTTCCGACATCAAGATTGAGTCTTTTTCTCTTCTAAACACAAAATCCACAAAAAAGAGTCATTTTCTTGTTTTGGTTATTTACTTCTTGCATTCTTGTTGATTATATTACTAATCTTGAGTTTGTGATCGTTTGTGGTTGCATAGCCTAAACACAAAGCCTAGCCGAGACCGTGGAGTCGACCAAAGTGGTGCGCAATTCCCCTTGTGCAGCACCTAAGCCGGCGGCATTACCCTTGTCCCCATAGTCACAGCTTGGTCGACATCACATACCACAAAAGATAAAAACCTAGTTTGTTCTATCTTTTCTATCTTTTCTATCTTTGGCAAATTTGTTCTATCCTCTATCTAAATTCCATTCATTTATTGCCTTTACAAAAATCTGATTTTTGGTGGATATAAATCATATTTATCTATCATTTATCTTTAAGGCTATAGATAGATCCACTTACCAAAGATAAACAAAAGCCTCATCTATAAATACATCTTTAGGGCTGAATTTCTATCTTTTATCACCATACCTTAAAATTTCGAGTCCTACATCTCATTGTTGTTAGTTTCTTGCATTAGTTTCATATTTTTTAAAAAAAAAAAAAAAAAGAAGAAGAAGAAAGAAAACAGATCCGAAAATTACAAAAAAAAAGAAGAGAGAAAGTGTTGGTTGTTGTTTGTTGATCTAGTGCAAGAAAACCTAAAGGACTCAACTTTTGGTGATCTCCTTAGCCCTTGTCGACAGCCCTAAACCTAAACACATTACCTTACCTCCACAAAAAATTGAAACCCTACCTTGCAACAACAACATCATAACTTAAGGTTTTCAATCAAAAGAGGTAAATTTCCATTCTTTCTTGAGTTTTCTATTCTTTCTCTTTGTTACAGCTTTGTTGAAGTTGTTTGCTAGCTGTGTCGAGTACTTCTATTCTCTTGAAATGCTATTGTGTGTGTGCCCAAGAGATCTCCCCCTGGTCGAGTTCTCTTTTTGTTGAGTCGAGTGCTTGTTTTGCTGTTCGAGTACTCATTAGTCTATTTCGAGTTGATTCTTGCTGATTGTTGCTTGGATCGAATTGATTATTGCTGTTATCAAGTTGTGTTGCTTGAGTCGAGTGATCTTGACCCCTGTCGAGTTCTCTCTTGAGTTTGTCGAGTACTACAGCCCCTTGTTGAGTACTCTTGTTAGTTGTTTCATCCACTACATACCTTGATTTGCTTAGTCTTTGCTTGGTTGTTGATTTGCCCAAAGCGGATTGCCTCAACAAGCGTGACATACCAATTAGAGAGGGAGTGTGAGCGAAACACCAGTGAGGTTGTTTTTATTTTTCTAACTTTTACATAGTTCTTTGTTTGTTGCTTTGAGATGTCTAATAGCCAGGGAAATGACTGGTACACTACCTTTATGGAGAACATGGCTAAGATGAATGCAAGCATGGCTAAGATGAATGCAAGCATGGCTAAGGTAAACATGGCTAAGATAAATGAGGACTTGGAGAGGACGAATAAACGATTGGCGGCCCTGGGTTATCAAGTTATCCCTGGATTTAAAGTTCCATCTAATGAAAGGGAAGAACCTCATCCTATTCCTCCTAATAATGTTATTCAACATCATGTTTCTTCTAGGATAGATGCTTCTCTTATTGCTGAAATTAAAGAGCATGTTGATAAAAATGATCAAAATCTTAATTTACTTGCCTATGATCATGATAATGTTTGCATTGAATATGAGAATGATGATTCTTTGATTGATTTAAATGTTCAACCTATGCCTTGTGATGATAATCAAAGAAAAGATTTATGTCATACTACATGCTTAGAAGAAGACATAGTTTCTAATATGATCATTGATGATGAAACTTCTTCTACTATTGCTAGCATTGAGTTAATTGAAAATTCAGCCTTGGAAAAGGATGAAAACTTGCTAGTTTTGGATGGAAACTTAGGGATCATTGACCAAGCTCAAGTGCATATTAAGTTAGAATATCATGACATTCATCTGGAATCTGAATTATGCACTCATAAAGTTTCTTTTCTTGATTTTGTAGATGAAGCTGAGATAATATCCATCGAGGAGTGGTCAATCCCTACATCAATTGGTCTTGAGATGAGTTTCCATGGACATGAGGTTTTCGATCCAGGAGCTCGTGTGGATGCCTTTGCGGAATCAAATGCGACATTGGATTCGAGGACGAATCCTTTTCAAGAAAGGGAGATTGATGCAGGACCATCCAAGACACCTCCGGACACATCTATACTTGGGGATGGACCTATGATTCGAGCTCGTGAGAATGAAGTCATCCTCAAGAGGAAGAAGAAGGCTCCACCATGGGAGAAGGTCCAAAGGTGGGAGCTTGGCGTTTTACACTCGTTCAGAACATTGACAGCTTTTCGACGTCTCTGTAAAATGGGTCGTACGGATTCAATATTGATCGGATTGAGGCGTGCCATACCTTGTTGGAACGAGGACGAAGAGATCTACAACTTTGCTGTTGAAGGTTTTTCCAGATTCGTCTTATAGCTTGGCCGAAATCCACATTCTTTGAGCTGCTGCTGGTTTTGACGGGAATTTTGTTAAGTTTTGGAACATTATATTTATTTCCTATTTAGTATTTCTTATACTTAAGTTATTTTAGGAAACTTTAAGGTTATTTTTATTATTTCCATTAGATGTTAGTTTTATCTTATTCTATCATCTAACTCGGCCCAACAGCCCTGCGTGGCCTATATATTTCGAGTTCTCCTATTGTAATTTAATAAGAACATTATGAATAGAATTTAGATCTCTCAAATTGTGTGAAACACATGGAGTGTCTTGTTGATCCAACTAGAGCTGTACTCGTTGATCATCGAATTGGTTTGATCTAGCTTGGTTTGCTTTGCCGTTCATCAACTTCGCAAGACTTGGTGAATCTAGTATCCACAAGCCCCCTTCTGGTGCTTCAAGTTGTCCGCTTGATTGTGTCGGATTGTAGAGACGGGTTGTGTAGGCATTGGTATTGGTTCCTACCCTCTGAGGAGGCCTGGGGTCTTTATCTTGTGCTACATAGATCGACTCAGTCCTTATCAGGTCGTGTCTTTCCATTCTTGTTTCAATTTCGAGTCTTTATTATTCTTTGTCGAGTCTTTATTAATCTTGTTCATTGTCGACATCAAGAATCCTTGTTCTTGATCGTTCTTGCTGCGTCTTTATTGTTTCTTGGCTGTTCTTGATCGAGTTCTTGCTTTTCTTGTTCAGTTCTTGCTTGTTGTCGAAGATCGGACCAACCCACGGCTAACCCCGTATCATCCATATAATTAAGTTGTCATTTGGCTGAACTTTGCTTCAAATTCTCCATTGATTTGGCTGTCGATTAGTTGCGAATCAGAGGGCACTAATACGCTCGGTGCTCTTCTGCCCCTTACGACCTTTAATCCTAAGATCACTGCTTTTTACTCCGCTTCGTAGTTTGTTGTCGCGAAATTTAGTCGAACAACAGTTCTTATGGTTTCCCCGGTTGGTGCATTAAGTACTAATACTGCCCCTGAACATTGACGCGAGCAAGAGCCGTCGACTCGTACCTCCCAAGTTTTCTGTTTCAACACGGGCACCCTCCAAGGTTCCTGTGAGGATTCGTGCTATTCACACTTAAATTCCGCCATAAAGTCAGCCAAAACCTGGGCTTTGATGGCCGTTCGAGGTGCAAAGCGGATGTCATATTATCCCAGCTACACGACCCATCGAGCGACTCTTCCAAATAGATAGGAGCGGGACAACATGGCTTTTAATGGGTGTGAAGTGATCGCGGCAATCGGGTGAGACTGGAAATAATGGTTCAACTTCCTTGCCACCGTTACTATATAAGGATAGAAGCAACTTCTCTAGAGGCGTGTATCAGGTCTCTACATCTAAGAGCATTTTGCTCACATAATAAATGGGTCGCTGCATCCTTTCATCATCTTCCTTCACTATCTCTACACTTACGACATGTTCCAATACTCCGAGGTAAAGGTTGAGCTCCTCACCGTGACTAGAAGTAGTCATACCCCGTCAGGCCTAAGAGACTGCCCTCCGAGAGGAGCGTACCCGAGCATATGGTTGGTGCACCTCCGAGTCCGGAGTCGACTCTGATACCATCTGTAAGACCCGTGGTCTTAAGAGACGCCATTTCATGCCACCTAGCCCTCTAAGGTCCATATTCCTCACTTGAAGCTTGAAAAGGAAGAGCTCTTGTGACATGGGTATGACTTGAATCACTTATAAATCACTCCCAATATTCTTATGATATCCGATGTGGGAGGGGGTGTTACACACACTCGTCGTCCCACTGGAACAGCCGATCTCCTTTCAAGAGCTGGAAGAAGGGGCAACACTTTTCTGATGATCGGGTAATGAATCGGTTGAGCGCAACAACCATTCCAGCGAGTGTCTACACGTCCTTGACACTCGTCGGGCTCCGAATGTCCTACAAGGCCTTGATCTAGGCAGGACTAGCCTCAATTCCCCTCCTAGTCACCAAGTGCTCAAGAAACTTTCCCGAGCTCACGCCAAACACACATTTTGATGCATTGAGTCGTAATCCGACGCTCCTCATGCTATCGAAAATTGCCTGTAAATCGTGAAGAAGTGTCTCATTCATCTTGCTCTTGACCACCATATTGTCTATGCAGATCTCGATCTTACTTCCCACTAGTCCCCCAAACAAGCTCATCCCTATGCGTTGAAAGGCCGCCCCTGCGTTCTTTAACCCGAAGGGCATGACCTTGTAGCAAAAGATCCCTATAAGGGTAATAAAAGCGGTTGTTTCCTGGTCCGATTCTGCCATTGGTATTTGGTGGTAACCTCGATACACATCCAAGAAGCTCAGCCGCTCAAGTCCGGCTGTAGAGTCCACTAACTAGTCTATCTTAGGAAGCGGAAACATGTCCTTGGGGCAAGCTTTATTCAAGTCCGTGAAGTCGAAGCAGACTCTCCATTCTCCGTTCTTTTTTTTTTTCCACCACAACAGTGTTTGCCAACCAAGTGGGGTATTGCACCTCTCGAAAAGCCTCGACCTCCAATAGTTTCTCGAGCTCGGTCACGAATGCCTCCATGTGTTGTAGCGATGATCGAAGAGCTTGCTGTGCCACATGCTTGGCATCTTCTCGAATGTTGAGCATATGGCAAGCAACGCCTGGGTGGAGCCCTGGTATCTCGTATAGGCTCCAGGCAAACACGTCTCTATTATGACGTGTTCACCAAAGATGTCGCTTCCGCACCTGTCAGTTCCGGACCAATTAAGAAATACTTGTTAAGCTCGATATGACTTACCATAAACTTCTGCAAAGCTTCAGCCGACTTCTCGCTGGTTTGAGTGCCGACTTCGTCCAAGACCCGTGGAGTCGTCTGCACTACGTAGGCCAATGGCTTTGCCATTCTAGCATGGGCACAATGTCAAGCTGCCCGCTTGTCAGCACGGATGTAAACAGGTTTTTCCTAGTGGGGGAACAGGATTGTCTGATGAAGCATCGAAGGGACAACTCCCATGGCGTGAATCCATGGGTGGCCTACAATAGCGTTGTAAGAGGAGGGGGCGGTAATCACCAAGAACTCAGTGTCCACGACCTTTCCTCCGAGCTACACCTTCTCCCTTATCATGCCAAGCGACCAAATCAGGAGTGCCCCCAGGCCTACCAGTTGCGTCGACACCGGAATTAACTCCTCCTTGGCTTTTCCCAACTTCTCAAAGGACCCATAGAACATGATATCGACTACACTACTAGAGTCCATGAGGACCCGGTGGACATCGAAGTTCCCGATGCTAATGGTGAACACCAGCGGATCATTTTGGGGGTGCTGCACACCAATGAGGTCTTCATCCGTGAAAGTCATCCCCAACTTGGATGGAAGCCTTGCTCTCTTTGGCTCACCTCCCGTCATTGAAAACACCTCCAGGGAGTGGCAACTGTTTCGATGGATGTAAAGAGCATCTGTTTGTCCCTTGATCTTTGTTTCCTTGGAGCCTCTCCTTTATCGGTCAATGCTGTAGCACCCTTTTCGTCTTCGAGCTGCTATTTAATTATTTAAGGGTGTTAGCATCCTTTTTGATGAATTCCTTTAAAAATCCCCATGACACCAAATACTCCAGGTACTGTTTTATAACACCCTCATCCCACATTGGAAATCATAAGGATGTTGGGAGTGATTTATAAGTGATTCAAGCCCTACCCATGTCACAAGAGCTCTTCCTTTTCATGCTCTAAGTGAGGACAATGGATCTGAGAGGGCTAGGTGGCATGGGATGACACCTCTTAAGGCCTCGGGTCTTACAGATGGTATCAAAACCGACTCCGGACTCGAAGGTACGCTGACAATATGCTTGGGTACACTCCTCCCGAAGGGCAGTGCCTTGGGCCTGATGGGGGTCGTTAGTGCTTTTAGTGGGGGATATTGTAACAACTACATCCCACATCAGATATCATAAGGATGTTGAGAGTGATTTATAAGTGATTCAAACCCTACCCTTGTCACAAGAGCTCTTCATTTTCAAGCTCCAGGTGAGTACAATGGACCTGAGAGGGTTGAGTGGCATGGGCTGGCACCTCTTAAGACTCCGGGTCTTACACTTGTTTTTGTCCTAATCGACCGGGTCTTACACTTGAGAGTTCGACAATCTCCGTCAGGTGGCCTTTCTCGCGATGGAAAGAGCAAAACTTTCTTTTGTCCCGATCGACCGGATCACCTCTCATCTTGTTTGGCCACTTGAAGTAGTGGTTGTCTTTTATTTGAGTAAGGACTCGGTATATTGGGATCTTGAAGACAGTGTTAACCGCCACATGAGCCGAAGTATTGACCTCTACTGCCAACAACCCTCTTTATCTCAACGCGAACATGTCAGAAGAGCCACGTTCCCTTCGAGTGTCGACGGCTTGCTGTTTGCGAGGGGATGGGGACATGACTTCGCACTGAGAGCCCCGATCATTCTCAAGCTTTGTATACTGCCTTATCTGCTCTTGAAGTTCAAACAAGCCAGATGGAGTCCTTAGCGTCAGGCTCTCCCTCAACCGATAGTCCTTTGATAAGGTCAGTCTAAAGGCAGAGATGGCGACCTTTTCATCGCAATGTTCGATATTAGCATAACATTCCATGAAGCGGGATGTGAAATGCTGTAGAGCTTCCCCTCGGCGAGGTCGAAGGGTGCATAAGGAATCCATGGACGCATGATCACGACTGTAGGCTATATATCTTGTCACAAAACTCCTCGCCAACTGCCCCCTCGAAGAGATCGAGTTCGGTTGGAGGGTATGGAACCATTTGGAGGCCCCTTACCTAAACTGGAAGGGAAAATTTAACACATCATTCCATCATTATCTATCCATAAGGCCATTTTATGTTTGTAGAGTGCAATGTGGCTTATGGGGACTGATCATATAGCTAAAAAACATGGGAAGAGAACTTATCTAAAGGCCATTGACTTCGAAATTCGCGAGATGGGGTTGTCGCCATCTGGCTTAGCTTATACTTGGCCTGCTTCTGGACTAAAACCAGCGACTCGCCTTGGTTCACAAAGAGCTTAAGTAATCTGTCTATAGCCTGAGACAACCATCTTCTCCTTGCGGTGGGGATGGTGCTATGTTGACTGACGTTACCCGAGGCCTCTCGGCGCTGTCTATTTGGGTGCTTAGGGGTCCTTGCCCACCCTTGTTTCTTTCCCCTACGATACCCAAGCTTAGGTGCCAATTCACTTGAATGTGTTTTTCGATGCTTATCGCCCGGACATCGAGTGTGCCTGCGGTACGGGGATATTCCCCTCTTATGGTAGGAACGCCCCCGTCTTTTAGGAAGAATGAAGCCAAACTCTCTCTGTTATGACGAGGTGAGTGGGCATAACCTTCTCTCATCCACTCGTCTTCTATCACCTCGTGAAAGTGATCGGACCGGAACCCGTTAAGGGCCTCGCGTGCCTCGCTCCCCTAACTTCCACAATCTTCCCTAGCCAGCGACCAGTCTTGAGAGTTAATCTTGATAGCACTGGCGAACCTTGCTATGTGAGCTCGATAGGTCGCTTTCCAAAGGAACGTTCTTGTCGCTCGCACTGCTGATGCAGGGCGGTCAACTCGTCCCGTGCTGTTTGCACCTGGCGATTTCTCTCTTTTAATTCTTCCTCAAGTTCAGCCTCACGAGTGTACTCGCCGCCGGGTCTTGCACTTGGAACCGTTTATTCTCCCATCCCCACGAACTACACCAATAGACGGGGTGATTGAAGCAAAGCATAAGAACAATAGACGAAGTGATTTAAGCAATTCATCATCACATGAAAAATGGAAAAAATCCAAACAGGATAGCCCAGATGAAGAAGACGTAATCACACAAAAATTCAAATCAAAGAATAAACCTCGCCAAAGAAACATCATTAGATGGCGTAAATATGAGCAATGTAGTTTCAAGCTCAATTTTGATGGTGCTAAAATATCTTCTGGCTGCGCTTCTGCAGGTTTCTTGACTAGAGATGATGAAGGAAGATTGATCGCTAGCGATGCCAAAAGATGCGCGAAGGTGATGCGGGACGAACGTCGTTGGCACTTTTGCCCTTTATCAAATAGTAATAATATCCAAACTTAAATACAAAACCAATAGATTAGGCAATCAATCACTTAATAGACCAAATAACTATTAGTATATATAGAGATGAAGTCCGGTGTTGAACCCACATGAAGAAGCGATTTCCTATTCAATAACTCTAAGCAAGAACTCTTATGACAAAGCAATGATTTGTAGCAAATAACCAAGATGTAAAAGTAACCAGATTTATTATTGCAAAGTAGATTGATGTCAAAGTAGAAAGAACATTTCACATGTAATTCTCTTACAATGGTTGGAATTCACGGTCTTAGAATTGATCTATCAATTACTCAAATTCATAGGTCTACTCGACTAAGGTTGAGAGATCCGTAGAGATACACTCGCCTTATTCAATATTACTAAAGAATAGCATTAAGAACAAGTAATCAGATCAATTGGCACATTGATTCAATACAATTAAGACAGATAGGCGTAAACCGAACTCAGCCCTAATCAAATATCCACAACATAGATCAATTGAAATAACTCACTAGAAAGACAAAGAAACATTACTATCTCAATACCTTTGTTTGTTATCAAGAAAACAATAACGAATTCATAGCTAAGATGCAATTCCTAACATGGTGATCAATCATAAAAAGGAACACATATATAATCAATAAGCACAAGATGATAACTATGAATATGAATAACTAAATAGAATCAAATCCTCACAATCCAAACAACCACGTCTTCGAATCAGAGGCGAAACTATGAGTTCAGCAACTTATAGACCAATTCTCTCTTTCTCTAATTGTGTTCATCGTCTCACAATAATCCTCTCTCTCTCTCTCTCTCTCTCTCTCTATCTCTCTCTCTCTCATAAACTGAAATAACCTAATAAAGACTCTCTAAGAGTCGGCCAAACCCTAGTGGGAATAGGAATAAAATAATAGAAATTAATGTCTTCGGATCTAAAATCGCAAACGCTGGAAACTGGCCCACGACGGGCGCTGTGCAAATGGCGGCGGGCGCCACCTATGCAGTGACCGTCTTTCCTCGAATGACTTTAATCATCTCTAATGTTGTGCTTCCTTGCTCCTCTTTGGCTTCCTCCTTAGCCTCCATATGCTCCAAAACATGTCTCTTAAGCTCTTCCAAAGTCCATTCAAGGTCGAAATGTAATTCTATAGAATGAACACTAAAAAGGCGTAGATTCCGAACTCGAATACTTCACAAGCAATATACGAAACTATACCAAAACATAAGCAAAACCACTAACTAATTTCAATAAGAAATACCTATAATGCCTGTATGAAATATGCATTATCAAATCCCCCCACACTTAACTCTTACTTGTCCTTAAACAACCATAAGACAAAAACATTATCTACGCATCCCACAAGAAATTCTTTCATAACTTTACTCATCAAAAGCAACATCATCAACGGTGTAAATATAATCAAGGCACATAAATGTCATAACATGTATATATGGGGTCAAGTTGGTTGCATGCTCAAAAATCCAACCTTACCAAGGATAAAATGTGTATATCTCACTCTCATGTGTTTAGGCTTTAAGCATACACTCACCTCAATTCCATATACAAGCATCAACTCAAATATTGACATTTATATCACAAAATCTCCACCGGATACGTCAATGCAAAAATAAGGACATCAAGAGGACTTTTGCTCAATGGAAACCTTCATAGAAGATTCCATTCAGCGGGGTTGTAATGAGGCTTGGTAGAAACATAAGGGCAAGAAATTGTATTTGGTCACGTGGTGCTATAAATTCTGGGAAAACAAGATTCCAACAACTCCCAATATAACACAAACCAACTCAAAAACATCAAGCTCACAAATACACAACATCTCTCAATATCATCATAAAAACTCCAAAAATCATTCATCTCATAAAAAAAAATCTCATCTCATCATATCATCTCACATATCATGAAATCTCAACACCCAACAAATGTAACTTCTAACCAACATAAATCCAATTCTCCCTAGGTCCAAGCTTTTATTTCTTTTTCTTGAGCCAAAATACATGTAAACCAAATGCATAAAAATGAGGGAATAAATAAGCATATAACATTACATCTTCTCAAAACCATAAATCATAACATCACACTTTAGCTTCATTCTCCTCAATCTCCAAAATAGATTCCATAACCCACTCAAAATCTTAATTCCCCCGGAATAAGGGTAAGGCTTATCATAGGCTAGGAATCATAATTTTGTGGAGCTATCAATAAAAAGGTTGAAGGCTCAAATTGGCTTCAAAGCAAGATATAACATAAGGTAGACATGGATAAATATGTGGCTAAAAGGTTGCCTCTATTATTTGAACTTATCAAGCAATGAACAAGTATATAATCGGCATTGAAAATAGATAACCATGACAATACTCAATGATAAATGCATAGGAAGAGTAAATCACACAGGAAAAGCAAAATGAATATAGATGTATCCCTTATAAGGCCAAAAATATCTCACTGGGACAAATTTTTGTCGAATATCAAGCATGCTCCCAAACTTAGATCATACATGCTCAATTACATATGCCTAATCATATTTCACATAAAAACCAATTTTCAAGACAAGGCCAAATCATTCCAGAATTCCATGGGATTTATAAGATCATGGCAGTATAAAGTCAAATAAGACAAACTCAAATTAGATGGAAATCTTTGATAACACAATATGCAAAATAACAAAACAGGACTCACTTTTCATTTTTTTTGACATTTTTCAATATTTTTTTTCATTTTTGACATTTTCTATAACATAAAAGAAATAACAAAAATCAAAATAAGAAATTCAAAAATGAAATAACCTAACTAACTAATTCACTTCACTTCTCCCCCCCCCCCCCCCCCCCCCCCCCACACACACACACTTACATGTTGCATTGTCCTCAATGCATAGAAACACAACAAGGAACAATGAAAAATAGAATAAAGGGTTTGAAGGAAGCAAATAACTAACCAATTACTGTGAAGGCGGAGTCTAGGGTTGATAATGCATATTTCATATAGGTATTATAGGTGTTTCTTATTGCTTTTAGGTATTGATTTTGTTATGTTTTGAGTCTTGTTTCGTTGATTACTTGTGGAGTATTCGAGTTTGGAATCTATGTGTTTTTAGTGTTTATTCTACATATTTACATTCCGACCTTGGATGGACTTTGAGAAGAGCTTAAGAAGCATGTTTTGGAGCAAATGGAGGCTATGGAAGAGCTAAGGAGGAGCAAGGAGGCACGGCATTGGAATTCGTCGAAGGAATTTGAGGAACGTCGAGCACTGCAATGACGGAGCCCGGCGCCCCTTGCACGGCGCCCGCCATTGGCCCAGATCCCGGAAACACGGTTTTGGATCCGAAGACTATTATTTTATATTATTTCCCATTAATTCTTCTAGGCTTTTGTCGACACTTGTGAGACCTTTTAAGGTTGTTTTCAGTTTATTTCACGTAGTGTGTGATTTTTATGTGAGATGATGAACACCATTAGAGAGAGAGCGAGAGAGAATTGGCCTATGAGTTGCTAAACTCATAGTTTCGCCTGTGATTCGAAGACATGGTTGTTTGGATTGTGAGGATTTGATTCTATTTGATTATTCATGTTCTTAGTTATCATCTTGTGCTTAATTTATATTTGTGTTCTTTTCTATGCATGATCAACATGTTAGGAATTGCATCTCTAGCTATGAATTCGTTGTTGTTTTCTCGATAGCAAACAAAGGTATTGATGATAGTGATGTCTCTTTGTCTTTGTAGTGGATGATTTCAATTGATCTATGTTGAGGGTATGCGATTAGGATTGAGTTCGGTATGCGCCTATCTATCTTGATTGTGTAGAGTCAATGTGTCAATTGGTCTTGATTACTTGAGTTCTTAATGCTATCCTATAGTGATATTGAATAAGGTGAGTGAATCTCTGCGGATCTCTCAATTTTAGTCAAGTAGACCTAAGAATATGAATAATTGATAGATCAATCCGAGGACCATGAATTCCAACCATTGTCAGAGAATTATAGGTGAAATGTTCTTTCTACTTTGATATCAATTTGCTTTGTGATTTGCAATCTGGTTACTTTTACATATTTGCTATTTGTCCAAGATCATTGCTTTGCTTTAAGAGTGTTTATTTAGAGTTATTGAATAGGAAATTGCTTCTCCACGTGGGTTCGACACCGGACTTCATCGCAGTACTAGTATTTATTTGGTTTATCAAGTGATTGATTGCCTAACCTATTGGTTGTGTGTTTAAGTTTGGATATTATTACTATTTGACAAATGGCGAAAGTGCCAACGACGTTCGTCCCGCGTAAGGGGTCCAGACCGCTGATTGATCAAATCCATCAACGAGAGACAAGCCTCTTGTAATTGATCGATCTTTCCAACTAGAATCGCATGAGACTTTGTTAACTTCATCAATTCAGCCACCTAAAGCTTCTCAAATTCAGTCAATGTCTTCTCCAAGCAGGTAGTGCGTGAGGCATCTCGAACCACAAGCGGCGTCATCTCGATCTGCATATCCTCAACATCGCTTGTAGGGGTCATAGGATCATCAGGCTTCCATAAATCAGTGTCAACAGAAACATGGCTCAGGTGGAAGTCCACTAATTTCGGCCCCAAAGATAAAATAGTAGGCAGATACTGATGATGAGACTGCCGGGGTCCAGATAGCCAACCAAATCTCTAAATAGCATAAGGCAACTGCAACTTCTATACCATCCGTGTAGACACAAGAGCATCAATGTCCCACGTATAAGAATGACTCACAGGCTGCAGTGAACTAACATCAACACCATAAAATATTGCCAAAAGTGTGATCATGCCTCCAAAAGAGAAGACAAGAGGATGATTCTCATTGTGCCGGTCACGAACCCTCTCACACATCCTCAAAAACAAGAGTACCCAGGCTAGTACTATAGCAGACTCAGGAGTCATGCAATATATGAAATCAATCATACCAGGATCATCCACAAAAGTGCTATCAGAATCGTAGAAAGTAGAGCCCCAAATCCGTAGACAGAGACGAAGAGCGGGATGAGTAATCATGTCATTCGGTCTGAAGTTCTTGAAAGTCTCAGGCATCCCGGTCAAACTCCTCCAAATCTCTGCTGAATCAAGAACACGCATGGCATTTTGCCATTTCCTAGAACACCTCTTCGAGACACCAAAAGCATCTCCCATTGCAGCATATGAGAAATTATAAGCTCTTCCTCTTAATCAAAATTGAACATCCTTGGGCGAGATTACATCCAAAGTTGTAAGGAACTCCTTGACCAAGCACCGTTAGGTAGGAGTCTTTCTTCCAATAAAATCACGCAACCCTCCATGTGCCATCAGAGCGATCACCGAATCGAACAAGCCCAACCTTCTAAATGTGGTTTCGTCAGAGAACATGGTGGAAGTGTAGGTGCGCTTCCCAAATGCATTCTAGCATAGCACATCAGTATTATCGAAGTAAGATGGCACCTCCTTCTTAATAGATTCACTCATGACTGAGAAAAGAGCAAGGTGAACACATAAGATCTCTACAAAACACCGAAAAACGAGCTCACTGCAGGGACGATGAGCGTCGTGGCTAGGGCGGTGGGCGCCGTGTGAGTAGAACCTCGAATCTGAGTGAAAACGTTGGATAACCGACGTCCACACCTTCCAAACTTGAAACTTTGACGAACAACTTTGTTTCAACACTTCTTTGGTGATTGATAGGGGAATGGTATGGGAAAGGTTGATTTTTGTGGATGTAGGGTAATGGTGGAAAGTGTTTTGATGGACAGAATCAATTGAAACACAAGGCTTTAGTATTTAGAATGGATTCAAGTAGGCTTTTGGGTTTCGTAGATTTCTTTGGAGCAAGCTTGGTTGATTCAAAATAAGAAGTGAAAATATATGGTGAGTTGGAAAGGGATATCTATAAAAAAAAAAAAAATAGAAAATATTAGAACTAGATAGAAAATAGAAAAAAAAAATCTAAATCCTAGAACCAAGAAATAAGAAAATTAATCGTAGAGAGAAAAATTTAATCCTAAGATAGATAGAAATAGGTAAAAGATAAAACAAACTAACCTAAGATAGATAGAAATAATCTAACCCTAAAAATAGATAAAAAGAAAATAATCTAATTCTAATAAACATAAGATAAAGAAAACTAACCTAATACGAAAATAACCAAAAATAAAAAGATAGAAAACTTCCTTTCTAAGTTTACCAAAATTCGGACTCGTCAGGCGAACAGGGGGTGGCGGGCGCCGTGTCCACAGAACGTGACCCCGTACTCAAAATCAAGCAAAACTCAACTCCAACACAGGTTTCAACTTACCATCACTTCCGAAATTTAGCGACACGATTGATCCTACTTTATTGAATTCAAAAACTACTAATTGCGAAATTGAAATAATATTACCTAAACTACCATAGGTTGCCTTCCAAGAAGCACCTTTGTTTCATGTCTTTGGCTCGCCGTGATGCATTTCTTGATTAAGTTATTCCATCAAGATCTTCCACACTTGTCCTTTTCAAAACAAGAGAGGTAACCTTAGGAATTCCTCCAACATATCCATCAATTGCATCCACCGATTCTTTCTTGAAATGAGTTACTCCTGGAGGTTGCCCTGAAATTGCAAAAACCTCAACATTGTTAGGAATCGATTTCTCATAGGGAATAGCAATAGAATCATTTGAATTAGACACATTGTCATGTGACTTGAACAAAATCTCAATTTTTCTCTCAATGTCATCTTTCCTTAATCCATTTTCATCTTTGTTAGAAAACTCAAGATTCATAGATTCAGTTTTAACAGAAGCATCTAACAAACCATTTGATTCATTCATGTGATTACTTTCATTAGCGTCAAGAACATCAACAGAATCATTGGCAAAAGAAACAATAGGCTCAAATATAGAAAACTCAATCTTTCTACCATCAAACTCCATAGTTATTGAACCTTCAAAACAATTAATCTTAGTCTTAGCCGTTCGCAAGAATGGCCTTCCCAAGATAATTGGGGTTTCGGGCGTACCTTGTTCTATATCCAGAATGAATAAATTAGCTGGAAATATCAAATCATTTACCTTAACCAAAACATCCTCAACGACTCCTCTAGGCTTAATATTAGAACGATCAACGAGTTGTATAGTAACACCAGTTTCAACTAATGCATTGAGACCCAAAAACATGTACAAGTTATAAGACATAACATTTATTGAAGCACTTAGGTCTAACATAGCTTTGGTGAAGCTAGCATTACCTATTGCACAAGGGATAGTAAAAATACCTGGATCTCCGCACTTTTCAGGCAATATTTTCTGAAATAAAGCAGAAACATTCTCACTTAAACTTACCTTTTCTTTCTTCTGCATCCTTTGCTTGCGTTTCATCATGCATAATTCTTTCAAAAATTTTGCATAGCGAGGCACAATTTTAATCAAATTGAAAAGTGGAATATTTACCTCACAATGAGCAAAGGTGTCATACAGAATTTGTTCGTCTTCCCACTTACGATCAGATCTTAAGGCAAGAGAAAAGGGTGGTGCAGGTCTTGAAACCTCAGAGAAGACCACTCTTTAGAAGATTTCTTCAGGGACTCAACAACGTCAGAAATCGGATCTGCCACTGGCGTAGGCGGCGGGCGCCGTGGTGAGGGGCGGCGGGCGCCGTGTTCCCAGTGCGTCCCTAGTTCTGTCTCATCCTCTTTTCCCAAATCAACTTCTTCTCTATGCCTCTCTTCAACATTCCTAGTGGGCACATTCACTTGTTTACCTCCTCTAAGGATAATGTTACTAACATTCTCCTTCGAATTCACTACCACCTGTGATGGTAACTTCCCCAAATCTTTCACTTTCAATTCTCCAATCTCCTTAGCCATCTTACTCAACAATTTTTCTTGAACATTCATCTTATCCAACAATAACCTCAATGTCTCATCTCTATCATCTTGTTGAGTGTTTCTCGGGCGATTCTCAAATTGTCCTCTCTGAAAAAGAACTTGTTGCTGCTGGCCTCTGTCGTTGAATCCACTTTGATAGTTCTTATTGTAGCCCTGATTGTAATTGTTACCAAAGTTGCGGTGAGGTCCATAATCCATAACATTCACATCAGCGGTGTCCTCCTGAATCAAGGGACACTTATCATTCGGATGAGTTGGATCTCCACACAAACCACAAGGTCCAGGCTGATGGGATTGATTCATTTGCATAACCATATTGTTCAGTATCTCCGTAAGCCTATCGATATCATCCTTGTGACCATCTCTAGAACTATCCAACTTATGAACTCCTCTAACTCCTTGGTGTCTCCCATATTGTTGTGATGCATTAGACAACCCTTCAAAAATATGCATTGCTTCTTGAGGTGTTTTATCCAAAATATCTCCTTCGCTAGTAGCATTGATGAAACTCCTATCGGTGTCAAGCAAGCCTTCATAAAGATATAGAACTAGATCATCCTCGGGTATACCATGTTGTGGACAACTACCATTAAGCTTCTTGAACCACTCAACATACTCATAAAGACTCTCCTTAGGTGATTGCTCAATACTGGATAGCTCCTTTTTAAGTTTGTTGAGGCGAGTCACATGAAAGTACTTTTGCAGGAAAGATTTCTTCAATTGCACTCAAGTAGTAATGCTTTCTGGGGGTAGGTAATAAAGCCAATCGCTTGCAGAATCTTTCAAGGTAAAAGGGAACACTATCAACATCAATTGGTCATTGGTAAGGCGTTGGGTTCTAAGTCTATCACACACACTCACAAAGGTAGCAAGGTGCTTGTTTGGTTCCTCCCCAAGCAATCCATGAAAGTAGGGTAAAATAGAAGACCAATTCGAGTTATACTCAAATTTTGAACCCTTAGGGAGATCAAAAAGACTAATTGCAAGTGGTTGAGCACTCAAATTAGGCTCATTTAGGTTTCTCAGAGTCCTTCTTGGCGGATCAACAAATATGTCTGCCATCTCCTCATTTGTATCAAACTGGAGCCTCCTTTTCAACCTAAGAGATCTTTCAATCTCAGAATCAAAAGACAAATGCAATGAATTAGAAGATCTAGTTTGAACCATACAAGGACAAAAAAGACTCAAAGTAAAGAGTAATTCAAAGAGATAAAGAAAAGCAAGCTCCTTTCTTCTCCCCGGCAACGGCGCCAAGAATTTGATGCGGGACGAATGTTGTTAGCACTTTTGCCCTTTATCAAATAGTAATAATATCCAAACTTAACCACAAAACCAAAAGATTAGACAATCAATCACTTAATAGACCAAATAATTACTAGTATAGCGATGAAGTCCGGTGTCGAACCCACAGAGAGAAGCGATTTCCTATTCAATAACTCTAAGCAAGAATTCTTATGACAAAGCAATGATTTGTAGCAAATAACCAAGATGTAAAACTAACTAGATTTATGATTGCAAAGTAAATTGATATCAAAGTAGAAAGAACATTTCACTTGTAATTCTCTGACAATGGTTGGAATTAATGGTCCTAGGATTGATCTATCATTTACTCATATTCACAGGTCTACTCAACTAAGGTTGAGAGATCCGTAGAGATACACTCGCCTTATTCAATATTACTAAAGAATAACATTAAGGACTCAAATAATCAGACCAATTGGCACATTGATTCAATGCAATTAAGACAGATAGGCGTAAACCGAACTCAACCCTAATCGAATATCCACAACATAGATCAATTGAAGTCACTCACTAGAAATACAAAGAAATATTACTATCTCAATACCTTTGTTTGCTATCAAGAAAACAATAACGAAT
Source organism: Persicaria tinctoria (assembly GCA_037127255.1). Lineage (NCBI taxonomy): Eukaryota > Viridiplantae > Streptophyta > Magnoliopsida > Caryophyllales > Polygonaceae > Persicaria > Persicaria tinctoria. The sequence continues at coordinate 51,141,817 of JBANSL010000008.1, forward strand.
TCATAGTTAAGATGTAATTTCTAACATGGTGATCAATCATAGAAATGAACACATATATAATAAATAAGTACAAGATGATAACTATGAATATGAATAACTAAATAGAATCAAATCCTCACAATCTAAACAACCATGTCTTCGAGTCACGGGCGAAACTATGAGTTTAGCAACTCATAGACCAATTCTCTCTTTCTCTAATTGTGTTCACCGTCTCACAATAATCCTCTCTCTCTCTCTCTCTCTCTCTCTCTCTCTCTCTCTCTATCTATCTCTCTCATAAACTGAAATAACCTAATAAAGACTCTCTAAGAGTCGGCCAAACCCTAGTGGTAATAGGAATAAAATAATAGAAATTAATGTCTTCGGATTCAAAATCGCAAACGTTGGAAACCGGCCCACGACGGGTGCCGCCTATGCAGTGACCATCTTTCCTTGAATGACTTCAATCATCTCCAATGTCGTGCTTCCTTGTTCCTCTTTATCTTCCTCCTTAGCCTTCATATGCTCCAAAACATGTCCCTTAGATTGGAATGTAATTCTGCAGAATAAACACTAAAAAAGCATAGATTTCGAACTCGAATACTTCACAAGCAATATACGAAACTATACCAAAACATAAGCAAAACCACTAACTAATTGCAATAAGAAATACCTATAACGTCTTTATGAAATGTGCATTATCAGAAGGTGTCGGCATTACAAGCTGAGGCGGTTGCATTGCAGCTCGAACGGGTGGAAGCTCGGAAGAGAGGGGTTCGAAGACTTGACGTGGAAGGTGATTGTCTCACTATCGTGAACACGATCAAAGGAACTTGGTTGACGCCTTGGGAGATCGAAATGCTTATTGCAGATGCTCTTCATTTTGTTGACACACCTCAAATCTTCACCTTGTAACAAAAAAAAAAAAAGAGGCCAATTTGCACTAATATACAAAAAAAAAAAATCAACTTTGCAAAAATGTGGGTAACATAGCAAATTTGCATGGAGAGAGACCCACTTTAATTTTCTAAAACTAATTTTCATCCATTTTTATGTTTTAAAATTAAAAAATAAATTTATTTTTGAACTTAATTTAATTTTATCTATCTATAGGCACCCACTTTATATATGTTTATGAAGAAAAAAATTCGAAGTAAAGTTTGGTCTACATTGCATCTTGATCTCAATTTGAAGTATGTCATGGATAACCATTTGGATGGCAAATACAAAAATTCAGCTGACATAGATATTCACACATCTGGCAAGATAAACCAGAAAACTTGTGCAGAACCGAAGATCGTTGCTCCGGAGATGAAAGGTAAAGCTACCGATGTGGACAAGGAGGAGGGGCAATGCTCATAGAGGAGAGCATGCGATTTGGGTCCATCAGGAACAAGATAATGGAGATAAGCAGGTACCCGTCTCGGAGAGAGTTCCTTCGCCGGAAGCGTCGGAGGACATAAGCAAGCATGGCGTGGCAAGGTGAAGAAATTGATGTCTAGTGGGATACCTTTTCTTTTGCGTAGTCGAATGTAGTATTTAGTTAGTTTGCTTGTAACTCATTGACACTTTGGGGTTTTGGTGGTTTTGAATGTATATAACTGGCCGTTTAATTAGTTTGTCGACGATGCAAATGACAAATGTATGCGATTTTTTGTTTACTAGCTAGTATATGATTTTCCCTAGCCAATAAAATCAAAGTCTATGCCGATAAAAGAATAACCCCTGACATATTTTATCTATCTTAGAAACTTCCCAACCTAAGAATATCGACCATTAAACCCAAACGAAATGCGTTATACCGCAACTTTCACAACAACCATCCATAATAAATATAAAAAAGTGTCCACAACATAATTTATCAGTCATCAAATACAAGTCATCCAAAATTTGAAAACGATTAAATGTTTAACAAGTAAACCAAGCACTACGAAGTACTAAAGTTCCCTTCCAAAGAAGCTTTGAATGACGTCTTTGTGATCCTTCTCCTCAAAGTCCCGATTCCTTCTTGCACATTTGAGGCCGGTGACGAGGCACAATTCATTCATGGAGAACCGAAGGAGTCACCCATGGAGCTCGTACCATGTCTCACACCTCTTCAATGTCTTCAACTGCCTCTCCAGGAAGTAATGGATAAGGGCGCATCAATACGACACATTGGTTCCGATCATTGCAATGCCCCTTAGCCTGTTGTCTTTCAACATTTTCCAATCAGCTGCAGCTAGGACCTCGTCCATTCCTTTCAGCATGCTCATCTTCGAGAAGTGGTTCGACCTCCCTCTGAAATACTTTTCCAGAGGAAGGGCTAGTGTCGGCTGCATAAATATCACACAACATGACATGGTTAACATCACCAAGACAAAAAGAAGGCCCTTAATCTGCCCGAGAAGTGATTACAGTTAATACCTTGTTGTTCGACGGCGTCGCGACTTTTTTTTCCTTTCAATTTTCTCATTGTCTCCTTAATATGTCATACATGTGCTCAGATAATACCCATTTCAACAATAATCCTTGTCAGTGTATACATATAACATTACACAAATGACACAACTACACAAATCAAATCTATTTCATACCTGCATTTACCAAAATAATTACTAAACGGAGAAGTACCAAGTTTGTGAAAAGTAGTACTGTAGTAGCATTCATCAAAGACAGAACAAGTGCACCATTAGGCTGACATATTGTTCACAAAAGAATTTCAATAAGCTTGCATATCACAACATCAAATTCTTTAAAATAAGTTTTGAACTTTAATGTGATAAAAATGGTCGTGCCTATGATTGTAAATATCTATCAATGGTAAGAACACATGGAAGTAAAAAAATCAAAAGCAAAAACATTTTCTATCAAATAATCATCCCCAAAAAATCAAGAGAAAGACATTTGACATCAAATAAACACACTGTAAATACTTAGATTAAGGGTTCTATGTGCCCATGCGAATATGTATGGTCAACAATAAGTTCTTCATTGAATACCTACTTCCATCAACAATGGTAAACCATGAGAGAAGTACTTTTCAACTTCATGTCATAGCTATAACATTGGTTAACAAAATAAAGTTCAAATATCTTGATTTGGAGATGCACTTGAAATTACCATTAATAGAAATTATAAGTACTCACCTCTGTTGAATCAGGTTACTTTTCCCATTTACAGCATCAACTTTTAATGGGTAGAAAACCATAGCTTGTCCTGGAAAAGGTAAATCCCAATTGTAAGAAAACTCAAGAATGGGCCAAATGAAAGTCCCTGTGTCATTCACCAAAACAATGTAAACCATAAGGGTGAAAAATATGTCAGCACTACCTCGTCACTCATTTTCTTTTTGGTTTCAGCTCAACAATAGACATTGATTAAGAAAAAAAATTGGCGGGTAAATTGGCAAACACAACAGCAGTACCTGGTCGATCACATAGTTCTAGGATTTGGGTTGAGGGTAGATCTCCGGATCCCGTCGGAGATTCTTCCGGCCGACGAGGAGAAGTCATTGGAAGAATTGGAACCGGAATCGCCGGAACTGAAGCAAAGGAAAGACAAGGAGGAGGTCGGCAAGGAAGAGAGGACGACGTCGATCAATAAGCTCTTTACCGGATCTGGAAGGTCTTCACCAGCCGAGAAGCTCTTCACCGGAATCGTCATAGCCTTCTTTCGAGGGAGTCTAGAGCTGTTGCATTTCATTCTCGGAGAATAGGGCAAAGGGATTGAGATTTGAGGAACCGACCAGAGGAGGTTAAGGGTACCGGTTATTTTTGCCACAAATGGGTCAATTTGCTATTTTTGCAAAATTGGGCCGGAGGTGTCATTTTTGGAAGCAACCCACTTTTTCGGTATATTGAGTACCATTTTCTCAAAAAAAAAAGGTACTATGTGTTTGTAGCTATCCATACACACCCGAACATAACCCACAACACAACACAACATAACCCACAACACAACTATATCTCCCACAAAACAAATTATCATATACAATTACCGTATGTATATATATTATATTAGGAATCTATATAATTAAAAAAGATTAAATAAATATTTTATTTTACCATTAACTCATGACGCCGGGGCTCGTGCTGCAGCTTTTATTTTTACTAGACTTAGTTTTGTTATCGCTAAAGGAGTGGGGGCCCAGATAGTATCACGGCTACCCATTAATTTCTTGTAATTCATAATAATAATAATAATAATAATAATAATAATAATAATAATATAATAATAATAATAATAATAATAATAATAATAATAATAATAATAATAATAATAATAATAATAATAATAATAATAATAATAATAATAATAATAATAAACTCCTCTACTAGGGCAAAGGCGATTGGGCGATCCGGGGTGCCTTCTCCGGCGATTGGTGATGGAATCTCCTCTTGCCCATCCAAGCGCCTAGTACTGCCGCTTCGGGAGTCTTCATCTTCAGACCGGGGTCCTCGGCACCTAGGTTTGATTCGTTCGGCATCGTTGCAGGTTCAGTGTCCGTCTCCGGCCTTCTTCTTCTTAATTTCTTGCGTTTAATTTCAGCCTCGGTGTCCTCATTCTTCTTCTATTCGATCGGTCTGGTTTTTGGCTCTTCGTTTTTATGTGCGAGTCGGAGTGGTGACTGGATTCGGTCGGCTTATTTTGTGAGGATTGGTCGGGCTATGCGAGTCTTCGTCGTTTTGTCCGTACGGGTTGTTGGTTGTTGATGTTGTTTGTTGTTCAATCTTTGTGTGGGTTGTTTGTTGGTCAGTCGGGTTGTCCGAGGCTTCTTCTAGATGTTCGTTGTCCATATTGCTATTGTGTGTTGTTCTTTGTCCTTTTTCTAAGTGACGCATCTCCTTCGTAAGTGAAGCAACGGACTGTTTTTAATTGGGGTTGTGGTTATTCTTAATTGGGGCCACTCCTTAATTAATTCTATTCTTTTTTTCTTTTTTTTTAAACGGAAAAAATTTGACCATAGGGCTATGCCCTATCATCCAAGAGCATCCTTGCGGATGAGACTACGCAATAGAAAATCATCAGGCGTCATAGATCCATGTGAAGCAGAACTGATACGTGACAAACGATCAGCCACTAGATTTGCTTCTCGGAAGACACGACAAATCTCAACAGAACCAAAGAAGCCCAGCAAGACTAGACTTTCCGAGACAATCATTTCAGAGTCTCCAGTAGGCTTCCCCAAACCTTTTAGACTTTTGATAATTGTTAAGTTGTCTCCTTCAATGATCAGTTTCGTAATGTTCACGTCCTTTGCAGCTAATAGACCTTTCCAAAGGCTGAGGCTTTCACATCCACATACTGATTTTATTGGTGAGGATCCCGATCCACAAAAAATAGGAGAACCTAGGTAATCACGAAGGATAAATCCAAAAGTGCCCCTACCATTCGGGGACAAAGATCCATCGAAATTCAGTTTGTAAGTGTCATTTGGCGGTGGTTCCCATTTGGTTCTTTTTCTTTTCGAAATCATTCTTGGTTGGTCACCTTTTTTAGTTAAACTTTTATCTTGCGTACTCTCATCTGTTTGTGAGGTTTTCCAGATAAACTTTTGATCCTTTGCAAAAGATAAAATGCGCCTTATGTCTGGGTTTATATTATCAAATAGCGTTTTGTTTATGAAGTACCAAATTCCCCACCATACAAACGCAAGGTCCTCAAAACTTTTTTTCCCAATTATATTTTTGATATCCCATATTGTGTCATTCAAGTGTTCCCCTTTGTCGAAACAGCCATGACTCTTCATAAAAGCACCCGGGTCACTTGCAATTAGAGTTTCCTTAGTAATGTGACAATCCCATAAAAGATGGTTTAGATTCTCATAGCAGGAGTCACAGTGTGGACAATTAGTTGGAATACAAAGACGTCGTGAGGCTAACCTAATAGCAGTGGGTACCCCGTTCCTAAGGATTTTCCATAAGAAAGATTTTATTTTGGGCGGAACATTCAGCTCCCAAACCCAGCTTATATCCAAGCTTGTATGATTTTTGTGTTTATGTATCATATCAATTGCAGACTTTGTCGAAAACCAACCATTTTTGCTCCATTTCCAATATAATCTATCGACATGAATATTTTGTGGTATTGGTATTGTCTTGATTGCTTCTATTATATCATTAGGAAGTATGCTTTGTAATTTTTCATGTAATTTTTCTTGATCCCATGTTTTGTTATCTTTGAGGAAGTGTTTTATGTTGATCGTTTCATCAAATTGTTGTGTATTTGGGATTAGTGAGTTTAGAGGTGATGAGCCCATCCAAAGATCACACCAGAAATTAATGGTTGAACCATCCCCAATAGACCATTGCAGTCTTTGTTTAAATAAAGGTACTAATTTTATTAACTGCGTCCATTGCCACGAGGTGCCCCCTTGCTTTCGATAATTTAGAATATTGTGATTTTTTAGATATTTTTCTTTGATTAGGATAACCCATGGGCTAGTAGGTTCCGCTAGTATTTTCCGAAGCAGTTTCATCTGTAGTGCTTTGTTCATATCCTCACAGCAGAGAAGACCTAGTCCTCCATTTTCCTTTGTTTTACATACTTCAAACCAACTGATTAGGGGTTTGTGATTTGGGCCCTTGTTCCAAAGGAAATTCCGATTGATTCTATCTAGTTCTGTGTGGACAGATTTGAGTAGCATAAAGCACTGCATTATATGTAATGGTTTTGCTGAAAGCGTTGTTTTGATTAGAGTACATCGTCCAGCTTGCGAGAGACAGTTTGCCTTCCATTTGTGTGCAACTGAGATTTGGTGTTTATAAGTAGGTCTTTGAATTCGTCTTTCGTCAGTCTTCCCTCGATGAGTGGACACCCCAAATAGCTACCCAATTTGGGGGTGTGAGCTATTTCAAGTTCATTTCGAATAAGATTTTTTTGTGTGGTTAAAACATTTCTGGATGTTTGGAATTGAGACGTGTGTCTGTTCACACGTTGTCCTGACAATGCTGAATATTCTCGTAGTATTCGGTTAATTTGGTCACAACCTGTTTTGGTAGCCGAAGCAAAAATGACAATATCATCAACAAAAGCTAAGAACAAAATTTTTGTTCCACTACGTGTTAGTTTGATTTCTAGATGGCTCTGGGGTTTTCCAGATTCATTATGAACACCTCGGGCTAAGATTTCCGATATTATTAAGAATAGATATGGGGAGAGTGGGTCACCCTCGCGTAAGCCCCTCTTCGGAAAAAATATATCAGTGGGTTCATTATTCACTAACACCGAGTATGTGACCGTGGTTATACATTCTTTGATCCATTCCGTGAATTTGGGTGAGAAACCAAATTTGATCATAATGGAGAGTAAGAAGTCCCAGTCGACCATATCAAATGCTTTTTCCATGTCGAGCTTTACCGCCATCCAACCCGTGCTTCCTTTTTCATAGAGAAGGAGTGAAAATCTCATTTGCAATTAAAATATTATCTTGTATTGATCTGCCAGCTGAGAATGCACTTTGCAGTGGGTTAGTTATTTTGGGTATAATTCTTTTAAGTCTTGATGCTAGTACTTTGGATATAACCTTGTATGTTATTGAACATCGACTTATGGGTCTGTAGTGGGATGTTGTGGTAGGGTTGTCTATCTTCGGTATTAATGCAATAAATGTCTGGTTTGTTTGTTTTAGGATTCATCCACTAAGAAAAAAGATCTTGACCGCCTTGATTATAAAAGGTTCAACTATATGCCAGTATTTTTTGAAAAATCCAGCCGGAAAACCATTAGGTCATGGGGCTTTATCGTTAGCAAGGCTGAATACCACATTTTTTATTTCAGAGTTTGTGACTTGCCGTGTAAGCCAGTTATTATCTTCATTTGAGATTTCATGTCCTACATAATTGAGTAAATTGCTTGGTACCTGTTGTCTAGTTTGGTGTGAATATCTTTGGCTGAAGTCTTGTTTGATTAATTTCCTTATGTCTTCTTCACTACTAAGTGTAATACCAGCCATGTTTTGAAGTTGTTTTATTATGTTTCTGATTCGTCTTCCAGTAGCGATTCTGTGAAAATACTTTGTGTTTGCGTCGATTGATTTGACATGTATTCGTTTTTCCCTTTTCCCCCAGTATTTTTATTGGTAGGATAAGAGTGAAGCGTGCTTTGATGTGAGCCTTTTGATTTTGTTATCTAGATCATGGTTATAAGCATTGCAAAGAGTCTTTTGCAATTCTAGGAGTTCTGCTTCTACTTGTTTTATTTGGCGGCACACGTTCCCAAAGGTTACTTTACTCCATATCTTGCTTTTTCTTTTGACTTCCTGCAATTTCTTATTTAACTTGAACAATTGCGAGCCGGGAGAATCTAGCCTCCAAGCAGAGCGCACAATTGTTTCATAGTTCGGTCTTGTTGTCCATGCCATTTCAAATTTAAATGGTTGCAATTTTGGTTTTCGGTTATCCATGATGTCCAAGGTGATTTGCGCATGATCAGATTTCAAAAAAGCGTGATTTTTGGTGCAAAGGTTAGAGAATTCTTTTAGAGGATAGAGTGGCTGATAACCGCGCGGTCCAATTTTTCGAAAATGTTGTCGTTACCATGTTCACGTTTTCTGCAAGTGAAGTTATTCCCACAAGTTGGGGAATCTACTAGGTTATAAGTACTGATTATATCTTGAAGTCTTGTAAATTTGTTTGCAGATGGAGATTGTCCACCCATCTTATCTTTTGGTTCTAACATTTCATTTAGGTCTCCCAAAACTATAAGAGAATCATTTGCATTGCGAATATAATCTGATAGGGAAGCCCAGAAAGTATTTTTTTCATTTGCATGAGGCGTCGCGTAGACAAATAAGATTTCAATCGTAATATTAAGTATCGCGTTGGTATAATCTGCTTGGATGATACGATCGGTGGAGTTTCTTATGGTAAAAGTTTCGTTTTGGAATTGTGATTCTTTCCAAAGGAGGCACAGACCTCCCGACAGACAATTTGATGGACAGAAATACATCCTGTCGAAACCTGGTTTTCTCCAGCATTTTTCCGGAGGTGGGTTTGTTAATTTTGTTTCCGCTAACATTAAGACTTTGATGTGTTCCGATTTAGTAGTAGATTCAATATGAGTCCAAACATTCTTTCTACTTAGGCCTCTAACATTCCAGAAACTAAATTTCATTATAACCAATTTGGGGGGAATTGGTACCTTGAAGACAATGAAGAGTTAGGACCATACTTAGAGCAGTGATGTTCAACCAATTGGTTTGTATTAGGTTGGGTTTAGGGTCAGTGTTGTAAATGGTTCCTAGTTCCATTGTTACATTCACGGAGGTGTAGTGCAGTATGGTAAGTGAAGATCCGAGTTGAATTGGGTTAGGTTATGGGTTATAGTTTGGCAAAATATGAGACTTAGGACCGAGACCTGTGAAAATAGAGCAATCAGCAATCAAGATAAGGTCCAAACCATGTGTTCGGATCGAGCAAGACTCACCAGAGTCACTAAATAAAGAAATTGAACATAGAGGAAAACCCTTAGCTGTTACTCTATAGTACATCTTAAGAAGTGTATAGTGTCCCTGGTTTATAAAACAAGTTAGTAATTGTTTAAGTGGAAGAAAGGATTCAAGCCAAGGAGCCAAATAATGCAATTTATGTAACTTATAGTGTCTTTGTTTGACAATGTAACATTTTGGTTCACTGGGCAAAGGAACAAACTCAACCCAATGGAAATCAGTACTAAAGTAACTGTAGATAAGGCTATCCTTTAGTTGCAGACGGGTGATCTGAGGGTTGTTAATCCATGTAAGCTTATTAGCATATTTTGTTTGAGCTAAAGTCCAAGTAAAGAGGTAATGAATAATCAAATTCCAGATTGTGATAGTCTTATAAATAGGTTTCTGTTTTGAGTTTATAGGCTGTCATAGAAAGCATTTAGTTCTCAGTAAAATGTGCATCTCAAAATTTCTTATTGTTGCAGATTTCTGGTTCCTTGTTGTTAGATAAAAATAGATTAAGACTTTAAAATGCATAGGTCGATGTGAAACACATGTATTCTGCTTGTTTAAGTGGTTACAGATACAAAAGGTTGTAGAGGATTTCTTAGAACCACAAGTCAGTAATGGATTATAGATGCAGATTAGGGGTATCATCATGTTAGAGAGAACATGAGCTTTATTTATGGTATTTGTTGTTGCACACCAGAAACTGGGCATGCAATTATGGTTGAGAGGGATAAACAACACTAGATCAAAAACAAAAATGAAGAGAATCTTGTAAGTTAGTAAGATAAGGTTGAGATTACTTACCAATGGTGTCTCGAGTGCTAAGAACATCAGCACCCAGAAAGCAGAAGCAGCAGTACTGCGTGTGGAGTTCAGGGCGATCCTTCTAAAAATGAGCAAAAATTTGCTAATGAAAGGATCCAGTCAACAACCCTGCCAATCAGATTGAGTGTCCGGATGCTCAAGGGGGGGAGCCCCTCGAGCATGGTTAGTGTGATCATGGTGAGATTCATAATTTAAGTAGGTACACATAATTAGTAGAATAAAATTACAGCAACAGAACTCAGTATGTAATAAATATGTTTGTAAATTATTTTTGGTTTGATGAGTTTTGAGATAGGTGACATTCACCAGGCTAGAAAGCAAATAGAAATGTCAAAAAACAAAATTTGAGAAGATTACATTAATAAAAGTAACACTGGATAGGCATTGAAGGCCATATATTATACTGAGTACATGATGGATCAGTGGCAAAATACAAGCAGTACCCAAAGTCACTAATAAACCATAGATGATCGGTAGGATAATATTTGTAGTCTAACATGCTCAGTTTTTGCCAAGAAATGAAGTTAAAGTAGCTTGAAAAAGGTGATGTGGATGGATCAATAAGTAACCTGTTATTGCAATTTATTGTATCATCTATGTTAAATTTACAAATGGTTTGTCGGGAGGGTATCCCAAAGGTTTGGTGGGAGGTTATCCCGAAGAGTTTGTGGGAGGTTGTCCCGAAGAGTTTGTAGGAGGTTATCCCGATGAGTTTGTGGGAGGTTGTCCTGGTTGTTGTCTTCCTCTTAGCGGTAGGCTTAAGAGGTTGATTTCCATAGTCAAAACACTGTAATAATACTTTTTTGTTTCCATTCTCCCTAAAGGTGAATCTAAGGGTGCAAATCAGATGCAAAGATTCAAAGGTGCAATTGTCGTAGACCCAAACAAAGAACCAGTCTAGGCCATTCAATAAGAGAGAAAACATATCAAAGAGAGAAAGAATCCACCTGGGCCAACTATCCAGATGGGAAAGATGAAGCGAGTAGCAAGAGAGCCGAACGCACAGGGCAACCACCCGCTGCGCAGCGCACTCCACGTCCCTAGCACCGCGATGCCCAGCCTGGACCTTCAAGATGGCTCGTCGGAACCCTTCAAACCTCCATCGCATAGTCGCGTACATTGACGAGATGCCGAAACCAGGCCGCATGAACCGACCCTTACACCAAACATAACGTCGATTCCTAAAAGATCGAGCGTGTGAAGATGCAGATCTTCCGATTGAACTGAGGTCGCCATCAATCATGAAGAAATCATGTAGATTGAGAGGATCAAGGTTGGATTTGTAGATGCAAAGACGAGGAATCGGGCTGCAATTCTCTTCTTTTCGCTTTTTGTGTAGACTTTGAACTCCATTTTTTGCTGAGGTTTCAATTGAATCTATTCTCTCGTTGAAGAAGACTGTGATTATCCAGTAACTTAGAGAGAGTAGGGGCCTGATTTGGCAGATTTGTATGGGATTTGAAGAAGATTCATTGAGATTGAATCTAGGTTTTTTTTAGCGGAGTAAAGTTTTAGGGGCGTGTGGGGCGTGTTGTTTTTGTGGGTTGAGGGTTTTCATGGTACCATGTCCTGTTGGAGGTTTCCTTTGAGCTTAATTAATTAATTCTATTTGGTTGTTATGCGTTGAAGCCACTTGTGTTGTGAAAGAAACATATTTGTTCCATTTTTCGTCCGGTTATGCCTGACCTTGTTCGGTACCATTTCCCTTTTGTGGGTCTTTGTGGATGCCTTGACGGTGGTTGTGGTAGGGATCTCCTTATAACCTCCATGCTTAGACACCTTCGTGATCGACAATCTAGTGGGGATGCTCAGGTACTTACTCGTCAAACTTTTTATGATAGTTTGACTATTTATTCTAAGGCTGAGATAACTTTCAAGCGTATGGGGGTTTTGTTATGTGGGGTATGCCTTAAAATTCACACCTTTTGTGCTCGGTGTCTGCATAGTCAGGATGATTCTGTGGCACCTCCAGATTGTTGTGATGGCCTTGTTCGGTTTATTATTTACGATATTCCCATACCTCTAGTTCCATCTCCGTCAGTTCCGTTGTCTGATGTTGGAGTTGTGCCTGTTGGTTTGTCTATTTCTTCGCTTGACCGTTTGTTCTCTATGGGGTTACGCACCGTGAAATCCATCCCTTCTAAGTGTCGCCTAGGTTTTTAAAAGCGACATTAGATGGTGTGGCTGACTCTCCTGGAGACCACTCCTGCTGTATTCGCTTGCTTGTGATGCCTCTTTGTATACTGAAGACATTTTCCCCACGAAGTAATCTTGAGTGTAGGACTGCGGTCAAGCGCCAGCGTCAAGAGGAGAGTATTGCTAGTGCTATTCGTACTTGGAGTATGCCTGGTGGCAGTTTGCAGCTTGTACAAGAGACCTTAGCTGAGGTCCCTTCTTCTTTTAGTGTGGAGGAGGACCTTGATTTGAGTGAGATTAACCTCCGGCAATGTCGGAGGAAGATTTGTGATGATCATTACACTACCGCCGTTCGGGTGCTTTCTTCATCAAGTATTGCTCCTTATTTTGATGTCGCTCTTGTGGCTATGTGGGATAAGCACCCCACTACCCCGTCTCCCAACTTGCTGCCTTTGCCCGTGGATCACCATCCTCTTCTTGCCTCTTCAGACAGTGTTTTGGATATGATTCGGAGTTTCCCGCGTGTCACATCATCTGGGAGGGATGGGTTCCGGGCTCAGCATCTTTTGGATTGTTTGGGTGGAGCTGTTGTTGCTATTTCGGATGATTTGATCATCTCTATTACTCGAGTGGTCAATCTTTTTCTTGAGGGTCGTTGCCCGCAGGCTTTGGGTGAGTATATTGCTAGTGCTCCTCTCACGCCTCTTGTTAAACTGGGTGGTGGTATACGTTCTATTGTTGTTGACACCGTTTGGAGGCGTCTTGTCTTTAATGTCGGCGCTTGTTTGGCTGATCCTTCTTTGTCTGGTTATTTTGCAGGCCTCCAGTTTGGGGTCGGGGTATCTGGTGGGGGGGGCTATTCTGCATGCTTTGAATCGGTTTGTTGAGGCTCGTGATGGTGAGGAGGGTCTTTCCATGTTGATGGTCAACTTCCAGAATGCTTTCAACCTAGTTGATCGTGTGACCATGTTATAGGAAGTCCGTCGTCACTGCCCGGTTTTATCTCGATGGGTAGAGTTCTGTTACTCTAGCCCTGCACGGCTGTATTATGGGGAGAATAGCTTATGGTCTTGTCGAGGGGTTCAACAAGGATATCCTCTAGGTCCTCTGCTTCTGCCATAGTGTTGCATCCTTTGGTGTGGTGGTGTGAGCATAATTCGCCATGTTGTATAGTTACTTTTATATCGTTTTCTGCATACATTTCATACATTTGGGTTAGAATAATACAGAATCTGTGTAGTTTACACTTATTTGCAATATATGGAGGTCTACACAAGTTTTTGTTATATTTCGCAGAAATTGGACGCATTTTAGAGCTTAAAGGAAAGTCATGGAGAAGCTAAGAATGGTGCAGCTGGAGAAAAGGCCATTTTTCGGTATTCATCATTCTCATTCAAGTTCTGATGTCCTCATAAGAGTTGTATCCCTCGGAAAGAGCTTTCCAACGCATGGTCATATGCGTCAATCCGACGAATGAGGACTCGGGAAAGTGCGTTTCAAGAACATAGCAGAAAGCTGAGAGACTTAGTCGATATCGAGTTGTTTTACTCGATATCGAGTAACCCAGATCGAGTAAAGACCCCAGAAATCGACAAGAGAAGCTGGGAGCTGGAGCAGGTTAGTCGATATTGACAAGAATTAGTCGATATCGAGGAAACACTTGGTCGATTTCCATGTCCAGAACCGAGATCGACGAAGCTGAGCACTGGGGAGCCGAGTAGAAGTGGTCGATATCGAGGAACAGTTGGTCGATATCGAGGAGAAACAAGTCGACGTCGAGAAATCTGCAACACCTCCGACATCTGTTCTGGCTCCGAACTAGAAAAAGAAGCTGCCCTTTCCAACAAAATCTCCAAAGGACCCAGCAGAGAAGAAATTTCAGCGCTTCATCAAGATGCTTCAGAAGCTCAATGTCACCATTCCCTTCACAGAAGCTCTCAATGAAATGTCATCCTATGTCAAGTTCCTCAAGGATATTCTAAGCAAGAAGAGATCAATGTCTGAGATTACAGAGGAGTGCAGCCATATGGACATACTTGAGAAGAGGCCAGATCCAGGTAAGTTTGCTATAACTATTGGATTTGGTCAATATAAATTCAATGCTTTATGTGATCTTGGACCTGGTGTGAGTATAATGCCTTTAACGATATGGTCCAAGATTAAGATAGGTGCCCTAGAGCCTGTGGCTGCTAAGCTTATATGGCCAACAACACAGTGGTCATTCCAACAGGCATGGTGGACAATGTGCCAGTGCAAGTAGGTAAGTTCTTTGTCCCTGCTGATTTTCTAGTTATTGATATGGCGGATGACCCTGCTTGTCCAATTATTCTAGGAAGACCCTTCTTGGCGACGATGGATGCCAACATAAGCGTAAGGAATGGAGTACTCACTTTCAACATCAGCGATGAGGTAATTGAGTATTCTTTTAATAAAACTGAGAGGCAGACAAGTCCAATGGAAGAGGTAAAATCTATCTCAGCTGGTTACATTACTTGTGGGGAGCCTAAGGTAAGAAATATGACTCCCGAAGAGCTGGAAAAGAGGGATATGGAGGCCCAGGTGGAGAAGATCATGGCCATCCTGAACGAAGAAACAGAGAATCCACTCGACGCAGACCAAGGTACGTCGATTTGGACTAACTATTTTTCGGATGCCTTGACAGGATGCAAGTATCACTAGTACAAAAGAGTAATCTTACGGGGGCAAATTCTCAGGGGTTTCTAATAACTCCTGAGAGAGAAAAACTCGCACGTGGGTTTTTTAAAAAAACTCCTATTAAATGATTTATTAGTAATTTTTTTAAAAAAGAGGAATTTTTTATCGGGGTTTCTAATTTAACTCCTGAAAGCCACCTCTTTCTTTCAGCAGTTGTTAGAGAAGACACCCGAAAAATGTTAAAATAAATTTTCAGGAGCCCCGATTAATAGCACACCACTGCTCCATACCCTAACCCTCAATCTCGATCAATCCGAGTCCATAACCCTCTCGATCAATCACTCACTTGCAGATGAAGGCCGGCGAAAACTTCCCCCATTTTGTAGAGAATGCCGGCGAAGTCCAACAGACGGTGGAAGAAAAAAGAACGAGCTCGGATATGGTGGAGTTGGACTCGGCGTGAAAAACTCAGCTTAATGGCTTCCTCGACACCGGGATATACAGATTGGGTTGTTCAAATGCGGTGTTCATTGACCCGGTGCGGATCCTAAACAGGAATTATACTCGATTTAGGGTTGCCCCTTCATCCTACTACTCGCGCCTTTTCGATTCCCAAATCGCCGACGCCTAGGATGAAGAAAGCCCTAGGGTTCCCGAAAACTCCAGAAAACGAAAGAGGAAGAAGCCTAAAGCTCGCGCTCTCAATGAGAAGGAGCAAATTGCAGACCAACGTCATCAGGTGCCTTAACGTATTAGTTTGTCACTTTGTTATTGTTTGTTGATTTCTCTGAATTGCTAAAAAAAAATGATTTGTAGGACTCGAGACATCTGTTGCTGGAGGCGCACAGATCTTTGCTTGGGGCTATTGAGCTTTTGAAGTTGATTTATGGGCTTAGAAGTGACGATGTCAATGATTGTCAGTGCAGAGATTTGAAATTGAGTCGCCATGAGCCCTCATTTGTGGAGCTTTTATTCCTTCTTTTGGTTTATATGCTGTTTTAATTTCTCTCATTTAAAATTCAACTTCATTCTTGTCACAGGTTGCAGAATATCTCTTCAATAGGTGCTGATATTTTCTGTTGGGGGAGTTTAGGTATCTTTAAATACCTTAAAATATATTTGAATCATTGGGGGAGTTGCTTGGAGATCAAATTTGTTAATCCTTTTGTGTAGGTTCTGCAAAGGTCGTATTACATTTCGCCATTAGAAAACAAATGGGCCAGATCCTTATATATGCTTATGCTTAGCAAGTGAATCAAGCTCGGATTTTACTTTGAAAATTACTATCATAGTCCTCAGTAGGTTGCGTTTTGAGATATCTTCAGCTTTTTTTTTCAATGTTTTTTTATGCGGGAAGCAGATATGAATAAAGATCAGGAGTAGAGCGATTAAGGATGGAGAATAATTTTGAGGATAATCGGGGAATGAATTCAAGGATACCAATTCAGATGATGATGAAGGTGAGCGAGTCGGATCCCTGGTCCCCCTTTTCAGTCCTTTTATGGCCACTTGAAGCTCTTCGCTGCAGATAATATGTAGGAGTATCTTACTGGTAAACTTCAATCAAGATATCGATCATATTCTCCTTTTTAATTTTTTTTTTTTATGTGATTGATTGATGAAATTAGGAGATTGTTGAAATTTCTCGGTTTGACATTACCAATTGTTGGAAGATAGGTTTCAATTTCCGTGGTGCTATTTACTGGAATTTCATGTTAGTCTCTAGTTTATGGTATTAAGATCGAATTTACTCTATTGGTTGTCCATTGGTTTGATTTAGACTTGGTTGCGGAATTTTGAACAGAAGATCTTGAATTGAGGATTTGACAAACTGGTTCGGTTTTATTTTAGATCAATTAGAGACTAAGATCATGACCAATATCTCCGAATGGCCCTATGAACTTAGAGTATGTTCAATGGTTCCTTAAGGCTTTTGGAGAATAACAAACCAAGGCTCAAGTCAACTTTGATTTATTAGTTTGTCTTACGAAACACATCATCATCTACTTTATTCAAGACATGAATCTTTTCTCGGTTATTTGGTTTCACTTTCTCGGTTGTTCGGTCTGATTCAAACCTTGATGAGAGTTATTGAGTTGCTCTAATGATTTCATTCTCTGTTCTGCTTCAAATTGTGTAAAATATAATATTGTATTTCTGATCTTCCTCTTAAAAACACTTGAGAATTTACTGATTTCTCTTTTCCTTGATGAATGTTGAAGGTTCGATAATATAAAACAATGTAATATAGAAATACTCTAGAAGGGGGGGTTGAATAGAGTATGCCCGTTTTTCGCAGAAAGTCTCAAGACTTTTGGAGCTCGTATAAAACCCTTCGAGATTAAACCTGAATCACAAAGTTAGAAAATCGAACCAAGTGCGGAAATAAGGTAAAACAATAGATAAAGGACACGAGTAATTGTTTACGAGGTTCAGCATGAACTTGGCCTACGTCCCCGCCTAGGGTTCTTCCACAACCCTAGGATTCAAAAGGCTTTATTGATTCGCTTAGCTTAGGATCCTAATAGCTCACCGAGAAGCCTCTCTCCTATACAATTGCAATCTAGTCAACTCACGTTCCCTTGGAGTCCTAGACCAATCTAGAAGAGCCCCACCTCTCTCAGCTATCTAGTACAATCCTCTTACTCTCACAAATCAATAGCCTAGTGCAACTTCCCGAGTTACAAACTCTCGAGTAACACTATAAATGAATATATCCCATAAGCTCACAGTGACTCTCAAAGGCTTTGAAATAAACAACAAACTCTTGAGCGCTAGCAGAGAGACACTTTGGAAGACAGATCTTGCTTGAATGAATGAAAGCTCGTGTAGCACTTTTTTACTGTCTTCATCTTCCTTCTCTATTTAATGAGACAAATCGGCGCCGAGAATCTTCTCCAACGGCTATTCCTGATCATGGCTATCTTCAAGATCTTCTAAACTTGGAAATAAATGAAGCCATAATCTTTCAGATTTGAACCTTCTCAGCACTTGTCGTAAGGAAGGAAATAATTCGAAAAACTTCCTGAAAGATTAGTCAAGAATATATATATATATATATAATATAAAGGAAGTATATAATAAGATTAAATAATATTCGGACTTATAAAACAGGTTTTGGATTTCATCAACTGTTAATGTTCCAAGACCTTTGACACAAACATCATGTCAAAGCCTTTGAAACATTTATTCCGATTTTCATCAAGGGAGGGAGTTATCAAATGTTTATGAACTTGTAGATAAGACTCCAACTAGGCAGCAATGCTGACCCAAAGCCATCGATGGAATTTGAAAAATTGTGTCCTGCAGCTTCTTCACCGTCTAAAGATAGTTTTCATCCCGTGGAATGCATGAAAAAGTCCCCTTTTTTTGTTTATCAGCACAACACTCTTGTTGTTTGGTTGTTCAATCATCTGTGTATAACGAAGACCTCGTTTTTCGGAGGTCAATGGAAGATGTTTCTTCACCCCGCTCACTCAGTTGTTTGAGGCATGGAGATCTTACACGAGTATCCATTTGGCAACTAGTGGTTTTTTTCCCTCTGCTGGTGCCTTGATGATTTCCTCACAAGGTATATTTTTCTTCCTGCAGTGAGCTATTTGTCATATTTTGGAGATGGTATTGTATCAGTCTCTAGTTTTATCTATGATTTGACACAATTTTCCTCTAATTCTATTATCTTTGTATATATTGTAATGTCCTTGTGTTTGCTGGAAGATTATCATTTGTATTTTAAACAGGTATGGATGTATTGATTACTTAGTACAAGAAGAATGTAAAACGGGGGGGGAATACCGGTAGAAAGCCCCCTATTTTTTTTAAAAATCTCTCCATCTCTCGGGGGTTTTTAAAAACAACTCTTGAGAGAGTTAGAACTAGGACGACTTTTTAGAAAATGCTTTCTCTCAGGAGTTTTTTAGAAACTCCTGACCGAAAAATTATCTATCGGGTGTTTTTTATAAAACTCCCGATAAATATCTCTCAGCGAAGGAAATAATAGGAGTTACAAAACTCTCGTATGCTTTGTAAAAAAAACCCTGATAAACGTCTAATCTGTACTAGTGTATGGGGTCGAAATCAACCAGAATTCGTCGATATCGAGGAATTTGGTCGATATCGACCAAACTCAAAACCCTCCACCAGCAGCAGAGTCGTCGAGCAGCCAACCTGACGCACAACACTCCTCCATATCGAGTAAGCTACTCGATATCGACCAAAACCCCGCTGCCTCGACTTCGCATTCCTCGACCAGCAACCCACTGGCAGCTGACGACGTACTACTCGATATCGACTACTTTAGTCGATATCGAAAAAGGACCACCTTCCTCGACTCCAGCATCCTCGAGCAGCAGGCCACCAGAAGCTGAAAACAACTCGATGTCGAGTACTGTTACTCGAGATCGACCAAACACAGTGGTTCCCGAATCCGTTTCTGGGAAGGTAAGCCAAGGTATGGATCTTTCTTCTCCTATTTCAATTAAAGATCTATCTATACATGGGAGAGGTTTGCCTTGGTATGTGCGCTTATGTAGGATTTCCAATGATGAGCCCAAAGAGTATGAAGTTGGAGAAAAGCTCTATGTTTCCAAATCTAAAGATCATTGGTTTCCTAACAAATTCAACAAGAAGAGGATGGGGCCCTTCGTGGTGAACAAGATCCATTTTGGAGGATTGCAGCTGATGGACAAGAATGGAGTCCTATTTGAAGCCCAAGCTACATGGGCCCTGCAGATGCCACCTTGAGCTTAATGGAGAAGGCGGTCTAGCGACTATAAAATCTAGAGCTTGTAAATAGACATTTATTTTTGGACTTTTGGACATTGTTGCTTTTTGTTTTTGGTTTTGAACTTTTAGTTTTTCTATTGTGGGTATATGTCTTCTACATTTTTCAGGTTCATGGGGATAGAAGCAAGCTAAATTCGGACTAGGCCCAACAGCATTTTCACTCGATATTTTGAAGCCCTGCACACTTGTCTAGTGAGTTTCTTTCTTTACCCTTATTTTTATACAATGAGGACACTGTAATGTTTAAGTATGGGGTGGGGGAAGGGCTTACTTTGTGCATATTTGCCATATTTGACATTATTTGTGCATTATTTCTTGAATTGCTTATACATGGCTATTTTGGAATTCGTTATTAATTTATGTGCTTATATGCAGGTTTTCCAAAAATTTGAAAAAATGACCCCCATTGAAAATTTTGATTAGTGTCATGGAAGCTTAATTGAACTCGACGATGCAAAATTGGATTCATTAGAGATGTAGCATGAAATTGCCTAGTAAAGGGAAGTCACAATGAAGTGCATATTTTCTTGAAAACCATGAAAGGAGGTAAAATTTGATATTGCTTTTGACATGTTGTATGATAAAAGGATGGAGAACTTTATATTTCCATATATGCTCATATGTTTATATTTTATAGCCTTACCTATGCTTATGCATCACAAAAGCCATAATATACCTTATTTCATATATTGCTCCACATGAACTAAATATTGCCCATTCTTTACCTTATTTCCATCCGGGGATTATGTTGAGAATGATGTTACATTATGGAGATTATCATATGGTTATTATATTGTGGTTATCATTATTGGAGTTTGGTAGGAAATTATTTGAAATATATGGAAAATTTAATGAGTGAAAGAAAATCCGATCACCTCAGGAGATAAAGGTAGATCGACCCTGCCTGCGTTGAGATAATAGTTCCGCAGGATGGGACACCAATGTGAGGAGTCCGAAGCACTAAGTATCCGGGGCCATTCATGACACCCATGTTTGCGACTCGCGAGAAGACATTGCTGAGGTTAGAGAGGTAAAAGCATTATTATTGAAAAAAAGCATTATGAAAGGTGATGATTCAAGGAATGAGGTATGAAAATTGGAAAGTACTCCATTTCTCCGGATCATTAGCACCACATTGCCAAAAATTACCCACCTTTAGCCTTTTACCAATCTACTTCTTATTTGAGCTTAACTTAAAGTCCTCTTAATTATTAATGCTTTGTCACTTATGAATGTTTTGCATAAACCTCCTTTTGTGAGTAGATGGTGCTTTTTAAAATTTGCACATGCAGGGATTTGTGACACTAGTACCTTTTCGAGGATGGTAATTAATTGCAGGGACATATGAGAATGAATTTAATATGTTGAGAGTTTTGATTTCTTCCCCTGAATGACAACTAAAAGTATTGCTTGAGTACAAGCAAGCTTAAGTATGGGGTGTTTGTTGTGAGCATAATTCGCCATGTTTTATAGTTACTTTTATATCATTTTCTGCATATATTTCATACATTTGGGTTAGAATAATACAGAATCTGTGTAGTTTACACTTATTTGCAATATATGGAGGTCTACACAAGTTTTTGTTATATTTCGCAGAAATCGGACGCATTTTAGAGCTTAAAGGAAAGTCATGGAGAAGCTAAGAATGGTGAAGCTAGAGAAAATGCTATTTTTAGGTATTCATTATTTTGAGTCAAGTTCTGATGTCTTCATAAGAGTTGTAGCCCTCGGAAAGAGCTTTCCAACGCATGGTCATATGCGTCAATCCGACGAACGAAGACTCGAGAAAGTGCGTTTCAAGAACAGAGCAGAAAGCTGAGAGACTTAGTCGATATCGAGTTGTTTTACTCGATATCGAGTAACCCAAATCAAGTAAAGACCCCAGAAATCGACAAGAGAAGCTGGGAGCTAGAGCAGGTTAGTCGATATCGACAAGAATTAGTCGATATCAAGCAAACACTTGGTCAATTTCCATGTCCAGAACCGAGATCGACGAAGCTGAGCACTGGGGAGCCGAGCAGAAGTTAGTCGATATCGAGTAACTTTACTCGATATCGAGGACAACCCAAGTCGACATGTGTTCTGTTGGCCGACATGAAGTTGTTGAGCACAAGACGAAGAAAATTCTAGTCGATATCGAGGACTCCTACTCGATATCGAGGACGTCTCAGTGGCGGATTCCGAGCTATCCGAATATCTTGTTAAGTTTCTATCCCGAAGCCGATGGTGATATTTTCGAGACCAAATTCTATCCACATCTATCAAGAGCTATCAAGTTAAAGGAAGATTTATCCACATTAGATATTTTCCTTATTTAATTATTAGATTTATTTCTTTTATTTACCATTTATTTATCTTTAAGTAAGTAGATATTTAGATATAGATATAGATAGACTTTCTTGCCTTGATTAGAAAGGATTGGAAGCCTGTAAATAAAGCCTTAGGGGCTGAGTTTTATTCATTCCATCACACATTCAATTTCAGAGACACTTAGTCACATAGAGAGAGAAGAGGTTGTAAGTTTGGTTTTAGTTTATTAATGCAAGTTAGTTCTTTTTCATCAAAGATGTCTGCTATTGCGATGAAGAGCGAGTAGTCCACCCACTTCTGGGGTCGGGGTGAGCCCGATGGTGGCCATGTAAGGTGATGCGGTAAAGGTACAATCTTTTTATGCAATTCGTCTTCTATCCCTATAAGCATGATTCTTTTGCAAGAGTTGAAGGTGATCCTTGTTTGTATTATTGAAGCAAAACTGATCTTAATGCAACTTGGGTCAATTATGTGAAAAGGGTTAGTAACAATTAGGGTTTATGTGAAAGCCTCTATATTCCTATTTGTTAATAACGAAAGTTATTTGATGAAAAGCATGATCGTTTATGCCTTTATATGTTACTTTGCATGGTTATCGTTGTGGTGTTGATACCCTGGCTTTGGAAGTCTTTAGTTTATTGAATTTATTTCATCAAAATCTGCGTTCTTTGTTTGGAAAGTTGCAATTACAGTTTCTATTCTTTTTCGATACCGAGGAAGTTTTGTCGATATCGAGTACTGTTTACTCAATATCGAGGAGACTTTGCCGAGATTGAGTTTATGTTGCTGAGTTTGCTTTCTGTTGTCGACTTACTGTAGTCGATATCATGGATTGTTGCTCGATATTGAGTAGCTTTTGTGTCTTTGCTTTAGTTTCTGCTTTTGTTTGTTATTTCTGTCTTTCTTTCTGTCTTTCTGTTTGCTTTTCTGTCTGTGAGATTTACAGCTACCTGAGATCCGCTGACACGCTTCCTCGTGGATCAATCCTGACTTCCCACTACTGCATAGGAAGGGAGTCTTGTAATTATTTGTTTGGCCACGAATCTGGTTTGATTTATATTTTTATATTTTGAACTTGATTTCCTCCTACAACATGTGGAAGATCAGATATTCCTTTGACCTGAGTCTGCAGGCTTGGTACTTAGATGATGGCACTATTGTTGGGGACACTTTAGTGGTGGGCAAGGTCTTAGATCTGATTATGGAGGATGGTCCCCGCTTTGGCCTTCATCTTAATGTGGATAAGACCGATGTTTTTTGGCCTACAGAAGACCCTAGGAGTCGCCTCCCTGGTGTTTTCCCCCTCTCTGTTGCTCGGCCTTCACGCGGTGTCAAAGTTCTGGGTGGGCCTGTCAACGTTTGCCATGTTTTCGGCAGCGACCTTGTGGCAAAGAGAGTGACTAGGACCATAGAGCTTATGGATTCTTTTGCGAAGATTGATGACCCTCAGTGTGAGCTGCTTCTGCTTCGGGCTTGTACAAGTATTTCTAAACTTTACTTTGCATTGTGTACTTGTTCTTCGCTTGTCTTTGGGTCGGCCCAACTTTCTTTTGATGTGGTACTCCGTTGTAGCTTGGAGCGTATTGTCACTGCGTCTGGGCCTGGGTTTTGGGATTGGCAGTGGCACCTCGCCACCTTCCCCTTTCAGTTTGGTGGGCTCGTAGTGTATGCTGTTGGGGATGTCCTACATTATGCTTTTTTGGCGTCTCGTTTGCAGTCCGCTGAATTGCAAGCTAAGCTCCTACGTCCTTCTGGTATCACTGATGCTGGCCCTACTTTTGATTATGCTTGGTGTGCTTTTAATGAGGCCACAGGTTCTGATCTTCTACGCGATCCTAGTGAAATTGTTGCCCCTAAACTTATGAAGAAACTGGCAGATATATATTTTGCGAAGGTTGCTGCTACATCGGAATCTGTTTTCTCTTTGACTCCGCCACAAGTGGCATTATGGAAATCTCAGCAGGGTGCTCACTCCTCCGATTGGTTGCGAGCAGTACCTATTTTTGGGCTGGGGAAGCTTATGAATGGAAGGACCTATCGTAGTGTGCTTAGTTATCGACTTGGGGTTCCGTTGTTCACTGTGCTCAGGCCATGCTCAGCTTGTTCTCGGGTCTTTGAGGGTGATGTTTATGGCGATCATGTGGTGTCATGTGCTGGTACTGTGGGCATTAAACATCGACATAACCTCGTTCATGACACTTTATTGGATATCTGCTATAGAGCTGAGATTTCAACTGGTAAGGAGATTGATATCGGTTTGGTTGATGGGCATGATAAGCCCCTTCGTCCGGCGGATTTGCTCCTTTATTCCTGGGATAGGGGCGGGATGTTTGTGTTGATCTGATGGGATCCTCCCCCTTGACTCAATCTGCAGTGTCTGACTTTGTGCTCAGTCGTGTTGTTGTTGATGCTGCTCGGCGTAAGTGTGCCATGTATCGTGAGTTGTGCTTGACGGCTGGGTATGGTTTTCTACCATTATCCTTCTCTTCGTTGGTTGGGGGAGTTAGATACGGATTATGTAGCTTTGATAAAAAGGATTTAGAAATTCTCGGTATCTCAGGATGTCGGGGCTCGTGCTGCCGCTTATATTTTTACTAGACTTAGTTTTGTTATCGTTAAGGGAGTGGGTGCCCAGATAGTATGCTACCCACTAATTTCTTGTAAATTATTTTTATGCACTATTATAATAATAAATTGACACTACATAATAATAATAATAATATATCTCCCACAAAAAAAAATATCATATACAATTACCGTATGTATATAGATTATATTAGGAATCTATACATATATGAATCTATACATGGACATCGCATCTTGGATATATGAATCTATATATATATATATATATATATATATATATATATATATATATATATATATATATATATATATATATATATATATACATGAACATATCTATCTATCTATATATTTTAGTTGATTGACATTGATAAAAATAGAAGTATATAATATTTCAGAGTCATACTTACCAAAAATATTAATAGATAAATATTTAGTGGTTGATAAGTGATATTTTAAATTAATAAAATAATATATTATCGTAATTTGTAGAAAGTTATATAAGCCACCATCTATCTATCTATCTATCTATATATTTTAGTTGATTGACAAAAATATAAATATAAAATATTTCATAGTCGTACTATTTTTTTTAAATATAAATATGTAGTATTTGATCAGTGCTATTTTATTTATATCTAGATTTTTTTTAAACAAATTATTTATATAAAAATAATTATTTAATAATAGTTATTTTATTTATATCTATATTATTTTGTGAGCCTAAAAATATTTATAAAAATATTATGTAGCCACAATCCATCTATGCATAACTATTTTAGTAAACTAACATAATAGAGACCTTCACATCGCCTCCCTCACCTCCCGATGACCTCTTGCTCCGTCACCACCGCGTCCCTCTTCCTCTTCTTTTCTGTTCACCATTTTCCTCTCGATCGACAAAGGGTCCCGCCCCTGATTGCATTGCAGATCCGAGGACGAAGGATCCCGCTTCCGGCAGATCCATCGGCGCTGGTGGTGCAGTGGTGGCCACAGATCCACCACAGATCCGCTGACTCTGTCCTCCTCTCATCCACCACAGATCTGCCACCCTCCCTCATCCGACTCTGTCCTCCTCTCTTCCACCACAGATACGCCGTTTCCGATCTGAGCGCCATCGGCAGTGGATCTGAGCGCCGTTTTCTTTCTTCTACATCTACCTACGTCGTCGGTAGTGAAGCGTCAGTAGTGATGGTGGTGGCGGTCTCTCGCCCTTTCTCGAAGCCTCCACTCCAGATCTCAGATCTGAAAATCGCGCCTCTACTCTCAGATCTAGATCCACTCCAGATCTGGATCCATATCAGTCGGGCCTCTATCGCGCTCCTCAGCCGCCGCTTGTTGCGGCCTTGTTCAGATCTGGCTGAAATTGAGCCATAGCGAACCACCGCTTGTTGCTGAAACAACTCCGCCCTCCCCTGATCCTCTTGCAAATCGTCGATCTCGCCCTTAAGCTTTGAGGTGAGTTCTTTCTATCTGGCCACGTTTTCGATCTAGATGTCCAGGGATATCTCCATGGTGATTATCTATTGGAATGTTATTGCAGAAAAAAAGATCATGGAATGTTAACCGCTGACGTTCTCTCTCCCTTAGGCATCAGCTCTCTCGCTCGTCTCTCCACCGGGCTCTCTCCAGCCGACGCCTCTCTCTGTCTCTCCATCCTCGTCTCTCTCGAATTGAAGGTCTGGCACATATATGTTCTTAATTATTTCATTTTTGTGTTGTAAGATTCGATTTTGACATAGTGGAATGAGAGTTCAAGGCTTAATTTCTATGTTCTAGGGATCTCGCTATCTCAGCTCTGGCTTTAGCATTCGGTATCCATCATTTTTTTTTCTTTACTGGCTTCAATGCCAGTTATCTTTTGATGCTTCCAACTTCAGTTACAGTGGCAGGTATTCATGTTTGCCTACTTTGTTGTATCAATGGAGAACTTGGCATATAAGATACTCAGTTCTGCAATCATCACCTTGTGTACTCATCAAATAAATGTCTGATATGTTAATTTGCAGATTTCAGTTCCCTTCACCACCACAACAGTGACATCCATCTCCCTTCACCACCACATTTGATATGACATTCAAATCTTATTTAGTTGACAGATCAGATTCCCCTGGTTCAGAAGATGGGTTGTGAAATGGAGATTAGAATTCGAGTCCTTAGCCAATATTCAAGTGATAACACTCGTGAATAAGTTTGACTGAGTTTAAATACAAGCTGCTTTCAGCTCACATTCGTTAAATGAGCAACTTAGCATCTTGAATCTATATGTTTTTCGTTACATTTAGATTCCAAGTATGAGTTATCTTGCTGAAATGTGCGCTTTATTTTGCTGAAATGCGTGCTTTATTTTGCTGAAATATGAATGCGTCCTTTATTTTGTTGAATTCATATGGAAAATCGAAATCAAGGATCCAAATATCAATGCGTGCTTTATTTTGCTGAAATGCATTGCAAATTTTTGCAAATTGATTCATAATTGTTTATTCACTCCATGCTAATTGCTTATTTCATCATCTTATAATTTCAGCATCTTATAATATTTTATTTTTGAATTGTTATCAAATTGCACAAAAATAATGGATTGTCTTGATTTTTACATGGTTTGGGTTTGGATATTGGCAATTTCAGCAATTGTTGAAATGCGGATTGTAGTTCCAGTAATTGCTGAAATGCGGATTGCGATGAATTTTGATGTTCCTTGCTTTAAATCGCACAATATATACTGGATTCCATGCTACTGTATGCTACTGTAAGTCATAATGTATGCTACTGTAAGTCATAATCTATACTGAATTTTGATGTTCCTTGCTTTAAATCACACAATCATATACATATATGTATGCTACTGTAAGTCATAATTGTTATCAAATTGTGCTAATTGATTCATAATTGCTTATTGATTCCAGCATCTTATAATATTTTATTTTTGAATTGTTGTCAAATTGCACAAAATTAATGGATTATCTTGATTTTTACATGGTTTGGATTTGGATATTTGGCAATTTCAGCAATTGTTGAAATGCGGATTGTAGTTTCAGCAATCGCTGAAAATGTGAACTGCAATGAATTTTGATGTTTATTGCTTTAAATCTCCTTTAAAAGCCTTTTAGCTCAATGGTAGAACAATGTGCTTATGCACAAATACGTGGGTTCGAATCCCGCATAGGCTAAATTTTATATCTCGTAACACGGTTTCAGCAACAATTTCAGCATCAGCAACGTTGCTGAAATCGGGGTTTCAGCATCAACAACAGTGCTGAAATAGGGGTTTCAGCATCAACAACAGTGCTGAAATTGGGGTTTCAGCAACTCCGGTTTCAACAACGCGAAAAAAAAACTGTAACACGAAAAAAAACACAGTAACGCGAAAAAAAAAACCGTTGAAACAGAGGGTGGCACATGGGTTTCAGCAACTCTGGAAACGCGAAAAAAAAAGTGAAAAAAAAACACACAAAAAAAAGCGAAAAAAAAATACTGTTGAAAACAGATGTTGGCACAGGGGTTTCAGCAATTCCGTTTCACCAACTCTGGAAACGCGGAAAAAAAAATTCGTGAAAAAAAAAATTGCTGAAAATAAAAATTCAACAACTTTATTTTAGGGGTAAACATTTTGCTAATATGGAGACGGTGGTGGACATTTTCCTAATAAAACCCAAAATTTTAGACATCGAGGTAATCACCTGTATATATAAATTAGAAATAAGTGAATTAATTCAAATTAAAAAAAATCAATAATATCACATCAAGTTATTTTTATCGATTTCACGACATCTTTTCAGATGTTACACATCAATGGTCTATTTAATAGACCTGTCAAACAGGTCGAGCGGGTCGGGTTTGGGTCGGGTCGTCTCGGGTTCGAGTCCATTCCGGGTCGGGTCATTTCGGGTTACGGGTCGTGAAATGCTCAACCCAGACTCATATTTAACGGGTTCGGGTCGACCCAACGGGTCAAGAGCGCTACTCATCCATAGTTTATTAAATGTCATTTACTATTTATACACGTTGTTTTAAAATGATAAAATTATGTAAAATATCAATAAAAATTTATTTCTTGTTATAATTTCATTCTTTTTAGTTTTTGAACTATGAAATTACATATAATATATAAATGGATAATTTATATAATTATTATCATCCTTAAAACCATACATGAATAGTAAACAACATTTAAAAGTAAACAGATTGAGTATTTTTAATGACTATTTACATAGTTCATAAATCTAAAATTATTATATCATCCTAATAATAGTTATATTATTGAAAAATAATAATTAATGTCGCTACAATAGTAATATGTAATTTTATATACATAACAAATTGTAATGTTAAATTATAAAGTAAAGTTGATGATGAAAAATATAATATTCAATCCTAATTATTATTGGTAATAAATTTCAATATTAGGTTAAATTGTAATTTATTTGTGTTTTTATTATCTTAAAGCTTGACCCAACGGGTGACCCACGGGTCGACCCAACCCGACCCAGAAATTTGCGGGTTGAACGGGTTCGGGTTGCTTCGGGTTTCGGGTTGAAATATTTGCGCCAAAACCCACGTTTGGGTCGGGTCGGATCGGGTCACGTTTTGACAGGTCTAGTCTATTATAATTTATAAATATAACTATGGAAGATTGCGTGAACTACACTATTGATTTAAGAAAATATATATCCTTACCCAAAAAAAAATTAAGAAAATATATTCTAAAAATTCTCTAAATTAATCTCAATATATATAAATAAACCCTGAAAAATCTATTTTAAAAATTGCTAAAATATTTAATATTTTAATTAGTAAAACAGTTAAAATAGAAATAAAAATACAGCTAAGCTATCAACTATCAAGCACATTCCATATTAATTGTTATGCATTTACTTCCCCACCAGCTTCCTCCTATCCAAAAACGTACTTCCTCCTTAAATTTCCACACATACACTCATCCATCAACCATTACCTAGCTTCAACTTTCAACCAACCCGGAAATTATCTATTTACATTATCAAACAAAACAAATTAAAATATGGCCTCTGCTATCCACGTCGACGAAGCCGGAACCCTAGTGTATGGCCACAGGGTTTCATCGGTGGTCCCTGGGACGGTGACCGGGGAGGGCCGAACGCACGAGCTAACGGGCATCGACTTGGCCATGAAGCTCCACTACCTCAGAGGAGTTTACTTCTTCGACAAGGAAGCCGTCGACGGCTTTGGCGTCTACGACCTCAAGAAGCCCATGTTCTCTTGGCTGGTCCACTTCTTTGTGGCCTGCGGCCGGATCCGGGTTTCCGATGCCGGCTTGGAGGAGGCGGCATCTGGCCGGCCTTTTGTCAAGCTCAACGACAGCGGGGTCCGCATCATCGAGGCCCAGTGTGGCAAGAGCTTGGAGGAGTGGTTGGCCATGGAGGGCTGTTGCTCTTTCAGCGATGACTTGCTTGTTCATAACCATGTTCTTGGACCTGACTTGTTCTTTACTCCTCTTGTGTTCTTACAAGTAAGTTGTTTTCATTTAGCTTAATTGCTAGTCCACCAAAATATTTATTTTTATTCATATATTAGATACAAAACGTAAAACTAATACTTTGTTTACATAATTAAGATAGTATTAGATTTATTAGTGGTAGAATTTTCTTGTACAATTATATTCGAATAATTTTCAAAACTAATATATTATTCAAATAATTAAAAATAATAATTTTCAAAACTAATATATTCAAATAATTAAAAATAACAAATATCCTTAATCTTTTAGTGGTTAAGCTTCAATTTGTTAAACTAAGAAAATAATTAAAACCTCTAAAAGATTAAGGATATTTGTTGATAAAAAAAGAAGAAGTTAAGCTTCAATTTGTTATTTTTTTTTTAATTTTTTTTAAGAAATTAAAAAAACAATATGTTATATATTAATCATATGATAAATAAATGTCAACATAAATAGTAAATTTGATTATTAATTCTATATTATTAAATAGATTTATTAATCGTTATTTGTCTAATTTTTATAGAATAATTTAAATTTATTGTGTTTATCATCATAATTTTAATAAATTTTTATAAATAATTAATTTAATTTGAGAATATTGTATTAAAACATTTTCGTTTACAGTACAACACTATACGCTAGTTTAGCCATTTGGGTTAGCGTCTCTACTGTTGGATCATCCTCCTTTTAAGATTGAAGACCTCGTCCGCAAGGACGCCCTTGGTGGTGGGTCAGTCGCGACCAGTGGCGGAGCCAGGATTTCGGGTAGGGGTGCTAAAAAAAATTCGTGAAATATTTTTTTTGTGTGTATACTTGATAAGAAGATTTTGTGAAAAAAAATAGTGAAAAAACACTAAAATTGTTATTTTTAATGATTTTTTTGTATTTAAATAGTTGAGAGTAACCAAAAAAATAGAAGAGAAACAAAAAATATAAAGAGAAATAAAGAAGAATTAATGATAGAGTAAAACAAATAAAAAGTTAATGAAGTGGGGTTTGAACCCAACTCCTTTTGATTCTCCTTTCATTCCCTTACCACTTGAGCAAGATAGCACTTTTATTTCAAATATTATTTAAAGGTATTATATTACCTTAAAAATACTAAATATATGCAAAAAAAAAAAAAATTCCGAGCCAGGGGGTGCTTAGCTCCGCCACTGGTCGCGGCTAATCACCCCAAATCATCGCCTTGTATTAAAAAAATGATAGTCTATATCTAATATATCTAATATAATACTAAAACAGATGTTAAAGATACCACATGTCACACAATCCTTAAAATTAGGCTTATGTGGAAGATTTCCATCAACTATGGGCCCACCTTCGTATTTAATTGACTTTTACTAATTAACTTATTTAATTATTCACCAAAAATATTTGATTTCAAGTGGGTTCATGTTTAATTTGTTTAGCCTACATTTATTATAAAAAATAAATAAACTAGGCTTACTAAGCAGGATTTTGATTCATAAAAAATCTAAACAAATTAAAATCATGCTCGCTCATTTTAAATCATGCTTGCTCGTTTCATTTTTTTTAAATCAGTTCCAAATTACCGTTTATTTTGCTTCATAATAAATTTAAACAGATTAAAATCCTTCAATTGTATCATTTCCTTAAATCTTAGCATGGAAATTTTTTGCTGATTTTAATATTTGAATTCATACTAATCTATACTCCTTCCAATCATTATTTATTTTGCTAAGCGGGATTGTGATTCATAAAAAATCTAAACAAATTAAAATCATGCTCGCACATTTTAAATCATGCTTGCTCATTTCATTTTTTTTTAAAATCAATTCCAAATTACCTTTTATTTTGCTTCATAATAAATCTAAACAAATTAAAAAATTTCAACTGTATCCTTTTCTTAAATTTTAGCATGACAATTTTTTCCTGATTTTAATATTTGAATTCATACTAATCTATACTCCTTCCAAACATTATTTTTAGATTTTTTTTATCTTGACACAATAATTAAAGAAAAATGTCTCTCATATCATTAATTGAATGGTAGACCCCTTACATGTCTCTCAATTTTTTAACCTATCAGGCAAGATTTTCATTCAATTAATTATGGAATTTTAACTTAATCTAAATTTAGATTTCACATTTCAAATTTTGAATATGAGATTGGAGAAAATTTTAATTATACTTTTCTTAATAATTTTTAAGTATATGCTTATGAATTTTTTTTTTATGATGTAGGAATGTTGCTTCTTTCTCTGTAATTTGTTTATCTTTATCAAGTTTATCGATCGAACGGGTGCATGAGCGAACGTTGTTATATGTTGGTGTTCTTCTCACTAAAAAATAGGACATACCATACATGATCGATTAATTTGAATTCATTGAGTTCATTGAGTTCGATTAAAAATAATCATTTTCAATTATTTTAAAAACAATAAATTTAACAAAATGAGAAAATCAAGAGATTTCATAAACTTCTTTATTTGGTGAGCTGATACTCCGATATATTTGGGTTATTAATTTTATTCACTATATTTCAAAGATAATTATTTAGTTATAATATTTAATCATTTCTTTTTAAATTTGTTTCAAGTTATAATTCAAAATTTGATTTTTCCACCTAAATTTATGTTTAATCTGAACACATGTGCGCGCACAAGCCCAAATTTTTCATTAAATCTTGGGTGGGTGCGCACACACACCCATATGCAATTTTATTTCATTTGTCAATTTTGATCTTAACAAATACATACTCAAAATAAAATTATTTAAAATCCTAATTAAGATATGCTTCAAGGCACAAGAATTAAAATTTGAATCCAAGTTCAAGATTTTCACTATCAATGGGTTATGAGCTCGATTCCCAATCCTCATTTTGTTTAATGGTTTTTCTTGCACTTCTTCTTCTTCTTTTACAAATGAATTGAAAGTACAAGCTTGAGATCCACCAGATTTTCATTCATTTTTTTATTTGTCATATGTTTTATGACACTAAGCTAACTATCCATGCTTTGACAACATATATAATACTCCCTCCATCCCACAATAGTTGTCTTTGGACTATTAATGCACGCTTTTTAATGATCTAAAAACTATATAAAATATCCATTTTTTAATTAATTTTCTAAAATAATTCTATATAGAAAACGTGTATGAATAGTAAAAGAGATCTATTGTGGGACGGAGGGAGTAATAAAGCTTCTATTTAGACATTGCAAATCATATAACATGCTCAAATAAAACTAAAAATAAAAAGATAACATTTGAAAGAGTTTTTAGCTTCTTAAAAAACATATAAAAAAATGGCCTATATTTTGAGACGAAATGATTTTTTTACTTTTAAGTTTATTAATATAATATAGCTTTTTTTATGTGTTCTCCATCCCAAAGTTCTGAAAATTAATCCATTCACCGACGTTTGTGGAATGTGTAGTACATATATATCTTCTATAAAATATAATATACTTTACAAATCATGTGCGTTACGCACGGGTACTGCGCTAGTTATAATACTAAAGGAGAAGTCGCCTACGACATATGGCGGCTTCTCCTTTAATGTAGGTTTTTTTTTTTTTTTTTTTTGGATTTGTTAATTAAATAATTGCATATTTAAGTAATTAGAGTATTTATTAATTAAAGTATATATTTTCCGATAGGATTTTGCCGAATCTCGGGTGGTTATGATTTTGGATCAGGCCAAGTGGTTAATTAATTAATTAATTAATTTTCCAATCGGTTACGATTGGATTACGTTGTTACGATTTCATTTCATTTTCATATTATACCGAGAGCACGGAATTGATTGTAAATGAATTTAGCCGGTAGTAATTGATTATCTAATTGAAAGATATAGAGGAAGGTAAGGTTGACGTAGATGTATATTTTATTTTCAAACGAGCTACCCACAAAACAACCGAGCTATCTACAATGACAAATATTAAAGGTAAAACTCCGATAGTGAATAATAATAGGAAGCATAAAAAATTGTACGTTAAATATTATTTTAGTTTATGCGTTTGTGAGATTCATTTCGGTTTGATTGAGTTAAATCAATTAATGATGGAGTTCTTTAATCACGTTTGTATGGATTATTTTCATTTTGATTAAATTCCTTAATCACGTTATTTATTTAGTTTATTTATTTATGAGGATTAGTTTCGATCGTTATGGAGTTCATTCGGGAGTTTATGCGTTTGAGTTAATCTTTTTTTTTCCTGACGATGAAAACGTTGAGTGTAGCACTGGAAAATTTCATTACCTAGACGAGTTACTACAACAACACCTAAACGTACACCACAAGAATCCGATGGAATATTATTGTTCGCGTACTAAGAACGTCTAGGTCCCTAAGCTACAATAATCCTGGAAAACTTCATTCGATTGACATGATTTTAATAGATGAAAGGTAATGGGGTTTAAATATTTGTTAGTTTGTTTACACTGTCCGATCTAATCATGTATTTGAAATTGAAGGTGTCAATTAGGTTTTGGTCTCGATTGGATTTTATATGTTAATGTGACATCTTCTCCTTTAATATAGGAATATTAACCAATTAGTTATTTTTCAATTTTTAAATAAACTATTATTTATTATAAATCAAATTACCTTTTTAAATACGTAATTAATTCATTTTTCCCTAAATCTTAACCGACTGATTTTCTTTTTAAAATTTTGTTTTTTAATTTCATTAAAATTATTTAAACTTGAATATTATTGCAATTTTGAATTTGAATAACAATTCAGATAAACTTAAATAAATTTAAAAATCTAATTGGTTTTCTTTTTATTATTTATTATAAATCAAATTAATTATTTAAATACGTAATTAATTCATTCATTCATTTTTCCTAAATCTTAACCGATTGATTTTCTTTTTAAATTTCTTTTTATTAATTTCGTTAAAATTATTTTGAATCGGATATTATTGCAATTTTGAATTTGAATAACAATTCGGATAAACTTAAATAAATTAAAAAATCTAATTGTTTTTATTTTTATTATTTATTATAAATCAAATTACTTATTTAAATACATAATTAATTAATTAATTTGTTTTTTCCCTAAATCTTAACCGATTGATTTTCTTTTTATATTTCTTTTTATTAATTTCATTTAAATTATTTTGAATTGGATATTATTGCAATTTTGAATTTGAATAACAATTCGGATAAACTTAAATAACTTTAAAAATCTAATTGGTTTTCTTTTTCTTATTTATATAAATCAAATTACTTATTTAAATACGTAATTAATTCATTCATTCACTTTCCCTAAATCTTAACCGATTGATTTTCTTTTTAAATTTCTTTTTTATTAATTTCGTTAAAATTATTTTGAATTGGATATTATTGCAATTTTGAATTTTAATAACAATTCGGATAAACTTAAATAAGTAAAAAAAATCTATATTGGATCTTTTCAATAAAATTTATATACAAAAATACCCTCATGTCTTCAATTCTATAAATTCTATCTCTCCATCAATGTGTCTTCCTCACTATAAGTTTTTTTTTATTGATCATTCTAATTTATTTTAAATTTCTTGCAATCTTGTCATCGATTAATTTTTAGCATTTTATCTTTTCTACTTTGTTTTGTTAATTTTTTTATAATTTATTTGAATTAACTCTTAATTAGTATGTGCATGCAATTGTTTGATTATGGGATAGTGTAAAAGTAAGACTTTGAGAATTGACTTGATTTAGTTCAATTTGTGCTTTTCTATCCCCACTCAATAGCGTTATAGTTTTCGGGGTGAGTAATGTACAAAAATATATTCTATAATTATAATTTACAAACTCAACTATTAATGTCTTTCTATGACCTTTTATCTTAATGTGGAGGGTTTCATTTCTCTATTGGGATAAAAAAAAAATTCCCTATATTTTCAAAATCTTACTTCTTTTTCATTAAAATAAATATGTACCCATGTTAAAGATGTTATAGGTAATCCAATTCGACCAGTTATCGATTTTGTTGCACTCACATTTATCTAAAAATTAAGATCTATATGTTTGTATTTTGCCGTTGTTGATGTGGATTCTCATTTCTCCCTTTATTATGTTTGATTTGAAACATGTGCAATTGTTAGTATACCTAGCAAATCACAATAGATAAATTTACTAAACAATTTTCAAATATAAATAATACATGTTCATTTACATTATTCCACAATATAATTGAAAGATGACAGATGTATTCAAAGATGACAAATTCGAAGAGAAGAAGAATAAATTAAAGAAAAAAAATTCGATCCAACTCTAAATAACAATATATTTTATTTATAATTTATGATTATTTTTACATGCATGCATTTGGGTACAAATATTAATCAACAATGAGATAAAATTTTATCTTTAATTAAAAAATTTCAAAGTTTTTTTTACTGTTAACTATATTATTATTAACAATGTTTAGATGTGAATAGTGGTACTTTGAGTTTAGAGTTTCTTTATAAAAAAAATTATACATTTTCTAATATTAAACATATTCATATTAAAAAAAAAAAGACCTGCACAAAAGTGCGGGTACTAAACTAGTTTAAGCTAAAAGAAGAAAGAGTTGAACATCATTCTTGATTTGGTAAATAAACAGCGGTCATTCCGAAATTCGAACCGATGAGCTACGAGTACATCCAGCTCAAGGGCCCGATACAATAAAGAAAGTCTTGTTTTGTTTTAAGAAGGAAAGTAGTCTTTAACTGATAACATTCAAATGGGTAAGGAAAGTCCCGTTACTAAAAAAGAAATATGATATAGAAAGACCCACATACTGGTCCCAATAATTAGGAATCCCATCTACCTATATGCCTCATGCCTGAAGAGGCCAGTATTTAATTAGTTAGTTGTAAAGCTCGTGTCAAATTTTGGCATTTTGGATCTAGCTAGTTATTACATGGATTTGCGTAACCAAATTTGGTAGTTATCACGTTGCTATAGCCTATAGGACTATAGGAGTACTAATAATTACTCACTATCTTGGAAAGGTGATTTTCATTTTGATCACTATAGTTTTTGAATCTGAATATATGTATGTTCCATAAATTTAATTTGTGTTTAGTTCACAACTTCACGTAAATTGTCTGGCACTGCTAAAAAAAATTACAAAATTGTGTGGTTAAATAAGTTTTTTTTTTTGGAATGGTAACGCAGTTAACATGGTTCAAGTGCGGAGGTCTGTCAGTGGGCCTAAGCTGGGCCCACGTTATCGGTGACCCAATCTCAGCCGCAACCTTCATGAGCCGACTGGGCCACTTCATCCGGCCCAACCCGCTACCTGAATCCTTCGCTCTCCCGGGTCCACGGAACTACCAATTTGCGGCTCCCTCGCCCACTCAGCAGCGCAGCTTGCCGCTCAAACGGGTCAACCCGGTCGGATCCCACTGGGTTGCCCCACCCACCTCCAACAAAATGATCTCCCACACTTTCCGGTTTTCCCAAAAAGATCTCGACCGGCTCCGATCAAGCGTTCCAGAAGATCCGACGAAATCCGCTGGGATCCGAGCCTTCGATCTGATTTCCGCTGCGATCTGGAAATCCGTCGCCGGGATCCGGCGGGAATCGGAGCCGAGAGAGGTCACTGTTTTCCGATTCCGGTCAGGGGATAGAGGAATTGACATGCCTTGCAACGACGGAGAGATATGCAGCGTGGAGGCGGATTCGCCGTCGGAGGCAGACCTGTCGGATCTGGCAGAGCTGGTGGCGGAGAAGGCTGTGGATCAGAGCGTTGCGATCGGAGAGACCGTGGATAGAGAGATCGGCGAATCGGATTTCGTAGTTTACGGCGCGCGACTCACTTTCGTGGATTTGGAAGGGGCTCACCTCTATGGATTTGAGATGAAAGGGAAGAAGCCAGTGTTTGTGAATTACACGGTCGGCGGAGTTGGCGAGGACGGGGTGGTGTTGGTTATGCCGGCACCGGAGGAAGGCGGCGGTAGGGTGGCCACGGTTATCCTCCCGGAGAGCGAGGTTGAAATTGTGAGACGGGACCTGAAACAGACCTGGTTTATTAATTAACAAAATTTCTAACGGCGCATTTTAGAATAAACCAGTAATTAATGAATGATTTAGTTACTGGGCACGTTAATTATAAAAATTAAACATAAAAATGCTCCCAAATTGTTGTGTCAGTGTGACAATAGATAAAACGTTTTATCTTTGTTTTACTCCTAAATAGTAGTAGTATAAAATACTTATGCGAATTTAATGTAATGGTACGTTTAATGTTTATATGATATTTAAACAAACAGTATAAATAAAGGTGGTTATGCTTGTGCTAATTGCTAAACAACTTGTTATAGTCCTTCATAGTTTGAGATGGGTTGGGGGATTTATTGGGCAATGGTTTGGGGATGGATTTGCGGTTTGGTGTGACGTGTTTGTTCTTGTTGTGATGCTGACCTTATATGAACATTATTTGATTTGTTATATTCGAAGATGACTTGGATTTGCAATCGATATATGATGGCTCTTTGGAGTCCACAATCTGAGACGTCCGCTAGAATCCTCAGAATTCTCTGTGTGCGTCATCCGTTGGCTGATTGTTTCATTTATCATGGTGGTTTTGTTTTATGATGTAGGATAACTGTCACGTTTATTTTATTTTCGCAATTTCATTTATGTTATTCCCTTTCTGCTATTTGCTTATGTTTTTTTATTTGGTTGTACATGATGGTTAGTCCCTCTATCGGCTTGTCCGATCTCTTGGTTTCTCTAGACTTGTCTAGAGAATCCTAATATCCTGATTGAAGGTGATAATCTCATGGTTATTAGTTCTCTTCTCGGTGACAAGCGTTGTCTGTGGATCATTGACATTCGGGTAACTGACATCAAGTATTTATGTACTTATATATATATATATATATATATATATATATATATATATATATATATATATATATATATATATATATATGGTGAGGTTAAAGTGAAAATGGGGGTTAAGATGAAAAATATACTTAAAGTGAAAATGGAAGCCAAAACACGCGCATCCCGGTTTTTTTAAGGAAAAAATCACTGAACCGGTGTGGACCGGGAAAAAGAGAAAAAAGAACAGAAGCGGACCGGTCGCCTTCGCCTTGTTCTTTCCTCGCCGACATAGAGAAATTCCTCAAAGATCTCGCTCGGCGATGGCGGAATGGAGGATTTTCCAAACAAAATTGGGCGCAAACTGCAGATAATCTCGAGAAACAAGACATCATTGCAATTCAAAGGCACAAAAGCGGGCAGAGGGGGAACATCCAATCGTAGGATAAAAAAATCGATTGAAAAAGGGCACATAGGTACGCAAACCAATTTCTTCATCATAAACTCAATAACTATTCTTAATTTCTGGAATTGGTGAATAAACATTGCATTTCATTATTAAATTACAACGTAAATTAGAATTTCGAACAGAAACATTCACAATTAAGATCAATTTTTGAAAATCGAAATTGAAGAACAACCTAGGGTTTTCAAAAATAAAAACCTACCAAAACAATTAATAAACCCATATGTACTGATTCTTTTTATTGTTCAATAAAAGCATGTTCATAGTACATTTACTGCATCAATGCTTGTTTTAACTAGATTAAATGCATTTGATATTCACTATGCATAATATAAACACTCTAGTTTTTTATTTTAAGATGTGTTAAACAATGACAGTGATTTTAAGAGCACATATTAATTGATAAATACATTATTTACATCACATATTGCACATTATAAATGGAGTCTGATATGGAAACAAACAATGAAAATAGACAAAGTTCAGATGCATCTACTACTGAAGGTGTTGCTACTGCATTACCTCTTGCTATTTTACCTCCTGAAAATGATATTGAGCCAACACAACAAGAAGAGCACCTGCCTTGTAGAATGTTTGTCTCACCAAACAGTACAATATACTGGATACCAATATGCAGTGAGGAATTGAGGCCATCAGAAGAAAAAAAAAAGTGTATGAGACAATGGAGGAAGCAATCAAAGCTTATTTGGATTATGCATATAGGGCTGGTTTTGATGCAAGACATGGAGCGATAGTTAAGGAGCAGGGTTAATTAAACTGAAGTACTTGTATTGCAACAAGGCATGATACAAGAATTACAAGAACACAAAAAATATGAGAAATCGGTTGTCTGGTAGAGTTGGGTGTACAACTAGGATTATAATCAAGCATTTTCAGGGTCAGGGGTTTGTTGTGACAAAACTTGAGGAAAAACACACACATAGTTTAGTGGATGAATTGGGAAATATGTACATGAAGAGAAATAGACAGATGCGTACGCATCATAGAAAGTTTGTCCTTGATTGTGCAAAACAAGGAGTTGGGACAACAAGATCTTGGGTACAACATTGTTGGGCCTTTGGCAATTGATTTTAAAAATCAAAGAAGAGATCTCCTGGCTTATTTTAAAGGGTCTGATGCTCAGGTTGTTATTGATCGCTTCTTTAACAAACAAGAAACATGCAATGCATTTTATTTTGCATATGATTTGGATAAAGAGGACAAGCTCAACAGATTGTTCTGGACTGACGCTGTTTCTAGGAAGAACTACTCATTGTTTGGAGATATTGTATCATTTGACTCAACCTACAATACGAACAGGTAAACACAAAACACAAATCACTGATTGTTATATTATTTTTTATCATAATGCATTTTTTAAAGTACATTATCATATATAAGTACTGTAATTACACTGAAACACGTATGTTTGTTGTCTGGAAGGTACAAGATGGTTTTCAGTCCATTCACAGGATATGACCACCACAAAGGTTGTGTGTTGTTTGGGGCAGGACTTTTGCGAAATGAGAATGTGGAATCATATGTTTGGTTGTTTGAACATTTCAAGAAGGCAATGGGTCACTACCCAACAATATTCTCAACAGACCAAGACCCAGCAATGAAGATAGCTGTAGAGAAGGTCTTTCCTGAGACAAGACACAGGTTATGCATGTGGCACATCATGGAGAAGCTGTCTCAGAAAATTGACAACACAATGACTGGCTACTCCACGTTCACAACCAGGCTCAGGAACATTGTGTGGAACATGGAGATAACACCTGGAGAGTTTGAATCAGAATGGAGAAAGTTGATGGACGATTTTGGAATGGCAAACCACTCATGGTTATCTGATTTGTTTCTTAACAGAGAAAAGTGGATACCCGCATACTATAGAAATGTCCAACTTGGCGGATTAGTGAGAACAACATCCATTTCAGAGAGCATGAACCACTTCTTCCGTAAGTTTTCAAACTGTTCAGCAAATTTAATAGAATTTGTCTTGTACTATGACAGTGCAATTGAAACACAAAGGCATAGGCAAGGGAAGAATAATTATGATTGTGCAATCCTGAAACCAAAACTAATCTCGCCACTTCCATTGGAAAAGCATGCATCAACATTGTATACACTAGGAATATGGAAAAAGTTTCAGGAAGAGTTGAGTGCTGCATTATATAACTGCAGAGTCACCAATGTGACAGAGATTGAAGACATAGAAGTGTATATTCTGAAGCAGCAAAACAGAAAGTTGTACACTGTTGAGCACCAGATTGCTAATCATCACTGCTCCTGTTCTTACAACTTGTTCATCAGAAATGGCTACCCATGCAGGCACATATTAGCAGTTTTGAAAGATTTACAAGTGGAGAAGTTGCCAGACACATTGATACTGACTCGGTGGACAAAGGCCGCAGCACTAAGCAATATCTTTACACTGGATAATGGTGTTGTCAGACAGTCAAGGGAAAAGGAGGAACAAAAACCGATGCTCACAAATATGCTAGCAGAATTCCATTCATGTGTAGACATCATTAAGGGCAATAGAGAGCATATAAAGCGTTTCACAGACACCTTGAGAAAGGCAAAACAGGAGCTCCTGATATCAGCAACAAATTCAGAATCGTCGTCCAACTCAAAGAAAAGTATATTCGATGAGTTTGCTAGGGTTCACAGATCTGAAAATGTTACAATCCATGATCCAAAACATGCAAAAACAAAGGGGAGTGGGAAGCGATTGAAAAGTGGAAAGGAGATATCAATGGAAACACAAAAAAGGGGGAAAAGATTATGCTCTATCTACAATCAATATGCTCCTCACAACAGCAGAACTTGCCCAGAAAAGAAAAAAATGAGAGCACCAAGCAACACACTTGACTGTTGAGCAAGGAAGCAATTTTTTGTTTTGATTTAACGTTGTTTGCACTTTTACCTGTTATCTATGAACATCAAGGATTTATAGTTGCAGTTTTACTTATTAACAGTTTACAACAAGGATCACCAACAGTCTTTGACTGTTGGTGAAGGAAGCACTATTTTATGACGATTTACCATTGTTTTGACTTTTAAGTATTATAAGTGGACAACAATGATATGTGTTACACATTTACTTATTAGTAGGAAATATCAACAAGCATTGCAATATTAAGAAAATATAGTTTTCCACCAAAAAATAAAAAAAAATAACATAAAGACATGCATAGGTGATAACAGGTTTTTTCAGGCAAAAAGCAGTTAGAAAAACGGACAAAATATAACGGTCTATTTACCGCGAACAAAAATCTATTAAATGTGAACAACATAAGGATATAAATGCAATTTTGGTTATTAGAATAACACTTTTTAACTGTGAAACAGAAAAAGTTAGACATGTTAAATCACATTTACATTGGGAACACACGGTTTTTAGGACCTATAATAGGGTAAAGAAAAAAGATAAACATGCATTGGGCCTCTCGGCTTTTAAGACAAAAAGCAGTTAATAGAAAGTTAAAACTTCTTAAAGGAGGAAGTTAAAATGGCCGAAACTGCAAAATATTTGCCTATATATACAGAGACACCCCTCCATTAGAAAGGCGCAATTTAAACATCAAAAACTGATATCCAATGCTCTCTCCCTATTTCCATTTCAAAAACCACCAAAGTCAGTCAAACGAAAATGGCAGGAATCAGGCCGGTAGAGTTCACAGAAAACTACTACAGGGAGATGGACGCACTAGATGAAAACCAATACCCAGGATACCACATGAAAATCTTGGAAGAAGCAGCGGAGACGTTCACCACAAGGGAAAGGGCAAATTACATGGCATCTGCTGAATTTCATCAGACCTATTACGATGCACTCAGGCAGCATATTAATGGAAATGAATACCATATATCTAAAGCACGACGGACACATAACAATGATCTGGAGGCCAGGGTAAGATTTCAATTCTTTTATAAATAATATTTTGATATTTCCAATATAAATGTTAACTTGAAAATAATGTATGCAGTTGGTTGAAGAACAAGAGAGGCTGGAAGATACATTGCAGATGGTTGAAGCGTTCATAACTGCACATGTTGAAGGACTGATTGAATCAGAAGATATTAGGAGGGCCAAGATTAATGAATATCTTGGCACCTAGATTAAGTAGAAGGGAAACAAAAAAAAATTGCACCTTCAAATATAATTTCTATTTCAAAAATATGTATTTTATGTGGTAGGGAACAAGTTGTTATTCTTTAGTATTGCCACATTTAAGTTTACCGTATTAATATTACTATAAAATATTTTATCATATTATTTTATTTATTAAGCATTTTAAATATGCAATTTCTGCTATAAAAGTATGCATTAAAAAATAACATAAAGTATGGATGAAAAGCAGTAAAATGGGAGAGAAAACACAAGTTGGAGATATGTATGAACACAAGAAACTTCAAAGATTATAAAAATAACTTTCATTTATAGTTGAACATGGGACGATTAAAGTTGAACAACATTCATTTATAATTGAAACCCCTTGTTCGGATCTTGCAATTCAGGTACGGGTCGAGGTTTCAAACTCATTTTTATGGTCATCAATAAAGAGGGATTTCGAACCCTAAAAATATCGTAGGGTCGTTGGGTACCCTTAACCTGTCTTAGGGGCTATATCGCGAAAATCAATTCAGACGGAAGTAAGGTGGAAAAAAAATTAAGATACAAGGTGCCACGACAGAGTCGAGTCAAAACCAAATCATTAGTGGGTGATTACCATTTATAACGAGTTAGTGAATTAGCTAGGTTCTTCGATTCGCAAAAAGGGAACCCCGTCATATAGACATCGAGCACTCAAAATCTGCAGAAAATACCTTTAAAAGAAGAACGGGGAAAGGAGTCAGATCGAGCCACTCATGCAGGACCGGCAGTCCTCGCTGAGGCCACATAGTATGTGCTATACCTAATAAAGATGCTCTAATGCAGTACGAAAGTCAAACACACTAGCATGCTCCTGGTTATGATAATGTGTAAAATACTGTAAAGGGCCCAAGGCAATGCCAAGTGGCATATCCCTCTCCTACCTCCACCCCCTTCCGATAGGGCGGAGACTGGCCATCTTGTGAATGCATTCCATCATAATCGGGCGGCACGCATGCCTAACCCGCTCCACAATAAAGCCCGCAGGCATCTCATAATATAAGTAAGTTCATGACTCGATTGACTCAGGGTACCCGATGAGGCTGGGCTACCCTATGACCGTAGCAAAGACTCTAGGACTATCACAGATAACGACCGTTCTGTTTCAAACACATAAAGTAAGCAGATGCTCATTCA
The DNA here is from genome assembly GCA_037127255.1 of Persicaria tinctoria. Classification (NCBI taxonomy): domain Eukaryota; kingdom Viridiplantae; phylum Streptophyta; class Magnoliopsida; order Caryophyllales; family Polygonaceae; genus Persicaria; species Persicaria tinctoria. Next base: position 51,186,524 of record JBANSL010000008.1, read on the forward strand.
ATTAGTGCAACCTAAACATGATACTACATGGCATGCTTTTATGCATATGCAACACCTAACATAAAATGCAACAACAGGCATGAATGTCCAACCTGAGTAAGCCCCCTAGGGAACTTACCTGAAGATGCAGAACAGCAAGATAACACAAGCAGGGCCCAAATGCAAGTCCAAAGCAATCCGAAAGCAATAACCGAGGTGAAAGACAGAATCGATCTAATTGTGGTCTCGAGTCGGAAATTTGAATAACCGAGGTGAAAGACAGAATCGATCTAATTTTCAAATCCACATATCGAATCCGAACGTAATAATGAAATCCAATTTATTTTATTATTATTATTATTATTATAATAAAAATGGCAACTAGTTATTACATGAAATTGGATGGGAGCCGGCTAACAAGCTGAGCTCCGCAACCCTTCTGAATGCTAAAGGCAACCCTAGTCAAAACATGACAAGTATCCCTACTATATCCAGGTAGCCCTCTAGCAACTCCACATATCCGCTTGAGAAGTCCTAGAGCATCATCCTCTAAGTCACCGATAATAGAAAAGGAAAACGGTATAAAGTGATACTCTTTGTCTCCACAAACCTTCTCATACTTCTTCCTTTTGTTTTCAGCCGCCACCTTGGCCGCCTTACCTGGTATAAAACCTGAAACACCGGAATTGCTAAAGATAGAAGTACCCGTAATGTCGACACAAGTGTCTTTGCCCTGGAACCAGTTGTAGAACAAAATATCAGCCGGACGAAGCTCCCCTCCCTTGTCCTCAACCATACCAGTAGACGCCTCTTTACGCACAGAAATCCCAGCCTTTAAGCACTCATCATAGAAAGCATCACGCACCATATTATGACGATGTTTAACACCGATGTCAGCAGCACATGCAAGGGCATGATCTCCCCACGAATCCAAAATGCCTTTCTCACAAGCAGGACATTTGGATCCAGCCTGGAACAACTCAATTCCAAGACGATACTTAATAATAGATCGAAAGGTGGCAGGGTTCATAACCTGACCAAGACCGGGTATGGGTGAAGCCTTTAGCCATTGTTGGGCCATAGGGATCTTCATGTTTGCAATCAGAGCTTCTTGCCTCCTAGTAAGAGAAAACTCCATCTTAAGGTGCTTGTCGACATGTTTGTAATAACAACTAGCCAATTTCTTCATTAGACAGGGGGCTGGCTGCATCGCACATATGTCCAAGTCATCCTTACCAATGACATTACTCCACCTAGAAGTCGCTGATCTGAAAGCAGACCCATCACCAAGCACTCCAGAAGCCCGCAAAATACCATCCTGTAGCACACGTGATTGGAGCCTCGAAGCAACAAAAGCATAATGCAACGTGTCAGCAGCGGTGTAAACTCCAAGCCCACCGCAATCGATAGGCATAGTAGAAAGGCGCCACTGTAGAGGGCCAAAGCCTGAACCCCCAAGCGTCACTATATGCACAAGTGACAGCCTCAAAAAATCATCAAAAACACCTTGTGCATCTATGAAACATGAAGGCGGGGTTGTTCGCATCGCAAAGTAGAGGCGAGAGACTCCCGAACAAGCACGCAAAAGCAATAACTCACACTGAGGATCTTCCAAACTCCTGATAGCCTCCATCAGGGCATTGGTTTTCAAAACCCTCTTCAGCATCACCTCATTGCAAAAGGAATGATCCAAGCTAACAGGCCCACCAAGGAGTTTAACCCCTCCCACAGGACGTGAAATATGCTCAGGAAAAACCCCAACTTCCTTACAACGTGGGTCATCACTTGGCCAGAATATTTTTGTCTTATCAATATTAAGGTGAAGTCCTAGAGTCGGGCCATCCTCTTGGATAATGGACAATGCTCTACTAACCATCAAAGTGTCCTCAATCAGTGTCCCATCATCAAGATACCAAGCATTAAGCTTCAGCTCGCAACTATCCTTAACCTTACAGATCAACGGATGCAGTGCAAGCGAGAAAAGAAGAGGTCCAAGAGGGTCACCTTGCTGAACTCCTTGACACGAATAGAGGACTTGATCACCGTAATATAAACGAGCGGGACGAGCATAACAGAACTCTACCCAATGGGCGATAAAAGGACACCTATGGCGAACCTCTTTGATCATAGCACTGCGATCAACCAGATTGAAAGCATTCTTGAAATCAACCAAAAGCATAGTCATGCAATTATCATAACCCTGAGATTCCATTAGTCTGTTAACCGCATGCAACACCGCTTCTCCACCACCCGAAACCCCCACCCCAAACTGTGCATTTTCAAGATAAGGCCCAAGGGTTTTACCAGCCGAAGATGCAACCACTTTGGACACCAATCGCCGCCAGATTGACCCAACAGCAATGGGTCGAATCTCCCCACCCGACTTAAGGAGAGGTGTGAGAGGGGCACTTGCAACAAATTCACTCAAAGAAGGCGGACACCGCCCGCTGAGAAATAAATTAACCACACTCGTTATAGAGTCAGAAACCTCCTCAGCAATTGCCACGGCTGCACCACTAAGAGCATCCAACAAATGTTGAGCACGTAACCCATCTTTCCCACACGACGTACCCTTTGGAAAACTTCTTATTCTGTCCAAAACTAAACTCCTAGAAGCCTGCAAGGGATCACCGACAATAGGCTCAGGGGGAATATATGGTGCCGGAGAGGACGGATGTTTATCAGAAAGCTCTTTAAGAGTATCACCCGTCTGCGGAGCGACACCCGAAGATGTAAGAATGCGAATGGCTGCAGAGAAATGCCCATCACCAATCTTCCTCTTGCATTGCTTAATGGTCTCCTCTTCCTGACACCTCTCTCCGCCCCTAGAAGGGGCATCAAAACTACCAGACAAAAGATCAAAGACAAGATGTTGAATACCCTCTGGTTCTCTCCACACCCGAATAGCCTCAGAAATACTATCAATCCGCATGCGCCTCTTCAGCCCCGAACGATTTTCTGCGCTAGTTTTGGGCTTGTATCTATGCAGGATACAAAGAGGCATAATAAAGAGACACACCCAGGCCGACACGCTAGACGGATCAGATATAACTCTATCAAGGGTGCCCTTAAGAACTCTTGCAAAGCCCAATCTACACTTCCACGGGACATTCTTAACTGTATGTACGTTAGCTCTAAACACCCTCTCCAATAACGCAATATCAAATCCCACATTCAGCGCAAGATCGATGTGAACATCCACCGGATACATATCAACTGATGAACTACCAACATCAAGAACAGGACGGGGCACCCCGTGAACGAAGAAGGCAATTGTTCCATCATCAGACAAAGGAGCTTCAACAACGTCTCCGTCATGGAAACAATTCTTAGAAACGGTGTGAGTGACACAACAATGTCCGCAAAACCAAAGACCAAGCTGCATTAGAACCGCCTCAAACTTACCGTAAATCTCAAGATTGGAACCCAGGAGCGCCTTGAAACCAGACAATGCATCACCACTAAGATGGATATCCCATAAATGTCTAATAAAATAAGCGGGGGTAAGACCCTTACCACTACCATCTCTACATCCATCACACCCAACAAAAGGGCAATGAACCCTCACCGGTGAACCACCCACCGCACCCCTCATTCAAAACACAAAACTGATCGAAACTATAATTAAACACCACCAATCTAAATTAACAATTAACATTCACCACCATAATCCACCAACAACCTAATACGGCACTAGAAGAAGCTTTAATTAAATACAAACCCAACACACAGTAATGAATTGTTGCCGACTTGCACACACTGAGCACCAGATTCAGTCCGAACAATTAAGAACTTAATTACCCGGACACCAAAAATAGAAAGCCGGGCACCGAGATGAAGGAAGGAAGCCAAACCTGAAGAGACGCCACCCTGAATAGCCTACCCCGGCGACGATGATTTGCCACGACGACGAGGCCCGCATTGCCGATTTTCACTCTCGGAATCTGAAAGCGGAAATAAAATCCGATTTAATGAGTTTTTCCTTTAAGTTTCAAATTTAAATTCATTTTGATTTTCTTTTTCCGAGAAATTGGGATTTAAAAATCCGAGCCTTTACAAAATCAGCAATAGAAGAGATATTGCACAGCGATCGCAAACTCACAAACCTGGTGAAAGGATTTGAAATCGCAAATAGAGTGATTACGTGTTCAGTAATTGGTTGAACAAACCAAAACTAGGGTTCAATTGGATCTTTACCCGCTCACTATTTTCTCGAACAGCTAGCTTTGAAAGAGGCGAAGTTCGCCAGAGAGGATGAGAGATTTGGGGGAAAGCTAACCTTGGTGAGATGGCGAGGTGGCGAAGATGGAGAGACGGCGGGAAGTGACGAGAGTCGAATGCCCCCTCCTCCGAGTAAGCCAACTTTGACGAAAGGTGAAGACGACGCAAGCTTTGGAAAACGCTTTGACACCAGGCGAGGGAGGAGAGAGAGGGAAGACGAGCGAGAGAGGCAGGGCCGGCCCTGGCGTTTTTAGGGCTATAGACGGAGAAAAAAAATAGGGTTCTTTACTACAAATTTAGTCACAAATTATATTTTTAAATAAATTATTTTAAAGTATAAATTTTAAACTTAATTTAACACTAGTAAACTTGAGTTCTATTTTCATCACTAATTAATTAATGATTCGTACGTATAGTATACATCTAATGTTATACATTGCCATTAATTATACAATTCAAAACAATGATTTTATACCATTATACTTATTTATTTGAGGTTAATAGATTTCCGTATTAGTGGTATAAAATGAATGAGAGACTTTTCTTATGATAAATAAAGTTCGAAAAGTATTTTTTATAATGTCTTTGTTTTTCGATGGTAATTAAAGTTAAACTTAACATGTGGCAATATCAAAATTGGCAATACAATATTACAAATAAAATATTTTTTTACTAAAAAATCACCTTGTATTATTTGTCAAATCAAAATTAAAATAAGGTTATCTTGGACTATATATCCGTCATTTATTCACTTAGATTGAAGATTAAACAAGTTAACAAGTTATGTGACAAATGTACGTGTTTTGTTTATATCCAAACATTAATGATTATTATTATTTTACTTATACATGATACAAAATATTTATATACATATTACCTTAATTATATACTACATTATACATTTTTTTTACTGGGCCCTTACCGGATCGGGGGCTCGAGGCGACGACCTCTTTGGCCTATGCCCAAGGCCGACCCTGGAGAGAGGAATGAGGAGCAACTGAGGAAGCGGGAGGAGACATGACGATGTCGCCCCTCTCGGGCCTCTCCCTTTCTTTCCCTTTCCCATTTTTTTTTTCACGGTTTCACCTGGAATCCATCCATCCGGTAACCAAAAAAAAGTTGCAAAAGTAGACAATGTGTTACTTTTGTCAATTTTACATGTGCATGTCTAGTTTTGCAAAAAAAATTTGCAAATCGTCCATGATTAAATTAGTATTTAGATTTTTTTTCCTTTTTGATAGAAAGTTTGAATAATTTTTTTATTTATTAAAATTCCTTTTCGATAATATTTAGCCCCCTAATTATTTATAAAAATTATATTAAAAAAAAACCTTGTATCAATGGGAAAAAGAAAAAAAAAGGCCAACAAAATGGGAAAAGAGGTTTGCCCAGAAGCCTTCAATTAAGGGTGTAACAGTAATTTCAGTTTAAGTCGGAGATTCTTCCGCCCGATCACCGCCGAGTCGCCGATCCCCTCTCCCTTCCTCCCTGTATCCTCACCTGCTATCTCTCCACGATATCTTACGGTAAGTCGCCATTAGAGACTTCTTCCTCCTCCTGCAACCATCAACAATCCTCTGCTTCACTCACCATCTCTTTGGGATTTTCCAGTAGCGAACTCTGCACATTCGAATTTACTATTTCTAGGGTTTTATTTCTGGTTCCACCTCTCTCTCTCTCCCCTCCCCTCCCCACAAAAACCGATGAAGTCCGCGAAAAAGCAGAAGACGGGACATATCAGCGAAGAAGACATGTCCAATCTCTTGCACAGGTATCATTCTCCCTCTCCCTCTCCCTCTCCCTGATTTTAATGCCACGCGCTTGCAGTTGCTGCTTGCTTCCCTAGGTTTCAATTTCTCAAATTTGCCCCTCTTTTTTGGTTTTAATAAAGGTATTCAGCACAGAAAGTGCTGGCCTTGCTCCAAGAGGTGTCTCAATCGGCGGATGCCAAGATGGATTGGAATGCCTTGGTGAAGAAAACGGCTACTGGGATTACCAGTGCCAGGGAGTACCAAATGCTATGGCGTCATATTGCCTACTGCGAGGAGCTGCTCGAGAAAGTTGATGATGGTGCCGAGCCTTTGGTTAGATTCTTCCTCTATTCGTCCCTCTAGGCCTGCTGTGAAATTTGGTTCCCTATTTTGACATTATTTTATGCTCAGTTTTGGGATTGCTTTTTTTGGGGGCAAAATTTTAAGCGTTTTAGTTCTCTTATAGGTTGATAATGTAGGTAGAATGAACTGTCCTTGAGTTTCTGGTAGGTCAATTTGTGTATTGTGTCAATCATGTGGAGACCTAACAAATGGGGAGGTTAGAATGAGTTGACTGGGTGTGATCATGGGAGAAGTACTTCTTACCTGGCTATCTTTGATGGGCTTCTGGTCCTCTTCAAGATAAATGCTGGCTTATGAGATGTTCTAAATTACTGCCCGGTGTTACCACTTCGCTCAAATTTTGCAGTGTGGCACTTTGCATTATCAGCAGCCTCTGTGTTGTATATGGTGGTGTGAAGTTTCCTATCTTGATTTTCAAGATTGATGTTGGCTCGAGTGATTCAAATATGCTACTTTTTGAAAAATATTGATAGAATTTCAGTAGTCAGTGGTACTGGACCCTTAGATGATTGTTGATAATGAAGAAATGGTACAATATACTCAACGTGTCTCCCACTTCCTTGAAGGGAGTTTCACTTTTCATATGTGAAAATTTGGGGTACTTGGTCGTTTATTTATATGCTGATAATTTAGACTACAGTTACTAAGATGGCTGTTTCACAATCTAAAGAAATACCATCTTGACATAGGATGATGAGAGTGACTTGGAATATGAGTTGGAAGCTTATCCTGCTATCAGTGCTGAGGCTTCTGCAGAAGCTGCCGCTTGTGTAAAGGTCAGTTTGTTTTATCAATATTTGTGTAGCAAAAACACAGTTCAACTCCTTTGAATGTTCTGTCTTACCATTCTATTAGAGGGCATGAATGGCATTTTTCCTTTTGATGAGCTTGATTCTGAGTTATGAATCTTGTTTGGCCTGGTTAGGTATTGAGTGGTTCTGGCTTGCCGGGTGAATCTAAAGTCCCAAGCAGTTCAACTGTTGAGGCTCCATTGACTATTAATATACCCAATGGGCAATCCTCAAAATCTTCGATGGAAAACTCCCTACCTGTTGCAATACAAGGCACAAACATTACGGTTCCAGTTTCTGTTCAGAAACAACCAATTCCTCAAGGATCTGTTCAAAAACAACCAGTTCATTCTTTGGCAATAGGTGAAGTGTCAGATGCAGCTGCATCAATAAGCACCACTCTTCCTCCTCGCAGGAAGAGAAAACCATGGTCAGAAGACGAGGATCTAGAATTAATAGCTGCTGTGCGAAAATGTGGTGAGGGAAACTGGGCAAACATTTTGAAAGGAGACTTCAAAGGAGATAGGACTGCTTCACAATTATCTCAGGTCTTTCCTCTTTAACATATACCCTTAATTCTCCTTTCCTTTGTCATGTCTCTAAAAAAATAATTTTAATAAAAGATATGGCTGTGCTTTTTATGTCAACTAGTTATGTTACCGGCGCCGTACGCGGTTTTTTTTGTTGGGACCATAGCCTATCATCCTATGGCACCATGTGAGTATGTGACCATGGTGGATTAAGCAATGGATAATTTCATTTGACCTTTCCTTTTTTAATCCAAAATTTAAAAAAATATTACATCTAATCCAGACCTTCATGTTTATCAAAGATCCACAATTTTTTTTTACCTTATCCTTGATCAGGGAAAGATTGGAAAAAATATTTGCCAGCATTGTGCTATGCATATTAACTAATTATGTAGTCTGCTTATTATACTAAATCATGTAGTTTTGCATCTGCACAATAAGTTGAACTTCACAACTCGTTTATTGGGGAACCTTGTGATCTAGTTTTGGTCAAGATGGCTCATGTTTTCCAGGTGTCCTGTTTACATGTCTCGGCAATGAAATTTGGAACTTGGAATTCTGTAGGGGTAAACTAACTGAATTTTCCTATTATATTCTATGAGCTGCTTCTGATTTTTGCTGCATGTGTAGAGATGGGCAATTATTAGGAAGAGGCAGAGCAACCTGAGCATAGGAGCCCAAAGTATTGGTCCACAACTTTCTGATGCACAGCTAGCTGCTCGCCGGGCAATTGACATGGCTCTCAAGGATAATTTGTTGACAGGTTAGGGGTAATATCATTTCATTCTTGCTTCTTGTTTTCATATTGTATGTGAACTGTTTGATATTTGTAAAGTCATGTGTCAGTCTGAGTGTACAAGTTCTTGACATTACACTTTTAATTTGATAGCTATTGATTAATCAGGACATCACTGTGCTAATGCCTTGTGTAGGTCTGTGTTGGCTTTATTTATCTTCTTGGAAGATTCTACTAATGCAAAATTTGATTTTTCTGCAGTTGGCAATGGATCTGCCACAAGTAGTAATCCTGGCATGGTAAATGAGGACAATGCAGTTGTGAACAATACTCCCTCTCAACCCCAACAATCTCAATCTAATCCAGCTGGTGGCAATCCCATATCATCAAAACCTGGAACTTCATCATCTGTCCCAAATCCACGAGCTCCCCCACAAAAAGCCCCATTGAAGCCAGCATTAAACTTAGATTCTTCTATGGTGACAAAAGTAGCAGTTGCGGCTGGAGCACGCCTTGCTACACCATCAGATGCAGCCGTTTTGTTGAAGGCGGCTCAGGCAAATAATGCTGTCCACATCATGCCTAAAGGAGGAAGTACTTTGATTAAATCTTCTGTCACTAGTCCCTCAAACCCAACACCCTCCTCCCATTTAGGGCCTAAGCCGCCTAACAGAACTATGCCCTTTGGAAGGCCACCAGTAAGGACCAACCCTCTGAGACCAACTACACCTTCTCCAACATCTTCTGCGCCCAGTCCCCATGCCACTGGAAGTCAGCCAATGAGGAGCACTTTTGTGAGACTGCCAGTTGTCCTACCCGCTCCATCCCCCAAGGTTTCAACTTTGTCCAATTTCCCAAATAATTCCAGTGCTTCACTTTCTCAACCCTCACAGGTGGTGACTGCCATTGGATCATCTTCACAGACAAACGTCACTCCTTGTCACCCTAAACAACTTGAAGTAAAGAAAGAGATGAAAACCAGTGAAGTGATGAAAGCACCAGCACCACCTCCACATCCATCGGCAAGGCCTGTGCTATTACAGAATAGTGTAGCTAAAAATAAATCACCACCTGTCTCGTCTAGTGCAGAATTGGTCGCTTCAAATCCGTCAGCAGCTAGGGAAAACTCTCAGTGTTCGGTAAATACAGAGAAAGAGAAGGCTGGAAAGGCAATTGCTGTTGTTAATGTTATTGTGCATAATAGTGTAGGTGATTTGAAAATCAAGGATGAATCTTTAGATGTGGCGAAGGACAGAGAAGCCACGAGTGAGAAACGGGAGGAGATTGCAAGTAAAAAGCAGGAGAACATACCAAGTTCCGAGGTTGGAGGTGGTGGAATATCATCAGTGGTTAAAAGTGAGACTGTTACTGAGAAATCAGAACAGAAAGAACAATAGATATGTGCAAGTTTTTATCTCCTGGGGGGACTGTTCTCTGTTGTTGTTGTTCTGTGTGTTGGTTAGGCATTTTAATTTGATCAAATGTTATTATCAGATCACAAGGGAAAAAGTCACCTCTGTTTGTATTGCTGTCAAGTCTCAAGTGCTTGTACATGGGTTTGGCCTTTGGTTGAAGAGCTGTTTGGCTGTAGCCTGTACTTGTAGCTTCAGGTGGATTAATAAAAATTAGGGGTGAGTATAGCTTTTCCGATTCTTTGGATCTCATAACTGTACAACTGCTTGTAGGTTCTTAATTCTTAATTGTAGTTTGGACTTTGGAACTTGTGTGTGTGGAAAGAGATGATGAACCTTAGCTAGAAATCGAGGTGACCCTCTACCCAAATCATTCAGCCCTGCTCTTTAAATCTTGCTTGGATTCAAATTTACTGTGGATAGTGGTTCCTTCCTGTGCAATATGTGGACAAGGGAAATTCTGACATATCTTGCTTCTTAAGTTAGTTATTTCACCTATTTGGCTATCAATTTCCTCTGTATTGGTGATTATTTTCGATTTTTTGAAAGTCCGTGGCATTATCTCTCCGTCATTTGTAGCTGAGCGAGTTCCTGTTGAGATTGGTAACGTCGTTCGATTGAACGCTCTCTAACGGTAGATCAACTATGGTTGACTATCCCGAATCCTTACCTTGTATTAAACAAAATCCTTAGCATTAGTCGCAACCTACCGGTGATTATTTTCAATTTTTCTAAAGTTTGTATCGTTTGATATAATCATTTCTAAAGTTCGTAGTTCTTTTACCAATAATTACTTATCATTTAATAAGATAACCATCTTATTTAAATGCAAGACTTTTACATTATTCCAATTTCTTTAGTTTTTTCATGCGTTCATTATCTATATCATTTCGTCGCTCAATCGATTATTTCATAAATTTTAGAGTTGTTCCCTCGTTTGTCGTGATCAATTATTTGTTTTGTTGTATTAATAAGTTGTATCATGATGGGTGATGCGCTTTAGTTTTATTCACGACGATTTGGAAGTTGTCGATTTTTTGAGTTTTTCGATCCACCGATTTGGGAAAAAAGAAGAAGCTAACGATCACATGTAAGGGCATAACAGTAATTCCAGTTGAAGTCGGAAATTCTTCAGCCCCAATCACCGCCGATCCCCTCGATCTTCCTCCTCACCGCCTTTCTCTTTCGCTCACTCACTCCTTTCCTTCTCCCTGAAATTGCCGCGGAGCCAACTCTGCAAACTCTAATTCACTCTTTTTAGGGTTTTATCTCTCTTTCTCTCTCTCTCTCTCTCTCTCTCTCTTCCACAAGAAACGATGAAATCCGCGAAGAGGCAGAAGATCGCACATATCAGCGAAGAAAACGTGTCCAATCTCATGCACAGGTATCGCTCTCCATCTCCCTCATCCTCTACCTGATTAGGGCTACGTTCTTGCAATTGCTGCTTGCTATCGTAGGTTTCGATTTCTCATATTTCCCCACTTTTTGGCGTATAAAGGTATTCAGCACAGAAAGTGCTGGCCTTGCTCCAAGAGGTTTCACAGTCGGCGGATGTTAAAATGGATTGGAACGCTTTGGTGAAGAAAACTGCTACTGGGATCACCAGTGCCAGGGAGTACCAAATGCTCTGGCGTCATATTGCCTACTTCGAGGAGCTGCTCGAGAAAGTTGACTATGGTGCCGAGCCTTTGGTTAGGTTCTTTCTCTTGTAGTTCCTCAACACCTGTTGTGAAATTTCGTTCTATGTTTTGAAATTTTTATGCTCTCGGTTTCTTTTTGATCAATATGCAAATCAGTTCTACTATGCTCTCAGTTTGTGGTGACTGTTTCGTGGGAATTTTTTTTTTTTTTTTTTTACAAAAATTTAGAATGTAATAACTGCTGAGAATGAGATGGCTGACTTTTTGGTGGGAGGAATTTGTATATTATGTCAACCAATTGCAGACCTTGCGAATGGCCAATGTTCAAATGAGTTGACTGGGTATGATCCTGGGATAAGGATTGCTTACTTGGCTATCTTTGATGGGCCTCAGGAACCTGTATTTTTCCTATTTGTAAACCTCTGGTCTTGTTGAAAATAAATATTGGCATATTAGGTGTTACCACTTGGCTTAAGTTCTGCAGTATGTCCATTTTGCTTTATGATCGTGCCTATGTGTTGCATTTATGGATCATGATGTGTTTGATGGAATAGTGGCATGAAGTTAGCCAAATTTTTAAGATGTTTATTATTATTGTCTGAAATGATAAAAAAAATATTATACTTCTTGAAGCTATTTATTGAACTTCAGTGCTCAGTACCTTTGAATCCTTGGATGATTGTTTGTAATGAAGAAATGGTACAATACAAGATTTGAAAAAACTTGGGGTACATAGTCATTTAGTACTATTTAGATGCTGAGAATTTACACTACTGAAGTATATTTAACATCTTTTTGGAACGTTTTTGGGTAACTAAGATGGCTACTTCAGACTCAAAACAAATATTATCTTTACATAGGATGATGATAGTGACTTGGAATATGAGCTGGAACCTTATCCTGCTGTCAGTGCAGAGGCTTCGGCAGAAGCTGCGGCTTGTGTAAAGGTCAGTTTGTATCAATATTTATGTAGCAAAAGCACGGTTCAGACTTCAGATCCTTTGAATGTTTTGTCATAACATTTTATTAGAGGGCATGATGGCTATTTGACTCATTTCCCCTTATGAAAGTTATGATGAGCTTCATTAAGAATTTAAGATATCTGAAATCTTGTTTGGCCTCGTTAGGTATTGATTGGTTCTGGCTTGCCGGGTGATTCCAAAGTCCCGAGCAGTTCAACCGTTGAGGTTCCTCTGACTATAAATATACCCAATGGGCCCTCAAATTCCTCATTGAAAAACTCTCTGCCAGCTTCAGTGCAAGGCACAAACATTACTGTTCCAGTTTCTTTTCAGAAACAACCAGTTTCTTCGGGATCTGTTCTGAAAAAATATGTTCCTGCTGGGACAACAGGTGAAGGATCAGATGCAAATGGGTCTACAAGCACCACTCTTCCTCCTCGTCGAAAGAGAAAGCCATGGACTGAAGACGAGGATCTAGAACTAATAGCTGCTGTTGACAAATGTGGCAAGGGGGACTGGCAAAGCATTTTGAAGGGAGACTTCAAAGGAGATAGGACTGCTTCACAACTATCTCAGGTATTTTCTCCTTCGCATATACCTTGATTCTGCTTTCCTTTCCATGCCTCTAAAAATTTTTAAAATAAATATGGTAGTGCTTTTTATGTTATGTTTGTATCTCTTACTTGCCCTTTTATTTTTCAATCAGTAATATACAAAAAATACTGCACATTATGCGGGCCTTTATGTTTATCAAAGATTCACAGTTTTTTTTTTTAATCTTTTGTCCAAAAAAAAAATTACTAGGATTGCACCATACTGCTAACTCATTGTCTTCTGCATCATCTCAGTTCTCAATAACTTGAACTAAGCTACTCCTATCATTGGGAAACCTTGCCATCTAGTTTGGTCAAAATGCCTCACGTTTCCCAGTTTTCCTGTTTTCATGGGGTGAAATGACTGGAAATTTGTTATGCTTGTTTGTTCTTTAAATGATACCTGTCTTGTGATGAACTGATGACTTCATTTCTCATTCCCTACATGAAAAGAAAAAGAACTGGACACTGGAGTTTCTTTTTACATTCTATCAACCACTGCTGATTTTCGTTACCTTTGCAGAGATGGGCAATTATTAAGAAGAGGAAAGGAGCTGCCACAACCACAAGTAGTAATCCTAGCACATTAAATTCCTCTAATGAGGAAAATGCAATTGTTAATAATCCTCTTTCTCAACCTCACCAATCTCAGTCTAATCCAGCTGGTGGCAATCCTATATCATCAAAACCTGGAACTTCATCTGTACCAAATCCTCGAGCTCCCCACAAAAAGGCCTTACTTAAACCAGTATCAAACTCAGATTCTTCTATGGTGACAAAATTAGCCGTTGCGGCTGGATCACACCTTTCTGATCAAGTCCTAGCTGCTAATCGGGCAATGGACATAGCTCTTAAGGATAATTTGTTGACAGGTTAGGGGTACTGTCATTTTGTTCTTGCTTCTTGTTTTCATATTGCTTGTGGACTGTTTGATCTTTGTAAAGCCATATTTTGAGTTTACAAGTTCTTGACATGCAAGGATATGCCGATTGCTTATGTGAAAATATCTAGTGAAGCACATCCGAGTTTAACTTGACAACTATTATTTATTCAGGACATCGCTTAGCTAATGCCTTTGTAGGTCTCTGTTGGATTTATTGATGTTCATGGAAGTTTCTACTAATGCATAATTTGATTTTTCTGCAGTTGGTAATGGAGCTTCCACAAGCAGTAATCCTGGTGTATTAAAAATCTCAAAAGAGGACAATGCAGTTGTGAACAATACTGTCTCTCAGCCCCAACAATCTCAGTCTAATCCAGTGGCTGCCAATCTCATATCATCGAAACCTGGAACTTCGTCATCTGTTCCAAATCCACGAGCTCCCCCCCAAAAGGCCCAATCAAAGCCATTATCAAACTCAGATTCTTCTACAGTTGCAAAAGTAGCAGTTGCAGCTGGAGCACGTTTAGCTAATTCATCAGAAGCAGCCACTCTTTTGAAGGCAGTTCAGGCAAATAATGCTGTCCACATCATGCCTAAAGGAGGAAGTACTTCGATTAAATCTTCTGTGACTAACCCCTCAAACCTAACACCCTCCAAAATTTTGGGGACTAACCGAACTATGCCCTTTGGAAGCCCAACGGTAAAGGCCAACCTTGTGAGACCAAATATGCCTTCTGCAACATCTTCTGTGCCCATTTCCCAAGCCACTGGAAGTCAGCCAGTGAGGAGCACCTTTGTGAGACCACCAGTTGTCTTACCCGCTCCATCCCCCAAGGCTTCAATTTCGTCCACATTAAATAATCCTAGAGCTCCACTTTGTCATGCCTCAGATGTGGCGACTGTTGGATCATCTTCACAGACCACTCCTTGTCACCCCAATAAAGCTGAAGGAAAGAAAGAGGAGAAAACCAGCACGGCAATGAAAGCCCCACCACCACCTCCACATCCATTGGTAGGGCCTATGCTACAGAGTATTGATGGTCAATCAAATCCAACATCTATCTCGTCTAATGCCAATTTGGTCGCAGCTAGACAGTTAGCTGCTAGGAAGAATTCCCCGTGTTCTGTGAATACAGAGAGAGATAAAGCTGGAAATGTGCCTGTTGTTAAAGTTGCTGCACATAATAGTGGTATTGATTTGAGAAAAAAAGAATGAATCTTTAGCTGAGGGGAAGGGCGGACAAGCTCTGAGTGAGAAAACGGCGGAAATTGGAAATATAAAGCAGGAGAACTTGCCAAGCTCAGAGGTTGGGGGTGCTGGAACATCAGAGATTACAAGTGAGATTATTGCTGGATCTATGAAATTAGAGCAGAACCAACAATAGGTATTTGCGAGCTTTATCTTCTGTGGCAATGGTTCTTTATTTTGTTGGTTTGGTAAATGGCTTAAGTTTGAAGGCTATAGATGCTAGTGTCAGGCTATCTGATGTGATTAAATGATGTTATGAATTTTTGAAGTTTCTAGTTTTGCAATTATCTTATCTTGAACAACTTTGTATCCGCCTATATGTTGTTTCTGAAAGACACTTTTTTATTCTGAGAAGTTATCATCAGATATTAGGGATGAATAAACTATCTTGATGAAGAATAATCAACCAAAACACCAGACTTGAAATATTATACCATTGTAGAATAATCAACCAAAACACCAGAATTGAAGTATTATACCTTTGTAAAACAATGATTTACTCTTTAAGTCATCTATCAAATAGAAAACCTCTGGTACAAGAACAACAAATTCCTAGGTGTAAATGTATGAACTTGCTAAATGGTAGTTACTGAAAAAAAAAGTTAAACAACAGAGCCAAAATCTACTAAGACGTTGCTTGTTTCTGCTTCTTCTTCAATTTCATCCCGAACAAGAAGGTGTGTAGTGGAATCCTGGTTTTGCTCATTGGTGACTTTATGATCCCTGAATAGCTCCTCTTGTGCTCGCACAGCTTAAATTCTTTATCCACCTTCACCAGTACCTTCTCAATCTCGGTCTTGAGTTCCTTCACCCTGCGACCCCCTGCTTGTAACTCTTCTTCAACTTTGCTGTTTTCCTGCTTCATGTTAAGGATTTCACCCTGAAATTTTGCTGCTTGAACATCACTCAGCTCCAAATGCCCACTTTGTTTTCCAGCATTCATAACCTTTGCTATCTCCTCCTGAATATTGTTCAATGAAAAGAAACGGCTCTTTAGCTCATCCTGAAACACCGCACTGTGCTCCAGCCACAAAGTCGTCTCTGTCTGTATCTCTCTCAGGTGCTTGTACAGCGGTCTGGCCTCTGATTGAAGAGCTTGCGGGGTGTTCTTGTAGCTTCCTTCTTGGTTCTTTGAATCTCTTAATCGTGATAGCTCTGCTTGCAGGTCCTTAAATGTGGTTTGGAACTTCTGAATGTGGTGGAAAGAGGTGCTGAACCTCAGCCAGAAATCAAGGTTCCCCTCTAACAGATCGTTGAGCTCTGCTCGTAATCTTGCTTGGAGTCTTGATACTGGGTGAGGCGATTCCTGCAGAGGATCCATGTTAGTGCTCTCTGCAACACTCATGCTTCTGGTTATAATCCCTGTTTTAGGATCATACAAATGGTGGAAAAGTGGCATCCTATCAGGCTCATCCTCAGGAGCCCGTGGTCTGTCAGTATCAGGTTGGGCGTCACTTGTTGTCCTCTCATCCTGTTCTTGTTGTTGTTGCAGTTCCTCCTGTTGTTGGTCGTCTTCCTTCGGAGTACTCAATTTCTCCAATCCAAGATCAACTTCTTCTTCTGGATTCCCTTGAAGTCCTTCGAGTTTCTTTCGCAAAATCTGATTCTCCTCATCCTTGGCCATTATGGTATTCCTCAGCTCCCTTGCATGAGATGCTAGCTCAAAGATGTGCTCTCGGTTCTTCTTCTCGGCTTCACTGAGCTTGATCTTGATGTCCTTGTAGTCTCTTAGGATCACAGTGTACTCTTCAACCAAAATCCTCTCCCTTTCTTCAATGTTGTTTGCGGACAGCCTTCTCCAGTTAAGCCCGTCTTTGTCCTCCAGCACGAGATCCTGCGCCTCTGTATCTACAGCAGCGCTCTCTCCTCCCTGCGACTTTATTGACTGCTTTTCCTCGGCATCTCCCTGCTTATGGTGATGCTCAGAGTGAACATCATGAAATGTCAAATTTTGTTGTACTCCCTTCTCGGGTTCTGCTTCAGCTTCGTGCTCATCTGTTGTTTCTGCACCTGAATCCTCTACCTCCTCAGCTGGCTTGACATCGTCGAGCTTCTCCTTGAGGAGATCAAGGTTGCAGTTCGCTTCAGTTAGCTCAGCATGAAAGTTGTTCTTCTGCTCTACGAGATCTCGGTTTAGAGACTTAACCTTGCTTAGCTCCTCCTCCAACTCTAGGATCCTCTTTGTCTTGTCTTTGCTTTGAGC
This sequence comes from Persicaria tinctoria, assembly GCA_037127255.1. Taxonomy (NCBI): domain Eukaryota; kingdom Viridiplantae; phylum Streptophyta; class Magnoliopsida; order Caryophyllales; family Polygonaceae; genus Persicaria; species Persicaria tinctoria. Next base: position 51,203,837 of record JBANSL010000008.1, read on the forward strand.
TATGATCTCCTTATTTTCCTCCAGGTACTTGATATGCTGCAGAAGCTCATCTATGTACTGCCTTAATCTCTTGAGCAAGCCATTCTGAGTAAAGACAGTTGTCTCGAAGTCCATGATCCGCTCTACCAGGTCGTCAATCTTATCAGCTAGCTCTGGCTCCGTGAGAGCTGCTTTGCAATCTACATTTAGCTGCTCTCTTACCTTCTTTCTGAGTGAATCTAAGTCAAGACCCTCCTCTGGTTCAATATTTCCAGCTATCGTATCAAAGCTTTTCGGTTCTAGAGGCTCGTCTTTCGGTTGCTGAGAACCATGGCCTTGGTGAATTTGCTTCTTGAGAGCCTCCAACTTCTCATGGGCCTCCTTAATTCTTGCATACTCGGCCTTGACCTCTTTCATTGACCTCTCTTGCTCCCCTTGCAGCTTGTTCAGGGCTTGTGAACACGATGTCAGAGCCGTGGTGGCCATTAGTCCTCGAGCCTCGTGGTCTTCGATCACAGTTCCAATGCCGAACTCATCTTGCAGATTGTAAGCTCTGACTTGCAGCTCTGTGATCTTGCCTTCAATCTCATAAAACTTGGCCAACCCAGTCTCGTACGAGCTCTTCAGAAACTCCTTCTCGGTTTGCAAGGCAAGTATATCCTTCTGAAGCACATCAATCTCCTTGACAGCCTCTTCTTTGGTAAGCCCAGACGTGATTGCGGACATCACAGAGGCAGCATTACTGGATGATCTCTTCAGCTGCTCTTTCCTAGAAGCTATTATGGATTCACCCCTCAGAGATTGGGGTGGCAGCTTTGGAAACTTGGGCGCTTTTGGGAAGTTTTTCGGGTCTGCTGTAACGCTTTGTAAAGGAACAATGGATCCAAGTGAGCTGGTGTCATCATCACTCTCCATGGCCATTTGGACTTGCTCAGGAAACACAGCAGCTATAGTTCTATTAGCACTCTGTAGATCTTTGGATAGGTGATCATATCTCTCGGCTAAGGCTCGGTATGCCCTGTAGGTCTCCTCAACAAACTCGATGAGCTCCGGTCTCTTCTTGTAGTACATCTCTGCTCTCTTGGCAAAGGAGTCTCCTTCTTGGTCTATGATTTTCATCATGCTTTGCACCCTGCCCTCCATATCTGCACATTTTAACAGGTTCATTTTATTTTTTTTCCTTTTCTGCCTAGAATTTCTGAAATTCATTCAGAACATATCTTAAATCCATTTGTTCATTCCTAAAAATGTATCTCACATTTTGAAGAAGGATTAAATTGAAAATTAAAGCTAATGGATATCAGATCATCTGATATATATTGTCCCTATTTTTGGTTTCAGAAGGTGAAAGTCGTTTGAAATTACCTAGATGTCAACACAGACAATGCATAAAGACAATGTAATGAAGAATTGAAGATGATCAATTGATTGAAAAAAAAAAATTGCTAGGAAAATGTTTCGTACCGACGAGATTTTGTTCTAGCCATTTGGACTGTTTGGTCCTAATATGGCTTGCCCACCACCAGGAATATGCAGTGGTTGCAGCTCTATGCAGCATTGTCACCTATGGCTCGTGGTGGCTGAAACACACAAACTCTCACAACTCACAAGGGAGAGGGAGATTAGTTCATTTTGGAAACCAACAGAAATTAGGATTTCGACGCGTTTACCCTTGAGAGAAGTTGGACAGTCTCTGTTGTTGATGGTTTGTGAGTTTCCTTTTCTCTCTCTTTTTTCCTACTAACTTGAAACTAAATGTGGAAGGGAGGATAGCTCGCTACAAGGTAGGTGTTTGATGAATTCCTGGCAGTTGTGTGTTCTCCAGATCCTGGTATCTGGGAGCTGCACTCGTGTTTACTATGAATAGCCCACATGTTTTTCTTCTTTCTAAAACAGCTTAATTGACCAAAATCCATGTCTTGGAATACCCTTTTGCCCTTTCCAATTAAATATAGGATAGCCAAATATAGTAACTCAGTAAAGCTTATTTTCCTCTTATTGTTGACCATGATGCGATGAGGAACATGCACCACTTAACCCTTTTGAGGTAGTGTTTTGCATTTCGTGAACTGGTGTTTGATGTGGTACTGTTTTAAGGTTTCAACTTTCAACTAGAAGTAAAAGTTGAAGTTGCGTTTTGTCAGCACTATCAAATGAAGCGGTCTAGAACGCCATTGTTTCAACTATCCCAACCCAACCATTATCGCTATTATTAGGCATTTCAAGGACACAGATATATCTTCCAAGGATGGAGATGTGATTGGCTGATTGCAGAGTCGAGAAAGTGGCAAGTAACTGCCTGAAACAGTTTTACTTCTTTTTTGCTTTTCTTGTTCATGTGTTTGTTATCTGAAAATACCAACACCAAGAACTTGCAAAAAAAATTCCAGACCTTTTGCAATGTGTTCAAATCAATTCCTGAAACCCTTTAGAAAAGCCATGGGATACCTCAAGGCTTAAGCAGCCAAGGACTTGAAAAAAAAAATCTGGGTAGAAAAACGACTGAGTAATCTTCACCATACGGATTGCAACGGAAGGGAGGAGAAGTACAAAATCTTCTCTGAACTAGATATTGTTGATAAACAAGGTAGTATTGCAATGAAGAACTTCATGTCGAATGCCTGTAGAATTTGTACTGTACTGTGCTTCTCACACAAACACAAACATGTTTACAACAAAGAATGCTGAACCATGAAATAAACAATCGTATGCAATAGTTATCAACAGTCCCACCAGGGTAACACTGAAAGATTGTTCTTCGTGTTCTTGTTTCATATATATACACAAGCCAACATTGACAATAGGAACAATTGAAGGAGCAAATCTACAATCATGAAATACAACAGATGCAGTGCTTCTGAACTACACAATACAAATCCCACCTCCCAAATTGTTTAGCATCCTTTACATATTGGTTGAAATGTTGAATCAATTTGCAATTTTGTGAGCTTTTTTTTTTTCTATTTACATAATTTGATTTAATTGTCACATTAGATAAAACACTTATAGCAGCGGGCGGACTTCAAATCCAACAACAGCTTCCAATCTCCATTCCATCGGATTGAATTGAATACAGTGTATCTCTTCAACATTAAACATGGCCTGAATCGCTGAAACCTGCTCATGGTTTGTGTTCTCAGCACTCGCAGACGGATCAATGACAGCAAATGTAGGATGCACTGCTTCTGCTGATGCAAAACTATGCTATCGACTCTTTTTGTCTGAACGAGTAACATCACGGGATTTCCTTTTGCATCACAGACAAATAGGGAAAGAAAAGCACCTGTACACATCATCTGGTTTGAAGAGATTATAGCCACTGCTCGACATACCTTTTGCTATCTGAAAAAAAGAGGAACACATGAATACTAAATAAATATCACTCCTTTCAAGCCATCTCCAACTAACCAAGGCGATTCTAACAAATAGGAATGACAGTAAAAGTGCAGTTATTTATTTAGTGTTTGAAACCGTAGAATCAACTGATTTAAACAACAAGAGGATATTAGTAGCAAGGTCAGCAAATGGCCAAACAAACGACGAACAACATCGAGTGGAATTTGAATTAAATTTGATCCAGAAATGACAGAATAGTTTAATCTCAAATCTCAATCTCATGAATCATGCCATGTTATAGATTTACCAGTGGGAGAATGCTCCGCTGAATTCACCTTTGCCTCAACAAACTCGCTCATCCCTTCCCCGGCAGCTGTATTCTTAGAGCCATAACACGGAACCAGAACACCGAATCCACCATCCTTCTCGTCGTCACTCAGGAACCCCGGGGCATGAGGCTCGGACCACCCAATTGACCAATCAGATGCATCCGAATCGGAATCAGAGATACAGCCCCCATCAGATGGCACTATAACCACATCATGCTCCCTGTCTATTTTCTGCTCCTGGCGAGCGTGCAATTTTCTCTTGACCCTCCTTGGTTTCGATGTTCTACTACTACCCCCAACAATCAGTGGGAATCTCAGGGTTTCTGATTCCCACAAGTTCAGCTCAGTTGCAGGATTCAGAGAAGTTCCATTCTGAATCTTTGGCTCCTTTTGCTTACCTCCCAGCAACCACCAGGAAAGATGGGTAAGCGCAAGAGACATATATCAAACAACAAATTTTGAACAAAGATCAATTCCCCCAAATCTGCATCCCAGTACAAAAAGTCAGGTAAGTACCAAATGAAAATTCCAATTGCAAAACTAAATAAAAACAAAATAGCAATATAAAAAACCCCTTTTCTGAATGTTTTTACATTTCGATCAATTCAACGACCCATCTCCCAAAATTGACAGCTCCTAACAGAAAATTACCGTTCTCAGTTGCAAAACTTGAGAATAACACATCAAATGAAATAAAAAAGGCCCCAAAGTTCCGCGAAAAGGGGAAACAAAGAGCCCCACTTTTTTTTTTTTTTTTCACTTTGGGGAAAAAATCCAATCTTTTTTGCATAACCTAGCCGCCCAGGAGGAAACAAATTAACTTGCCTTCCCGTCAACCTTCAAATGCAAGAAAAATTGATCGCAGCACCACACGCCAACGAATCGACGGAGTAAACGAAAGGGAAATTGCAATTGCGTACCTCTCAAATTTGAACTCGGTTGGCTTCCACGAAGCAACCCCTTGAAAAGTCCCCAAATTTCGGCTATTCGAAACACTAATCAGGGGTTAATTGCAATTGGAGGCCGACCTGGTTTTCACTGCTGCTTTTTGGAAGCTCCGAATTCCAATCATCAAATTTCATTTCATTTCATAATCAGTCATCGTCGCCTCGTCGTCATCGTGTCAACCTTTTTTATTACCCGCGAGTTCATTCCCTCCACGAAAAATATACGATTTTTAATTTGGAAAATAAAATACCGGAATTTTTTTATCTGGTGTGTGCGGGCGCAGTTAATAGAGATCCAGGTATTGGACCTGATTGAGATTTTGGTGGGCAGGGTATGGATTTGTTGGATGTGATTGTGTGGCGTAGAAGATGATGATAGATAAATTGATTATCTATGTAATGTGGATATGCCAAGTCAGCATTTTCGGCTGTTTAAATCCTCTCTCAAAGCCAACGGTTTACGGTTGCAACTTGTATCTAACCAAGGGCCCAACTGCCACTGGTCTGGAAATTGAAATGTTTGCCCAAATAGATGAAGGCTTCATTGGGTCCAAGAAAGACCAGCATCGGCCCATAACCCGTCAGGAATTTAGACTTGGTTAGTGAGCCGAAAGGTCTCGTATCTCCTCCGGTAAAAGTTTGAGTTAATTCGACTCTAAAAATGGCACTTTTACAAATCATTCGGGGATTTACGCATGGGTAAATTCGCGCAGAACACAACTTTCAATAGAGATAGAGAGACTCAGAGATAGAATATTGAGAGCTTTGCCTGCAAAAACACTGACGGACTAACTTGTCGAAAAGTTAGTATGTGATTCTAACATCTTCGGTCTTTATCTTATGGTTGCCTTTTTCTTAGGGAATGCCTTTCAGAACTTCCCATGATGTTAGTTGGAAGGTTAGTAGCTGTGTCAGCTTGTGTGTAGACATGGCCACGGGTCCGATCGGGTCGAAAACCCGGGGTATGACCCTAAACCTGACCCAGGATTCCGACGGGTCGGAGTGCCGGGTTGGCCACGTGGCAACAAAACCGGGTACCCAATGGGTTTTGTAGGTCGACCATCCGAGTCAAACATATTTTTTTTTTAAAAAAAAATGCTTTTAAACCCAAAATAAATCTCAACTCATCAGGTTGACAAAGCATGATATGTGGGAAGAAAAGCTTGGATTGTGGAAATGACAAGTAGGAGTATGAGAAGATATATATAGAGAGAGAAAATAGAGGTAGATTAGATAGCACACTTTCGACGTGGGACAGAAATATGAGATATGAAAGAAATTGTGATAAATTGATGTTTCGACGAATCGAATTATATTATGTAAAATGAAATGTAATTTAAGTCTTTGGATTATATGATGTAACATATAATATAATTAAAGTGTTTACCTCTTAGGATTTAATGAAATGAATAACACATGGTGATGAAACACCATGATACAATATATCAAGTTATGTTAGATTAATCTTCCTATCTAATTCAATTGATAATTGTGTTGATCCATTAATCAATCATAAGTGGTTTACCCAATATTATATTTCATGCTTGTTCTTGAAAATCCAAAGTTCTATATCATTTTCAAAATAATCGAAAACTCGATATTAAGGATACCATACAAGTGTAACAACTTTATCAATAACAATATTTGTATTCTTTGAAATTATATCATAAATACTCCTAACTTAGTATCATATAGAATGATTTCATAGCGGATCCACCAAATAACATAAATGTTTAAGGTATTGTGTTGAACTTCACACTTTCTTGTTACCCGTTCGTTATTTTAATCTTTCATAATTGATAGGTAAAATATTTTTCAAAAAAATAATATTTATGTAAAGTGTAGTACTAGTGTTTGTATATGATAAAAAATTATAAGTATGGATTGACATGAAAAAACCGAATGATAGAGATTGAAGACATGACTTAGTTTCTACTTGTTTTTGTCCCACATCCCATCCCACATTGAAAGTTAGAGCAAAGGGAAGGGTGGTAAGTCTATAAAATAAGCAAATGTTGGGTAGGATCTATACAACATGCAATGCATGACAATTTACACATTATGAATAAATAAAATTCATAATAATTGTAAATATAAATATAAATTCTAGTTTTTTTAGTAATTTTTTTTAAAAAAATAAAAATATTTGATGACCCATTGGGTTGACCTGTCGGGTCACGGGTTCTATTTTACTCGATCTTGGCTCTCAACCCGAGCCGACCCTTCGACCCTAACTCGGTAGGTCACGAGTCAACCCGCCCGACCTGTGACCCGTGGCCATGTCTAGCTGTGTGTGTCAAAGGGGTGTGTGACCCGTGGCCATGTCTAGCATTGTGTGTCAAAGGGGTGTGTTCTCCAGGAATCTGACCTTACTCTTGATGAACTTAGAAGCATCGACCCCATATTTTCTAAGGATGTCTATTATTGTCTTGGTGCAACAAACTCCATCAAGAAGATATCATATGGTTTACTGGTTCGAAATGTGTCTCAAAACAACTTGATTCCTGGGTTACCTAAGTCAAAATAGAGTGATAAGACCTAGGTGCCTACTAGAGAGATGGTTTTTGCTTGCGTTTAAGTCCAAAACCCATGCTAAAATTCCACATTCATTGGGTGTGTTATGTCTTTTGCGGATCAGCGCCTGAAAATCAATAGTCGGTTAACTGAACTTCGCAGTATTCTGCAATGGCATGCTAAGGGGAAGGTTTTTATAAGTCATAACCAAGCAAGTGAGCAATCAACCAAGGATGCATCCTTTATCATGCCAATGCAGAAGCCATTATTATAAAGATACAAATTCAACAAGTTGCAATTCAAAATCAACAGCAATGAAAAAGAAAGAAATAAAGGGGTTTCTAATCCCAACACAGCTGTATTCATAGTGATTATATGAAGAATGACAAGTTTGTGTAATTTTACCATTTTTGTATCCAGAAAAAGCTTAAATATCAGATGTTTTCACACTTATTTCTTACAACTAGAGCATAGGAAGACTGCACAAATTACAACCAAATAAATATATACACACCCAGTTGATGCATTAGCATGACAAAGATTTGATCCCGAAAACTTCTTAAAGAAAACAAATGCTCTCCAAGTTGATTATTTATGAGAAAAGTGGGGTTCCTGATTGATCAGCAGCAGAAGAGGGCTGTAACGCCCGGATCCTGATGTCAAATTTTCTATAGCTGACGGATTCAGGCTTGACAGGGCTAGGTTCAGTTCCAGCTGGTACAAGTGCATAAGATTGAGTACGATCATTGTAAGCGTTGCCAATGTGGTTCCCACATTTTCTGCAAAGAAGCTTGGTTTTCTTCCTGATCAATCCCCAAGATTTCTTTGAACGGAAAAAAGGTATGCACTGGATCTCATCAACTTGCGTGAATCTGCTCTCGTCAATCTGGAAGAACGAAATCATCCCACGTTTGATTGACTTGCCATATTTGGAGCCAATGGTGGCAGTGTTTCGGTTTGAAGAGCTCAGACTCAGATCGTAGCCACAAGAACCACAGCTGCATAAAAATGGAAGAACATGTTGCAGTAACCGAAGGAGGATATGAAAAGTTCAGTTAAACTTTGATGTTTAATTTGTTATATGATTCTTTAGATTGGAGGATATGAAAAGTTCAGTTAAATTTTGATGTTTAATTTGTTACATGATTCTTTAGATTGGAACTCGCCATTTACACTTTTGAGACATATGTATCGATTAACGCGATTAACGAGGTTACTGAAAGTGATGCATTGCGAGCTTACCACAAAGTTCATCCAACATAAGCAATTCAAAAGTGCCAAGAAACTTAGATTATTCTGACACCAGTGTTGTTGGATTTCCCAAGGCATACAGCAAGAAATTCATACAACATAAGCAATTCAAAAGTGCCAAATTTGCCTGAAGACTCCAGTAGAGGCAAAAAAAACCAGTTCTTTCAAGCAATATTCAGGAAGAGCTTTACGAAACTAATTTGAGTACATTTCAATGATTTTCTCTGATCTCACGAGATCAATCTAACAAGATGCCAATGAGTACACCACTTAAAAGTTTGTAGCACAAAAGTCAAAAGATTTCAAACAAACCTCAACAAACAATTAGAAACCTACAGGTTTAGAATCACGGTTTCTTCAATTTCGCAGAGAGACACCTATTTAGCAATTTGATTGAAGGAAACAAAAGGAATCGTATTACGGCTACAATTGACAATAAGGACAACTGAAATCGCCTAATTCCAGGAAAAATCCATCAAATTGATAGCAATTGCCTCAAAATGAAGCTCCTCCTTTATTCACCGGAAAAGAAATGTAGAAATCGCATCTGGAAAAACCTAATAATAAACCGATTCCTAGATCGAGCGAAAAAGGTACCTGTAAGTGACATCTCTTTGACTTCGGGAAGCGGATGAGGAAAAATAACGATGACTGTCATCATCAAAGGAATCTATTTCCGCTGTCTCCATGACGCCCAATCACAGCAGAGATGGGAGATCTGGATACAGAAATGGAGGGGGAAATAGAAAGAGTGAGAAGTAATAGGTGTGGGCGAAACCCTAAACCCCTAATTGGAATTGATCAACAAATGTGAACAGGAAAACCATTAATACACAAAGACTTTGGGCCTTTTGTGGGGAGAGAGAGACATGGAGAATGACGGAGGGGAGACCGACAGAGATGTCCCTTTTTATCTTATTTTTAGTTACTCCTTGAGTAAGTTATAACCTGTCAAACGGGTCAAAGTGCACGGGTTTGGGTCTCATCGTTTCGGGTTAGATGAAATTTTGCGAGGTAATTTTGGAGTATTGCAATTTTAGCGAAGTATAAAATTTCTTGGCATATTTCACGTGGTACTCCTGTGGTTTTCAATTATTTCGTCTCGTGTCCTTTCTGGTTAATTTTAACAGCTCAATCGTTTCTCCGTTAGTTTGCAATTTAAAAAAAAAAAAAGGCCGGAGAACAGACAGAGAGCGAAGAGAGAGCAAGAACGCAAAGAAGAAGGCCATGCTGGAGAACAACCCTCGTGCCCCTGTGCTCGGATCCGCGGCTCGAATGGGATCCTCCTGTTGGACACCAGCCCATATACCATCGACGCCACAGGCTCGGATCTCTCGTGCATTTCTTCGAACACTTGTCGTGCTTGGGAAAGCTTCCCCTTCCTACAGAGCCAATCAATTACTAAACTGTAAGTTGACAGCCCCAATTCGTTCATCCTCTCCACCCTCATTGCCAGAAAGAGCTTCGCTTCATCAAAGTTATTCCTCTTGAAGAACGCCTTGATCATCTTGTTAAAGGTAACAGTATCAGCTTCGATTTCATCTTTCGCCATCAAATTCCAGAGCTTTGACGCCTCAATCACATCGCCACGATCACAAAACCCACAAATTAAGTGCATGTAAGTGACTCCATCGGGCTGAATCCACTCCTTCAGCTTAAACACAACGTGTTTCACCTCATCCACAAGCTTATCCCTACACATGCCCAGATGCCCCCCACAACCAAATTTTGGGTTTCCATGCTATAAAGGTATCCATGGGAGTTCACGGTGGAAGAACTCAACACACTTTTTCAACTCCCTGGCGCCGCCGAGGGTCCTCAGGGCGATCGGACGAGCCCTATCGTGAGGAAACGACGTTCTAGGGCTTTGTGTAGGAGCTCCCAAAAGAGGTCGAGGTTGCGGGACTTGCCGACGACGTCAAGGAGCTTGGTGAAGGAGACGGGAGAATGTGAGAAATCGGGGCGAGTGAGGGTGAATTGGAAGAAGAGGTGAATGGGGCGGGTGAGGGTGAATTGGAAAAAGAGGTGAACATCCCTCGAGCCGCGGATCGGAAAGCACAGGGGCACGAGGGCTGTTCTCCGGCATGACTTTTTTCTTCGCATTTTCTCTCTTCGCTCTTTATCTGTTCTCCAACCTCTTTTTTTTTTCGGAAATTTCGCGAGGTACCCCTGAGATATTGCAATTTTCGTGAGGTATACAACTCTTTTACATATTTCGTGTGGTGCCCCTGTGGTTTTCATTATTTTTGCCCCGTGCCCTTCTTTGTTAAACTTAACAGACAGGTGGAGCTCCGTTAGTTTTCAATTTTTTTTTTAAAAAAAGAAAGAAAGAACGGACAGAAAGATAAAAGCGAAGAGAAGACCACGACGCCCGCACGAGAGAGAGCTCGAAGGCCGGCCGCCAGGTCGGAGCTACAACGTCGGTGAGAACGTCGCCGGTCGTCGGAGGTATAGAGTTATCGGTTGCCTAAAATTTTTCGTTCTTCTTAGTTTGTGGGAGAATTGAGCGACCCTTTTGTGAAGACGATCTCACAGAGAAGAAGTGAAGAACTACCTCACGATGAAGACACCTGTCAAAACACAACCCGACCCGGTGACCCGACCCGACCGACCCGGAAAATTTCCGACCCGAACCCGAAAATTTTGACCCGAAATTTTTTTTCGACCCGAACCCGAAAAACCCGAAATTTTTCGGGTAATCTGGGTTTCGACCCGGTAACCCGATTGACCCGGTAATTTTGACCCGATTTACCCGATTGACCCGGTTGATTTATAATTATATATAATTAATTTTTTTATATATAATTAAAATTTATCACAAAATTATCAAATAATGATTTTTTAAATTTAAAAAAGAAAAAATTGGCAAACCCGAAATCGACCCGAACCCGACCCGAAACCCGATCAAACCCGAGTTCGAGTCAACCCGAAAAACCCGAAACCCGTTTTACCCGAGACCCGTTTTACCCGAAACCCGAAGTGACCCGACCCGAACCCGACCCGAATGACCCGTTTGACAGGTCTAACTATGACTGTGTAGTGGTGGAGGTAATTTCTTCTTCTCAATCTATAATTTAAAATTTTAGGGTTTTTAGATTTATAATTTTTGAATTGGGGTTGGATTTGGGAATTTAAGGTTTAAGAATTGTTGTTCTGAATTGGGAATTTATGGATTGTTGTTCTGAATCAAGGATTTAAGGATTGTAGTTCCATGTATCGATTAGTGAAATAGAGTTTTAGATTTAAATTTGAATTCAATTGCTTATTTCTTCTTTGAACTGAATTCGTTAAACTTTGTTCCATTTAGCAGCTGAATTCTTGGTTCATTGTTTTTTGAATTGATTCCTTGGACCCCATCTTACTAATTTAGTGAAGGTGGAAATGCCAAGTCAAATCATCGGAGGGACTGCATATATTGTTTTACTTGTTGATTCCATTGGTTTGGTTTGCATATTTTTTTTCTTTTGTTATTTATTCCAAAAAGGGATTGTTTTTTCCCCTTGCACTGAAATGCCATTTTATCCGTGTTTGTTTAAGACCAGCTATATTCTCTTTTTAGTAATGGCATTGCAATTCTTGGCTTAATCTTGCTGAAGCTTATCTAAAAGTGATTTCAAAATTAAGTTCGAGTCTAATGATGGTGGTTTCAAAATGAAGTTGTTAATTTAAATTTATGAAGGTGTCGTGACAAAAATGAAAGAGGCACATGAGAATGATCAAGCACCATTCATGATGCTTTTTCCAGGTTCTAATACTTTCATCCTCTTGTGTATATAATATGCTAATATGCTATGGACCTGGTGAATTTCTTACCTTGTACGGAGTATAACATTAGATTTAGCAAATACTTTGTTTTCTGCATGAATCCCTAGTTTCATTGGCATATCGCATATTCAACTTTTAATGCAGAGGGCATTACCACAAATGGAGATTTCCTCCTCCCATTCAAAACGGCTGCATTCTTAGCAAGTGTTCATATTCTTCCCATGATTCTAAAATATACATACCGAAGATTTAGTCCTGCTTGGGATTCCATGGCGGGAGTAAGTTCCTTAACTTAGTCTTTGTAACAATCTAGATTCTGTAGTAATCAAACTCCATGTTATAATTTACATGCTGCATCATTGGAACTATTAACTACAATTAGTTGAACTATAGACTTTACTATCATTGCTCACCCTAATTGAAAACAGTGAAGATAGAATATATTTGATTAAAACTTTCTCCTAGAAATTAGATTATATCTCAATTTTAAATTCTAAAAGCTCTCCTCTTGACCAACTTATTTAATTATAAAAGTTGTCCTTATGAAGCACACTAAGTGGCGAGGAAGTCTTTAACTGTGTTCGTAAAATATTCCAAGTGTTTGAATGTGGTGGGATATGCAATGCATGCATTTTCGCTAATCTGTGCTCTCGACTTCAATCTGAATGTTGCAGGCCCGACATGTTGTTCTTCTATTATGTCAATTTGCAAATTACATTGAGGTTACAAGATTGTCAGTCTTCAAAGGAAGAGAAAGAAAATCCAAAACTATATGCCACTAATGTTCGGAGATTAATAACTAAGGAGGTATATGTTTACCTCTTCTTCTAAAAGGATGTTATGCTTCATATATATGCAAGAGGATGAATCTGAAATGATTTTCACCACTGAGATAAAGAAAAAAGGTTTGTTCATAAAAAGCTTTTAGCCTATTAGCTCAAAATGGGAGAGCAATGTGCTTGTGCACAAAGATGTGGGTTCGAATCCCGCATAGGCTTATTGAATTCATAAACCAATATTTATCTTCTTTGATTGAGGCCATTACCTAGTTATGTAAAGCAAAGAGATGATTACATAAAACAAACTAAATATCTAGATTTTTGTATTAGCCTATGTGGGAGTCGAAAGCAAAGAGATGATTGAGGCCATTACCTAGCCTATGTGGGAGTCGAAATTTCGCCAGGGGTACCTGGCGAAATTTCCATTTTTTTTTTAAATTGCAAACTAACAGAGAAACGATTGAGCTGTTTAAATTAACCGGAAAGGGCACGAGGTGAAATAATTGAAAACCCCCGGGGTACCACGTGAAATATGCAAAAGAGTTGTATACCTCACGAAAATTGCAATACCTCAGGGGTACCTCGCGAAATTTCCTTTTTTTTAATTAGGTGAAAATTCGAGGTCAGACATACCTGAACCTTGAAGACCGACAAGTCGCCAGATGGATAACCATCACAAATAAACAAAAATACAACAAAGGTGCAAGATTCAGGTAAAAGAGATCTACAAAGCGAAACAAAACCCAACTAAACCGAAGGAGATGAAAGCGTAGACGATGAAACGAAGTCAAGCACTACCCAAAAGCAACACCGCGGGTCGACGGTACATCAGGAGTCACATGTGGGCAGTGAAGACGAACCTCAAAGGAAAAAGTCTTCCGGGAAAAGGAGACGCCTCATTTCGGGTTAGATTATACATTACACTTCGTAGGGGTGTTATATGAGCCGAGTAGCTCAAGTTTGGCTTGGATTTGACTAGATAAAAGCTCGGCTCGAACTCATTCATTTTCTAAACAAGCCGAGTATGAGCACATTTTAAAGCTCGACTCTATCGAAAGCTCGAATTTTGTGAAATTTCTAAAATTTTCTTTAAATTACTATGTGGTGAGCAAATAGGGTTGGTTAATGCTCCTCGAAAAACGCTCGGCTTGAGCTTGTTCATTTCTTAAACGAGCCAAGTATGAGCACATTTTTAAACTCAAATCTAAATTTAGGCTCGGCTCGAGCTCAACTCATTTCTAAACGAGCTAAATATGAACAAGCAATACTCGGCTTGTTAAGCTTGAATTACAACTCTATTACTCTGTATTGGTTAGGGCAGTTTGGCGGGTCCATTAGTATCCCTCAGGATTCCATGTTTTTTTTTGGATAAATTAATACTAAAAACTGAAACCCAAGCGAAATGAAGAATGGCATGTCAAAGATGCAGATGAAGAACGAAGTCAAGCGCCACCATGGTAGCACCGTTAACCAACGCTACATCAAGACGCTATCTCTTGTGAGTAGTGAAGATGAACTCCAAAGAAGTGCCTCCATGAAACGGAATCGTCCCGAACACACCACCACGACCCCGACCAGTTCCGACTTTGGAGCCGCATCATCAACCAAACCAAATCACACCTAGGATCGCCAAGAAGAACAAGAGCAGAACAACCAAACAAACAATGTCAACAAGTTCAAGATCTTGCAAAGCAAAGGGGTCAAATGAGATCCAATCAAAGGAATTCATCATTTTCCAGCATTCATTTTTTTTCTTTTTTTTTAATGAAAATTGGAGACACTTGGGCTCAAGTAACCCAAGATTTGGGCCCAAGGAACTCATGAACTGGGCCCGAGGAACACGGTAGAAGCCAACGATGGCTTCTGTTGGCGGAAGAGGGAACCTGCCAGAGGCGGATCCACGGGGGGCTCGGGGTGGCTGAAGCCCTCCTCCCATCCTGAAAAAAATGTGTATATTTTTTTTTTATATTATATATACTGAGTTTTATTGTAATAAAATTAAATAAAGTGACAATGTAAATCGAAGGATGCGTTGGCTCAGTGGTGAGAGGTGGAGTGGGAAGTCATGTGGGGAATCAAAACGCCCAAGTTCGATTCCCACTTTACTTTTCCCCTTTTCTATTTGTTTGTTGTTATTTTCAACCCCTTTTCTATTCTATCTGTTTGTTTATTTTCAACTTCAAATTAAAACCCTTTTCTATTTGTTTGTTTTTATTTTATTTTCAACCCCTTTTCTATTATTCTATCTGTTTTTTTATTTTCAGCTTCAAATTAAAAGCCCTTTGTTTTTATTAATAAATTTAGGGGGAATCAATTTGGGGTACATTTTGATTAGGGTTTGTGATTTTGATAATAAATTGTGAGAAATTGTGATTAGAATTTGTGGTTTTAAGAAACAAATTTGTGAATTTGCGATTTGGGATTTGGCATTGTGCCTTATGGTTTTGATAAATAAATTTGTGAATTTGTGGTTTGTGATTTGGAATTGTGGTGTGTGAATTTGTTTTTATAAGAGTATATAATATGGACAAGTAAATAACCCCTTTTTTTTTCAATTCAACGGATAGTTATAGCCTTTTATTCAACAGCAAAGGGTTCAAAGGGTACATTCATAGAGCAAGATCCCTTCTAAGCAAGTAGGGGGTATGTTAGTTCAGTAAACGAAGAAGGTAAACATAATGCCCCAGCTTTGCAGTCATACAAAATTAAATCAGCTTGTAATTTTTTAAATTAGTGTTGAAATTTTAAAAGATATATATTTTGGATATGAGTAAGTAAGATACCTTACACAACTCATAAGAATATATACATGCAAAAAAAATATTTTTTTCATACATACAAGGGAAAAAAAAATCTCGAAAGCTTTTTTAGCCCCCCCCTCCGGTAAAAAAATTCTAGATCCGCCACTGGAACCTTCAATAGGAGTCCAAGGGACCACTACTGGCGGCATCAACGGTGAGAATGGGAGCGCGCGTTAGGAGGTTGCTCTAGTGGACGTGATGGAAGGAGCAGGGTCGGACTGAGTTTTTGATGGCCTGAGGCGAAATTTGAAATGAAGCCCCACTACTATATAGTATGTATATACATAAATAGAATAAATGGTTTTTAAATAGTTTTCTCATACAAAAAAAAAAAACATTTAAATGAAACTTAAAATTAAAGAAAATCATTTGGCCATCGCTTAACCAGATGGGGGAAGTAAAATAAAATAAAAAATCAAATGCACCAAAAAATACGAGAATTTAAATTAAAAAATCAACGATTGTTAAAATCTAAAAAAAAAAATCAACCGGGTGGTGGACCTTGCCTATTGGGGGGGGGGGGGGGGGGGGGTTGAAATTGTCTAACTAACGGGGGAGTGAAATAATTAAAAAAAAATCAACCACACATGAATTTAAATTCAAAAAAATGAACTAGCACCGAGTATCGATCCTTAGAGCACGTGAAAAAAAAAGAATTTTATCTACATCCTTAACCAACCAGGCTACTCTATCCTTAACCAACCAGGCTACTCTATTTTTACGTAATAATACAGATAATATAATACTAATAGAGATGGAAGGAGGTAGAGCCACGAAAGCTAAAACAAAGCTCCAGAGATCCGACATCGAAGTCGACCACATAAAAAATTGGTGGAAATGAAAGAAATTGGACCAAACTTAGAATGGCTATGAGGATGCGAGGGTGCGAGAGACGGAATTGGTGAAAGAGAGAGTGTGGAGCACCATTGTGGTCGGTCGGTAGTGGTCGACGGTGGAATCTCGGTGGACAGGGTGTGGTCATGACTAACGCGAAGGAATTGCCCCAGAAAGTGGTGGTGGATTGGTGTGATTCATGGGGTCACCCATGTGTTCTTTCGATAAGTCGGGTTTTTTTATTCCATTATGTATACATCAGCATTCCATGCTTAAAATATATAATATAAATACGAGGTTGGGTCAGGTGTTTACACCCCTTATTGTATTTTGTGTTAACAAATATAGATCATTGATTGATTAGGAATGAATGAGTGAGATTAATTGAGACTTTCCTTTTTTATTTAAATAAAAAAGAGTAGGTCCCATCACTTTAATAGCCAACTTGCTGTAGAGGAAGCGCGTGCGTTGATTTTTTTAGGTAACGTTTTTTATTTTGGGGATGAGGACATTTTGCTTACACTATGCGTTCGATGAAAATATTCGCTAGGATAATAGTAAATATTCGCTAAGATAATAGTAATTATTCGCTAAATTGATTGTTATTATTCGTCTATAAATATGAGTTATCAATAATAGCAAAAGGTTTGTCAATTTTTCAACTATTCGTCAGGCTGATAGTAATTATTCGCCAAGTTGACAGTAATTATTCGTTAGGTTAAAAGAATATATAAATGTAATTCTTGATTTCCACCTCTAATTAATTAACCACATACATATGAATAATTCTTTACTACCACCGAATAATTCCTTATTATTACCGAATAGAAACTGTGAACTTGTCGAATAATTCCTTACTATCACCGAATAATTCCTTATTATTACCGAATAGAAACTATGAACTTGTCGAATAGTGACTCTGAACATGAGATTAATAGAATAATCATATGAATTCCACCGAATAATTGCTTATTATCACCGAATATCACTATGAAGTTGTCGAATACAAAGACAAAAATGTTGATTCAACAAAAAAAACCCTGAAATTCAAAGACAAAAGTGCCGAATAGTGACTCCGATCTTGTTCTCATCTGAGTCGGACTCGGCTGAGTTGAGGGACCAGGTCGCCGGATCTCAAATCGAGAATAGGCGGTGTCGATGGGGTGTTTGAGATGGCAGAACCGTCGACATTCCTGGAGAAGCAGAACCGGCGGAGGGCAGTGGAGGCGGGCAGGTCGCCGGATCTCAGATTGAGAATAGGCGGTGTCGATGGGGTGTTTGAGAGGGCAGAACCGGCGACATTCCTGGAGAAGCAGAACCGGCGGAGGGCAGTGGAGGCGGGCAGGTCGCCGGATCTCAGATTGAGAATAGGCGGTGTCGATGGGGTGTTTGAGAGGGCAGAACCGGCGAAGAAGCAGAACCGGCGAAGGGCAATGGAGGCGGGGGCGATGGAATCGCTGGTGGAAGAGAGCAGTGGTCGGATCGCCCCGACCGCCGCTCAGGCGCTAGTATCGCCCACCGGATGAAGAGAGTGAGGCCACCATCTCGAATCCGAGCACGGCGAGGTGAATCCGAGCGAGAGAGGCCACCATCTCGAATCCGAGCACGGCGAGGCGAGTAGAAGAGAGGAGAAGACGGGCACGGCGAGGCGAGTAGGCCACCGTCTCGAATTTGAGTGAGGGATGCCGTGGGGGGTGCGGGGAGGCGAGGAGGGAGGCCGTGGACAGCGCCGCTTGTCGGATCCATGGCGAACGTGTGCTCGGGTGCTTGAACGACGCTTCCATGGCTGGGAATATAGCTTCCCCTTTTAAAACTGGCAGATCGTGGTGGTTAGGGTTGAAATTGTGATACACGCGTGTATTTAGAGGATTGGGGGTGTATTTTTCCCATTTTTATTTTTTATTAATAAAAATAATGGATTAATCTCATCCATTCAATTACACTAAATCAACGGTTAAAATTTGTTAACACAAAACACAATAAGACTTGTAAACATTTGATCCATACTCATATAAATACAATCCCTTTAAAAAAAACAAATATGGGATTACAACTCCTGTGTTTAGAAAACGAAAGGGATAGAGCAAATTTGGATATGGCTGCTCTTTATTTACAAATTTAAGGGATAGAGCAAATTGCAAATACATAATATTTTTCATTAAAAAACAACGCGAAAATAATTTAAAATATCACCAACTCCAAGTGTTTTTTTCCGGTATAGGTATAGGTCAATAGGTTGGGAGTTGATCGAGTCGGATCACTTTGGATTCACAATTTCTTTCAAGTCAGTTAAGTTGAGTTTAGAGGTAGGTCAAGCAAATCTAGTTGAGTCGATCGGATTTGTGTGTGAAGAATATTGATATTTATATATATATAAAATAGTATAGTACAAATAAAATATACTAATTTTCTTTTATAAAGTAACAATCAAGAGGCCGATAGAACCAGATAACCAGCAGACGAAAAGATCGTTACAAACAAATACAATTCAAAAAAATAAACCGACGCTTTGTAATTGACTGAAGCAGGATAAAGGAAAATGTACTCATTAATCTTACTTTTACCTTAGAAGGTGATTTGAATTTTATAATTATGTACAATAGTAACAATATCTTTTTAGTAGTTATATGATTAGAGTTATTATATCCATGATCCATCTTCTTTTTTTTTGAAGCAAGATAAAGTTTAGGTCAGGTCGGCCGCAGCAGAGGCCTTTCCTAGCGCATCCTTCAGGACGAGAACTTGCAGTTCTGGATCATCCTCACAGCAGACGTCGGCAGGGGAGACATGGACACTACGCGCAAGGTAGTCAGCCACAACATTCGATTCCCTGAAAATATGACGAATAGCAACATGAGTAAAGGACGAAATATCAGACAGTGTATCTGCTTGTAGCATCTTGATTGACCAGGGACATTTCCAATCCCCCAGTAGAACTCTTATCACCAAAAGATTGTCTCCTTCGATCAGAAGTATAGAAAGGTTCAGTTCCTTTGCCCGTAACAATCCCATCCTGAGGCCGAGATTTTCGGCATAAATTACCGAAATATTTGTGCAAACAGATCTGTCAGCCGAGACAACTACACCAGCAGAGTCGCGGATGACAAAACCATAAGACGAGTTACCATTCTGGATCATCGAACCATCAAAATTGAGCTCGTAACTATTCGCTGGTGGTTTGTCCCACTTCCCGGACCGATCCTGAGGCTTGGCTTTCAAAGCACAATCTCTATATGGCTGATAGTGCTAACCTCTACGACAGCTCCGTAAGGGGATCAATGGTCCAGACGGATCATTATCTAAAAGCTTAGGTTGTTTCCAACAGTGAGTAGTCGTGCTGTGTAACAGCATAATTTCATTAATTGTTACCTTTTTAGTATGATCGAAAACAAGTTGGTTTCTAAAGAACCACATTGCCCACCAAGCTGAGGCTAGAGCGGCAAAGGAACTAGACCCAATTGCACATTTAATTGCAGTAAGCGGAAATACATTACCCATGCCACCAACAGAAATAAGCCTAGGAATATGGATATGTAAGGCTTTAAGTAAAGCAGTATCCATAGGACAACGGAGGAGAATGTGGTATTCGATTCATTTGTATTGTCACACAAAGCGCAACCAGCAGGTACAACAACATGTGACCTCTGTAGTCTTGTCTTAGTCGGTAGACCATCCCTGGAGATTTTCCATAGAAAGTGTCGCACCTTAGGGGGGACATCGAGACACCAGATCCAAGCGCAATCGAAATCTGGCGACCCAGTATGTGCAGATATGAAGGAGTTAGCAGAGGGGGTTGAGAACCAGCCGTTTTTGTTGGGCCCCCAATACAGGCGGTCCGTGATTGGATTACTTGGTAATATTATACCCATGATGTGGTTAATATCATCTTGTGTCAGAATATTTTGTAATGAGTTTTCTATCAATGGTTTGTTCCACTGGCGGTTGGTGATGAAATGAGCCACCGAAATGCCCACAAGATCAACCGGTATGGGTATCAGTGTTTTGGAACTCAACGGCTTCTCGAAAGTCCAATTATGGGACCAGAAATAAATAGTTTCCCCGTTTCCAACCCGCCATTGAAGACCCGGGAGGAACTGATGCCTGATGGACATAAGGCGGGACCATTGCCAAGAGGTATTACCTTTTTTATTATAACTATAAAGGTCGTGCCCTTTAAGGTATTTATGTGAGATGACTCGAACCCAGATGTTGTCTGCAGGTTCCGCAATGATTTTCCAAAGAAGCTTCATTTGGAGCGCAATATTCATAGATTCCGCCTTATGAATCCCTAAACCACCTTTCATCGTGTCTGAATAGATTTTGTCCCAGCTAATGAGCAGAGTTGCTTTTGCGGTTTTGTTCCAAAAAAATTGTCTATACACTTTGTCAAGTTCATGAAGAACTTGAGAGGGTAGAAGGAAAGCTTGCATAAGAAAGATTGGATTGGCACTCATATTTGCTTTGATAAGCACATGACGCCCTTCGGCAAAAAGGTTGGAGGCTTTCCATTTTGTGAGTTGGTTTTTGGTCTTGAGGACCACATCAGCGAATGTATCCCTATTGGTCCTGCCGTTGACCACCGGGCAACCCAAATATTTATCAAAATTGTTAGCCTGGGGAATACCAAGTACGACAATAGTCGAAGCTATTGCGGCATTAGTTGTGTTTGGAGATGCTTGGAAGCTGGATTTGTGCAGATTCACCTTTTGTCCTGAGATTAAACATTATCTATCTAAGATAGATAGTACTGAAGTACATGCCGATTGGGAGGCTTTGCAGAAAATAAGAATATCATCAGCAAACGCTAGAAAAGGAATCTTGATACCCGGACGACCAAAAGAAATGCCTAGGTCCTCACTAGCAAGTCCTTTGTTGTGCAGTGTACGTGTAAGTACCTCAGAAGCTAGGATAAAGAGAAAGGGGGAGAGTGAGTCTCCTTGTCTTAAACCTCTAGTGGGTTGGAAAACTGTGGTTGGTTCATCATTTACGAGGACCGAGTAGGATACTGTTGAAACACATTCTTTTATTCTGGTAATGAATAGGTCATTGAATCCGTACTTGGATAAACTTGGAACAGAAAAGGCCATTCTATGCGGTCGTATGCCTTTTCCATATCAATCTTAAGGGCAACCATGCCCGTTTTTCCTTTCTTTATACGAAACGAATGCAACGTTTCATGAGCAATCAAAATATTATCCTGAATAGATCTCCCTTTTGTGAATGCTCCTTGTAGGGGATGTATAAGCTTGTCAAAAGATTTTTGTTAACCGAGCTGAAATTACTTTGGCTATGATTTTATAGATTGTAGAGCATAAACTGATTGGTCTGTAGTGATTTACTGCAGCCGGCACATCGCATTTTGGTAGCAGCGTGATGAAAGTATGGTTCGTCTGACGTAGTAACCTACCACTGGTGAAGAAGGTCTTTACGGCCTTCGTTACAGAAGGGCCCACAGTGGGCCAGAACTTTTGGTAGAAATCGGCTGGGAAGCCGTCAGGGCCCGGCGCCTTGTCTGGGCTCATAGCAAAAACAACCGCTTTTATCTCATTGTTTGTAACATGAGCAGATAGCTTATCGTTGTCAGCCTGAGAAACTAGCGGTGGGATAACCGCTAGATCTGGAGATAAATCCGAAGCATAATTCGAAGAGGCTTTGAAACGAGCCTTAAAGTCGCGGACAAATTCTTGTTGGATTGTGTGGAAATCAGTTGTGGACTCACCACCGGGCAGTAGGATAGACTTGATCATTTTCCTGCCTCTTTTTTACAGTAGCGATCTTATGGAAATAGCCTGAGTTGGAGTCATTCAGTTTTGTATGTTTAACTTTAGCCCGCTGGCTCCAGTAGCGACGATGAAAGTCGAGCATACGTTCTCTCTTGTTGAGTAATTGTTTTAGGATTTGGACATCCCGGTAGTTGTAATTTGAGATAAGAGATGTCTGTAAGCTAAGTAGCTTTTGATCCGTTACTAGGATTTGGTTATGAATATCGCGTACTGTATTCTTGTGCCATGTTTTGGACAGTCTTTTAAGAACTTTTGCCTTTTGAATCAATTTAAACATCAAGGAACCTTGTGGGTTCACTCTCCAAGCTTGCGAGACTAAGTTTCTGTAATCAGGCCTTGATGCCCAAGCCAATTCGAATTTAAAAGATCTATTTTTAGGCTGAATGTTATGGCGAAAGTCTGTGGAGATCGGAGCATGATCAGATCTTGTAAAAGGATGGATCTGAGTACGCAGTGAATCGAAAATAGTAAGCATGTCCGTGTGGATTAGTAGGCGGTTAAGTTTTTCCAAGCAAAGGATCACATCATTCGATTTCCGTTGCCAGGTACTTCTAGTAGTGATAGTCTGTTCTTTAAGTCTAGTAGTCGTGAGAAACGTGCGTTTGAAGGGTAGGCTCCTCCAAGTTTATCAGTTGGGATGGCTATTTCATTAAGGTCTCCCATGATACATAAGGGAATAACAAGTGACTGAATGTAAAGGGAGATTGTATCCCAAAAGACTGATTTACGCCGCTCATCTGGAGGGGCATAGACTACCAGAAATGAACCGGTGCTGAACCGAAATAAGCTCGATGGAACCTTGTGCAGCAGAGAAATCTT
This sequence comes from Persicaria tinctoria, assembly GCA_037127255.1. NCBI lineage: Eukaryota > Viridiplantae > Streptophyta > Magnoliopsida > Caryophyllales > Polygonaceae > Persicaria > Persicaria tinctoria. The sequence goes on from JBANSL010000008.1 coordinate 51,226,974, forward strand.
TCCATAGAAGACAGATTCCCCCGGAAAAGCCAATCGCTGGATCAAAAGCCACATTCGTGAAACCACACTTACGCAATGTGCTTTCAAAAGGAACCTTATCAGTCTTAGTTTCTAAAAGAGCTATAACGTTTATATTATTGTTTTGACAGAAAATATCCACATTTGTCCAGAAATTACGGCTCCGGATACCGCGGGAATTCCAGGTACAGATATTCATAAAAACCTTATTGGGCGAACAGTTTGTACTAATCTAGGACCGACATGCTCAGTCTTTAAAAAGTAACCATAGGTGAGATGGTACGGTTGCAGTATACTCGTTGATCAAGTCCAGTTGTGATTCTACAAATTGAGTATGAAGAATCTGTGTAAGGGATATCTCGAACAGAGAAAAAATATATAACGGTATCAATTGTTATTTTAGTCATTTCGTTGGATATTGGTTTATCGATCCGGGTTTGCACATAGCTCGTGATGGGAGCCAGATGGTCCCTAGTGACCCATATCAGTGGGTTGTGTAAGACGAGGGTGGGGTTCCCCGGAAGTGACGGCCTATCAGATTTCGTCTTGAGTACACAAATGACGTAAAGGAGGTAAGAACTCTTTAGGAATGTTCGGGGACTCTGATTTAGAGCTGGTTGTTCTCTTAAGACCAACATCCGTAATTTGTGTAGTGGGAGGTTAAGTAATCCCAGCCAGTATGAGCTAACCATGCTGAAAACAAAATTAGAGCCATCACTCAGTTTGTATCCTTTTACAAAATTGGGTGTGTCATTGAACCAATATTTATGACTGCTAAGTAAATTTTGTGTGGTAAATAAGTCCGGTAAGGACAACGAAATGAGGATTCCCGGTTGGGATGGTTCACTAAGCAACCGAACAGTACATGGAGTTGTAACCAAGTGTGCTAAGAGGACATAGTAAATGGCAGTAGGATAGTTATAACCAAGTGTGCTAGCACAAAAATAGGTGAAACAAACAAACCTAATGAGTGTTGGTAATTGATTTATTAATGGGAGGTGATCCCGACATTGATTATTGTGGCCAGGTGATGGCAAATATGAAATTGTCTTCCAAAGTCCTCTATTGAGACGAATAAAGAATACTATGTTATTTATAAGTAGCACATATTGTATAAGTGTCAAATTATGTAGACAAAAGGCCTGGTAGAGCTTATCTAACTTTATGTAAGCATGAGTGGAGGCCGGTGAGCCAAATTTGATTGAAATGTCCACCAAAGTGAAGCAAAGAAATGAGTCAGCAAACAGCCGCATCAAGAAATCATCACCGGTGCTGCAGATGCCAAGAAGGCACCCCACAAGCTTAATCTGAGTGAAATGGGAATCCAAGCGCCACTGAAAGGGAGAACGAGGACGACTAAAGTACACAATACTCCCCGCAAGCGGCCGAATCCATGATCCATCTATACATCCATAGAAACATTTAAAGGTTGTTTTATTTAAAAATAAAAATAGATTGTAGCCACAATGATGTTTGTAGAGCTTAGGAAAACTTTACTCCTATAAAAAGTTGTTTTTATTATGAAAAGTATGTTTCAGAAAGGATATTTTCACTGTAATTTTTACTACGGATTTTTCGCATGGTAGTCCCGAGGTCTTGCATATTTCACGTGGTACCCAACTTTTTTACATATTTTGCCAAATAACCCTGAGGTTTTAATTTTTTTTGGCCAAATAACCATGTCTCCCAAATTCACTTTTTTTTTTTTTGGTTTTTTTAATAATTCCTTTGTTAAATACTACCTCCGTTCAGAAATAGATGTCGTTTGACTTTTTAGCACGTTTTTCAATGAGCTAAAAACTATATAAAATATTAATTTTTTTAACATTTTTTTTTAATAATATGAAACTTATTATTAATAAGTATTTATATTATATTTAAAAATTACTTAAAAATTAATATTTTATATAATTTCTAGCTCCTTAAAAAACGTGCCAAAAAGTCAAACGACATCTATTGCTGAACGGAGGTAGTAATATTTAAAAAAAAAACAACCTAGTAATTAAGTAAAACAACACGTTTTTTTTTTAATTTTGACAGAGCGATAGATAGGAAGCAAGACATAGAGAGATAGATAGGAAGCGAGAACCCGAGGGCGACGTCACGCTGGAGGGAAGAGCCGCGCGCCGGAGGGAAGAGCTGCACTGTGGTGGCCGGCCGGAGGGGCGACGTCACGCCGGTGTTGAGACAATAGTGGTGGAGCGGCCGGGGCGATAGGTATGTGAAATCCCCAAATGTTAGTGTTTGATAATTCTAGGGTTTATGTATACGAAATTGTGGGTGTTGGGTCTTGATTTCTTTGGTGCATAGTAGGATTTTAACATGTTTAAAATTGATTATAGTTTCTTTCAAATTATAGAATGGAAGGGAAGGTATTGTTGAAAATTCGGTATATTCATAGAGATTATGTGGAGATAGAGGTGTATGATCCGAGTGAGTGCAACATTCTAGACTTATTAGTTGAATTGTTGGGAGAGGCTGAGAAAACCGGGATGCTCCTTCCCGACCATCCAACCTTATGGTATACATATATAAAGCTCAATTTTTTCAACTTGAAAATGATATCGATGTTGTAAACATGTTTCGTTGTTTCCCCGAGAAGAAGTTGATTGATTTGTCTGTTGGATCTGCTGATTCCGCATATAAGAATTTAGAGTTGGCACGAGGTTTACTTGAGTCGACCATCCTCTAGTCACAAAGTTCCCACCACAACTGCAAGACGAAGAGGGATGTATGTTCCAAAAGTTGGAAGCACTTCTGATTCATTAGGCACTCAACCTATTTCTAGTGATCTTAGTAGAACAATTGGTGTACAAGTTGAAGTTGATGTTCATGATGCTCAGGTGCCTTGTGATGATTTACCTAATGTTGATGTGCACGATGTGGATGTATCTGCTAGTGCTGACTATATGTTAGAACAAGGTGATGATGGATGTTGGAGTAGTGATTATGAGAGTGATTACTTTGATAGACTCTATGAAAATGGGGAGTTGTATGAAGTTGATGAGTCTGGGAAAATCAAGTTGAAGGTGTGGATGCTTTTTGCTGAAAAGGAGAGTTTGATGGGGGTTGTGAGGGTCAACAACCGCCATCAAAGAGATCTCGTGTTGTCCAATGTTCACAATGCAAGGTAATAACTTCTATCGATTACACATAATTTTTTATTTGTTTATTTTCATTATTTTACATTACAAGATGTGAAAATAATGATATTGTTTTTTATATCGCTATTTTAGGCATTCAGCCATAATAAGAAGACATGTAAGGGTGGGCTAACGGCAAGAGAAATGAAGGAGCAAGGAATTCAAGTTGAGTAGAGACAAAGGAAGAAAGAGAAGAAGAAAACAACCAATGAAGAACAACTCCAAGATGTGATGTGCTCAACCCCATGGAATCCGGGAAGTCAATAGTTGTTCATAGCATGGGTGTCTTTCTTATGTTAATGTTGAGATTTGGATTGCTTTATTTATTTATTTATTAGGCAAAAAGGAGGCGGAACTACCTAAGGTAGAGATCCACCTCAATCATCTCTCCGGATGATGTTATAAAATTCCCTATTGAAAGGGACTATAGAAATAGTACAAATGTCTGTAGACTTAGCTATAAAATTTGCAACTACATTTGCTTCACGAAAACAATGTCTAAATTCGATGGACTCAAAATCCGTCTTCATTCGACTGATAACTTCCACTTGTCTTAGGATCTCCCGTCTTGATTTGGAGATATCGTTAATACTTCTGACAACCTCTAGACAATCTCCTTCAATTATAACTCTCCTCAAGCCTTTCGTTAGAGCTAACTTGACACCTGCGCAGAAAGCAGCAACTTCCGTTTAAATGGTTGAACCGCTATTAACCTGCTGTTGAAAAATATCCATGACACTACCTGTACTATTCCTAAGAATCCCCCCCCCCCCACCTGACAGGCGCCAGTGGGTTTGGTTGAGCCATCTACATTGATTTTGTAGGTGGCCCTAGGCGGTTTCTTCCCACCAATATTTATCTTACGTCTATCCTGATTAGGTGTTTTTTCCAACTCCTGTTGTATGGCCAAATGCCATTCTCTGATCTGAGTTAAGGACTTAGCGGCTACATATGAGGGGAAATCAAGGTCTTTATTTTTAAAAATTACATTATTCCTAGTTTCCCAAACATTTCGCCAAATCCGGCAAAGGTGTTCGAGATTGTGCTTATTTGGTTTTGATAAAATGAATTCTTGAATAGTCATTCGATTATTGCAAGGTGCCCCTAAGGTCTTGCCTGTTAACTGTTCGTAGTTAGCTATGACTCTTCTAGTCAAAGGGCAGTGCAGAAAGAGGTGGTTGTCATCTTCTATGTTGCCATTACAGAGGATACATTCTACTGGAACTCTGATAAAGTAACGGTTTAGTCTTTCCTTTGTTGCAATAGCATCCTGTGAAATCTTCCAGACTAAGTTCTTCACCCTTGGAGGGAGGTTTAATTTCCAAATCCACTCATTACCCAAAGGGGTTTGGTTATGGTTAGGATGCAGATTCTTGCAAGAATTTGTGGTAAATCTCCCGTCAGAACTAAACTTCCAGAATAATTCGTCCCGGGGCTTCCAACAGGGTATGTTGATTTCAACGATTTATCTCAATAATTCGTCCCGGGGCTTCCAGCAGGGTATGTTGATTTCAACCATTTGTCTCACAATGGTCTCGGGCAAAAAGGTTCTAAGTTTCTGAATATCCCAGTGATTATCTTGGTTTATCAGTCGGTTGACTCGAAGGTTTGGGTCGTGGTGAGCTTGAAAAGCCTCTAGACTCACATTCGGAATCCAGGAGTCCTTCCACACATTGATAGACTCTCCATTGCCAATGATCCAATGTAAACCATTTTTAAATGTTGCTCTGAGTTGTAACAGACGACTAAACTGCCAAGACGGATGCATTGGGTTTACCTCAAAAAGGTTTTCATTTTGCAAATATTTTTCCTTGATAACTTTTACCCAAATGTTATCATGGCAATTGAGAGGTTTCCAAAGAAGCTTCATCTGAAGACTGGCATTGATGTTTCTGATAGCCGAATGCCCAAACTGTAACACCCCCTTTTATATCCAAGGAAATGCTACAGCGCCGGTAAATACGCAGACTTTAATGTCTTTGTATTGACCTTAGGCTTATAGGGACATGTACTCATGCTCCCATAGGCAAGATGATAATAAAATAAATACAAAATAATATTTAGCGGAAGACTTGATAATGTTATAATTGAAAATAAACCGTTAAAAGTATCTCATAAATACCTAAAATAATCCCTAAATTCCACTTAGAAATATAAGAGTAAACAAAGTTTTAAAATGCAACCAAGTTTTTATTAGCGATAGTCCGTCTCCTTATCCAGCTCCCGCTCCTCTGCTCTTACTAGACCTGTGGAATATGGTCTGGTGTTTCGTGATTACGAAGGACACCAGCCATCCAATAAATAGGATGGTTAGCACATTAAATACTAGCAAGCGATAAGAAAAAAAATGTTCAACTTTAACTACAACCAGTGACCCTGAAACGGTATGATAATAGTTAAGGGAAAATTAAGAGTATTTAATGTGGAAATCTGAGAATAGAATAAAATAAAAATGACACATGACTCGGATGATCACGGGGATCGATTAAGAATACGATATAGGAATTATACTCGAATAGCAGGAAGTATAATATGCGCAGAATTGATCACCTTACATAACACAATATACTATAATGATAATAGCGATATTAATAATAATATAACACGTGGTACCAGTCGGGCCTCTATAAGAGAGGACTGCGACCTACAACACTATGGAAGTTTACCATCCCGCGATGAATGCATTCCGGAATGGGTCGTTTCATGAAACCTTTATAGGGTAAGGCTTAACGAACCTCAACCTGCAAGTTAGTCTTACTAAAGAAAACTCGCATTGACTAGAAGTCAACTCGCACTACAAAGTACGCATATTCAATTATATCATAATTTAATCGCTTTAATTTACACTAGCTAGGTGATCATGTACACGGTTTTAACAACAAAAGACAAGCATGGATATTTCAAAGGTCTTAATATCACATGTTAACAATTTGCATGAAAGAACCGAATAGAAATTCATGCACTTAGTAATATGGGCTTATTACTCTAACTCATAAATTATACCAATACACGTTATATTTATAATTGCCCATTTATGTACTCATGCCAATATAGAATGAAAATGATAAATCACATCAAGCAGGCAGATATGTAATCTATCAAATTGGCATGGAAATTGGTCACATGGCCGCATTCGACACGATAGAAATGAAAGGCACTACAAAAGTCACGAAACATTGCAAAGGGCAATATGAACGAAATCACTTGCCTCGGAATTGGATGCTCTAGTGTGAACAACAACGAAATCTGATCAACCGATGATCGAGTGTACCTGTGACATATATAAGCGGAATAAATGCTCATTCAATGAATTAACTAATTGCTTAGTTAACCGAATACACACTACGCACACTGACCCGAGCAACAGAGTACGCCGAAAACGGAAGCTACGCCCTTTTGCCGTGTGCACAAGCCACCCAGTCCTACATGATGGTAAGCACATTCAGCAGCAACTCATGACAACCTCGAGTCACTGAATTGAATTTCTTTCAACTTACCAAATGTAGTCGGCAGTGCACAGATCAGCTCGGTCAAAATCGCAACTGGAATCGACCCTTAACAGCTGCAGAAAACATACCCATAAGTTACTTGACAGTACGCACACCATGCTCAAGTATGTATGTTTGACCTTAATTCGATGTAAGTTCGACTGACCGAGACAAGTCAGAGTTAACGTACCAATCGGACTCAGCAGTGCCACACTCAATTCGTTTCAAACAGAGGCTTGAAACAAAGTCTGATCGCTGCAGAATTTAATCACAAAGGCGACTCCCTGGTCAGTGTGACAACAAGACTTCCAGTTTGATTAACTCCAGAAAGGGTTGCAAGTTGTGCCTTACCGCAACACAGGGACGTCGAGGGGTGTGAGGGGGACGTGATGTGGCTAGAATCGGTGATTGATGAGGTCTGAACAGAGATCGAGAGAGGTCGGAACCTGAGTGCAAAGCATACATCAAAACATAAGTTTTCACACGAACTTAATCGACCAACAGTATGTATGTATGTTCGACCATGATTCGACCTGATTTAGAGTTAACGAAACTAGTTCGTGTAACATACCAATCGAATTCGGAGTGAGTGCGTACTGATTGGTCCCGACGTCTGACCTAAAAGGCCCCTTGAATCTGCGGGAGAGCAACCGAAACATGGCTCATTAAAGGGCTCGATTTGAATAGAGATGGAAAAAATAACTTGAATTGACGGGAGAATGTGAACATCTTACTACTCTGCAGGGCTGCTGGAGGACTTCTTACGGCTTCTTCCTGGTGCAGGAGGTGGTCTTCGGCGTCGGCCCCGTACTGGAGCGCTGGCAACACGCAGGAGGAAGAGGCGAGACTAGATGCGAGGGTGTGAGGAAATTGGAAAACTTAACCTCTACTTAAGAGGGAGATTAGCGCCTGTGAGGAACTGATACGGTGGAGAGGATCTGGAATCCAACAACCTGATAAGATCGCGAGATTGCCGGAGATGGTTGCTTGCGGCTCACTTCAAATTTGATCTGGATCTTCTTGTTAAACTGGCTAAGTCACCTTCTTTGATCTTTTACTCCACCTAATTACCCCTCTTTATAATATGTACTGTAACTATTTTGGACGGAAAGGAGTATTGATTTACTATTTAATTTAATTGCTTAAATTAAATAATAATGATGATTAGAGCTTGCATATAATTAAATAAATTCTTTTTACTACATTTAGAATAATACAATTATTCTAATCTTATATTATATGCTCTTGTGAAATAAATAGGTTGCTTCTATTTTTCCCATAATATAATATACTGTGAGTAGAATTTATTTATTTATATAAAATGAAATATCCAAAGAATACTTTGGGGTATTTCACAAACCACCTTGATCCTTTGGTTGACAAATTCTGTCCCAGCTTATGAGGGGGTTGTTTCGTTCAGATTCTAATTTGTTCCAAAAGAAATCTTTATTAATCTTGTCTATTTGCTGAAGAACCCCTTTTGGAAGAAGGAAGTTATGCATGAGGTAATTTGTTTTAGAACAAAGATTTGCCTGAATAAGTGTAATTCGGCCAGCTTGAGATAAGGAGGAGGATTTTCATTTAGAGAGTTGTTTTTTAAGACTTTGGATAACCTCTTCAAACAAACAATTTTTAACTCTCCCTCTCAGCAAGGGTATACCAAGATATTTTTCTAAGTTTCTGGCAATGGGAATATTCATTTCATGAGCCAAAGAGTTTGCTAGAGACGAGGTCACATTCTCAGAGACTTGGAGGGAGCTTTTATTGTAGTTAATGGTAAGACCAGAAAGGTTAGAAAAATTATTTAGCATATTCCTAATGGTATGAATACTTTTGTGATAGTATCATCTGCAAAGGTTAGAAAGGGAATAGGGTTCCATTCCTTGTAAGTTTTATGCCAACCAGACCATCCTCAAGTAAAGCTTCAGATTGCAGTTCCCTGGCTAAATTTTCCATGACTAACATAAAGATGTAAGGGGCTAGGGGTCACCCTGCAAATTCCTCTTTGAGGTTTGAATTGGTCCCCTAGTCGATTATTAACTAGCACATAGAAGGTTGTGGAGGTCATACAATTCATCACCCATCCTATCCATCTGTTATCAAAGCCAAATTTGACAAGAGTAGCCTTGATGTAGTCCCATTTAATTTTATCATAAGCTTTCTCCATATCAAGTTTTAAAGCCATCAATCCTTTATTACCCTTTTTCTTGTGAAAGGTGTGGAAAATTTTATGAGCTATAAGAGTGTTATCTTGGATAGAATGTCCTTCTACAAAGGCTCCTTGAAAAGGATTAATGAGCTTTGAGAGAATTGGTTTGAGTCTGTTGGCAATTAGTTTAATGATGACTTTGTAAATTGTATTGCAGAGGCTTATGGGTCTGAAATGATTTATTGTAGTAGGATTCTCAATTTTGAGGATTAAAGCTATGAAAGTTTGGTTAATTTCATAAAGTAAAACTCCCGAATGAAAAATGGCTTTAACAGCTCTTGAAAGAGATTGTCCAACTAAATGCCAATATTTGACGTAGAATTCAGGAGGAAAACCATCAGGTCCTGGAGTTTTATCATCCGCCATGCTACTAACCGTGGCTTTAATTTCACTGATTGAAGGAGGCTTAATAAGGTTGTTGTTGTCTTCTGTTGTTACTTGTGGTGAAATAAATTTGAGAAGATCGCCAGTGACAGTCATGGAGGCAGGGTTGGTGAATCTCTCTTTCATTTCATTAGTAATGTGGGTAGAGATTTCTTGGGCATCAGTGATAGTGTGACCAGTTTTGGAAACAAAGGAGGTAGTAATGTGGGTAGAGTTTTGGATTGCTTTCTTTTGACTTAGTTGTGTCTTTCGTATGTTAAGGATGATTGATTTCTTATTGCTTTAAGATGTTGATAACCATTGCTTCTGTTAAGTATCTAATGATGCAAGTTTTCTTATTGCTTGCTAGAATGAAAACACATACAATTGGGGTTTTGAAGTTTGATGGATGTTAGATTCTTTTTTTTTTTTTTTGCAAAGTGGACGCATTTGATACAACCAATACATAAGCTAAAATCACTAACTAAGTCTAACAAGTGCAACAAGAACTACAACTAAAACAAACACCACCACCTAAGAATACAGTACAAATTCAGATTTTTTTTTTTCGATTTGCACTCGTTCTTTGCCATGGTCAATCTCCCAAAATCAACAACTAGGTAGTTTTATTTTCTTTTTTTTTTAAATGTTATTTAAGAGCAAGCCCAACAGCTTTTGTATATAATCTCTAAAATAGAGATGAAAATGTCAAAATCTCTAAAAAAAATTCACTCAAACTCCAACAGCTTCTCTATTTTACAGATTTTTACATTTATTAAAGACTATAATAAATAAATGCATTTATGAAAGATATTTAATTCTATATTTATAAAAACATCATTTAAACTTAATTCTAACATTTAGACTCAAATTTGTTAGTATAAAACTTATCATAAAATTTGATAAGATATTATTCAAATTTAATCTGATTATTTTCAATTGATTAATATATATTTTTTATTAGAAATTAGATTGGTGATTGATCATATTTGCTTAATTAATTAACTAATAAGGGTTACTTTATAATTTATAAAAATATAAAATCATTTCAATATGAGTTATGAGTTCAAGTGAATATTTTTTGAAGTGAAAATTTTATAGTAATAAATTGGATGAAATTAATTATGCTATTTTATTTATAAAATTTAACATAGAATTATGATGTTTTGTTTATCTATGTATATTGATTTAACATAATTAATTTATATATTATATCAATTCATATCAGTTTTTTAAATTAATTTTTAAAAATAATTATATTTTTATTACTAATAAATATGAATTTTTTTTTCTATATTATGGGTGAAAATGTGGGGTTGTGTCATTAAATTCTATATAGGGACAAGTGAACATTAAATTATAGAGATCAACTTCTCTTTCTCCAGAACGGTTGCAGCCTGCAATTCAACAAAGAGATCTCTGCCTCCCCAATAACACTCTCTTTTTCAGTCTGCAAAACCACCCCAAAAAAACCAAAACCACTACCCCAAAAATCAAAACCACTACCCAAATACTAAGGGCTCCCCTCCCATGGCTTCTCCGGCGGCCCTACCGCTAGGCTCCCCGCCGCACCAACCCAAACCTTCAACGAGGTTTCCATTACCGGCCACCTCTCACAGATCCAGCCTTGTTGGGCTCATGTGGCTCCGGCGGGTCGATCTTCCTCGCTCCCCTGGCTGCTCTATGTCCCTAACCATCCGGCGTACCCCTCCTCTCCCCCCCCATCGACTCTGGCAACGGTTGCGCCCTCCTAGGCCTCGGCTTCTCGGTGAGTAGATCTTCCCCGTCCTCAGTGATGCGGATCAAGATGACCTTCTGTTGGTCCAACAATGATCTTGATCCAGGCGAGCTCTCAAGACCGATTCGAGGGCCACTGATGGCAAAGAGTCTCGTCCTCAAGAGGAAGAAGAAGGCGCCACCATGGAAGAAGATTCAAGATGTATATCGAGTGGGCCTTGGCCCATGTCGAGTGCTCTTGAGGCCCATGTCGAGTAGCTTGAATGTGTGGGCCGATTCTAGTCTTCAAATTAGTTTATTATTTTATTAATTATTATTTTATGCAATTTAGATAAATAAGGTGGAAATTAATTATATCTCTTCTAGATATAATCCTTGGCCACCAAGTTATTATATTTCTATCTTCTTAGGATTTATTTATCTTTAAGTTATTTCATTTATCTTAGATAGAATTAATCTATCCAAACCCCTTTCCTTTGCAAGGAAGGATTGGATAGATAGCTCATTAGTTTACTATAAATTCATGTTACACCTTTTGAATTTAATCAGATTGAATAGAATTGAGAAACCCCTTTATGGATTAAAGGGTTCTCGATTATCAATCCCAAAAGTTATCGGGTTCTTACGTTATTGTTACTACCACAATCATCACCATCATCATCACCTTGTTCATCTTTGATCGGAAATAATTAAACACAGCTTGGAATAACATATCCATAGCAAGAAGAGCATCGGCAACCCTTGGTGACACCCGCATCCAGGCTCGCTCGCCGCGAGCGCGGCTCGATTGTCCCCGCGCGCGCAAGCCCTGCTCTCGTACGTCTGCGTTCTCGCTCCCGAGCTTGGATCTCGCTCTGCACCGGCTGCGCGTCCCCGGCTCCGCGCTCACACGCCCTGAGGAGCCATCGCCCCTGCGTGTCCGGATCGTTTCCAGCGAGCCGCCACCAGCCCTGGCGCATCCCTCGCCCTTGCTTTCTTTGTTTACCTTTACTTTCGCTGTTACTTCGTAGCTTAGGTTTAGTTGATTTCCATCGCCATTAGTGTTGGAAGAAACCTGTTGCTTTAGTTAGTTAGTACCTAGTTTAGTTTAGACTTCATTAAGTTCCGTTAGTTTCTAATTGCTAGATTTCTTAAGTTAAGGAAATATTGTTTAATTAGTGTTAATTTAGTTATTTTCCGTAGCTATTGATAGTTTAATTTTCTTAAGTTATAAATTATGTTCCTTTTAGTTAAGTTTTAAGTTTAATTAGTTTAATTCTATTGTGTAAATCAGGAGATATCAAAGAGCATTGCAAGATCGGAGCAAATATACGGCGTGGTTCTTGATCTGAAGCCCACAGGCGAAGGATCGGGTATCCCAAACGTATCAAGTGGTATCGGATTTCAGGTTAATGCAAGTTCTTTACTCTCTTGATTTCTATTTGAGTGATTTATTTTTCGTGCCTTATTTTTCACCATAACCGCTGCATAAAAATTGAATCTTTATTATTCACCCATAAAAATTGGCACTTTATTTTTGTTATTCTTTGTTTGGATCTATAATTTGGAAGATATTGAGTTCTTGATTGCAAGTTGTGATCTTTTATTCCTAGTTGCTACATATCATGCCTATGACTGTGATTCTTGGATTAAAGCATTATATAAACTTGCACCACTAAAGAACCCTACTTTTTCCAGTTTCTAGCCAATTTTCTTTATTTTTTGCTTACTTTTAGATTATCGTAGCTTGTTCTTTTATTTTTATTTTTATTTTTTCTCCCTTATTTCGGTTACTACAGCCCTTTACAGCAGCTATTCCAAAAAAAAAAAAAAAAAACAGAAAAACCGAGAGCAATAGTCAAAAAAAAAAAGGAGAAAGAAAGGAAAGTTAGCATACATTACCTTGTTGAGTTAGTAACTCTTCTATTGTTAATTCTTTTCTTGCTACATGTTAGATGATCTAATCGGTTTTAAGCATTACAAAAGAACCCTACTTGTGTGATTTTGTGCTGTGCCGACACTGGAGCCTTGGTCACACCCCTCTTTCTCTGAACCGTGTTGCAACCGTCAGATAATAGTTGACGGAGTGTGTGCACTTGATTGCCCTTGTGATTGCTATTTTCGATACTTACACATTCATATTATTCAAAGCATCACATTGTAGCTCTTATTCTTCCACATTAACCGCTTGTTTATACTTGCTATCCTTGATATCCGACTTGTGGATGATTTAATTTGCAATTTTGATTATTACTTGCTGTCTTCAATATTGCAAAATTCTGTGTCCAGGGGAATGGCTTGAATATTGTGCCTTGTTTTTCCCGCTCTTTGATTTCTAAAACCGTGAATCACTCTTAGGAATCACTAGAGCTTGCATTACTTGGTTTCTGGTCTTTGCTTCGTTTACTTGTTGCTCTTCTGATATTGTAGGAACATGTCGAACGCCAATAACCCCAATTCTTCCCCTACCCCTCCTGCGCCACACGTTGGAGAGATCGCCACTACAGAGTTCGACGACGTTCTCTGCCTTGTCAATCGACGGGTCCTACACATTCAGGAGTCTCCCATGGCTGATCAAAGGGAGAACATCTTCCACACCAAGTGTATGGTTCGTGAGGCTACCTTAAGTGTCATCATCGACGGTGGGAGTTGCTGCAACCTCATCAATGAAAAGGTAGTGGAATTCCTCCATTTAACTACTACTCCTAGAGCTACTCACTATGGTTTAAATGGCATTACTGATGATGGATCTGATATAATGGTCACCAAACAGTGTTTAGTTTCATTTTCTATTGGATCATATCATGATACAGTGTTATGTGATGTTGCTCGAATGGATTGTAGTCATATCTTGCTAGGCCGTCCTTGGTTATATGATCGTTCTGTTATGTATAATGGTCGTGCGAATACATATGCCTTCACCTTTGGTGGGAGGAGAGTTACTCTCCTACCCTTTTCGCCTCAAGTTGTTTTGAAGGACCAGGCACGACAACGCCAATACAACGCCGAGAAGGAGGCTACGGGAAGCGCACTGCGGCTCAGACACCAATCAGGCTGCACCCGCGGCCATACCATCTGGCACCCCTGATTCAGTCGCGCCCGCAACCCAGGATAAAATCAAAATCGTGGACCCAGATCTAGCACAGCGCGTCGAACTTGTTTCGCAGATTCCCGTTGACTCCAACATCGGAATTGATTCACCTCAGTCTTGTTGCGAAGCTGACTCAACAAGCTTTCCAGCGGTGTCTCACACGTTAACGGAGTCTTCCTTTAAGGCACCCGAAACTGCTCTGCAAGTGGACTGCAGTGCTGCGCATGATGTGTTGGGTGCTTCTAACGACAACGATGATGACGTTAGGGACACTTCTCTTGAGTTAGCTATTGTACCTCTTGAGCATGTCCCTTATGTTGAGAATTCTGGAGTTCATAGGGTTATTGAGCCTTTTAATATTGTTCCTTTTGGTTGCTCAATGGTCGCTATGACAGGTGTTGTTTTTGAGGTTTCTTTGCCTCAAATTCTGCTGGCGCCATCTCAAGCTGAATCTCATGGAAGTTATTTTTTAATTGTTGATCCTTCCCCCTTGCTCTTCAATGACTCGATTCGAGGACGAATCGAAGATAAGAAGGGGAGAATGATGCGGATCAAGATGACCTTCTGTGGGTCCAACAATGATCTTGATCCAGGCGAGCTCTCAAGACCGATTCGAGGGCCACTGATGGCAAAGAGTCTCGTCCTCAAGAGGAAGAAGAAGGCGCCACCATGGAAGAAGATTCAAGATGTATATCGAGTGGGCCTTGGCCCATGTCAAGTGCTCTTGAGGCCCATGTCGAGTAGCTTGAATGTGTGGGCCGATTCTAGTCTTCAAATTAGTTTATTATTTTATTAATTATTATTTTATGCAATTTAGATAAATAAGGTGGAAATTAATTATATCTCTTCTAGATATAATCCTTGGCCACCAAGTTATTATATTTCTATCTTCTTAGGATTTATTTATCTTTAAGTTATTTCATTTATCTTAGATAGAATTAATCTATCCAAACCCCTTTCCTTTGCAAGGAAGGATTGGATAGATAGCTCATTAGTTTACTATAAATTCATGTTACACCTTTTGAATTTAATCAGATTGAATAGAATTGAGAAACCCCTTTATGGATTAAAGGGTTCTCGATTATCAATCCCAAAAGTTATCGGGTTCTTACGTTATTGTTACTACCACAATCATCACCATCATCATCACCTTGTTCATCTTTGATCGGAAAGAATTAAACACAGCTTGGAATAACATATCCATAGCAAGAAGAGCATCGGCAACCCTTGGTGACACCCGCATCCAGGCTCGCTCGCCGCGAGCGCGGCTCGATTGTCCCCGCGCGCGCAAGCCCTGCTCTCGTACGTCTGCGTTCTCGCTCCCGAGCTTGGATCTCGCCAGTGGCGGATCTAATATTTTAAAGTTAGGTGAGCGAAAAATTATTTATTATAAAGAGGTCCATTTTTTTTCAGACCAAAATATGATTCTTATATAGTTTTTCACCAAAAATATAAAATAGATTTAAATTTTGATAATTAAAAGAGTTACAAAATATTTATTATAAGAAATATTCTAATTACAAATAAAAAGCACAAATAGGAAACTTTTAAATTTACAAGTGACTAAGTGAGTCTAATTAAAATAAGGCTAAAAAGAAAATAATTACCCTAGCAAAAAAAAAAGTATAAGCTTAAAAACAAAAATTTCACCCAGCATCAGCTGGGTTTGCGCTTTAAGAGATCCGCCTCTGGATCTCGCTCTGCACCGGCTGCGCGTCCCCGGCTCCGCGCTCACACGCCCTGAGGAGCCATCGCCCCTGCGTGTCCGGATCGTTTCCAGCGAGCCGCCACCAGCCCTGGCGCATCCCTCGCCCTTGCTTTCTTTGTTTACCTTTACTTTCGCTGTTACTTCGTAGCTTAGGTTTAGTTGATTTCCATCGCCATTAGTGTTGGAAGAAACCTGTTGCTTTAGTTAGTTAGTACCTAGTTTAGTTTAGACTTCATTAAGTTCCGTTAGTTTCTAATTGCTAGATTTCTTAAGTTAAGGAAATATTGTTTAATTAGTGTTAATTTAGTTATTTTCCGTAGCTATTGATAGTTTAATTTTCTTAAGTTATAAATTATGTTCCTTTTAGTTAAGTTTTAAGTTTAATTAGTTTAATTCTATTGTGTAAATCAGGAGATATCAGAGAGCATTGTAAGATCGGAGCAAATATACGGCGTGGTTTTTGATCTGAAGCCCACAGGCGAAGGATCGGGTATCCCAAACGTATCACTCAGTCCTCCTTGTCGCTCGAATACCCTCACACTTCGGCGCACTCATCCTCATCATCTTCTCCGCCATCGCCTCCGGCCACGCCCTCGCCCTCCTGAGCCGCAGCTTCTCCGGCGCCCTCGACGGCTTCGGCTTGACGCCGTCGGTAAGCCTCATCCCTTCATCCCCAAGCCCCTTTCAAACCCTCAAAATTCTAAAATAGAAAGAAAAAGAAAAGCAAGATCACTCATCTCCTCCCTGCAACTTTTGGAAAACCCCCCAATTTGAAGACCAAATCTACCTATTACTCAAATATCAATTCTATTAAATCCAAACAACCGGAGGTCCTCCTCCACAGTTCCACAACAAATCCCTGTTTTTCTACCCCTTAAACCAAAAATTAAAACGAAACCTATTTACAAAAGTTACATGTCTTTTATCACCTAACCTTCAAATCTCAAGTATTGGGTCCGAGACATCACATGCAAAAGCAAAGTCACCACATTCTAAGCCAACAAGTTCAAGTCTACCGCTATCTCAACATGCATGCAAGCCGCCAGTTTAGATCTGAAGAAACAAAGAGTTTTAATTTTCTAGATTTTTTTAATTTTAAATTTATGCAACTGTAATCTTAGAATTATTTTTGACCGGCGAACCTCTGCGTAGGGTCATTCAAGTCATCTGTTGATGGCTTCAAGATCGCTTTGTCGATCTACTTCTTGCCTACTGTAAAAAACAAAAAACTTCTCTTCCTCCAAATTTAGAGATTTTTCCCCTCTCTCTATCTATTTCTCTATTTTAGAGATGAGTTTGGAGAAGCGCGCTTTTGGGGAGAAAAAATGACGTTTTTCTATAAAATCTCCCATTTTCTCTGCTTTTGGGGAGAAAAAATGACGTTTTTCTATAAAATCTCCCATTTTCTCTATTTTAGCAAAGCTGTTGAGCTTGCTCTAATAAAGGAATTATAAAAAAACAAAAAAAAAAAACGTGAATTTGGATACATGGTTATTTGGCGAAAAAAGATAAAACTATAGGGTTATTTGGCGAAAAAAATAAAACCTCAGGGTTATTTGACGAAATATGTAAAAAAGTTGGGTACCACGTGAAATATGCAAGACCTCAGGGTTACCAGGGGAAAAATCTGTTTTTACTATCTCCACCGTTAACTACTGCACTATGTTACTAATGCAGGATCATCCAAGACACCTTCGGACACACCTATATTTGGGGATGACCCTATGATTCAAGCTCGTGAGAATGATGTCATCCTCAAGAGGAAGAAGAAGGTTCCACCTTGGGTCGTTCGTTTTTGGGTTCGTCATGCACAGTTGACAGCTTTTCGACGTCTCAGTAAAATGAGTCGTACGGATTCAATATTAATCGGATTGGATCGTGTCATACCTTGTCGAAACGAGGACGAAAAGATCTACAACTTTGCTTTTGAAGGTTTTTCCAGATTCAACCTAGAGCTTGGCCGAAAATCACATTCTTTGATGCTGTTACTGTTTTAGACGGGAATTTACTAAGTGTTGGAACTCTTTTTATTGCTATTTTTAGAGACCTTATTTACTTAATTTATTTTAGGTATTTTAGGGATTTATTTTAATTTCCATTATATTAATTATTGTCATTAAAAATCAGCCCTAGATTTTCTATATTAGAACGGCTGATTCCTCCATTGTAAATTAGACGTCTCTCTTATGAAAATTTCAGTTTGTGTGAAACACAATTGAGAGAAAGTCAATCGACACGAAGCGTGGCTCGTCGATTGCAACTATTGGTATAGATTTTGCTTGGTTTGCTTTGAGTTCGTCAACCTCGCGAGAGCTTGGTGATCCAGGTAATCACAAGTCCCCTCCTTGTGCCTCCAAGTTGTCCGCTTGGTTGTGTAAGGTTGTAGAGGCGGACTTTATAGTCGTTGGTACTTGGTTCCTACTCTCTTAGGAGACTTGGGGTCTTTATCTCGTTCTATTTTAGTTCGAATCACTCATCTATCGGTCTTTATTTCATTACTTTTGTCGAGTTTCTATTGCTGCGTTTTGAGTCTTTGTTCTTGTTCTTGAGTTGTTTGCTTCCGTTCTTGTCTTTGAGTCTTGATTGTCGAAGATTGGGTCATCCTACGGATAACCCCATATCAAATTGGCATCAGAGCTTTGGTTTCCGACATCAAAGTTGTGTCTTTTGTTATTCATAAACACAAAACCTAAAAAAAAAAATAGAGTCTTTCTTGTTTTTGGTATTTTTACTTCTTGCAGTTTTGAATTGATTGCATTAACCTTTGCTTTTTATTGTTGTGGTTGCACTAAGTCCAAACACAGCCTAGCTGAGGACCATTGAGGCCGACTCATTCTTGTGTGCACATCTCCGTTGTGCATTTACATAATTAAGCCGACATCAGCCTTAAGTGGTGCGTGCTTTCCTAGTCAATTGCGGCCACCATTCCCACCAATCTCTCAACCCTAGTTTGTTGTTCTATCCTTTGATCTATCTTGTTTTATCTATTCATTGCCTTATTTAATTTTAATTTTTGGTAGATTAAATTACTTTTATCTATCATAGATTATAAAAGGCCTTGGATAGATCCACTTACCTAAGATAGCCAAACCTCCATTATATATATTTCATTAGGGCTATACAAATTTTATTTTCTCTCACCATAGTTTAATTTTCAAGAGTCCTTTATTTCATTGTTAGTTTCTTGCATTAGGTAAAAAAAAAACAGTCCGAAATATTCAAAAAAAAAAGTGAAATTCGAAACTTTGACCTAGGAGGATAAAATTCACTAGGGGCAAAAGTAAGTTTAAAAAAAAAAGAATAAGAATTGTTGTTCTAGTGCAAGAAACCTCAAAGGACCATATTGGTGAATTTGTTTTAGCCTAGTCGACATTCCCTCAAAGAATAATTTTTTTTTTTAAGCTCTACCTTGCAACTACAACATCCATACTAAGGGTTTAAATAAAAAAGAGGTAAAAATCCAAGTTCTTCTTTTCTTTTCTTTATTTTCTTTTCTTTCTTTTTTTGTGTCCAGTTCTGGTCGAGTGTCATTTGTTCTGGTCGAGTGCCGCTCGAGTGTTGCTCGAGTGTCAGCTCCTGTCGAATACGACAACCTTTTGTCGAGTGTTCTTGCTATTGTTCAGTCCTTGTCCAGTTTCTGTCAAGTTTGTCATTTGTCTTGCTCTCTCTCTTGTTCCCTTGCCTTGCATTGTTAAGTCTTTGCTTGAGTGTTGATTTGCCCAAAGCGGATTGCCCCAATAAGCTTGTCATACCAATTAGAGAGACGAGTGAGAGCGAAACACTTGTGAGATTGTTTATATTTTTACTAACTGTCACATAGTTCTTTGTTTCTCTTTATTTGACATGTTTAACCAGGGCAACATCATGATTACTCGAGCCGAGATGATCAAACAGTTGGAAACCGTGAATGAGACATTGGTACGGATAAATGACAGATTGACGACAGTAGAGGCACGACATTCTTCTGGGGCATCTACTGGCCCTAAAGGGAGTAATCCTAACTCTTCTCCTCTTAAACCTTTGTACGTTCCTTGCTTTATATGTCAAGGTAGAGGACATGTTATGAAGGATTGCCCAAATAAGAAAACTCTTATGATTAATCACCTAGGCGAAAATAAATCTGAAAATTCTAGTGGTGAAAATGATGAGCATGTTAATAATGATCAGGATCTTAGTTTACTTGCCTCTAAAGATGATTGCATTGAATATAAGCATGATGATTCTTTGATTGATAGTAAAGTTTTAAGTGTTCAACCTAGTCCTTGTGAAGATAATCAAAGAGAAGATTTGTGCTTAGCAAAAGGCAAAGTTTCTAATATGATCATTGATGGTGACAATTGTTCTAATATTGTTAGCTTTGAAATGATTGATAATCCAGTCATGACAAAGGATGAAAACTTGCTGGCCTTTGATGGAAACATAAAGATAAATGAACAAGCTATAGTGCATATTGAGTTAGAACACAATGAAGATGTTATGAAATATGAATTATGCACTAATCAAGTTTCTTTTCTTGATTTTGTAGAAAACTCTAATGGCCTACAAGATGGCGAAGCCAATATCAAATCCATCCAGAAGTGGTCAACCCCTGCAACAATCGGGATCGAGAGGAGTTTCCATTGGCATGAGGTATTCGATCCAGGAGCTCGTGTGTGTGGATGCATTTGCGGAATCTTATGCAACCTTGGATTCGAGGTCGAATCCTTTTCAAGAAAGGGGGAATGATGCAGGATCATCCAAGACACCTTCGGCCACACCTATACTTGGGGATGGCCCTATGATTCAAGCTCGTGAGAATGATGTCATCCTCAAGAGGAAGAAGAAGACTCCACCTTGGGTCGTTCGTTTTTGGGTTCGTCATGCACAGTTGACAGCTTTTTGACGTCTCAGTAAAATGAGTCGTACGGATTCAATATTAATCGGATTGGATCGTGACATACCTTATCGGAACGAGGACGAAAAGATGTACAACTTTGTTGTTGAAGGTTTTTCCAGATTCAACCTAGAGCTTGGCCGAAAATCACATTCTTTGTTGCTGTCACTGTTTTAGACGGGAATTTACTTAAGTGTTGAAACTCTTTTTATTGCTATTTTTAGAGACCTTATTTACTTAAGTTATTTTAGGTATTTTAGGGATTTATTTTAATTTCCATTATATTAATTATTTTCATTAAAAATCAGCCCTAGATTTTCTATATTAGAACGGCTGATTCCTCCATTGTAAATTAGACGTCTCTCTTATGAAAATTTCAGTTTGTGTGAAACACAATTGAGAGAAAGTCAATCGACTCGAAGCGTGGCTCGTCGATTGCAACTATTGGTATAGATCTTGCTTGGTTTGGTTTGAGTTCGTCAACCTCGCGAGAGCTTGGTGATCCAGGTAATCACAAGTCCCCTCCTTGTGCCTCCAAGTTGTCCGCTTGGTTGTGTAAGGTTGTAGAGGCGGGCTTTATAGTCGTTGGTACTTACTACCACAATAAAGAGCAAATGGGGCGGTTCATGGCAGCGGTTTGCTAATGAGGCGGTTCATGGCGGCGGTTTAGTCTATAGAAACGGTTGTGCCAGCGGTTTGTAACCCCGTACCTAATGTGGCGGTCTATCTTACCTTTAGCAGCGCACTACTACATAAACGATCTATGGCAGCGGTCAAAAAGCGCTACATAAAATAGCAAAACCGCTCCTTAATGGCTAATGTAGCGGTTTTAGAGCCGCTACATCTGCTGCCGCTGCCTTAGCTCTAATGCGGCGGTTTCATTGGCCTAATGTGGCGGTTTCCATTTAGAACTCAAAACCGCTGCATTATTATGCATAACCGCTACAAAAATGCCATTATGTGGCGGTTTTTAGCCCAACCTTTGGTGACACTTATTGGAGTCTAATGTGGCGGTTTTTCTAGAGTAAATCACCAATAACCGTTTCCTTTCTATTACAAATCACCAATCCCTATATTTATATTTATTTAATTCTTTTAACTACCAATATATGTAGATCTAAATACTCTGACAAACAACATCAAGTTTTAAAAATAAATTGCACACAAAATAAATTATATCACCAATAAAATAAATTAAAATCAATTTACAGGATTAAAATATATTACTACAAACGTATATGCATAAGTCTACAACAAAAATGAAATTAAAAGCTAAATACAGATACATTGAAAAATCATAGCCACAACTTCCATTTAGAAACCATTGCTCTCGTCTTTGGCCACATGACTTCCATTTACACTTCTAATACACTGAAATCATCCTGAAAAAAAAAAGATGGATAACAATTTTAAAAAAATCATTATATGATAAAATCTACTTATGTTTCAATTGTAAAAAAAATCAGCTTAAAAAATGGAAGATCGACCATAAACTCATATATTCTTTCACCTATTATAAATATTCTAGAAATGATAACAATTTTGTAATAAGCTATAAGATCTTATTATCTAATTAAACTTCATCAATTACAAAGACCTCAATGATCTTCAACAAATATAACAAACTAGTATATTTAAGCAGCAAAAGCAAAACGTACACAAAATGATCAACACAAAGTGTAGAAGACAACCATAAGTATAAAAACACGAGGAAAAAGAAATCAAAGGAGGAGCTCAGTTGGATGCTGGGACTATACTTCATGAATGGGAAGCTTATCATGGAAATCTAGTGGATCAATGAAAATGGAGGAGACAAAGAGTGTGAAGATAACTTCAACACAAGAAGATTTAACAACCTAAAAAGGAACATGGGAGGTTGATTAGATACTACAGATCCAGTAAACACATCCTATACCACTTTGTATTGAAGTTAACTTCATGAGCAATGAAATTAAAATCCAATCCCTGCTAGGTATAAAATATTTAACCTAGCTATTTCTCATTCCTCTTTCTCGTCACAATAACTAGTTGGCCAATTCATAAATCACAATCCAACTTTCAATACCACTACAATTTTAGAGATTAAAATCCACACATTTATAATAAGAAAAGAAAATTCAGTATTAAACGATATTGTTCTTGATTGAATAGGGAAAAATACAGAAAAACCAGTTAACCTGATAAAAAAATTTAGTAAACCATTGGCTCTTTTTTTAAACTAGTTGCATCCCCACGTGCGAAGCACGTAGGAACTCAACCTTCTCTGTCAATTACACGGATATCTATATGCTATTTTACATACATTAGTGTGAAATTAAGGTTAAGCATGTAAAAATCTAAAAATACAGTGTATAAACAAACATTAAGTAGATAAATCCATAAATTAGTTAGATCCACAAGCTGAACAAAGGAATAGACAAATTGTTTGTAATTCAACCTAAATAAAACTGAACAAGAAATATAGCAAACAGAAGACCATAAAAAGAGCAAACCAATTGAAAAAAATCTTTCTGTTGGGATTTTTAACTCAACCTGTGGCTCTATCTGCTTCTCCAACACTTCAAAAAAGACTAAAGATATGAAGGGAGAATGCCAGCAATGCTGTTTGGTGATGACAACAATAATAATTACATAAATTGAGATGTTTAATTAGAGAAAGCTTATTGCTTTAGGAATTGTGAAACTCTCTTCGCAGAAAAATAAACATGAAGCAAAAGTATAATGCAAATCCCTCCTAGGCATTTCATTTCATTTAGACTATATCCAATACTAAAATTAAAGTTCTAAAGCTAAAAGTGTAGTAGAAAAAAAAAACATTAAGATATGTGCATAGTTAGAAGATGTTTAGATACCAATAAATATAAAAACTATCATAAGCAAAATTCACTCCTATTTAGTGACATTAATCATAGCCCAAATCATTACCTGTAAACTTAACACTAAGCTTTACTGCTTTCTCCAAGTGATCAGGGTATTTCTGCAAAATTACAAATGGTAAATAATATGGCGTCAGATAAATAGGTAATAGCTTGAAAAGAACCAAGTTATATATATACAATGACTTGCATATCCCTTTATAATCTAAAAAGAATAGAATAAATTTGATTAAAGCTAGACCATTTTGGTTTGACCATCTTGGTTTGACAATGACCATCTTGGTTTGACTATCTTGTTTTGACTTCACTTTGCGAGCGGAAAATTCTTGATCGGTTGCTCTTTAAACCTATGAAACATCAAATATACAAGTAGTAGGTCTGGTATATGCATTTAGGCAGCAATAGGTCTGGTAAACAAATGCGAGTACAATGTATATAATGATCAATAGAACAGGGATCACAACAAACCTGCATATAGGAATCTCTGTTGGCAACCTTTCCAATATTTGAATCCCAAGCTATAATATTGTAGTCCTCTCCACTCATAAAACAATCCCATTCTGTATAAAATACGAAATATACTCAATTTTATAAGATGAATGACAACATGAGATTTTAACGAAAATAAGGAATAAGAAAACATAATTTGAATTATTTCGTTCATAGGAGGAGAAACAATCATGCATTACATTCTCAACTCAAAGAAGAAATCATTATCTGCACAACCTATAACACAAGAAATAGAAAATATGACTCATTTCTAACTTCACTTGTTCATATAACTATTCATTGTTAGAGAAATCTGACTTGAACTATCTTTACCCATTTATATATAAGTGGATCTTCTCTAGATTGATAGGACATATGGATATGGGATCATGATGTATCTCTCAATCAAGTGCTTGGCCTGTTTCAATAAATGTCTTTACAAGATCACAAAGAAATTTGGATCCTCTGCAATAAATTTTAGCTCAGAGCAATAAACATTAATTATCAATGTTAACAAGATGTGGTCACCATCACTTAGACATCCCTAGGAGAGCCTATAAGCTGACATTAACACTTAGGAAGAAATTTTGGGTGACTGAGTAACCCATCATTTCTTAATTTGAACCTATATCTTATTCCTTTTCTAAGGTCCAATAAAGAATCATATACAACATTCACATTTCTATAATAAAAAAAATATTATTGGTAAATAAACAATTATCAGATTGAAATATATGCATTTTTTTCTTGTGGTTCTCTTAGTCATTTCATCGAGCACCTTCAGGGCATTGGAAAATTTCATATATCAGTCCTAAAATTTCATGAATTAGTTAGTTGCAAATTCTAGATCTAACGATTTCACACCAAATGAAGTGAGAAATCCAATCTTCTTCTCAATTCCACTACGTAAATGTCATGAAAATCACTCAAACCTAACCCTATTTTCAACATCTAGCTCACCAAGTGTGAAATCAGAGAGAGATAAATAGATTGAACAAAAAAAAGGCAGAAGATAGAGAGAAGGAAATGAACCAGAAAGTTAGCGAAAACACCAGAAGCGATTATTCGCACTAAAGGAAAGAACTGCGGGAGTGATTTCTGCCACTAGGAGGATGAATGTTCAGTGTAAATTGGAAACCGAAGGGCACAAGGAGATTTTGGTACCACTCAAAGCGAAATCGAAGGTCCATTCGCTTGCTGGAAACTAAAATCGAAGTGCACCGGAGAAATCGAAGGTCGAATTGAAAAGTGTTTTTGCGAAGGGGAGTGTTTTTGGTGAAAGGAAAATGGGGGCTCGATAAAGCGGTAGGGTAAAGTTACTTTTGGATAATAATAATAATTAAAAATTTCCCCAAATCTACAAAGCGCGGAATTTTCCCGCCTACTAAAATTCAATAAAAAAAATAAAAAACCGCTACCTATGCAAATTAGGACCCGCCACATTTGTTTTACTTTTTCAGATTTTTTAAAAACCGCTACATTAGGATTAAGAAAACCGCCACCTTAGCCTTTAAAACGAAAAATGGATTTACAACGAAGATTTATCCCGAAATCCGCCACATGAACCGCCAACTAAACAAAACCGCCGCATCTCGCCGCTTCATTAGATCATTTATGTAGTAGTGGCGGTTTTTAAATTGAATGTCTAAGGAAGCGGTTCAACAGGGATTGATTTTGTGGGTTTACTTTATTTCTTTGGGCCAGCCCAATATTTCATCCCAAATTTTCTAAATCCGGCTAGACTAAAGCACTTAATTTTTTTTTTTATAACAAAACTATCTGAAACCCCAAATCTTCATTTCTAGGGTTTAGGAGATGAGAAGCGATATTGGGGACCGACCGACCGACCGAAGGTCAAGATGAGAAGCGATTAAGATGCCGAAGCATCATTCAAGATCCAACGATTGTTCGATTTAGTTTAGCCGCTTCACCATTCAAGCGCACAGCTCGAAACTCAAGATCCAGCAACAGGATATGGGGGAGCAAAAGTTTAAAACTTCACCATTCCAGCAATTAGGGTGAGGGATTATGAAGATTCAGCCTAGTGATTAGGTTGAGAGAGATTCAAAGTTTTTATTGATTCTAGGTGAAGCGGGTGCTCCAGGTTAGTCAAAATCTTCTTCTTTTTTTTCCGATTTTTATACTTCCTCTTCATTCGTTGCTTGACTCTCCATTTTAGATAATCGTCCAACCATCTCCGGTCTTTTGTCGAGGTTTCGCCTCCATTTTAATCTGCCTGGTAAGTTAATTTTTTCTAGATTAGGGGGTATTTGTTTTGTTTGTTATATATTCTACAAGTTTAGGGTTCGTGAATATTGGGTCTTATCATTCGACCTAAGATTGTTTTGTGTAGATGTTTTGGGTTTCTGATTTATTTTTCACTGGTTTATGTCAGTTGTGGACTTTGAAGGATTTCATTTTCACTTGTTAGTATGAGCATTTTTTTAGATCTTAAAATGTGTCTTGTGTTTGAGTATTTCACAGTATATCTGATGGGGATGGCTAATAAGTCCGTGCTTTGAATTCAAGCCATATATTTCCTGTTGTATGTGTGCATTTTGTACATGCAGTTGCTTATTTCATTCTTTGTGAATAGAGTTGCCTATTTTATTCTCTTTTTGTGCTTGTTTTCATTTCATTACCTTTTTATGTTAAATTTTCTTTATTTTGATGAAATAGGAAGTATTTTTTTAGGATTTCCCATTCTTTCTTATCTTGGTTTATTGACAAGGTCAGTAGCTTGTGTGGTTGTTAAGTCCAGTTGTTAGTGATGAATCAATCATGAATTCGGGTGGAGAGATGGAGCTTAGCTAAGATGTCTTGTGGAAGAAATCAATCATTTTAGCTTGTAGTTTAATTTACTCTAATTTTCTGAATAAATTGTATTTATTCACTGTGCTAAATAGCTTACTCAAAAATCAGGGCACTAAGTATGTTGGGAATTGGACGAAATAGTTCACTCAAAAGTCAGGGCACATTTAACTGATATGTGCTATTAGGAAAATAATCAGAAGACACCTAACAACACATGTTCACGGACGAAGAGCTACGAGATCACCCCCTTCGTATGAGGCAAGGCTATTATGGTGCAGATTTTAAGTGTTGTTGCTTACTGTCATCTTTAAGGCGTAGTCCATCGAGATCTTAAACCAGAGGTAATCCTATACAGTATTGCCCATTTTCACTTTAGCTAGGTGAGTGATATGTATACATGAATTGCTGAATGTTGAAATCTTAGAATTCATTAAAATTGTCGATTATTTTTATTTTTGTTCTATTTATCTTGATATCTTTTCAAGATTTCTATTTACCTCATTACTTTGAATGGGTGGGAATTTAAGGCAGACAATGGCTTTTCAATTAATCAGAACTTGGGTGCCTTTTCAAGCTTGCAAAGAAATGAATCAAGTGATATGCATTGTGAGCAGAAAATGAATGAACTAATAGGCTGAGAAAGGTGCATTATGGTGACCTGCATTAAGTGTTTATGTATCCTTTATTTATTGCTTCCTTTGTTGTATATATAAAGCTTGAGTTGGTCTTTCTTTCTCGGTGCATATTTTTTTTAACCTCAGCTCACCATCAACTCTAATACAAAATATCCTGAGATTATATGATTATTGGAAAAAATAGAGCTACTGGAAAAATCATTTTTCTCCTTTCAAATTGGTATACTTTACATCTTCATTTCCGTATTTTGGATTTTGGGATTGAAATTTTTACCATCTTGTTTTCCCTATTTTTTAAAGAACTTGGCTTGCTCTTATATCCAACATATTTGATCAGTGGATAAAATCCTACAGTCGGTGAAATCAGCAAGTGAAGTCTTACTAGTTAGTTTTTGGTTTGATTGCCATTGTATTAAATTTCATTATTCATTTTCATGCGAAAAAGAAATAAGAACTTTTTCTACTTAAATTCGTTATGCACAAAGTGCTCAGATGATTGCAATTGATAGAAAAGTTGAGATGTTTATAATTCGGATGCTTTTGTAGGTTCAATCAGATGGTGTTTGGATGAACAGCTCTGGTTCCGAAAGGGCTCAGTTGCAGAGAACCCACAAGCTCTCAAACAGGCCAGTACATTCATACACGGTATGATGCTCCTTAAGGTTCTATCCATAGTTGTTGATTTGCATTCAGTATAAGCTAAATGTGTACAATTAAGATTTCGGCTATATAGCAAATTGGTCCAATATGCTGGTGTTAACACAGATTTGTGAACTATAAAAGAGTCGAGTTGGTTGTAATTTTATCTAGTACTCATGCTACATCCAAAAGCCATACCTCCTTTACATGATGCTTTTATCTTTATGATCAGTTCTATACTTCTATGTACTTGTAGCCCCTTTTTTTCTAGTTGCCTTGCATGCCAAACCTTTAAAAGAAGAGTGCTTAAATTTCAGTTTAGCTCTTAGATATACCTCAATAAGATTAGACTATGGATTTTGACCTTGAGACTTGAGTGACGAACTTGACACGAATTTCCAAACTTTGTTTTGTTTTGTAAAAATGCCTTTGTGGAATTATATATGGCTAATATCTAAATTTTCGTGTACGTGCAGTCGTGCAGGTTGTCTTCGCAAAGATCGATCCCGGTATCCAACTATGACTTGTCATGTTATCGCTGTATTTTGGCTAGTTTATTTGAGTTGTCAAATCTTTTGTTTACTATTACTTTGTAAGCAAATCCAGATTGATATAAATGATTAAATGTAATGTAATATTACTTTTTTAGTCAATAAAAGTGTGGCATTTCAATTCTATATGTTGATGTTATAATAAATATTCAATATTTTTTTCATAACTGTATATAAATATAAATCAAATATTTAAAATGCAATTAAAAAGCCATAAAATTGACAAATCAAAACCGCTGCCATAATATAGAAAAACCGCTTCACAAGATCGTGAGACCAAGTGTTACTTTAGAGGAATAGGCAACGGTTCTTCTTCATTTTTGGCAGCGGTTATCCCTTTGTTATGAAACCGCCGCCTTAGGTTAAGAAAACCGCTGCCATAGGGCTAAGGCGACGGCATCAGATGGGGCGGTTCAAAACCGCTGCCATAGACCTTTGGTAGCGGTTATCCATTATATGGTGGCGGTTTTGGGCCGCTGCCAAAACTCTTAATTGTAGTAGTTTTAGTTCCTACCCTCTTAGGAGGCTTGGGGTCTTTATCTCGTTCTATTTTAGTTCGAATCACTCATCTATCGGTCTTTATTTCATTACTTTTGTCGAGTTTCTATTGCTGCGTTTTGAGTCTTTGTTCTTGTTCTTGAGTCGTTTGCTTCCGTTCTTGTTTTTGAGTCTTGATTGTTGAAGATCGGGCCATCCTACGGCTAACCCCGTATCAAATTGGCATCAGAGCTTTGGTTGAATCTGGAAAAACCTTCAACAGCAAAGTTGTAGATCTTTTCGTCCTCGTTCCGACAAGGTATGACACGATCCAATCCGATTAATATTGAATCCGTACGACTCATTTTACTGAGACGTCGAAAAGCTGTCAACTGTGCATAACGAACCCAAAAACGAACGACCCAAGGTGGAGCCTTCTTCTTCCTCTTGAGGATGACATCATTCTCACGAGCTTGAATCATAGGACCATCCCCAAATATAGGTGTGTCCGAAGGTGTCTTGGATGATCCTGCATCAGTTACGGTGAGTTAGTTACCCCTAATCATATACACTGCAACATATGACGGTAGATATATATGATCCGGTATGTGAACCGTTTCAAACTCACCACACCCTATTGCGGTGAATATGGAATAAGCCAAATAAAAGTTTGCTTCCCGTATGTTCAAGATAAACGTGTTGTCACAGTGGTAGGAGGACTAGTTAGAAACGCAAAGGTTTTATATTCGATTATCTGTAATTAACTCACCGCAATATGGTGCAATAAATTTTTACCTTATTTACATTACAAAATACTGCATTTTTATTGTTTATCCCACACAATGTACTATGAATTAGGCAAAAGTTAGAAGTTTTTACCTTATTTTCCATTGTAAAATACTGCATTTTTATCCACACAATTACTACTCCTTGAATTAGGCAAAGCTTAGAACCATCCTATATATATTGCTTAAACTTAATTGGATTAGGCAAAGCTTAGAACCATCCTATATATATTGCTTAAACTTAATTGGATTAATGAATTTATATAATAAATATAATAAAACAGGCAAAATTGCAGTTGGAAATTCAAGAGATCCTATCAATATTGGAAGAGAATTGACCCCTTGTTTCTTATCTACACACAATACATTAAACTGTTGTTGATCGAGTCACAAAGGTATGTATCGTTACACAACACACAAACAAGGAGAAAACTTGCAGGAAAAACAAAAAAACAAGACGTTACGTTACTAATGTCTAATCTTCTTCGTCGACGTCGGTGATGAATTTTCCGGTGCCAGGGTTCAATGCTGCAAAGAAGAAGAAGGCGACATTGAACAACACGAGGGGCTCTATCTCGTTAATCGGCACTCCTGTTTCGATATTGAGCTGCGCAAGCGCTCCTTTCCCCGTTATGATCTCCCCTATAAGCGAGAACGCGAACCCCAGCTGCGCCAATCTCCCCACGAATAGCTCGTTCGCCTTTGTGAATCCGAACAATGGACCTTCCATTACCCACATTTCACACAATCAGCTCATGAAAAATACTCGCATCGTTGTAAAAATAATTGACAATAGAAAGTGTAGTCCACCGAAAAGATACACCAACTTTGGACAATTAGTATATATATTAGGTAATTTTTTGTTTGTTTGGTGAAGTTTACCTCCTTCCTTGAGACCAAGGGCGGATCGGACGCTCTTGCCAGGAGGAAGGACGGCCTTCTCAAGGCCGGTAGGAGGGTCATCGACGAACTGGCCCCTGTCACCGAGGGCGCCAATGGCTCCCAACAAGGTGAACAATATGAAGAAGAGGAGCAACGGCTCTGCTTCGTAGATCGGAATCCCGGTCTCTATGTTCAGCTGTGCCAAGATTCCCTTCCCGGTTATGGCCTCTCCTAGTATCGATGCCTGCCAAGACCATCCAAATTTCAAGATTTTGGGTGATTTGCAATGAATTTAAACATCATTTTTGTTCGAAAAAATTGGTATTTATAGATCTTCCATCAATACTTTTCTTTTCATAATTTACAGTAGGAATCAAACATACAATTTTTTTTGGTTCAATTCATACATTTTTCTCTTATTAAAATATCATTAAAAAGGAAGGGGTAAAAATGACTTTTCATCGTTTTTAACGGCAAACTAATGGAAAAAAAAGGTTGTAAGTGACGATTTACAGACAAAATGGGTTTAAGGGGTGGTTTTCTGCAAAAAGACCATATTTAAGGGGTGATTTTATGTCATTTTCCGTATTATTTAATTTAATTGTTAGTACAAAGTCTGAAGCTAGGTCCCTAAATCCTACCCTGTTGTGTTTATATGCCAACATTTCCACTTAAAAACCAAAATGACTCATAAAATTAATACAGAGTAATTCACAAGGAATGATGAAACCGTTACATGTATAATTAATAAGATAACTTACAGCAAAGCCAAGCATGGCAACACGACCGACAAAGAGCTCATTCTGCTTGGTGAAGCCAATCCCTCCCGATGTCCCGAAAATCCCATCTTCAACCTTTGGCTTCGGCTTAACAACCTGATTTTTATTTATTTATTTATTGTTTTTAGAAATTAAATTTCATTTTTTTATAAAAAAAAAAAGAAAAAAGAAAAACAAGATATCATACATGAAAAAATGAAGTCCAATCCAAGAAAACACATATATACCTTCTTGACAGGAGCAGCCTTGGCTTTCGACTTGAAGAGGGCGAAGGTTCTAATGAGAGAGGAAGACGACGAGGAAGAAGAACGAGGAGGGAGAGGAGAGAAGAGGAGATGAGAGGAAGAGTAAGAGGGCTTGATTTTGTGGATCTGAGACAGAAGCGAAGGCTGCTTCTTCAATGAGGTGGTGGCATTGCCGCTGAAGCCGCACGACGATAGCATCATGGCCTGTGCCATTGAAGAAGACCTTCTTGTTAACTGCTTCTTCTTCTTCTTCTTGTTCTAGCTAGCTCCTCCTCCTCTTGTTGTGGATCTTGTGATGTTAAAATAACTGTGTTATTTTTTTTTTAAGTGTTATATATGAAGATAGGTAGAGATAAGGCTAATGGAAATGGGATATGCAGATGTGTGGTTTAATTGGCTTGTGAATTGTGTTGTGGGAATCATGCCACATATATATATTTTTTTTTTTTAAAAAAAAGGTGCAATAAGAAAAAAGAATATGCTATCATCAATATTTGTAAATAATGTAAAAAGGCTCAAAGTACACCTCAGAAATTGCCAAGCTGGATTTTGCAACCACCAAAAGGCAAAAGGGGCCTATTTGACACTTGAAGACTCTCACTAAGAGAGAGCAAGTATCATTCAATTCCATGGTATTCTGTAAATACCCATCACAATGTCTCTTTCATCTTCTATATATATATATATATATTGATTGGTAGTTTAATTTGCTTCTTTGATTAGTTGATTTTAATTTCTTTTTTATGTTTTACATTTTAATTTTCTTGATTTGTATCACGAAGATTTGTACAAATTTGTAATTTGTGGGGTATTTTGAAGTTTTGTGTACGGGTTGGTAAAGTAGAAAGAAAGAGGGAGACAAATTCAATAACTACGGTAATGAAAGGGCCACTTAATAGTTGCCACCGCCACAAGCTAGTTGGTGGATTCTTGGTGTGTGAACCAAAAACCAAGTTTCCCATCGTTAAATGCTCTATTTGATGCTATGTGCTCAATACTAAGGAATTTATATTTTGTGTTGATAATGAATTTGTGTGCGCGCGCATACAAAAACTGATAAACAAACTCGTTACTAATAAACATGATTATAATCCATTTGTTAAATCGTCACATTTGGATGGTTATCTACGATTTTTTTTTTTTTTGGGTCAACTAACTAGTTACAAGTCTCTTTTAATTAACGTAAAATGAGCTAATTTTTTTATATTATCGGACCGATTCGGACGGAGGGATCGAGTAGCTGATTAGGAAACTCAAGGTAGGTATTAGAATGATGATTAGTAGGAGCATTGTTGGTATTTTGACTATTGTTGAGGGTAGCTCAAATGCTGCTCAATGGAGACCTTTTTTATTGCTAATTTTAAGATGCTTTTATGGGCCTCAGCCCAATATTTGTTATTTGTAACGAATGACCCGATCCAACCAGCTGCTCATAAGCAAATCAACAAATCAACTTCTAACACCATCCCAAGCGGTGGGGTGCCCTAAAATTCTTTATCTTTTTTTTTCCCTCATTCGTTCATCCACTAATTTTATTTTCAACCTTCCTCAATTCATTTTGAGGAAATTTGGTGAAAAAGCCCTTTTAGCATATTTGGTTAGCTAGATAGGCCCATTAATTGTTTTTTTAGTATGCTTAGCCCATTAATTGTTTTTTTAGATTGCTTAGCCCTCTTGACCGGTTAACGTTGACCGTTGACCGGTTAACGTTGACCGTTGACCGGTCAACCCATTTTGATGCCAACTCTTTTTTTTTTTTTTTTTGATGCCAACTTTTTTTTTTTTTTTTGATGCCAACTTTTTTTTTTGTGATGACATATTTTACCGTTTTGATGCCAACATTTTGTGGTGACAATTTTATATAATTGATGGCATAAGAGATTAAAACGTGGAATCAAAATATTGTCACCTTATTGTCACTTTTCTAATGAAATGATTGGATGACTTTTTTTTAATGCCACTTTTTTAAAACATTGATGACATTTTTTGTGATGTCATATTTTACCGTTTTGATGCCAAAATTTTATTACATTTTATTTTCAATCTGATGCCACTTTTCTAATTAAATTATTGGATGACACTTTTTTTAAACTTTGATGACATTTTTTGTTTACTCTAATGTCACGTTGACCATTGATGCCATTTTGAAAAATTTGTATCACATTAAAGAAAAAAATGTCATCAAAAATACTACTTTGAAAAAATATCATCAAAAATATGGCATCACGGTAAAAAAAATATTATAAAAAAATTGACATAAAAAAGTGGCATCAAAGTGAAAATAAAATATAGTAAAATTTTGGCATCAAAACGGTAAAATATGGCATCACTAAAAAAAAAAAAGTTGGCATCAAAAAAAAGTTGGCATCAAAAAAAAAAAAAAAAAAAAAGTTGGCATCAAAATGGGTTGGTCAACGTTGACCGGTCAATGGTCAAACGGTTGACCATTGACCAACCCACCCAATTGGGAAAGGGGCTAGGGCAAACTAATTAAATTGATTTATGGGCTAGGTGATTAATTGGATATTTAAAAAAGGCCATGTACCAAAATCGCCCATTCATTTTTCACTTTTCATAATAATCAGGTTATTCAAATTACTTTTTCCATCTCACCCCAAATCAAAAAGAAAAAAAAATGATTTATTATAAGGACATGTGGCTTTATTTGATTTGTTTCGGATTTGGAAAGGTTTTCAATATATTGAGACACTCAAAAAGTGGAAATGTTGTTTACAATGGTTAGGTTGCACAAATCGAATGAAAAAGTGAAATGGAGAGGTTAGTTTCCCGCCATTGCGGATGCTCTCGAGGGGGGTATGGCCTGTAGATCAAAATTTTGTGTTCCGTCTCATGCATGAGGATATGTTAACACAATAGTCTAGAACTATTATCTATTATCTATAAAAGGAAACATGTTAAAAATATGACTGAAATAATAAGGGAAAACTAATTAAAATACCCCCACCTTTGGGGTATGGTAAAAATATATCCCCAACTTTCAAATGTAATAAAAATATCCTGACATTTGATGGTGGTGGTAATAAACTACCCTGAGTTTTCTCACGGGTCAAAAATGCTGACAAATTAGCACTAAAATTGGGTTTTCTTGATCGGTTTCCTTAGGAAAAAAATAAAAAGATAATAAATTAAACCCGAAAAACGAAATTGATTCAACCAGGCAACTAATCTGGTCAAAATTGCCTCAAATTAACA
Source organism: Persicaria tinctoria (assembly GCA_037127255.1). Classification (NCBI taxonomy): domain Eukaryota; kingdom Viridiplantae; phylum Streptophyta; class Magnoliopsida; order Caryophyllales; family Polygonaceae; genus Persicaria; species Persicaria tinctoria. Next base: position 51,261,968 of record JBANSL010000008.1, read on the forward strand.
TAACACGACTATTCCTAACACCAAACCGACAACAAAACTAAACCAACAACAACAACAACAACGAAGAGGAAAAAAAAATTACCCACCCAAATCTGTGAACGAATCAATTAAAGGGGAAGAAGATGTGAGAGAGACAGCTCAACTAGGAATCGAGCTTGAACTAGCCGAACGAGCCCAGGCGACGAGCTCGAACGAGCCTAAGCTCGTTCGTTTGGCTTGTTCGAGCCTTCACGAGCAGAGGTCGAGTTTACCCTTTTGGCTCGCGAGCCGAGCTTGAGCGCCAAAAAAAGCTCGAATAATTTTTGGGCTCTAGCTCGGCTCGGCTCGTTTCCCGAACGAGCCAAGCTTGAACATGTCAAGCTCGGATCGTTCGGCTCGAATATCACCCCTACTCAAGATAGTCGACCACGAGGGAGGAAGACTGACATTAAAAAGGAACTATGAGCTATCTGGAAGATCTGGAAGACAATTCAAGAGGCGACCACGGTCCACGGAAGAAGATATGAGGGAGGAAAAGGCGTTGGGTATGAACCCGGTCCAACTCTTTATTTTTTTCCTAAGGACACTATTCAAGAAAACCCTTGTAAAAAATGCGTGTAGGCTGCCTTGTCAGCATTTTTTACTCATGAAAAAACTTGTGGTAATATATTACCACTACCCGCAAAGGTCGGGATATTTTTATTACATTTGAAAGTTGAGGATATATTTTTACCATACCCCCAAAGGTGGGGGTATTTTAATTAGTTTTCCCAAATAATAAATATGAATTACAATATGAAAAAAAAAATTAACCTAATAACGATCAAAGTGTGTGAGATTTTAAATAACATATTAATCTAAAAATTAAATATAAATAATTCATTCTACCAAATATTAATATAGATATAAATAAAATGAAAACTACCCTATATTTATCTATTAGTATTTTTCCCCTAAAAAATTATGGGCGAATTTGCCAAATAGCCACGAAAAAGGGCTTAATTTGCGAAATGTCCACGTTTTGGGACAATTATGTAAAATGTCCTAAATATTAGCCTCCTCCCTCTCTCCCACGCGCCTTTCTCTCTCCTCCGGCTGTCCCTCTCCGCACGCTCTCTCTTTCTCCCTCCCGACCTGCTCAACGGCGATTGCCAGGATTTCCGGCCGATTACCTCTCCGGCATCATCAAAACGATCGATTTCGAAGTCTCTTCTAGAGAATCAGGTAAGCAAAGTATTCGATTACAATTTACAACAAACGCTACCATGAATTCATGGAAAATTTGCGCCGAAGGCGCAAATTTCCTTCGATTTTTGGATTACTGCTTTGAATCGAGTGATTACAGCTATAGATTACGTCAAATTTGTGCTTATTTATGCTTATATATGCTATACTTGTATGAAAATATAGTTGAACCGAATGATTACTGCTATTGAATGCATCAAAATCTGTGCCTTTGGCGAAAATTTTGATTCATTTTTTATGCATCAAGTGATTAAGGTTATGGAGTCACTCATACAGTAGAATCGAATGAATAATGTTATAGAATGCATCAAAATTTGCGCCTTGGCGCAAAGTTTGATTGATTTTTTAAGCATGAATTACTGATTATGATCATTTTTTGCTATATATGTGTAATTTTCAAGTATCCAATCGATCAAATCTGTGTATGTTTATGCTTATTTATGCTTGTTAATATTTTACATTGCTCAAGTCATCACTATGACTGCTTACAATGTGATTTCACTATGATTGTTCAAGTAATCACTAGACTTGAATCATAGAAATTTTCCACCAGAAGTGCAAGTTTTATAGAATTTTTCTCATAACAGGTGTATTGTATTCAATTAGTTGATTTAAAGATATAGATTCAATACTGTTACATCCAATATTGTGTTCATGTCATCCAATATTGTGTTCATGTCATCACTACACTTGAATTCGGACAATATATTGAAGTATCCATTCCTTATTAGACTTTGATTGCTCATGTCATCACTACACTTGAATCTCTGGACAATATATTGAAGTATTCATTCCTTATTAGATTTTGATTGCTCATGCCATCACTACACTTCCTTATTGCACTTTGGTTGAGCCATGTCAGCACTGCACTTGAGTCATAGAAAATTTGCACAGGGGGTGCAAATCCATTGTTGCATTTGACAATATAATGATCTATACATTCCTTATTACACTTTGAATGTTTTCATGTCAGGACTGCATTTGACTCATAAAAAATTTGCACCGTAGGTGCAAATTTTGTAAGATTTTTTTCATAACAGGTGTATTCTATTCACTTTGATTGCTCATGTCATCGTTTTAATAAAATTGTGTTTGTTACTACTGCAATGTATTTATCCTCTTAAATTCATACTCTGTAGATTACAATGACAACCCACATTATTACAGTTGTATATGGTGGGAAATGGTTGTTTGATGATTCATGTCCAACCTTTGTTGGAGACACTAATTCAAAGGTGTTTATGATTGATGAGTCAATAACATTAAAGGGTTTAACTGAAAAAGTGCACAACAGATTCAATATAGACAATGCATTTGAATTAGAATTCAATCATTTACACCCTTTCAAATTCTTGAGAGCTTCGCTTAATGTTGAATGTGATGCTGATTTGAAAGATTTTTTAAGGTTGTCCGAACTACAGGATGTTAAATTTGTTGTTGAGTTGTGTGTCAACATTAAAACAGTTAGTGAACAAGAAGATCAACAGGCATTCTCAGCTGACAGTTTACAGTTGGTGACATGCAATCCAAATATAACCAACATTGTCTCACGTGAAAATAGCATGACATTGATCGGTGACACCAGGATGAAGGGTGTATTGTTAGAAGATACTGGAGATGACATGTATTCTATAAACAGTGATACTGCAAGTGATGAAGATTCTACAGATGAAATATGGAGAATATTCTATTCTACATCACACATGAGAGAAACTACACTAGAAGATTGGGATGATGATAGCTCTACAGTGCCTAGTGTGAATCTGAATTCACAAAACTTGATATGCATAGGCAAAAGCTTTGAATCAAGGAAAGCAGTTAAGAATGCTTTGGGAATCTTGTCAATAACCAAGATATTTGGTTTTCGTGTGGCAAAATCAGATACAAAGTATTATAGGGTGCATTGTGTAGATCCTAACTGCAAATGGAAAGTGCATGTCAAAACTTTTGGTCCAACTTGGCATGAGGTTATAGTATATGTTGACATGCACACCTTCACGTGGGAATTTAGAACAAAACACTGCAAACAACTTTCATCTTTTGTGATTGCAAGCATCATCGAATCAAGGTGAGAATTTTTTTTAAGAAATAGTATTTATATTTAATCTTGCTTTTTAATATATTATTTATTCTAATGTGAATATAATTACACAGTGTTGACGCTGGATACAAACCAGCACAGATAATGGATAAGATGAGAACAGAAAAAAAGATGTCAATTACCTACCGGAGAGCATGGAAGTCATCAAAGATTGCTCACGAAATTGTTAAGGGGACACCAGAATCAAATTATGCAGATTTACCATCATTTTTCCATATGCTCATGGAGAGAAACAATGGGACTATAGCATTATTTTCAACAAACAAAGAAGACATGTTTCAGTACTTGTTCCTCTCCTTTGGACAGTGCATCAAAGCATTTCCACTCTTGAAGAAGGTATGTCTTGATCAGCGTCAGCATAAATTCTGTTTGTCACTGATTTTCTTAAATTCAATAACATCAGTAATTTCATTTCTTTATATACCAGGTTGTTGTTATTGATGGCACATTCCTAACTGGGCAATACAGAGGCACGTTGCTTGGAGCAGTTGCACAAGATGCAAATAGACATATTTTTCCGCTTGCCTTTGGTATTGGTGACTCCGAAAACAACAGCTCTTGGGAATGGTTTATGTATCGGCTGCTGCAGGTTGTGCCTCCATCAAATGACTTAGTGTTTGTCTTTGATAGACATGCTAACATTTCAAGGGCTATATCTTTAGTTTACCCAACAGCTACACACTGCATATGTATGTGGCACTTGAAATAAAACATCAAAGCGACATTCAGGAAAAAAGAACTAGGGAAAATGTTCAAAAAAGCAGCAGAGAGTTACACTATCCAAGAGTTCAACAACTACCTTGCACAAATAGAAGCAACATGTCCAAAACTGTCAGAATATCTGGTGTCAGCATGTTTTGATAAATGGGCCAGAGCACATGCAAAGTGTAATAGATACAACATGATGACATCCAACAATGCTGAAAGCTTGAACTCCGGTTTCAAAGGGAAAAAGGATTATCCCATTGTGGCACTTATGGAGTTTGCTAGAGAAAAGCTCACATCATGGTTCTAGGAAAAAGGAGAGAAAGCACTTGGAAACCAAGACAGAATAACTCCTGAAATCATTAAGGTGATACGGAAATCACAAGAGCAAGTTGGATTATGCAGAGTAGAAAGGATGCATACATCACAATTTGAGATCAAAGGTCACGTAGCTGTAGCTATAGTTGATCTATCAGTGAGGACATGTACGTGCAGAGTATTTGATGTCGAGAAAATACCGTGTGTACATGCTCTAGCATCCATTACACACATAAAGGCAAATGTGTCTAATTTTGTTGCAAAATTTTACAGCAATGATGCTTGGCGTATGACATATGCAGAAACAATATATCCAGTGTTGTAAAAAGATGAAGGGAATATCCCTGATGTGATAAAATCTATCAAATGTTACCCCCCAGTAGTAAGAAAGAGAGCATGAAGACCACCTTTAAATAGAAAGCTTTCAATGAGAGAGTTCAAGAGGAGATTGAAGCATTCGAAATAAGGCTGTCAGCACAATTTATGTCATCAGTATTCTATAAAAGTAATGTTAGGGAATATTACAGTTTAGACATTGTGAATGACATTTATGTTTCAAAATAAACATTAATTGAATATTATAGAATAAAGTTTTAGATTTTATCATGTAATAATACAAGTTTGAGGACTCTTTTCCATTTATGTCAGCACAATTTTTCCATCAATGCTCATGAAATCTCAAATTTATATCATTGTTGTTCACTCAAAAAACGATACAAAGTTAACAAAGTGTTGCTGTTGTGCAAATATAAACTATCGTTGAGCAAAAATAGGATGATGTTGAGCAAGTTTTCATCAATGATACGCTGTTGTGCAATTTTATCCTATTGATGAGCAGAAATAAGACCATGTTGAGCAATAATCTATTGAGCAACTATGAAAACATAAATAGAGGAAATAAGATCATGTTTCCAACAAAATTGATAACTCCCTCCCTTGATGAAAATCGGAATAGATGTTTCAAAGGCTTTGACATGATATTTGTGTCAAAGGCCTTGGAGCGTTAACAGTTGATGAAATACAAAACCTACCTTTATTATTCGTATATTATTTTATCTTATTATATACTTCCATTATATTATATATATATGTATGACTAACCATTTCAGGAAGTATATTCGAATATTGCATCCTTCCTTTTACATGTTGAGGAGATCAGCTCAAAATAGATCATGGCTTCGAAGTATCCTTAAATAGAAGATCCAAGATCGAACTGATTCCAAAGAGCCGTTGGAGATCTGGTGATGAAGATCCTCACGCTCCATGCTATCTCCATGCTATTATATAAAGGAAAGGAATGAGAAGACAGAAGACATAAGTGCTACACACGAGCTTCAATTCTTTCAAGCGATCTGTCTTCCAAGTGTCTCTCTGCAAAGCGCTCAAATAGTTTGTTGTTTATTTCAAAGCCTTTGAGAGTCACTGTGAGCTTATAGGATATATTTATTTCAAGTGTTACTCGAGAGTTTATAACTCGGGAAGTTGCACTAGGATATTGATTTGCGAGAGTTAGAGGATTGTACTAGATAGCTGAGAGAGGTGGGGCTCTTCTAGATTGGTCTAGGACTCCAAGGGAACGTGAGTTGACTAGATTGCAATTGTATAGGAGAGAGGCTTCTCGGTGAGCTATTAGGATCCTAAGCTAAGCAATCAATAAAGCCTTTGAATCCTAGGGTTGTGGAAGAACCCTAGGCGGGGACGTAGGCCAGTTGTGTTGAACCTCGTAAACAATTACTCGCGTTCTTTACTTATTTGCTTTACCATTTTTCCGCACTTGATTCGAATTGTTTAACTTTGTGATTCAGGTTCTTCTCAAAGGTTTTGGTACAAGCTCCAAAAGTCTTGAGACTTTCTGCGAAAAACGGGCATACTCTATTCAACCCCCCTTTTAGAGTATTTATATATTACTTTGTTTTACATTATCGAACCTTCAATTGGTATCAGAGCTTTACTCACTGCTTTTGATCTAACAATCTTGTGAGTTTTCGATCATGTCTGGTGAAGCAAGCGGAGGATTTGCACAGGGAAGGTCCACAAGCAGACCGCCACTCTTTGTAGGAAACAACTTTGTCCACTGGAGATCTTTGATGAATATGTTCATCATAGACCAAGATCTAGAGCTTTGGAACATTATAGAGAATGGTCCAAAGATTCCAGAGAAGGAAGGACCAAACGATACCAAAGTTGCAAAGAAGGAGTCTGAATACAACCAAGCGGATCTTGAAACCATCTCCAAAAACTACAGGGCTATTAACTTACTTTATTGTGGTCTTAGCACTGATGAGTTTAACCGTATTTCCTCTTGCAGGTCAGCTAAAGAGATTTGGGACAAGTTGGTCGTCACCTATGAAGGAACGAGCCAAGTGAAAGACACTAAGATCAGCATCTTCCTTCGAAAGTATGAGCTCTTCAAGATGAAGTCCGACGAGTCAATCAAAGTCATGTTCACACGATTCACAGAAATCACCAACAACCTTGACTCTCTTGGCAAGAGCTTTACCAACGTTGAGAAAGTGAGGAAGATACTGAGGTGCCTTCCAAAGGATAAATGGGGTCCAAAAGTAACAGCTATAGAGGAAGCCCAGGACCTCACCACTTTACCCCTTGATGACCTCCTTGGGAAACTGATCACGCATGAGATGATCCTTAATGAAGACGATGGAGAACTTCCAGCTAGCACCAAGAACTTGGCACTCAAGTCTAAGAAGAATGAGTCCAAGGATGGATCTGATTCTGAAGATGAGGATGACGATGAGGATGATCCTTTTGCTCTTATCACAAGAGGCCTTGCTAGAATTCTCAAAATGAAGAAGCAATTCAACAACAAGGATGGATCAGAGTCTTCAAAATTTCGAGGTAAGCCTCAATACAACAAGTTTGAAAAGAAGACTAAACCGTTGTCTTGTTTTGAATGTGGTGAAACAGATCATCTTGTAAAAGACTGTCCTCAAAAGACAAAGAGCCAGCCCAAGAAAGGTGACAAATGGAAGAAGAAAGCTATGGTGGCTACTTGGAGTGATTCCGACTCTGAATCCGACGATGAGAAGGCCAACATTTGTCTTATGGCCTCAGAAGATGAATCCCACGATAAAAAGCTTGAAGCTACTGTAAGAGAACTTATGGAAAGTCCAAAAGAGGTATTATCGGAATTCCTTTCTAATATGATTGCCAATGAAGAGAAGCTTATTGCCCAAACTAACATTCTTATTAAGAGAACTGTGGACCAGGAAAAGACTATTGAGGATCTGTCTATGAGGGTCAAAGGTCTTGAAGCTTCTTATTCAGGTCTTGACATTAAAGTCAAGACTCTTGATTCGGAGAAATCTGAACTCAAGCAAGATCTCTCCTCTCTAAGAAATGTGCATCATGACTTAGAGAACGAGAAGATCTCCCTGAATAATAAGATTCTAGACCAACAGACAGCCCTCATAAGTTTTACCAAATCCAAAGGCACTTTCGATAAGATGTTAGGTGAGCAACAAAGCTCTCTAAACAAAAGTGGTATTGGTTACAACCCAAAGTTTTTTAAAGAAGCAACACATTACCACTTTTGTAAAGGCTAAAGGAAGCAGAACCTCTCCTATATGTCACCATTGTGCTAGAAAGGGACATGTAAAAGAGACCTGCCCCTACAGAAGAAAGGATCCTTATATTATTCGCAATACATTTCCTGTTCATTTGAGAAAAGAACGGATAACACAAGTTTGGGTCCCAAAAGGCACTATTTTACCAAATATGGTTTACCCCAACAATGGATCCAAATTTGCTTATTGGTCTAGCCACAAAGGTTGATGTTTGTTTTGCAGGAGATCACCAAGGTGAAAGAACACAAATGGATTATTGATAGTGGTTGCTCGAGGCATATGAGTGGGAAGAGTTCTCTTTTTCATGATCTAAAGGAGCAATCCACGGGAACAATCACTCTTGGTGACAAAGGGAAATGCGACATTGTTGGTATTGGTAGTGTTGGAAGTGATTCCAGCCATAGTATTAAAAATGTCTATCTTGTTGATGGTTTAAAGTATAACCTGCTTAGCGTTTCTCAATTATGTGATAGTGGTAACAATGTCAGATTTAACAAGAAAAGATGTATAGTGTGCAGAGATGATACAGGTGAAGTTATATTGACTGCATCTCATTATAACAACATATACGCTGTTAATGCTGATCAAGTGGCACAAGGAAGCTTAACCTGTTTAAAGGCCTTGACGGACGATCCAAAGCTTTGGCACAGGAGACTCGGTCATGTGAGTCCACATACACTACAGAAGCTTGTGTCCAAAGGGCTTGTAAGAGGGCTACCTGAGATGGACTTCAAAGGTATTGACATGTGTAACGCTTGCACACGAGGTAAACAAACACGTAGCTCCTTCAAACCCAAAAAGGTTGTAAGTTCTTCTAGACCCCTTGAACTTTTACATATGGATTTATGTGGTCCTATGCGAGTCAAATCTCCCAATGGTAAAAAGTACATGCTAGTTGTTGTTGATGATTTTTCTAGATATACTTGGGTTGCATTTTTGAAAGAAAAATCAGAGGCCTTATTTGAGTTTTCAAAACTTTGTAAGGAGTTACAAACTTTAAGAAATGAGCCCATAGTGTCTATCCGGAGTGATCATGGTAGGGAGTTTGATCAACTTCAATTTGATTTGTTTTGTGCTAAATATGGCATCTCCCATAAATTTTCTGCTCCTAGGACACCTCAACAAAACGGGGCTGTGGAACGCAAGAACCGCACCTTAGAGGATATGGCCAGGACTATGCTTTTAGAAAATGCATTACCTAAAACCTATTGGGCTGAAGCTGTTAACATAGCTAACTACATTTTAAATCGTTGTCTTATTCGTTCCATCTTAAAGAAAACTCCTTATGAACTTTTCAAAGGCCGCAAACCACTTATATCTTATTTTAAACCCTTTGGCTGTACTTGTTTTGTTCATAACAATGGAAAAGATAACCTTGGGAAATTTGATGCGCGTAGTGATGAAGGTATATTTCTTGGCTATTCCACGAGTAGCAAAGCTTATAGAATCTTCAATAAAAGGACCCAGGTAGTTGAAGAAAGTAGACATGTTATTTTTGATGAATGCAATGATGGTGCTTTGAGTGAAAGTGTTGCAGATATAGATCTTAATATCCATGAAGAGAACGAGGAAGGTGATGATGCTGCTACCATGAACACAGAGAAAAGGAACATGCAGGAACCGATTCCCAACACTGAAGAATTGGCCCAAGGTGTTGAAGATGCGTCCAAAGCCCTTGGTGTCCAATCCAACAGTGTTGAGATGTCAGAGACTGCTGTAACTGAACCTAACAGGACCTCGGAGTCAGATGTACCACAAATCGATCCTGATGGTGTGACAAATCAAGGAGCTGAGACTAGTAAAAGGAAATTCAAATACTCCTCATCACACTCATTAAAGGATATCATTTCTGACCCTACTTCTAGTGTTCAAACTCGTTCTAAACTTAAAGATCTTTGTGCTTTTAACGCGTTTGTTTCTCTTATTGAGCCAAAGAAGGTAAATGAGGCACTTCAGGAGCCAGACTGGATTATAGCTATGCAAAGTGAACTTAATGAATTTGAAAGGAACAAAGTCTGGACTTTGAAGCCTAGACCAAAGCATCAATCAGTCATTGGCACTCGATGGGTATTTCGAAACAAGCTGGATGAGAATGGTAAGATTGTGAGGAACAAGGCAAGGCTTGTTGCCCAAGGCTACAATCAAGAGGAAGGTATTGACTACGAGGAGACTTTTGCTCCCGTAGCCAGGCTTGAAGCCATTCGCATTTTATTAGCATTTGCATCTTTCATGAGCATAAAGTTATATCAAATGGATGTCAAGTGTGCTTTTCTTAATGGTTTCTTAGTGGAAGAAGTTTATGTTGCTCAACCCCCAGGTTTTGAAAGCTCAGAATTCCCCAATCATGTTTACAAACTTGACAAGGCGCTTTATGGTTTGAAACAAGCCCCAAGAGCTTGGTACGAGCGCTTGTCAAAATATCTTTTAGAAAATGATTTTAAAAGAGGGTTGATCGACAAGACTCTTTTTATCAAGACCAAAGGAAAGGACATTTTGGTTATTCAAATTTATGTTGATGATATATTATTTGGTGCTACTAACACATCTTTGTGCAAGGAATTTTCTGATATCATGTGCAGTGAATTTGAGATGAGCTTAATGGGTGAACTCAACTTCTTTTTGGGATTACAAGTTCATCAATCCAAGAAAGGGATCTTCGTCAACCAAAGCAAGTACACTAAGGATCTCTTGAAGAAGTTCAAGATGGATCAATCCAAAGCAGCCAAGACTCCCATGAGCTCAACATTGTCTCTAGATCAAGACAAGACTGGAACAAGTGTCAATCAAAAGGAGTATCGAGGAATGATTGGATCTTTATTATATCTCACGGCTAGTAGACCTGACATCATGTTTAGTGTTTGCATGTGTGCTAGGTTTCAAGCTGATCCCAAAGAATCTCACCTCGTGGCTGTGAAGAGGATCTTTCGATATCTCAATGGCACTAAGGAACTTGGACTATGGTACCCAAAGCAAAAGGATTTCACTTTAATTGGATATTCTGATGCAGATTTTGCAGGCTACAAGGTGGATAGAAAGAGCACATCAGGATGTTGCCAATTCTTAGGAGTATCTTTGATCAGTTGGCACTCAAAGAAGCAAAACTTAGTTGCTCTATCCACTGCAGAAGCCGAATACATTGCAGCTGGAGCTTGCTGCTCCCAAATCCTTTGGATAGCTCAACAAATGCGAGATCTCGGCATCAACCTCAAGGGTATCCCAATTAAGTGTGACAATACAAGTGCCATATCCATCACTAAGAATCCTGTTCAGCATTCAAGGACCAAGCATATTGATGTAAGACATCATTTCATTAGAGATCATGTTGAAAAAGGTGATGTGTCCATATCTTTTATTTCTACTGATTATCAATGGGCTGACATTTTTACTAAGCCTTTGGCAGAAGACAGGTTCACCTTCATTAGACGAGAGATTGGGATGCTTGACAATGATGCACTTTCGTAGGGGGAGCTTTCCCTTTACGAAAGATAAACTCCACTCAGTGTCAAGACCTTTGAGAGTTATGTCAAGGTCTGCAAACTGATCAGTGGAGTACATATATCGGATCATATATTTTTGGTCAATATCTTTTTAGATATTTAATCAATTATTTTTGTTTTAATCGGATTTCAAAAATTGCCTATTTCTATGATTTCCTTAACTTTTAAGATTTATTATTTTTGGAAATATATTTTTAGTTACCTTGTCCGATTTTTATGGTTATTTGAATTTGAATTTGAAATTGAAAACCTTTCAAATCTTAGCAATGTAATGATTTCTTTCCTTGGAACCCTAAACCCATCCCATCAATCCGTCACCCTCTCTCTCTACTTAAACCAATCCTGTACCCGATTACAACTCACACTCAGATTTTTTTCAAACCCTTTCCACTCCCTCATCTTCAACCTCTCAATTGCCTCTCAAGGAACCCTAACCGACTACCTCCATGGCACCCAAAACCAAGAAAGCCGTCACTCCCAAAAGACTTGGCGCCACCCCCAAGGGACGCCAGGCCACTGCTACTTCTCCCACACCCGAACCTGCTACTCAAGCCATCATCCCAGCAGTTGTCCAGAGCACCATTAAGGCGAGCACGACCACGGCTCCCAAAGGCTCTCAGAAGCGCGCTGCTAAGAAACCCTTGAGTGCTAAACAAAAAGGGAAGAGAAAGTTTCTGGCTGAGGAAGAGGACGAGGAAGAAGAGGAAGACGACCTTGATGCCGCCCTGGAGAGAGATGCTGCCAAGGAAGCCGAGAAGGAGGTCTTGAGGCAGAAAAAGGCCGACGAGGAGGCTGAGCTTGCTAAGAGACTGGCCGAGGAGGAAGCCGAGCGACTTTGGAAGGATGCCGAAGCTGAAGAGGTTCCATCCGAGGTGGAGCCTGAGGAAGAAGAAGAGGAAGAGGAAGAGCACGAGGGATCCGGAGAGGACGAGGAACCTGAAGGTGATGAAGCGGGGTCCGCTGAGGACTCGGGGTCTGAGGAAGAGGAGGAAGAATCTTCATCTCCTTCTCCTCCTCCTCCCCCGTCTCCGAAGAAGCGGAAAGCCCCTGCTCCAGTCAAGCCTCCATCCCCAAAGCGTACCAGGAAAGGCCCTGTCAAGAGTCTTGTAGCGCCTGCCAAGAGAGCTGCTCCAACAGTCGCACGCAGAAAGAACGCAGACCCCCGGCCTATATCCAGGTAAATCAATCCTTGCCCTCCTCTTGGTTTCAAGATGTTGAGACTGCTGGTAAGTGGGTAGACGAGTTTAGAACTCGTAAGATTAGTTGTTCTGATTTTTTAGATGTTGAGTTCTTTGAAGCTTTGAAGTTACCTTGCCTTGAGCTCCTCAAAAATTCCCCTGCCTGGAACCTTATTAACCTTGAGGCTATTTACTACCCCGAGCTTACCCGACTTTTCTACATAAACCTAAAAGCCAAAAACGACACTGATGGTTGGTCTTTGGAGTCTGTCGTCAAAGGGGTTAGAATCTCTCTCAACTCCAATGACTTTGCAGATTCTCTAGGCTTACCTACCCCTGTTCCACCTGCTCAAGTAAACCCCTCAAAAGAAAATTGCATCATCCTCGCCCGAGCCAAATATCTCCTACCTGAAGCATCCAACAGCACCTCAAAGCAACTCACCCACTCATCCCTAACCCTTGAGGCGAAAATAATTTTTAACATCATTGTTAGATGCCTCTTACCCCATCTTAACTCTAGCTCACTCCTTACCGATAATGCCATGGTCCTGCTCTACCGCATTCTAAATGGCCTTGACCCTGATCTGGCCAACATTATCCTTGGTACCATGGCTCATGCCAGAAAAGCCAGAAAAGGCTCTCCCCTCCCCTTTGCTACCCTTTTGACCCCTATCTTCAAAGCTTCTGGAATTGATGTCAAAAATGAAGAACAGCTGCGTCATACGGGTTTGTTCGACTCTAAAGGCCTTGAAAAGATTGGCATCACTCGGTCTCCCCAAGGGACCTTGAGTCTTGCCACTCCTTCAAAAGCCTTTCCCACTGCTCCAGCTTTCGATGAACGCATGGACAACCTAGAGTTGGGCTTGGAGGAAGTTCGCCTGGATATTAAGGAGCTGCAGAAGAAGTTGATGACGACGATGAGTAGGATTTCAACGATGCTAGAAGGACTGTGGACGAGGCTCACTGATGATGCTCTAGATTGACTTAGCCCTAAACCTATCCCACCCTATCCCACCCCTAGAACTTGTTACTTTGCTGGTTTTTTGAAACGTTTTCAAAACTTTTGATAACTTCTGGTGACGGTTTTACCTCCGCCCTTTGTTGAAAGACAAAAAGGGGGAGATGATCGTTAGACTTTGAAAACCTCTGTTTAAAGGTCGTGGAGGACCTTGGTTTTTGATTTATGGTTTTCAGTTGGATAGTTTTTTGCATGCTTTAAAAATTTGATCCAACATTTGTCTAACCCTTGCAGGTACTTAGTCCGAATTCCATTGTATTATATATTTTTGACTAAGTTGCAGGGATGCACAGGTTTTGTCTTTCATCAAGGGGGAGATTGATAACTCCCTCCCTTGATGAAAATCGGAATAGATGTTTCAAAGGCTTTGACAGGATATTTGTGTCAAAGGCCTTGGAGCGTTAACAGTTGATGAAATACAAAACCTACCTTTATTATTCGTATATTATTTTATCTTATTATATACTTCCATTATATTATATATATATGTATGACTAACCATTTCAGGAAGTATATTCGAAGATTGCATCCTTCCTTTTACATGTTGAGGAGATCAACTCAAAATAGATCATGGCTTCGAAGTATCCTTAAATAGAAGATCCAAGATCGAACTGATTCCAAAGAGCCATTGGAGATCTGGTGATGAAGATCCTCACGCTCCATGCTATCTCCATGCTATTATATAAAGGAAAGGAATGAGAAGACAGAAGATATAAGTGCTACACACGAGCTTCAATTCTTTCAAGCGACCTGTCTTCGAAGTGTCTCTCTGCAAAGCGCTCAAATAGTTTGTTGTTTATTTCAAAGCCTTTGAGAGTCACTATGAGCTTATAGGATATATTTATTTCAAGTGTTACTCGAGAGTTTATAACTCGGGAAGTTGCACTAGGCTATTGATTTGCGAGAGTTAGAGGATTGTACTAGATAGCTGAGAGAGGTGGGGCTCTTCTAGATTGGTCTAGGACTCCAAGGGAACATGAGTTGACTAGATTGCAATTGTATAGGAGAGAGGCTTCTCGGTGAGCTATTAGGATCCTAAGCTAAGCAATCAATAAAGCCTTTGAATCCTAGGGTTGTGGAAGAACCCTAGGCGGGGACGTAGGTCAGTTGTGCTGAACCTCGTAAACAATTACTCGTATTCTTTACTTATTTGCTTTACCATTTTTCCGCACTTGGTTCGAATTGTTTAACTTTGTGATTCAGGTTCTTCTCAAAGGTTTTGGTACAAGCTCCAAAAGTCTTGAGACTTTCTGCGAAAAACGGGCATACTCTATTCAACCCCCCTTCTAGAGTATTTATATATTACTTTGTTTTACATTATCGAACCTTCAAAAGTGTTGTTGTTGTGGAAATATAAACTATCGTTCAGCAAAAATAAGATAATGTTGATCAAGTTTTCATCAATGATACGCTGTTGTGCAATTATATCCTATTGATGAGCAAAAATAAGACAATGTTGAGCAATAATATATTGAGCAACTATGAAAAATCAATAGAGGAAGTATGATCATGTTGCTATCAAAGTGTTGCTGTTGTGCAAATATAAACTATCATTGAGCAAAAATAAGATCATGTTGAGCAGGTTTTCATCAATGATACGTTGTTGTACAATTTTATCTATTGATGAGCAAAAATAAGACAATGTTGAGCAATAATCTATTGAGCAACTATGAAAACATCAATAAAGAAAGTATGATCATGTTGCTATCAAAGTGTTGCTGTTGTGCAAATATAAACTATCGTTGAACAAAAATAAGATGATGTTGAGCAAGTTTTCGTCAATGATACGCTGTTGTGCAATTTTATCCAATTGGCAAGCAGAAATAAGACGATGTTGAGCAATAATCTATTGAGCAACTATGAAAACATCAATAAAGAAAGTAAGATCATGTTGCTAACAAATTCACAAGTGTGAATTGTTGTGCGTATATAAACTATCGTTGAGCAAAAATAAAATGATTTTGAGCAAATGTTTCCCCTACTGGACTTCAATGTTGTGCAATTTTATACAATTGATGAGAAAAAATATTACGATGTTGTGCAATAATCTATTGAGAACGTATGTAAACATAAAAAGAGAAAATAAGACCATGTTACCAATAATTTCATAACTCTCGATTGTTGTGCAAATATAAACTATTGTTGAGCAAATATAATATGTTTTTGAGCAAATATCTACCAATAAACCATGTTGTGCAATTATATTCTATTGAAAAGTAAAGAATAATATTATGAAAAAATAAATTTAAGGTATGGAATTATAAGTTAAATAATAAGAAATAAATAAAGTATCACACAATTTCCGATTTTATACAAAAAAAAGAAAGAAAAACAAAACGGTTTTCCTAAAAAAATATAAAAAGCAACCAATGTAAATGTCTAAAACGCTTTTCTCGTTCTAGAAGTTCTCCATCACCTTCGTTTGGTTTTCATCCTCCAGCTAAATCTACTCTCTCTCTTTCTCTGCGAGATTTCTTCACGCTTGATTATAGGCTTGTGGACAAGAAATCTATCATATACATCAACATGTCATCAGATCTGAAAGGTTTGATTCCGTCTATTCCGTATATTATAGTTTAAATTAGAACGAATTGTGTTTTAGGCTTTAGTTTTCACGAAAATCAAGAAATGACGCTTATTCAAGAGGTTTGAACGTTTATAATCAAGCAGTTATTCAGGCTTCCAAGAGCTACCATTGCTAATTCAATTACTTGCACATTATAATTCGAAATTAATGTGATGGTTTTATCATTCAATTTTGAATTTTATACGGTATAAACTGCCTTCTATTACAATGTCATTACTCTGAGTATTTGTAGAAATTGATTGGAAGTGTTCATTCTATAGGTAAACGTCCCCAGAGTTTAAGTGATTCACCTGTTCTACAAAGCCCAAATCGAACTTCAAAGAGATCAAAAAGATCTGGAGTTAAACCTCCAGTAGTTGATTTATCTAGAGATTCACCTCCCTTCAAAGATGAACTGCTTGATGATAATGAGCATGGTAAAGCCTATGAAGCACGGGACGGTTGTAAGTCGCTTGAATCAAAAGATTCTCAACCACTTGTTCGAAAAAACTGTAAGAAAGAAGTTCACCTTGTGACTGCTCTTCCGGTTAGCACTGTTGGTGTGGAGACCATTGAAATTGCAAGGTTGGATACCCATTCACCTAATGAGACTGTTGTTCAACATGTCAACCCAACTGTGCATATGATCACATCTGATGAGCAAACGGATCCCACAGACATACAACCTAACATAGAAAACAGGCAGATAATTGTGAGGAACGAGAGGAACAACAAACAAAAAAATCTCCCCGGTTTGAAGGCACGTTCAAGCCCACGCTTGCTGGTATCATCATTAAAAAAAATGAATGATAATTAAACAGAAGACATCCATTCAAGATATTGGGTTTGGATTTTTGTTCAACTTGGATATTGTTACTCTACCACTACATCTTTCGTATTGGTTAGTGGATCAGTTTGATGCTAACAAGTGTTGTTTGGTGCTGGCTAATGGAGGAGAACTTGAAATTGCAGAAATAGATGTGCATATCACAATGGGGTTCCCCATGGGAAAGATTTTAGTTGGAAGAAAAACAGCTAAAGAGAATTTCAGTCTTGTGCAAGGTTGGAGAAGCACATTTGAGGACCAGGATAATATAACAACAGCTATGGTGATGGATAAATTGATAGCTGACACTGACTGTGGTGATCAATTCCTTATGAACTTTATTGTTATATTAGACTCTATATTGGTTGATACTCTGGGAAACGGGCATGCAAACCAGAATTTAATAAGGGTAGTTCCTGAATTGGGAGACATGAAAGACCTAAATTGGTGTGGTCTGGTGTTGGAAAGTTTGGTTGACACAAAGAAAAGCTGGGAAAAGAACAAGAATAGGCCCTTGCCACCTAGTGTCACCACAAAAACATCAAAAACAGAAATCAAACAAAATATAAGGATAGTGTCACCAATACTTCCAACTACTCTAACCAACAATGTAACAAAAGACTTTGGGCCCTTTCCACCTCGTGCAATAACATACACTTCAAAATAAAAAAAAAATAAAAGCCTAGGGTCACAAGTATCAACCTATACACTTCAATAACAGAAACCACCAATATGATCACCTAGTGTCACAACAAATGTCCTACTTAAACATCAAAGATTACTATGATTTGAATTGAAATCAGAAACAAATATGATCAAGAACAAACTTCATTCATAAAATATATATTAGGTTACATTCAGTACCACAAAAAGTTACAAACTACACTAATATCATACAATGGAAATCAGATACAAAAAGGTACTAAATGATAAATACTTAGATTTTGCAATAGACCTACAGCTAGATTTCTGATCGACAAAGAGGACAATTGCTTTGAACTCTAAGCCAAGATCGCAAACAACTTGGATGGAAGAAATGTTCACATGGCGTTTCAAGAACGGGATTTGACGCCAACATCGAAAGCAGACATATTGTACATTCGTCTTCATCAAGATCAAGGTGATATACCTCCCTTAATCCGTCAACCTCCATATGCTCTGGAGGTGCTGGATGATCTGGTTGGTCAACCTCCATATGAATGTCATCGTTTATGTCGGATTCAGAGCTTGAATCAGACGAAGAGTCAGCAAAGAAATGTACATTGACAGTGATGTTCGGGCACAGACCATACTCAACAAAATCAGTGTCGGCCGAAAATCAACTTCTAGTGTATTCCATTAGAAGCCGATTGGCTACCTGACTTCTAACCACACCAGTGACTCCCGCATCATGTAACACTTTGTTGCAGTGGGCTAAACTCATTGGCATACCATTCCAAGCCGAACCATGATAAAATGTTAAAGGAATGCTGTCAAAATGGATGGACACGACAAGTTGACTCGGTCCATACCAGTATGACTCAGTTGCTGATATTTCCACTTCATAAGTACCAACACTGTAGTCATAATCTACCTCAGTATAAGTTGGAAATGCCATTGAAAGAGAGAAAAACCTACACAGACAAAATCAAGATACACTCATATATTAGACAATCACTTAAAAATAAAAAATTACAACAATATTAATAGGAAATAAACATTTCAGAAATAAACATTTCAGAAACACAAAGAAAGATAAAATATCTGAAAAACTGGATCAACCCTAACTGATAACTTTTATTTACAGTAAGAAACACACAACACCCGCAGAAAATAATGCAATACGAACTAAGCAAGACAAACAACAATATATGAGTTTTAATAGATTGAAAGGTAAATGAAAGATAAACGAAAATCGCAAAATACAACAAACAAAAATTTGCTGAAACAGTACATCAAAATAACCGATCACGTTTTTTTCCAGAGGAAGGAAACAGAAAGGCATACATATCAGAACTAGAATCGCACCTTGAGAAGAGAAAATGTTAATGTGAACGAGAGTGGATGAAGATGAACAACTGGAGGGAGATGAAAAGACTTGCAAACAATCTGAACAACGTTCAAGCAACGTATAAATAAACGAGAAATGGGCCGTGCCTCTCTAAACTAAGCCCAACAGCTATGTTGAAGGCAATTTAAAAAATCTAAACATTTGTGCAAAATTAATCTATTGATAAGCAAAAATAAGATCATGTTTAGCAAATTTTCACCAGTCGCCGGTGTTGTGAAATTTTAATCTAATGATGAGCAAAAATAATACCATGATGGGCAAACAAAATTATTGGAAAAGTATAAAATTATATTGAAAAAAAATATAATCATGATGAGAATATTTCAAAAGGCTCGACTGTTGTGCGACTAAAAACTACTATTGAGCAAAAATAAGGTGATGTTGAGCAAAATTACACCAATCCCCCCCACATGTTGTACAACTTTATTCTATCAATGAGAAAAATAAGACCATGTTGTGTAATACTCTATTGAGAAACTATAAAATTATATTGAGAAACAAAATAGAATCATATTGGGCAAAATTTCACAAGTCTCAAGTGTGATGCAAAAATAATATATTGTTGAGCAAATATAAATGTCACAACATACACTTCAAAATCATAGAATACAAGACTGGTATCACCAATAGTTGCAACTAATTTCAATTTCAGTAGTACTTTGGTCCTCAACCACATAGTGCCACCACATACACTGCAAAAATCAAAAAATACACGTCTGGTGTCAACACTGTTTGAAACTACTATCAGTGTCAACACTACTTTGGGTATCAACCACCTAGTGTCCCCACGTACACTTCAATATCAGAAAACAACCAACTGGTGACACCACTACTTCAAACTAATATAACCAACAATGTCAACAATACTATGTGCATTAAACACTTCTTGCCACCCCATACACTTCAAAATCAAAAAATACGACGCTCGTGTCACCACTACTGGTAAATAATATCAGTGTCACCAATACTTTGCATCTCGACCACATAGTGTCACCACATACACTATAAAAACAAAAATATACAAGTCTAGTGTTACCCCTATTTGTAACTAGTATTAGTGTCAGCACTACTTTGGGTCTAAACCACCTAGTGTCACCACATAAACTTCAATATCAGAAACCATCAAACTGGTGACACCACTACTTCAAACTAATATAACCAACAATGTCAACAATAATATGGGCATTAAACAGCTCTTGCCACCACATAGACTTCAATATCAAAAAAAAAAAAACCAATGTCACCACTAATTGTAAATGATATCACTGTCAGCACTACTTTGGACAACAACCACATAGTGTCACCACATACACTGCAAAATCAAAAAAATACAAGTATGGTGTCACCATTACTTCAAACTAATCGGACAAAAAATGTCAACAATACTTTGGGCATTAAAAACCTCTTCCCACCACATACACTTCAACATCAAAAAATACTAGGCCACTGTCACCACTACTTGTAACTGATATCAGTGTCAGCACTATTTTGGGATGCACAACCGTGCAGGATTTTGGGAAAAATAAGTTTTATATGTATTTCAAATCCACACAGGATATATGAGCAAATTCATCAAAGTTCAGATGGTCTTTTTTTGTCAAATAAAACACAATATCATACTCACACATCAGGAAAAATATAAAATAATGGAAATCACAAACAAATATAATAGTACACAAATTTCATTAATATTGTGCATCTACATACACCAAGTACCGCAAATAGTTACAAAATACATTGGTACGATTTGAATGGAAATCAGATACAAAATATTGCCAGACACAAAATTCCATTCATACCATACATATCCTTAAATTAACTCCCGTAAAATAAGTGTAACTACACTGTCTTTTCCCAACAGATATACATTAGACCTATGGCTAAAAAGCTGATCGACAAAGTGGACAAATGGGTTGAATTGACACCCACTCTAGGAGACACTCTCGGTGGAAGGAATGGTCACACGGTGTGCGAATGACAGGCATCGATGACAACATCAGATCAAGACATATTGTGCATTTATCCCAATCCTGTTCCACGTGATATATCTCTTGTAAATTGCCATTTTGTTCAGCATTTGCTGGAGGAGCTGGGGGATCCACATCCATTTCAGAGACGGAGCTCATATTAGATTCAGAGCTTGAATCAGAGCTTATCTCATAATCAGGGTCGTCAATGAAATGTACATCCATAATCAGGTCTGGGAAGAGACCATATTCAATGAACTCAGTGTCACTCGCAAACCAACTGCGAGTATAATCCATTGACATCAGGTTGGCGACTTGAGTTCAAACCACACTAGTGACCTCTGCTTCATTTAACACATGATCACATTGTGCAAAAGTCATTGGCAACCCATCCCAATCAGAGAAATGATCCAGGAACACCTCGGGGAGGAAAACAGAATGAATAGACATGTGCAGTTGGATGGGTCCATACACATGCGTCTCCCTTGGTGTGATAACAACTTCAAAAGAGCCGACGGTGTAATGGTACCCCATTTGGGTTACAGTTGGAAGTGTCATCTAAGGATAGAAAACATACACAAACAAAATAAACATACACTCATATAACTTGCTGAAATGAAAACCCTAACCGATTGAAAGATACTGAAAAAGTAATCTAAAATCAGGAAAAAAAAACAACATAAAACTTGCTGGAAAAATGTAAAAACCCTAACCGATTATATAAAATTTATAGAAGAACGAAAGGAAGAGAACTGCATAAGAAAGGCGAGGACGCACCTTGTGAAGAAAAATCGGGAAAGGGGAAGAGCGTGTGGAGGAAGATGAAAAGACTTGGAGAGACGGCAATGGGGAAGAGAGTGGAAAGAGTTGAAATGACGTTGGAGTCTTGTAGATATACTCAAGTACAACCCCTATATAAATTAACTGAAATGGGCCAACTTCTTTGATCGGGAAAATGGGACACGGTCTCCTATCATGAATTTTAAACTAAACCTAACACCAATGTTTTCCAATCCTATTGTTGTGCAAAATTTAACCTATTGTTCGGCAAAAATAAGACCATGTTGAGCAAATTTTCACCAATTGACCATGGTGTGAAATTTAATTCTAATGATGACAAAAAATAAAACAACATCGTGAAAAAAATATATTTAAAAATAAAAAAATTAAATTGAGGAAAAATAAGATCATATTGGGCACAAATTCACAAGGATCAATTGCTGTGCAAAATTTAACCTATTGTTCAGTAAAAATAAGATCATGTTGAGCAAAATTTCACCAATCGACCATGGTGTGCAATTTAATTCTAATGATGACAAAAAATAAGACAACATCATGAAAAAAAAATATTTAAAAATTTAAAAATTATATTGAGGAAAAATAAGATCATATTGGGCACAAATTCACAAGGATCAATTGTTGTGCAAATATAAAATATTATTGATAAAAAATAAGATCATGTTGAGCAAATTTTCACCAATCGCCCTATGGTGGGCAATTTTATTCGAATGATAATAAAAAAATAAGACCTCAACGTGCAAAAATATATTTATAAAATAAAAATTTATATTGAGGAAAAATAAGATCATATTGGGCACAAATTCACAAGACTCAATTGTTGTGCAAATATAAAATATTATTGATAAAAAATAAGATCATATTGAGCAAATTTTCACCAATCGCCCCATGGTGGGCAATTTTATTTGAATGATAATAAAAAAATAAGACCACATCTTGGAAAAAATAAATTTAAAAGATAGAAAAGTATATTGAGGGAAAATAAGATCATATTGGGCACAAATTCACAAGCCTCAATCGTTGTGCAAATATAAAATATTATTGATAAAAAATAAGATCATGTTGAGCAAATTTTCACCAGTCGCACATGGTGTGCAATTTTATTCGAATGATAATAAAAAAAATAATTCCATGTTGTGCAACTAATCTATTGAAAAAGTATAAAATTATGTTGGGCACAAATTCGCAAGACTCAATTGATGTGCAAGCACAATTCTAGTGTCGCCAATACTTCTAACTACTATAACCACCTCGTGCCACCACATACACTTCAAAATCACCAATTACAATGACAATATCACCACTACTTGAAACTAATATCAGTGTCACCACTATTTTGGAACTTAGACACCTGGTGTCAGCACATAATGTTCACTAACATAAAACGTCACCACAGACACGGCAAAAATCGAAAAAATACAAGGATATTGTTATCACTACTTCATATCAGTGTAACCACTACTTATCTATTTGAGCACTAAATTTGTAAGATTACATCCAAACTTTCCCATATACACAACAACAACCTATCTAAACACTGGTTTTAAAATTTAAAACTCCAGGTTTCCTTGATCAGATCTGAGCACATTAGTTCTCTGAATCGAAAGATCTTCTCGTTGTTGAAACGTTTAACATCTCACCTAAATACAGACGCTTCAATTGCTTTTAATGTAAATACACCACATGAAGCCCTGTCAACACAAAAAGGAAGAATGTAATGTCGGCACATAAATAACAAGTATCTTAAGGTAACCAACAAACAAAACAAGATAAGAAATACATACCCGGTAGAATCATGCATTTACCCATGAACCATGTTTAGCTGGAAAGGAGAGGAATCAAAGTTTTCATATAGCCCAGCCTTTGCCAAATGAATTAGGAGCCAAATAGCAAACGGTTGCAATTGTTGTTCAAGAACACCATCCCTAACAACAGAGACATTGCAATCGTATACGCTGATTACCCTCTCCTCAATTTTAATCTCCAACGCCACCAAGTGCTTGTTTATCGCATTGAAAATTGTGTAAATTTTCTTTACAGATGTCCATGGCTTCGCATAATCAGCAGGGCACGTACCGACAAAATAATCCTCAGTGTTGACTTCAAGAGGTATGTCTTCCCCATAACTTGAAGCATATTCAGGCAGGTACTTTAGGTAAAATAGCCAATCCAGAACAAGAACATCTCGATATTTGACAGGGTCCTCAGAAATGTGCCTCCTAATGTGAATTAAACCTGCTTCTAGATGTTGTACAAAGTAGTAAAAAAGTGAATTCAACAATCAACTAATACAATAAAATACAATCCACACATATATATCTGATAACTCCCTCCCTTGATGAAAATCGGAATAGATGTTTCAAAGGCTTTGACAGGATATTTGTGTCAAAGGCCTTGGAGCATTAACAATTGATGAAATACAAAACCTATCTTAATTATTCGTATAATATTTTATCTTATTATATACTTCCATTATATTATATATATATATATGACTAACCATTTCAGGAAGTATATTCGAGATTACATCCTTCCTTATACATGTTGAGGAGATCAGTTCAAAATAGATCATGGCGTTCAAAGTGTCCATAAATAGAAGATTGAAGATCAAACTGATTCCAATGAGCCGTTGGAGATCTGGTGGTGAAGATCCTCACGCTCCATGCTCTTTTATAAAGGAAAGGAAGGAGAAGACAGAAGATACACAAGTGCTACACACGAGCTTTCATTCATTCAAGCGATCTGTCTTCCAAGTGTCTCTCTGCTAAGCGCTCAAAGAGTTTGTTGTTTATTTCAAAGCCTTTGAGAGTCACTGTGAGCTTATAGGATATATTTATTTCAAGTGTTACTCGAGAGTTTACAACTCGGGAAGTTGCACTAGGCTATTGATTTGCGAGAGTTAGAGGATTGTACTAGATAGCTGAGAGAGGTGGGGCTCTTCTAGATTGGTCTAGGACTCCAAGGGAACGTGAGTTGACTAGATTGCAATTGTATAGGAGAGAGGCTTCTCGGTGAGCTATTAGGATCCTAAGCTAAGCATTCAATAAAGCCTTTGAATCCTAGGGTTGTGGAAGAACCCTAGGCGGGGACGTAGGCCAAGTTGCGCTGAACCTCGTAAACAATTACTCGTGTTCTTTACTTATTGTTTTACCTTATTTCCGCACTTGGTTCGATTGTCTAACTTTGTGATTCGGGTTTATCTCAAAGGGTTTTATACGAGCTCCAAAAGTCTTGAGACTTTCTGCGAAAAACGGGCATACTCTATTCAACCCCTCTTCTAGAGTATTTCTTATTACATTGTTTTACATTATCGAACCTTCAATTGGTATCAGAGCTTTACTCACTATTTTTGATCTAACAATCTTGTGAGTTTTCGATCATGTCTGGTGAAGCAAGCGGAGGATTTGCACAGGGAAGGTCCACAAGCAGACCGCCACTCTTCGTGGGAAACAACTTTGTCCACTGGAGATCCTTGATGAAAATGTTCATTATAGATCAAGATCTAGAACTTTGGAACATTATAGAGAATGGTCCGAAGATTCCTATGAAAGGCGGACCTAGTGGAAGCAAAGTCGCGAAGACCGAGGCTGATTACATTCAAGCAGATCTTGAACTCGTCTCCAAAAACTACAGAGCTATTAACTTACTTTATTGTGGTCTTAGCACTGATGAGTTTAACCGTATTTCATCTTGTAGGTCAGCTAAAGAGATTTGGGACAAGCTGGTCGTCACCTATGAAGGAACCAGCCAAGTGAAGGACACAAAGATCAGTATCTTCCTTCGAAAGTATGAGCTTTTCAAAATGAAGTCGGATGAGTCCATTAAGGCCATGTTCACACGGTTCACAGAAATCACGAACAACCTTGACTCTCTCGGCAAGACCTTTGAGAATATTGAGAAAGTGAGGAAGATATTGAGGTGCCTCCCAAAAGACAAATGGGGCCCGAAAGTGACAGTCATAGAGGAAGCCCAAGATCTCACCACTCTGCCCCTTGATGACTTGCTTGGGAAGCTGATCACACATGAGATGATTCTCAATGAAGACGACGGAGAACTCCCAACAAGCACTAAGAACTTGGCGCTCAAGTCTAAGAAGGATGAGCCCAAAGATGTGTCTGATTCTGATGATGAGGATGATCCCTTTGACCTCATTACAAGGGGTCGTTCTCGAGTCCTCAAGATGAAGAAGCAATTCAACATCAAAGATGGATCAGAGTCTTCTAAATTTCGAGGTAAGTCTCAATACAACAAATATGACAAGAAGACTAAACCTTTGTCTTGTTTTGAATGTGGTGAAACAGACCATCTAGTGAAAGATTGCCCTCAAAAGACGAAGAGTCAGTCCAAGAAAGGTGATAGATGGAATGAGAAAGCCATGGTGGCAACTTGGAGTGATTCCGACTCAGGTGACTCAGATGATGAAAAGGCCAACCTTTGTCTCATGGCCTCAGGAGATGAATCCCATGATAAGCAACTTGAGGTAACCGTAAGAGAGCTCATGACAAGTCCAAAAGAGGTACTATCGGAATTCCTTTCTAATATGATTGCCAATGAAGAGAAACTTATTGCTCAAACTAACACTCTTATCAGGAAAACCGTGGACCAGGAAAGAACTATTGAGAAACTGTCTAGGAGGGTCCAAAGTCTTGGAACTTCTTATTCGGGTCTTGACATTAAAGTCAAGACTCTTGACTCAGAGAAATCTGAACTCAAGCAAGATCTCTCGTCTCTGAGAAGTGAACATCATGACTTAGAGAACGAGAAGATCTCCCTGAATAATAAGATTCAAGACCAACAGACAGCCCTCATAAGTTTTACCAAATCCTAGGGCACTCTTGATAGGATGTTGGGTGAGCAACAAAATTCTCTAAACAGAAGTGGTATTGGTTACAACCCGAGGTTTTTAAAGAAGCAACACATTACCACTTTTGTAAAGGCAAAAGGAAGCAGAACCTCTCCTATATGTCACCACTGTGCGAGAAAGGGACATGTAAGAGAGACCTGCCCCTATAGAAGAAAGGATCCTCATATTATTCGAAACACATTTCCTATTCACTTGAGAAAAGAACGGATAACGCAAGTTTGGGTCCCCAAAGGCACTATTTTACCAAATATGGTTTATCCCAATAATGGATCTAAATTTGCTCACTGGTCTAGCCACAAAGGTTGATTTTTGTCTTGTAGGAAATCACCAAGGTGAAAGAGCTAAAATGGATTATTGATAGTGGTTGCTCGAGGCATATGAGTGGAAGGAGTTCTCTCTTTCATGATCTAAAGAAGCAATCCACAGGAACAATCACTCTTGGTGACAAAGGAAAGTGTGACATCGTTGGTATTGGTAGTGTTGGGAGTGATCCTAACCATATTATTAAAAATGTTTATCTTGTTAATGGTTTGAAGTATAATTTTCTTAGTATTTCTCAACTATGTGATTATGGTAATGATGTTGGATTTAACAAGAAAAGATGTTTAGTGCGCAGAGAAGATATAGGTGAAATAGTTCTAATTGTCTATCGCTATAACAACATCTATGCCGTGAATGCTGAGCAAGTGGCACAAGGAAGCTTAACATGTCTAAAGGCTTTGACGGACGATCCAAAGCTCTGGCACAGGAGACTCGGTCATGTGAGTCCACATATACTACAGAAGCTTGTGTCCAAAGGGAATGTAAGAGGACTACCTGAGATGGACTTCAAAGGTATTTATATGTGCAAAGCATGCACATGAGGTAAACAAACACGTAGCTCTTTCAAACCCAAAAAGGTTGTAAGTTCTTCTAGACCCCTTGAACTTTTACATATGGATTTATGTGGTCCTATGCGATTCAAATCTCCCAATGGTAAAAAGTACTTGTGTGTTGTTATATTTGATGAATGCAATGACGGTTCTTTAAGTGAAAGTGTTGCAGATCTAGATCTTAACAGCCATACAGAGAACGAGGATGGTGATGCTGCTGCCAAGAACACAGAGAAGAGGAACATGCAGGAACAAATTCTCAACACTGAACAATTGGCCCAAGGTGTTGAAGATTCGTCCAAAGCCCTTGGTGTCCAATCCAACAGTGTTGAAGCGTCAAGAACTGCTGTAACGGAACCTAACAGGACCACGGAGTCAGATGTACCAAAAGCAATCCTAATGGTGTGACGAATCAA
Source organism: Persicaria tinctoria (assembly GCA_037127255.1). Lineage (NCBI taxonomy): Eukaryota > Viridiplantae > Streptophyta > Magnoliopsida > Caryophyllales > Polygonaceae > Persicaria > Persicaria tinctoria. The sequence continues at coordinate 51,289,952 of JBANSL010000008.1, forward strand.
GGAGCTGAGACTAGCAAAAGGAAATTCAAATACTCCTCATCACACTCATTAAAGGATATCTTTTCTGACCCTACTTCTAGTGTTCAAACTCGTTCTAAACTTAAAGATCTTTGTGCTTTTAACGCCTTTGTTTCTCTTATTGAGCCAAAGAAGGTAAATGAGGCACTTCAGGAGCCAGACTGGATTATAGCTATGCAAAGTGAACTTAATGAATTTGAAAGGAACAAAGTCTGGACTTTGAAGCCTAGACCAAAGCATCAATCAGTCATTGGCACTCGATGGGTATTTCGAAACAAGCTGGATGAGAATGGTAAGATTGTGAGGAACAAGGCAAGGCTTGTTGCCCAAGGCTACAATCAAGAGGAAGGTATTGACTACGAGGAGACTTTTGCTCCCGTAGCCAGGCTTGAAGCCATTCGCATTTTATTAGCATTTGCATCTTTCATGAGCATAAAGTTATATCAAATGGATGTCAAGTGTGCTTTTCTTAATGGTTTCTTAGTGGAAGAAGTTTATGTTGCTCAACCCCCAGGTTTTGAAAGCTCAGAATTCCCCAATCATGTTTACAAACTTGACAAGGCGCTTTATGGTTTGAAACAAGCCCCAAGAGCTTGGTACGAGCGCTTGTCTAAATATCTTTTAGAAAATGATTTTAAAAGAGGGTTGATCGACAAAAATCTTTTTATCAAGACCAAAGGAAAGGACATATTGGTTATCCAAATTTATGTTGATGATATATTATTTGGTGCTACTAACACATCTTTGTGCAATGAATTTTCTGACATCATGTGCAGTGAATTTGAGATGAGCTTGATGGGTGAACTCAACTTCTTTTTGGGGTTACAAGTTCATCAATCCAAGAAAGGGATCTTCGTCAACCAAAGCAAGTACACTAAGGATCTCTTGAAGAAGTTCAAGATGGATCAATCCAAGGCAGCCAAGACTCCCATGAGCTCGACATTGTCTCTAGATCAAGACAAGACTGGAATAAGTGTCAATCAAAAGGAGTATCGAGGAATGATTGGATCTTTATTATATCTCACGGCTAGTAGACCTGACATCATGTTTAGTGTTTGCATGTGTGCTAGGTTTCAAGCTGATCCTAAAGAATCTCACCTCGTGGCTGTGAAGAGGATCTTTCGATATCTCAATGGCACTAAAGAACTTGGACTATGGTACCCAAAGCAAAAGGATTTCACTTTAATTGGATATTCTGATGCAGATTTTGCAGGCTACAAGGTGGATAGGAAGAGCACATCAGGATGTTGCCAATTCTTAGGAGCATCCTTGATTAGTTGGCACTCAAAGAAGCAAAATTCAGTTGCTCTATCCACTGCAGAAGCCGAATACATTGCAGCTGGAGCCTGTTGCTCCCAAATCCTTTGGATAGCTCAACAAATGCGAGATCTTGGCATCAACCTCAAAGAGGACAAGTTCACCTTCATTAGACGAGAGATTGGGATGCTTAACAAGGATGCACTTTCGTAGGGGGAGCTTTCCCTTTACGAAAGATAAACTCCACTCAGTGTCAAGACCTTTGAGAGTTATGTCAAGGTCTGCAAACTGAACAGTGGAGTACATATATCGGATCACACATTTTTGGTTAATATCTTCCTAGATATTTAATCAATTATTTTTATTATTTCAAAAATCTGTTTTTATCCTTGAACCGTTGGAGATATTTTATTTTCCAACAAAATCTTTTCAGTTATCTCCCTCATAAATATTTGGATTATTTGAAATTTGAATTTGGAAGGTTTTAAATTGAGCAAGTATCATTACCTCCCCCCATTGGAACTCTCAACCGTCTCATCAATCCGCCACCCTCTCTCTCTACTTAAACCAAATCTTGTACCCGATTACTCCACACCTCAGAAATTATCCAAACCCTTTCCACTTCTTCATCTTCAACCTCTCAATCGCCTCTCAAGAAACCCTAACCATGGCACCCAAAACCAAGAAAGCTGTCACTCCCAAAAGACTTGGCGCCACCCCCAAGGGACGCCAGGCCACTGCTACCTCTCCCACACCCGAACCTGCTACTCAAGCCATCATCCCAGACGTTGTCCAGAGCACCATTAAGGCGAGCACGGCCACGGCTCCCAAAGGCTCTCAGAAGCGCGCTGCTAAGAAACCCCTGAGTGCTAAACAAAAGGGGAAGAGAAAGATCTTGGTTGAGGAAGAGGACGAGGAAGAGGAGGAAGACGACCTTGATGCCGCCCTGGAAAGAGATGCTGCCAGGGAAGCCGAGGAGGAGGCCTTGAGGCAGAAAAAGGCCGATGAGGAGGCCGAACTTGCTAAGAAATAGGCCAAGGAAGAAGCTGAGCGGATTCGGAAGGAAGCCAAAGCCGAAGAGGTTTCATCCGAGGTGGAGCCTGAGGAAGAAGAAGAAGAAGAAGAAGAGGAGCAAGAGGGATCTGGAGAGGACGAGGAACCAGAAGGAGATGACGCGGGGTCCGCTGAGGACTCGGGGTCTGAGGAAGAGGAGGAAGAGTCTCCCTCTCCTTCTCCTCCTCCCCCGTCTCCGAAGAAGCGGAAAGCCCCTGCTCCTGTCAAGCCTCCATCCCCCAAGCGCACCAGGAAGAGCATTGTCAAGAGTCTTGCAGCGCCTGTCAAGAGAGCTGCTCCAACAGTTGCGCGCAGAAAGAATGCAGACCCCACGACCTATATCCAGGTAAATCAATCCTTGCCCTCCTCTTGGTTTCAAGATGCTGAGACTGCTGGTAAGTGGGTAGACGAGTTTAGAACTCGTAAGATTAGTTGTTCTGATTTTTAGATGTTGAGTTCTTTGAAGCTTTGAAGTTACCTTGCATTGAGCTCCTCAAAAAATCCCCAGCCTGGAACCTTCTTAACCTTGAGACTGTTTACTACCCCGAGCTTACCCGACTTTTCTACATTAACCTAAAAGCCAAAAACGACACTGATGGTTGGTCTTTGGAGTCTGTCGTCAAAGGGGTTAGAATCTCTCTCAACTCCAATGATTTTGCAGACTCCCTAGGCTTACCTACACCAGTTCCACCCGCTGAAATCCACCCCTCAAAGGAAAATTGTATCATCCTAGCCCGAGCCAAATATCTCCTACCTGAAGCATCCAACAGCACCTCAAAGCAACTCACCCACTCATCCCTAACCCTTGAGGCAAAAAATTACCTTTAACATCATTGTTAGATGCCTCCTACCCCGTCTTAACTCTGGCTCACTCCTTACTGACAATGCCATGGTCCTGCTCTACCGCATTCTCAATGGCCTTGATCCTGATCTGGCCAACACTATCCTTGGAAACATGGCTCATGCCAGAAAAGCCAGAAAAGGCTCTCCCCTCCCCTTTGCTACCCTTTTGACCCCTATCTTTAAAGCTTCTGGAATTGATGTCAAAAATGAAGAACAACTGCGTCATACGGGTAAGTTCGACTCTAAAGGCCTTGAAAAGATTGGCATCACTCGGTCTCCCCAAGAGACCTTGAGTCTTGCCACTCCTTCAAAAGCCTTTCCCACTGCTCCAGCTTTCGATGAACGCATGGACAACCTAGAGTTGGGCTTGGAGGAAGTTCGCCTGGATATTAAGGAGCTGCAGAAGGAGGTGATGACGACGATGGGCGGGATTTCAACGATCCTGGAAGGACTGTGGACGAGGCTCACTGATGATGCTCCGGATGACTAAGCCTAAACCTTAACCCAACCCTATCCCACCCCTGAAAACTTGATACTTTGCTGGTTTGTTGGAAACTTTTTCAAAACTTTTGGTGAATTTCTGGTGACTGTTTTTACCTCCGCCCTTTGTTGAAAGACAAAAAGGGGGAGATGATCGTTAGACTTTGAAAACCTCTGCTTAAAGGTCTTGGAAGACCTTGGTTTTTTGATTTATGGTTTTCGGTTGGATGTTCTCTTTCTTTAAAATTATTTGATCCAACATTTGTCTAACCCTTGCAGGTACTTAGTCCGATTTTACTTATGATTTATCTGATTGACTAAGCTGCAGGGATGCACAGGTTTTGTCTTTCATCAAGGGGGAGATTGATAACTCCCTCCCTTGATGAAAATCGGAATAGATGTTTCAAAGGCTTTGACAGGATATTTGTGTCAAAGGCCTTGGAGCATTAACAGTTGATGAAATACAAAACCTATCTTAATTATTCGTATAATATTTTATCTTATTATATACTTCCATTATATTATATATATATATGACTAACCATTTCAGGAAGTATATTCGAGATTACATCCTTCCTTATACATGTTGAGGAGATCAGTTCAAAATAGATCATGGTGTTCAAAGTGTCCATAAATAGAAGATTGAAGATCAAACTGATTCCAAGGAGCCGTTGGAGATCTGGTGGTGAAGATCCTCACGCTCCATTCTCTTTTATAAAGGAAAGGAAGGAGAAGACAGAAGATACACAAGTGCTACACACGAGCTTTCATTCATTCAAGCGATCTGTCTTCCAAGTGTCTCTCTGCTAAGCGCTCAAAGAGTTTGTTGTTTATTTCAAAGCCTTTGAGAGTCACTGTGAGCTTATACGATATATTTATTTCAAGTGTTACTCGAGAGTTTACAACTCGGGAAGTTGCACTAGGCTATTGATTTGCGAGAGTTAGAGGATTGTACTAGATAGCTGAGAGAGGTGGGGCTCTTCTAGATTGGTCTAGGACTCCAAGGGAACATGAGTTGACTAGATTGCAATTGTATAGGAGAGAGGCTTCTCGGTGAGCTATTAGGATCCTAAGCTAAGCATTCAATAAAGCCTTTGAATCCTAGGGTTGTGGAAGAACCCTAGGCGGGGACGTAGGCCAAGTTGCGCTGAACCTCGTAAACAATTACGCGTGTTCTTTACTTATTACTTTACCTTATTTCCGCACTTGGTTCGATTGTCTAACTTTGTGATTCGGGTTTATCTCAAAGGGTTTTATACGAGCTCCAAAAGTCTTGAGACTTTCTGCGAAAAACGGGCATACTCTATTCAACCCCCCTTCTAGAGTATTTCTTATTACATTGTTTTACATTATTGAACCAGCAACAGAAAAATTCCTACCCAAAATTACACAAAATGCATAAAAATATATCTAGCATGAGATGTTGTAGCTAATACAATGACAACAACATTCCATAACAAATATTGAACATAAAAATAAACCATACCTTTGTTTCTTTACAAGTCCATAAATAAATTCATGATCTTCCGAGCTGATCAATGACTTGTTAGGGGCATGCTTTGGCATCCTCACTTTCTTCTCCTGCTCAACTGGGCCATACAGGAATGTACTGGTTGATGGGATAAGATTGGAAGCCTTTAATTATTCAACTTGAATTTTAGTTGCATGATCATTGGCGACCGAATCCCAATCAACACCTACACCCTTATCATCATTGTTATCAGACAGAGTGATGTACTTTTCCAATGATGGGTCAACTTTAACTCCAGCAACTTGACCATCAGCACATTCGCCTCCACACTTTGTAGATTGAGGGGCTTCAGCAGAATTTGATGGAATTCCAACCTCATCTTTGACCATTTTGGCATCATCAACTTCATGCTTCATTAATGAAATATCACATTTCAAATCCTGCATGCATTTCACTTCCGCACCTACAACCTTAAATTCAGTGTTAGAGACAATAGATGGAAACTCCTTATCCACTCCTGGAACCCCAGAACCTATTGGTGGCAAAGACACGTGCACAACGTTAACAGAAGCATGAGATGATTTCAACACTAACTCCTTGTCAGGGAAAGATTGCTGAAGATCAGACACAACATCATTCACAATTTTGTTTAGATCTTTATCATCATCATTCGAAGGAGTGCCCTCGGGCTTACCAGCAATGTGCTTATCATCTTCAGGCTTGACAACATTTGCCTGCAACCTCTCAACCAAAACCTCATAATTAGCAACCCTAACCTCAAGCTCATCGTACCTCTTCGACATCTCACCAAAAACTTGAAGAATCCCAGTCAACTCCACAATCTTTGTTTCAATTGCATCAACCCTCGCAGACAACAGATGCATAGATTTAGGGACCTCTTCAAGCTTCTCAATCCTCCTAAAAATCTCCTTCACCCAATCAGGATGAGATGGGAGAGAAGAAGCAAAAGCATCAACATGTGTTTTTGGAGGCAACTCACCAATTGAATCATTGTTGGCCTCCATTTGGGGAGATACATCTTCAATACCTTCCACTTTCTCTGCTGACACTGCTATTTTGCCAGCTTCAACACTTGAAACACGAATTTCTTCATTCCCACAAGCAGCAGATGTTTGACCAAACACAGGCCTCCCATCAACACAATCATGTGCTTCAACACTCCCCAAAGGTGCCTCTGCACAAAAGGCGTCGCTATATCACCCTCTCCCACGCTGTCACCAGAAGGTGTCTCAACTCCTTCAACGGTGTCACCACAATCAATCACATCTGCAAGATCGGCCAAAGCAGAAAGCCTAGTAGTATGACGAGCATCCAATTTATCAGATTTAGAAGAATGGGTGTCAATAGTAAAAACATCAACCTTGTCATCACAAACACGGACTTCACCACAAGATTTAGAAGAATGAGTGTCAGTAGTAAAATCATCAACCTTGTCATCACCAACACTGACTTCACCACCAGATTTAGAGACTGTAACATGAATATCTACGGTCTCCACTCCATGGGCACCCTCATTATCAACAATAGGAACTGAAGGAAGAACAGAAGACCTGTCAGCATTACTATCATATAACGGCCTCCCACTACCTACACCACCTTTCTTCTTCTTATATCTCCGTTGAAAGACAATATTAAGTGGGACATCATCGTCTAATAAATCACATGAATCAGTACCCAAACGACATCTCTTGGAAGGTGAAGCAACCACATCAACCTCCTTATGCAGATCTGTGTCAATAGTAACTCTCTTCACCTTCTTAGAAAGAATAACTCTACTACCTTTCCTCACTGCTGAAGCCTTCTGTCTAAGCTTCTTTACTTTACTGTTGACAAATTTTTTACGTTCTAAAGAAATGTATGGATTGAATAGAACACGACTTAAGGAACGACCCCTTCTCAAGGGAACCCGTTCCTCAGAGGTATCGTTGGACGCCACCTTCTGTTTCTTTTTACCACCAATCCCTCGAGTGGAAGATTTCCTCTTCTTTGAGGTCTCTATAACATCTTCTTTATCCCCCTCAGGGAAAACTTCAAAAGCAGTTTCAAAGGACTTCCCATCTTGTTTCTTTCTAGCAGCCTTGCCTCTCTTCACAGGTGTCTTCTTCTTTGAGGTCTCTCCTTCAGCATGTTTCTGTAAGACATTAGCTTCTTCATAATCAACCAGGACAGCCCTGTTTGAAAACTTAGCTTCATATGCCCTTTTACGAAGACAACGACTCTCATACAATGACTCATCAACAGGTCCAAAAACTATTTCATCAACTGATGCATCAACTACTTCATCAACTACATCATCAGCTTTTTCATTAGCAAACCCCATCCCTTCGGTGCGTGCAAACTCCCCATAAATAGGGAACAACGGAGTCTGGACAAAATGCATGTATCAGAATAAAAACCCGAAGATGCATCAAATAAAAATTTTCTTAAAGAGGGAAAATATAAAATTATTACCAAATCACCATGAAAGAACTTCTCAGCCTCAACGTACACATGACTATAATCACATTCCCAGTGCAATGAGTATGGATCTCTATTAGGCATCTTAAAGTTACAGTTAAAATTAACAAAGATAGCTGGTAAAGCTTCTAATATCCAAGCCTGTTACAAAAGAAAACTCGTTATGACACTACAAAACAATATTTAAAAAATGCTCGCATAAACAATAAAGTTGTGCTGACACAGACAAAAAAATGCTGACATAAGACATGCAAACACTAAAGCACAATACCTGGAATGCAAGGCAATACCCATACATTTGGTAAGAACCCCTAGCTAACCCCATTCCGATTTGCAATAGAAGAACTCTTCAATGACTTCAACAAACGGGTGTATGACTCTCTACCCCAAGGATTTAGTTCAAACTCCTTCTCATTGCACGCAAGAGATAAGAATTGTGCACTTACAACTGCTGACCTCTTATAAACAATTAACCTCTCAATCAGCAACAACTTTGCCATAATCAACTTCTTCTTAGAATTCTTTTTCTCAGATATGAAACGATCAAGTAACTCATCATGAGTCATTTTCTTCTGCCCAAAAAATTCAAATATTGACACTTTCTTTGGGATATTACAAACACGGTCTTCACAAGGAAGGCCTGTAATAACATGAAACTCAGCAATTGAAAAACGTGCGAGATGTCCACCAGCTCTAAACCACAACTCATTCTCTTTTTGTGTTTGTACTTGACGGAGCACCATTTGATGCATAAGTTGAAAATTGGTAACCATTTTGGTGCCTTGCATCAGCACCCATCCAAGGCAACTTTCTTCCAGAATATTGTAGTGAGAAGGACACAGATGCTCCTTAATCAGATCACAAACAGAATAATATGAATATATGTTGGATCTACAACGAAATTGCTCAGAAACAGGAATGCAATATTCCAAACCCTGATCAATCACCGACAATTAACCAAAAAACAAACATCAGATTAGGAAAAAATTACAAGTTGCTCATCAACAAAAGAATTCCAAATGGAAAACTAAAATAACTTACATCAGAACCAGTATAAGAGGTGGATGAATCAGAAGATTGAGCTCCTACAAGAAATAAAATACAGAACAATGTTAAATATATAATAACAGAATTTGTGATGAAGCAAACAACCATAAACAATAACAATAAAATGTCACCAATACATAGTAAAAGAACATAAACATCACAAACACAAACACAAAATACCAAATCCAAGGACACACATTGTTGGAACTACAATAAACTAACACAATAATATATAAAAACAGATAGTGTCAGCTAGGGGTGTGCATGATTCGGCCCAAACCGATTTTTTGGGCTGAACCAACTTGCATAAACTACGGAAAATACTAAAAAACGCACATAGGTATGCATATCAAGCATGGATTTAACCATAGATTGTCAAAATTATAAGAAAAAAAACAATAAAATCAACATAAACAAACTTAATCCAAAACCCTAGCACGATACAGTTCGCAAAAAGAAGCGAAATTGATACCTGAACTGCTGGATGACGACATTGAAGCAACCGACGAAAACTCCCTACTTTAGCAAATCAATGAAGAACAATCGACCGAAAACTCCCTACTTTAGCAAAGATTGAAGGAAGCAGGACGAACCAAGCGGAAAAACGCATACGAAGAACTGACGAAAAACGAATCGAGCAAACAAAGCGTTCCGAAGAAGAGAGAGGTCGGATTTTTGGGAAACAGGAAAAGTGCCCGTACAATGGGTAAATAAGAATATATAGTGGACATCTTGCTAAATTGTCAAAAAATGTGACCATTTTGCAAATTCATCAAAATAAAGTGCATATTTTGCAAAATTTTTCAAAAATTATACACATACAAATAAAATAACGCTTATCAAATATTTATCTATTAATATTTTTTTTGCCAAATATGATTGTAAAATAGTTTTGATTTATATTTTTTTTATCAATTAATTAAAATATGACAACATGTTATTTTAATATTTTTTGACGAGATTTTTTTTAGAATCAATCATAACACTAGATATGTGTAATGGTCAGGAGTTGACTTGCCGTTCGCCATGGGAGTGCATTCGAGGATGGAGCGGAGCTTTTTGAGAGCATCGAGGAAGTCGCGCGGACTCACCAGAATCGGTCCAGATGGACTGGCTGGAGGCGGAGAGACAGGAGATGTGACGGTCGAGGGAGGGGAGGGTGTCGTCGAAGGGGGCGGAGGCGGGGGAGAGACGCGGAAGATTATCTTCTGGGAGACCTTTTTCGCAGATGAAGCAAACGTCGATAGTGGAGAAGGTGTGGACGAGGTTGTCGGTAATAGAGTCAGAGTGGGAGAGGTTCGTGGCGATTTGGGGGACCAATTCAATCCGCAAGAAGAAGGTAAATTGTAATGAACACTAGCTTTTTTGTTTTTTTTTTTTCTTTATTTCATAAAAACCCATCTTCATTTAACCAAACACCAAAACATGTACATTACTCCATCCCACTCATTCCTAAAAATAATCTCCATCCTATCTCTAAAAACTATCTCCACTCCAAAAAATAATTCCAACCCAAGCACATCCTTGTCCTTAACCTACACTGATTAAGGGGAAAAACTGGTGGGCCGAGGGTGGGAACAAGAGGGGCACTCTAATTTGAACCAAGAACTTGTAATACTCCGTAATAACTCATTAATTGGAAATGAAATAGGGGTCCAAATTACTCCAACAAGAGGCAATGAGTAGGGGTGGAAATGGGTCGGGCGATGGATGGATGGACCCATGTTTTTTACCCGACCCGTCACAAAAAAAATTCACCCGACCCATCACCCACCCATTTAAGGTTTCACCCATCACCCGACCCATCGGGTGAATCGGGTGGTTAATCGGGTGAAGGAATTAAAAAAAAAGAGTCACAAGTCATACCTAAAAATCATTTATATTCGATAATTTTATAAACCATGTCAACGTATGAATCTTACTAAATTAATAAAAGACTTATTCATACATTATATCACTATCCTTAACTTACAAAATTAGTATTAGAAGTTTAATATGAAACTGAATGAGATCAATTTAATTCGGTTACTAGACTCAATATAAAAAAATGGTATAGAAAAACCATGTCTTTAGAAAACAGACTCATGTGTCATTTCTTATCTTGATTTGATCATTTCTTTAATATCTTAATTTGCATTAAGAGGATTATTGTTACGAGTCTCATGACAAATTGGGAAAATATGATTTGGTTAATCATGTATTAATACAGTAAATGCTAACAAAGTCGTTGGAAAGAGCCAAATTGCATACACTCTATCGGTATATGCAAAACAAATAAAAGACATTTTATTATTTTAAAAAGACATGGAGTTAAATAATGCAAGTTTTTTTAGACCTTTTTAACAAGAACACTTGAAAAATGGAGAAAGTAGAGGTAGAAAAGGATAAATATGTTAGTTATATTAAATTATACGTAGTATTATTTATATACTAGCCTTTTTTTTTTTATAATAATCGGGTGGGCTAACCAGTGGTTAAGCGGGTCGGGTAATGTGTCGGGTGATGGGTCGGGTAATGGGTGAAAAATATATCACCCATCACTCGACCCATCACCCATTTCATCCGACCCATCACCCATCCGTCACCCTGACTTTTTCGAGTTTTCACCCTAATAATCGGGTCGGGTGAGTCGATCACCCACGGTTGATTTCCAGCCCTAGCAATGAGTCCATAATTCAACATCACAATTCACAGGTCACATGCTCACTCCACACTCCTCAGTCCTCACACCCCACCCCACCCTCCTTTTTTTTGCCAATTTGAAATGCACTTTTTCCAACATACCTTTTTTTGAAATTTGATTTATCATTTACGTAAGTAATTTATTTATTCATGTATATCTCCTACAGAGTATTCTTGCTGCAATCTGGGTTTGAGTTTAAATTCACAACTACTGACACTACACAGCTTCTCTTGCAGACCATTTCTTCCTTGCCTGTCTAATCTTTCTTTAATAGTCATTCAAAATAGCTCAGTAGACAGACCAAACCCTTCACCTCTCCCTCCTTGGTTCTTCCTCATTCATACATCTCTCTGATCTCCTGGGTCGGTCGGTGCCTGTTTACAGTCAAAGGTATTTAATGTTTTTTCCTCCTCCTTTTTTCCCTTTTTAAGTACTGTATCTTTTTTGCTAGTTCTCAAAATTGGGACTGGATCAATGTGTTTTCAAGAAAGGGGAAAAGGGGGAAACATAAGAAGTTAGTTGGAAGCTTGTCTGTGCATTGAATCCTACTGAAGTGAAAAAAGATAGGGTTTTGGTGCTCTTGCAACAATGGGTTGTTATTCACACGTGGGATCTTCATCTGCTTGATCTGGTTGCTCCCAAATTCATGGCTGTTCTTTGGTTTCCCACTGTTCTATTGATTCTTTTGAGATAGGAATGGGATCTTCTGATTTCAATTTTTAAGCACTGGGTTGCCATTTTTTTTCTTCCAATTGTTTTGTCCACCGGTGGCATTTGGAAAGCTTGAACCTTTTTGATTCTGGGTTGGACCAATTTTGCATTATAAGCTGATTTGTTGTAAATAGATTGGGGTGATGACTGATAAGATTAACTTGGCCTGTTTTAGGAGTTTTTTGCCCACCTTGTAACCGCAATATTATTTATCTGACAAATGTCTCAACAAGTGCCACGCTTTTTACAGGATACATTTCATAATTTGCTAATGGATACACTGATGTGGTGCAATTGATATTGACCATCAAGATCTCTGATTTTAGGGTAATGGTGAAAAAGCAATGGGTTTGGAAGAGGAGGTCTTCTTTTGATAGGAGCCTAGGTGAAGCTGAAAGTGAAAGTTCAGGCTCAATGTCTTCACAATCTGAGATTTGCTCAGAAGAAAAGGTTGCTAACTCTTTACCTGTGCTTTGCTTCCTTTTCATTCTGTTTGGATGCTTTTACCTTTCCTTATCTGCTTGCATTTTCAGCCCTAGCCTCTTAGTGAGTTCCTAGGCCTGATTATCCCGTGTCATAATTTGTTCGTCAACCACGTTTCAGAGACTGTAATTGTGAACTTGAAACATCAAAATCTATTGAAGTGAGTTTTGAAATATGATGCTGAACTGGTGTAGATAAGAAAATTTGTGATAATTAATGTGGTAGCTGATGTTTATCATCAATGAAGCGTGCTTTTTAGTTATGAGAAGTTTACGGCTCTTGTTCTCATCTTTGTGTTCTCAAAGTTACTGAGTTATCTCAGACACCTTTGATTTTAACTCGCTTGTGTGACAACTATACCAGGCAATTGCAGAAGGCTCTCCAGACCAGAGCATTCAGTCTCCTGAAGTTGCCTCAAGAGAAACAGGTGACGAGTTTGAAGATGAAAAGAATTCTACAAGTAACAATAGTTTGCTGAAGAAATTTTCAGAAGCTGATTTGGAAGGTTTCCCAGAGAGTAATTCAATGGCAAATCATGGAGCTCAGCCAGTAGAAGCAACGGAGTTAAATGGAAAAGAAGAGCGTGAAACTGTGCGGTTTTTGAAAGACAAGTTATCAGCTGCTCTCATCAATGTCAGTCTCAAAGACGAGCTGGCCAAGCAGCATGCAAAAGTTGCCGAGGAAGCCGTTGCAGGTAAATTCATATGCAAGAAATGAAAATGATTACATTTGTAACAATCAAATCATAATTGAATTCTGGAATTTTTAGGATGGGAAAAGGCTGAAGATGAAGTGGTTTCTGTAAAGCAACAGCTGGATACCGCAGTTCAGCAGAACTCTAATCTTGAAGCTCGTCTGGGCCATCTTGATGAGGCTCTCAAGGAATGTGTCCGGCAGCTGAGACTGGCAAAGGATGAACATGAGAGGAAGGTTAGTGAAGCTTTGGCTGAGAAAGATAAAGAGTATGAGGTGTCCAAGTCCAAGCTTGAAAGCCAGATTCTTGAGCTTCAGACCCATGCAAGTTCTCCTGCAATCATTGATCCTGGAATCCTTTTGAAGCTTGAATTCTTAGAAAGAGAAAACCAAACTCTAAAGATTGAGCTTATGTCTCAATCCGAGGAGCTGGAAATTAGGACCATTGAGAGAGATCTAAGCACCAAGGCCGCAGAAGCAGCTAGCAAACAGCACTTGGAAAGCATCAAAACAGTGGCTAAGCTTGAGAGTGAGTGTCGTAAGCTTAAAGCCCTCTCTCGTAAATTGCCTGTCTTGAATAAAGGACAGAATCAGAAGTCACCTTCAACTTCCTCACGTTCTATTGATTCAGTCACAAATGGTTCAGCCGATGATGGTTGTCAGGTTTTGAACTCTTTAGAAGTCAACCAGCGGAAAATGTATGGCTCTGAATCCAGTGACACAAGTGAGCCTGCACGGTCAGATTCATGGGCTACTGCTCTCATGGCCGAGCTTGATCAATTCAAGAATGATGGGCCTCTTGGTAGAAGTCTTCCATCCTCCACCGTAAAGATTGATCTCATGGATGATTTCCTTGAAATGGAGAGGCTAGTTGCAATGCCAGATAATGGTCATTCACAGCAAGACCGTGATGCTAAGTTTGAATCACCTAAACATCCATCCGAAGGCATAGAGAGCCAGTTGAGAGAGGAGCTCAAGGTAACTACATGTAGGGCAGCTGAGCTGGAAGAGAAGGTACGAACACTGGAAGAAGAGAAAGTTAAGCTTGAAATGGCTTCAGCTCAAAACCAAATGTGCTTCGAAAATTTGCAAGTTGAACTGATTGAAAACAAGATGATTTTGGAAGAGCTAGAAGCAGAGCTGCAAGAAGCGAATGAATTGAAGATGGAATTTGAGTCGTATGCCAATGACTTGAAACTGGAAGCCCAAGCAATGATGTCGAAAATTGAGTCATTACAAGCAGAAATTGATAGGCAAAGGGTCTCCTGTGAGAAACTATCCTCCAGATGTCAAGAGCTGGAAAATGACATAGAGAAGAAGAATGAAGAGCTTGAGTCTCAGCGGGATGCAGCCTTTAACAGTGAATTGGAGGAAAAGGAGAAGGCTTTAGCCGAAAGCCAAAAGTGTTTCGATGAACTACATGTTGAGATGAAGGAAGTCGTGATGAAGCTGGAGAACCAAAATGCAGCATCTAGAATTGAATTGGATGAAAAGGAAATGATTTTATCTGAAAGCCGGAAGTGTGTGGATGAATTGCAGGTTCAGCTCAAGGAGACTGAGCTGAAGCTGGAGAAGCAAAATGTGGCCTATGATGGTGAGCTTGAGGAAAAGGAAGCCGCTTTAGCTCAGAGTCAACAGCATCTAGAGGAAACGCAAACCCAGCTTAAGGAAGCTGCAATGAAGCTGGAGAAGCTACAAGAGAAGCTAGACAGAGCTGAGGCCTCAAAAGAACGCCTCTCGTCAGAGCTTTCTAGTGCCAGAGAGGAGGTTGGAAGCATGTCTGCTCAGATTGACTCCTTGCACGCACAGATTGACAAGGAGCAGGTTATCTCAGCTGGACTCTCCGCCCAATGTGAAGAACTCAAAATGGAAGTCAAGCAAAAGGAGCAGGAACTTGAACTTCAGAAAAACGCGTCTGCCATTAGTGAGCAGAAGCTTAATCAGGTAAAAGATCAACATGAATGTCTCTTGTTATAGAAAATGCATAATGCTATTTCTTAGTGGCAATTGTTTTTTTTAACCAGGAGGAGCTAGCAAGTGCGGCTGGGAAATTAGCAGAGTGCCAAAAGACGATAGCGTCTCTTGGCACCCAACTAAAGTCTCTGGCGACACTCGAGGACTTCCTGATTGACACTGCTAGTATCCCAGGGTTTTCAAAATCTGCCTCCCTAATCACAAAGGGTAGTAGTAATGAGATGTGGAAGCTCCATCCAAACAATGTGTATCTGCCGGCCCGAAAGAAATTTGATGATCACTCACAAGACTCCCAAGAAAGATTACATACATTCTCGAAATATACAGAAGGGGACATGATTGATTCTTCATCTTCTGTTCTCTGTAACTATTCAACATCAAGTGGAAATGGGTATGAGAAACTGTTTCCTATGAGGAGAAGCTGAGAACTGGAGAAAATTTTGATTGTAACTATCGAATTAGTTTGTGCTTTCTTACTGAATGATGAGATTTTATCATTATACAGTTCTGGCATATCCATAGAAGCCTCAATTTTAGAGGCTTGCAGAATGTAAATTTACACAGCCCGCAACTAAAGTATGTATTTACTATTTAAGATGCGTATGTTCAGTGGGTTTGAAGAAAAACAAGGGGGTAAATTAAAAGAACACATCACATAATTTACACACTACTGATTAGTGATTAGAGTGAGCTCTTATGCTGTATAGAAAAGTTTCCCTGAGGACCTAAGTAACTCCTCTATTCTGTGTTTCTGTCAATGACTGCCCAGTGGTGGATTTGCTTCCCTCTTGAAAGCCGCAAAGAGATCGAAACCCAGACATGCATTCAGCAAATTCAATCCTAGCAAACCAAAGAGTGCCAGTGGAAGTTCAATCTCTTTGTTGAACTTTGATGCATCCCTTAATAGTTTGATGGTGATCAGTATATGAGGGATCAGCCTTGCAAAAGTAAAGGTCACCCAATTCAGAGCCCACTCTGCCTTGACGACGTTAGTCATGGCCTTACGAATGCCGATCATCCTTCTTAGTTTCCTTGCATTTAGAAAGATGGAATGCAGCTGTACAAAAATGACAAGATGCAAATAAACTCAGTAGAAATGTATTTGGACCAGAGAAAGAGTTAGGAAAGGGATTGAGAGAATACATATGAAAAAAAATTGCACCTCACATATCAGGGTGAGAATAAGGTAGTTGATAGCAACATTCCGATACAGCGCGAGTGTGAAGCACAAGACAATTATGACATGATGAACTAGAATGGACGGAAAACAGCCGCTGTAAAGCCGGTACTGCAGTATATTCCACTGATCATAAGCAAAGTAACCACAAGATAGGGACAAAGCCGTGTAAGCCCCAGGCCATGCAGACCCGACCAGCTGCCTGTGCGAAAACATCTCGCTACAAGTCTGTGCTGCATTCCATTGCCTGATGAAAATGAATATCACTGCACAAAGCATAAGAAGTTACTCATTACTTGTAAAACCTGAACAACTGGATTGTTGACAGAGAAGAAACCTTCAAAAGAGGTAATGGTTGAATGAAGCAGAGAGACAGCGATGTTAACGAAGAGGTGTTCACAAGCAAGCGACTTTCTAAGGACCCAATTAGTAGACTGGAAGAGACAGTAACCACCCAACACACCAAGCAGATCTTTTCTCTGGTTGAATCCGATTTCTAATACCACAGCGATGAACCAAAAAATCAGCGATGACATGAAAAACACAGCCACATTGCTTCTATGCTGATTTCCCATCATCTTTTAATTACTTTTATCTCTCTCTCTGCAAATCAGTGATGGGTTTTAGGCCTTTAATTAGCTTACTGGGTACTTGGCCATGGCCTGTGAAAAAGCACAAGAAAGGAATCAATCTCCTTGAAGTTTATCTTGGTAAAGTGACAGCTATTAATAGCGAAATTTCATACAAATGATCAAATACTTAATGCAGTTTCCCCAAATCATCTTTAGTGTATCACGAATCACGCCAAAAGTGCGGTAAGGATTGGAATCATCAGCTTTAATACATTGACAGTTTGACACTGAGAGTATGAGAGAAACTAGTGTTGCGTGTACAAGCATCAACCATGTTCTTCAAGTATAAGCAGTACTTTTCCTGGAGATAAGCGTGTTTGACAGCGGATAAATTAGCATTTGAGATTTTGAGATACTGTTATAGTTTGCGTAGTAGTGATCGACTGACCGTTTCATGTTTTTCGAAACATTTTTTTTATCCAATGTGGCTAATTTCAAGATATAAGCTTGAAATGTCATTACCGCCATTGAAGATTTCTGTAAATTAGTTAAAGTTCGCCGAAGAAATGACAGAAATTTGAAAACGCTCCAAATTAGGGCTCATCAATGCCAGCAAAAGCGAAGAGAAATCACAAAATCGCTGTCATATTATTCGTAATCACACCGACAAGTACAGAAGAACCAACAGAAAATAACCTAATCCGAGGTCTCTGAAACAGATCACATGAGAGAAGCACCGCAGTAAGGGCAGAACCTGAAATCAGAGCCAACGGAGCGAGCACAGGCCTGGCATCGAAGAAGATCCGGCACCTCCGCCCGGGCGGAGGAGAAAGACTGGGGGAAGAAGTATCTACAATCGCTGCAGTGCAAGAGAGGCTCTTTTCCAGGCCAGCGCCAAACGGGGACGAAGAAGAGCTTGAGGACCTTGTCGTACTCGACGAGATCGGCTTTGGAGCCGCAGTTGATGCACTGTCCTGCGCCGCTCTTCAGGACCTGGCGCACTTGCTGCTGTAAGCCTCCGACGAAGAAGAAGAACATTTTTCAGGGTTTGCCGGTGTCGGACTGTTTGATCGAAATTTGGGAGTGGTGGCGGACGGGTGGCAGTTTTAACAGGCGGGTGGGGTAGGGTTTATGTTTCTGGGGGGTTCTGGACTTCTGGGCGATTCTCATGACTTGGAGAGAAAGCTAGAAAAGGCTAAGGCTCCGTTTGCATGTTTAAGAATGTAATTATAAGGGAGTCATTATGTATTATAATAATCAACCTTTATAAAACCCCGAGGTAAGGCGTTTTTCACGTGGTGTACCAAAATTTGACATATTTCGCGTGGTACTCCTGAGATTTTTAAAATTTTTGCTGCGTGCCCCTCCGTTAATTCTTTAACCATTGACGTTATGTTTTTTTTTTAAAAAAATACTTGTTTCTTTCTACAGACGGCGAAGGCGATTCACGATAGAGAAGTGAGGAGATCGGCGAATCTTGAAGATCCGACGCCGGTGGAGCCGATTGCGACGCCGGTGGTGCACGACTCCGACGAAATCAAAGGCGAATGTCGGGCTTGACATAGGTGGCTATGAGCCGTACGCGCGCGGCTGCTAGTAAGTGAAATTCTAGGGTCGTGGTATTCATGTTTCTTTGATTTTCTATGTATGGAGCCAAATTTATGGATTTTGATTTGAGGGTTTTGATTATTTGTGGGTGTAATTTATGGATTTTGATTTTGGGATTTTAAGATTGCGTATTAGGGATTGACATTATTCCCATTTGAATTGATTTGTATGCTTATATGGAGTAGTTGAGAGGAATGAGCTACTGTCTCATGAGGTATTTGATATATAAGAAAGTTATATAGGCCTTCGGTACATACTGAACTACTATTTCATGAACTACTTATTTAAGAAAGCTATATAGGCATTCATTCAGTACACAATGAAACATGTTGTCCATTATTCCCATTTCAATTGATTTATGTGTTGATGTTTCCTTGTGGAGTTGGAGTTGAGAGGACTAATTAAGCTACTATCTTATGAGATACTAGTATTTGATAGAGCTAAGAGTGGGTATCACATAAAAGTGACAAAACACACAAACACTAAGGCCTAGTGCCTTATATACTAGTTTTCATCACTTGATCATCCAATATCTTGTACACGTTGGATTGTGGCAAATAATGCTTTTGATTTGTGATTGCGCTTCTATTTTGATGCGTGATTGATTGTATGGTGATACATTCGATTCGATTTGTGAGGCCTGAGTTGCTTGGGTTTTGTATGCTATGATGGAGTTCTGGATTCTTATTTGGGGTTTTATACTCTAATTTTTTTATTGGATTACAATTTTCATTGGAATTTGTACTGTTTTTTCCCTCTTTTGAGGACTTCGAAGTTTGTAGTTCATGCTTGTTTTTTTTACGGTAGCTATGTAATTGTGTGTAAACTTAAACATAGGGAAAATTGACTGCCATAGCCCTTAGCAGCTTCCTGCTGATTGCAGTTCCAGTTTGTGCGCTCATTGAACAAGTTTTATTTATTTACTTTTGTGCCCTGGAAAAGATGATAGTTTGAATAAAAGATAAATGAGAACATTAATAGGTGATAGACAAGGATTTAGTTACTTAGAAAATAAGTTTGTAAGCAGCATCTATTTTAGAGTCATGGTATATGTATAACTCTTTCGTTTATCTTCACATGTGTTGATCTAAGGTCTACCAAAGTCTGTGAACTCAGACTGCTTAATTTTAAGGCAAAATAGTCTTCATGATTTTGTGATATTTGATTCAATAAAGTTTTACTTATATAAAAATAGAAATCTACTCTGTTGAAAGAGAAATATAAAGGATCGGCTAATCTTGCTCTCCAAGAGACAACATGTGGCTCTCTGGATATTCTCTTGATAAAAGTCTTCAATGATGGAATATGTTGCAGTAGCTAGCATGTATTTTATTTAGCGTTTTTAGCGATCTGATTCAAGTTTATGCTTTGCCTAGCCTCATCACTTTGCCAATGTAAATATTTATGTTTTAGGCCTATTAGCTCAAATGGTAGAGCAATGTGGTTCAATACACATAAGATGTGGGTTCGAATCCCACATAGGCTACGAGTTTTTTAATGTTAATTAGTACAATGAAAAAGTAACGCATTTGAGTAACAATGAAGGTGCAAATGAGAAGTTTCATTCTTAGAAGTGGCTATAAATTAGGCTTCTTAAAAGTAGATGAAATTCACAGGGTTTGCTATGGAGCTTTTGCATTAGCACCCATGAAAACAGATGCTTTATCGTCAAATACGGTTATACACCATCTTTTCTTCCAATTCACTTGTCTTTTCTTGTTGTAGCTAATGATATTGATTGTGGAGCTTCACGCCTTCACATACATGAAAGACACTGTGCAGTTTGGAAGCTTAAGCCCTCCACCCGTTCTTGCTGTGCCTAATGATAAGTTGAATGTGCTGAAATTCTGTGCAAAGTTCTTCAACAAAAAAATCAGTTGGTAAAATTTTATGTAAGTGTTGAAACATAGTTTAGGTGTTGAATTGTAAATTGATTATTCGAGAAAGATAGCAACTCAATATATAAATATATCGATAGCCTATGTGGGATTCGAACCCACATTTTTGTGTCAAAGCACAATGCTCTACCAATTGAGCTAATAGGCCAAAAAATTGAAATACAACCATAAGAATACACTACAAATACCATTTGTCTTGAGAACTCACAAAGGCAACAATGCAACCTCCACTATGTGCCTGTCTCTCTCAGAAGAAAATTGTAGAGGGTTTATACCAATGCACCAAGAGAAATAGAAAATACTAATTGATCTATGTTCTTGCACAATCCAATAACAAACTAATTAACCAATGGCTCCACAACATAAAATAGACTTCCTGCATTAAGCAAATAAATTTATCTCTATTGATTTGTATTTATCTCACTTGTCCAAGTTAGGAGGCTAACTGTAACTGTGGTTAGCAGTGGTAAGCACAAGTGCATAAATAGGGACGTTTGTATAGCAAGAAAGTCAGATGGATGACTATGCAAGTTGATCACACTCATTTCTCCCTCTTTCTCTCTGTTTCCCCTTGTTCTTGCTCATGTCTTTGTTCAGATCTGGTAGTCACTAATCCCGATGAATGCACTTCCAAATTATCTTATCATCCAACAATCTCAACCTAATACTCCATCGAGGTTCAATGAACAACTTGAAACTCATATTTCATCTTAAAAGTTACTCCGTAAAATAGATTTATTTTTTCAAAGTAGTTAAAAAAAATTTAAAAATTGGAAAACATTTTTTTTACATTAGGAAAAAAGTTGGATGTACTATCGACATCCATAATCAATTAACCTGGTGATGTTCTAAAACTCATAACAAGAACTTAAAATAACATTACAACTCAGTTGATATAGGGAGGGAGATAGAAGGAGACGAGGGGGCAGAGATAAGAGGGGAGATGAAGAGTCAAAAAAGGAATAATTATTCAATATAATTAAATTCTTTTAAAACTCATTAATGCATTGTGTAAAATAATGATCCATAATGCATAATTGCATTATAAATCTGTCATCCAAACGAAGCCTAAATTACACAAATCACCCTTAAAAGTTACTCCGTAAAATAGATTTATTTTTTCAAAGTAGTTAAAAAAATTTTAAAAATTGGAAAACATTTTTTTTTTATAGTAGGAAAAAAGTTGGATGTACTACCGTCATCCATAATCATCTAACATGATGATCTTCTAAAACTCATAACAAGAACTTAAAATAACATTACAACTCAGTTGATATTTTGCTAGAAAATCGGCTGCAAAATTCGCCTCTCTATAGCAATTCTGGAATGTGATGGTCTCAAAACCTTCGCTAAATGAGCGAATTTCTTGAACTATTTGCGCCACCTCCCATGGTATGTTGTTCCCTTGATTAATGACATTGTAACGATTGAGCAGTCACTTTCAACTATGTCTCTCCGTATCTCAAGCTCCACTACTAGTCTTATACCTGCATATATTGCAAAAGGTTTAGCTAGGACGACATAGCTCATCCTAACATTGCATTTATGTATCCGAATAACCTGACCATAATTATTCCTAAGAATGCACCCAATCCGAGGATGACTACAAATCTTGACTTAAGCATCTACATTAATCTTAACGACATTTTTTGGGGGACATTTCCAAATCATTTTATTAGGGGGACTAATACGTTTTGGTAATATGGTTTTCACTTGTTGTTTACTCCAGCATGAAATCTTATCAATAGTATAAGCAGTGTTCTAAAAAGTGTTAGGCGGTCGCTAGGCGGTGCCTAGGCGGACTTAGACTAAACTTGATTATTTTCCTATATTTCAATGGATAGAACATGTCGATAATTTATATAATGTAGTAATATCTATAATATCACTCATAAACTCAAATTTGGCGTGCTTAACTAACACTAATGTCAATAAATGTAAAAGTACTCGTCCGACTGATAACTTTAAACCTCCTAAAATCCGAAACCATAGGCTTCAATCAAAAGTAAATGCATCCCAACTTAGGGGATAAAAAAACTATAAGCTGACTAATAACTCTCCTATAAACTAAATCTAAATAATCACATACCTAGGCGGGGCTAGGCGAGATTAGGCGGGGACTATACGGCACATAGCGGGATTAGGCAGCGCTTAGGCGGAAATCTGCATAGAGACCGTCTAGGCGTGAAAATTCGTAGGTGCCTTGCCGCCTAGCGCATAGGCGGTGCCTGTGCGCGATTTTTAGAACATTGAGTATAAGCTAACACATTGATAATACCCTTGTAAGAGCTGTTGCGATAAATAATTCTATTTCGCAGCTCCCAAATTGAATGCCATAAATGACACATGTCTGTAATATCTATATTGAGAGTCCTAATATTTAGAATATTTTCTAAGACATCACTTGTTAAATTTGGTATAACATAACATTTTTTCAATTTAACACCTAGATTTTGAATGAGGGATCTGGTAATCTGACAATTAAACAATAAATAATTTGTATCTTCTATATCAGAATTAAAAAGAAAACAAGTGGAAGGAACTCTATTTAAATATCTATTTAGACGAACAGTAGTAGGTAAGATATCTAAAATAATTTTCCAAATAAATTTTTTAATATTCGGAGCCATATTAAGTTTTTAAATCCAGTCCGCTAAGAGTTTTGTTGTATTCCTTGTATTAAAAAGAGAAGATGTGGATTTAACAGAAAAATCTCCGTTATTACTATAAATCAAAATTAACTTGTCAGGAATATCAGTAATTAAGATATGGATATTTGTAATCATATGAACAATATGATTACAAATATCCATATCCCAATGACTGTCAATAACTGTCAATACTTTATTTCCCTAAACTTGATTATTTTCCTATATTTCAATGGATGAACATGTCAATAATTTATATAATGTAGTAATATCTATAATATCACTCAAAACTCAAATTTGACGTGCTTAACTAACACTAAAGTCAATAAATGTAAAAGTACTCGTCCGACTGATAACTTTAAACTTCCCAAAATCCGAAACCATAGGCTTCAATCAAAAGTAAATGCATCCCGACTTAGGGGATAAGAAAACTATAAGCTAACTAATAACTCTCCTTGAAACTAAATCTAAATAATCACCTACCTGGGGCGGGGCTAGGCGAGATTAGGTGGGGACTATACGACACATAGGCGGGATTAGGCGGGGCTCAGACGGAAATCCACATAGAGACCGTCTAGGCGTAAAAATTCCTAGGTGCAATGCCGCCTAGCGCATAGGCGGTGCCCAGGCGGCGCCTGGGCGTGATTTTTAGAACAGTGAGTATAAGTTAACACATTGATAATACCCTTGTCAGAGCTGTTGCGAAAAATAGTTCTATTTCACAGCTCCAAAATTGAATGCCATAAATGACACATGTCTGTAATATCTATATTAAGAGTCCTAATATTTAGAATATTTTCTAAGACATCACTTGTTAAATTTGGTATAACATAACATTTTTCCAATTTTACACCTTGATTTTGAATGAGGGATCTGGTAATCTGACAATTAAACAATAAATAATTTTTATATTCTATATCAGAATTACAAAGAAAACAAGTGGAATGAACTTTATTTATATATCTATTTAGAGGAACAGTAGTAGATAAGATATCTAAAATAATTTTCCAAATAAATTTTTTAATATTCGGAGCCATATTAAGTTTCCAAATCCAGTCCATTTAGAGTTTTGTTGTATTCCTTGTATTAAAGATAGAAGATGTGGATTTAACAGAAAAATCTCCGTTATTATTATAAATCCAAATTAATTTGTCAGGAATATCAGTTATTGTGATATGGATATTTGTAATCATATGAACAATATGATTACAAATATCCATATCCCAATAACTGTCAATAATTTATTTCCCTAAACTTGATTATTTCCCTATATTTCAATGGATAGAACATGTCAATAATTTATACTACGTATAATGTAGTAATATCTATAATATCACTCATAAACTCAAAGTTGGCGTGCTTAACTAACACTAAAGTCAATAAATGTAAAACTACTCATCCGATTGATAACTTTAAACCTCCTAAAATCCGAAACCATAGGCTTCAATCAAAAGTAAATGCATCCCGACTTAGGGGATAAAAAAACTATAAGTTGACTAATAACTCTCCTAGAAACTAAATCTAAATAATCACTTACCTAGGCGAGGCTAGGCGAGATTAGGCGGGGACTATACGAAACATAGGCGGGATTAGGCGGCGCTTAGGCGGAAATCCGCATAGAGACCGTCTAGGCGTAAAAATTCCTAGGTGCCTTTCCGCCTAGCGCAGAGGCGGTGCCCAAGCGGTGCATAGGCACGATTTTTAGAACAGTGAGTATAAGTTAACACATTGATAATACCCTTGTCAGAGCTGTTGCGAAAAATAATTCTATTTCGCAGCTCCCAAATTGAATGTCACAAATGACACAGGTCTGTAATATCTATATTAAGAGTCCTAGTATTTAGAATATTTTCTAAGACATCACTTGTTAACTTTGGTATAACATAACATTTTTCCAATTTAACACCCAAATTTTGAATGAGGGATCTGGTAATCTGACAATTAAATAATAAATTATTTGTATCTTCTATATCAGAATTACAAAGAAAACAAGTGGAAGGAACTCTATTTATATATCTATTTAGACGAACAGTAGTAGGTAAGATATCTAAAATAATTTTCTAAATAAAATTTTGTATTCCTTGTATTAAAGAGAGAAGATTTGGATTTAATAGAAAAATCTCCGTTATTACTATAAATCCAAATTAACTTGTCAGGAATATCAGTTATTGGGATATGGATATTTGTAATCATATGAACAATATGAGAGGGAAATAAAGTGTTTAATTTATCAATATCCCAAGAATTCATATTTGTGATTAAATCACAGACTTTTAAATTCGGGTCACGGTCATGTCTAAAGCACTCTAAATATTGTGCATTTACCCAAATGTCAGACCACTCGTTGATAGTTTTCCCATTACCAACTAGTCATGACAATCCTCTAGAGAAAAGATCTCTGATGTTAAGACATCTATATCGTAAATTTGGAAAACATTTTGAAAAATAGTCATAACACAACTACGTCGTAAAAATGGATCTCCTACAACATAGTGTGACAATAAGTGTAACATAAAAATTTGGGGCATTTTCTATTGATAGAAAAATTATAAAAAATATATTTACATTGTACATGTCAAATAACATATATTTATATATATATATTTTTAATATAAATTGATATTTTAAAAAATATTAAAATTAAAATAGTCATTATTTTAGCATATCAATTATAAGAGCATGAACACTCGTGGGACTTGAGGCCCTTAACATTCGAGCCCTTAACTTACTTTTTCTCTGTCATATCAGCTTAAGGGCCCCATTCCGACTTTTTATTATTTGCACCCCCATTCGTGAGCCCGATTCCGGTCCCTTAAATTACTTTTTACTATTTACCTTTTTCACTTATTATTATTATTATTATTATTATTATTATTATTATTATTATTATTATTATTATTATTATTATTATTATTATTATTATTATTATCATTATTATTTATTATGATTGTTATTATTATTATTATTATTATTATTATTATTATTATTATTATTATTATTATTATAGGCGAAATGGGTGGAAATTTTGATTTTTTATATGGTAAAAATAATAGTATATGGGTATTGTTGATATAATTTTTTTTAAAAAAAACAATATATGTAAAATGGGTGTCTATGGATAGAGAAAATTATTTTACACTTGAAAATAATTTTTTTATTTTTTATATTTAAAAAAATGCCGGAAAAACGTTTTTAAAAACTTAAATTAAAGGCGCTGACATGTGGCGCCCTGTGATTGGCCCACGTCTTAGCGCAATGGATTCCAAATGCTGCTCCCATGTGATGGCCGAACAGTGTTTGATGGCTTCCGGCTCCTAGACGACGCCGTTTTGGTTTTGTTTGGCAGGCAGGCAGCACGTGCTTCCCTCTCTCCCTCGATTTGAACGATGTGGGTCCGAATTCTTGGTCTTCTATATAAGGCTGAACACAGGGCCCTTAACCCATTCCCTTTTTTTTGTGTTTTTTTATTCCAGCTGGCAGACTTAAGGGCCTGAAGACCTACCAATGTTGATGCTCTAATACTTATTAAAATATCATTTTGAAAGAAAAAATATATGTGATTTTCTGTTGGATTTATGTAACATTTCAATCACTTCATCTTCTTTGTCTCTTATAAAGCATCTTCTTTGTCTCTTATAAAGAAAAAATATATGTAATTTTGAAAGAAAAAATTAAAATAGTCATATATTTATATAACATTTCAATCACTTCATCTTCTTTGTCTCTTATAAAGCATCATTTTTCATTTGGTTATTACATAAATTTAATGGGCAAGGTGATATGTGATTTTCTGTTGGATTTTTGAGTTCTGGATCTATAATTAAAGAGTGTTCTAGCTACTGACTAGATGAATTATTCCTTGGTTTGGAAAATCATAAAGTGTTTTCAATAATTTGAATTATTTATCAATGAACCTATTTATGATATTAAGACCATAACTTCGGTTTATATATATTACAAGGATCCTGAATGTTGATGCAAGGTTAGGTTTTAGGATTTGAATTTTAGGAGGACGAATAGGATCTTGGATTTTCGAATAGGATCTTGGGCTGAAAGTCGAAGAAATTGATTCAATTTTAGGAGTAAAAATGAATCAAATATTCCATTCATTGAATTTATGAGATGCGCACACACCGGGTGAAATTGAATTTTTTATTTTTTTTTTGCACTAGCTGCTCAATTTGACATCGGGGTCTTCTCCTTCCTCTTGTATTTAGAAGTTGCACTTGCACTATTGACAGAGGATGAGGAAGAACGAAACTCTTATGGGTTCTGCTCGAAGGGACATACAACAATGCGAGGAGAGAAATAAAGGGACTATTCTTGTAGATGCTATGAGAGAACGTCAACCATAATGATATAATGAAGGAGACCATGCCCGACCTATGAGAGCTGCTTACAGTAGCTAAGGTATCACTTCTTGTAGTTAGTTGGTTTCGATCTTTGGGAAGTTAGTCATGTGGTGAGGCAGACCGACAACTGCCATTGGCTCTTGGATATCTTAATGGACAAGTAGATAGTAGAGGATTTCGTAAAGACATGGGCTTCACAATTAGAGTTATCGAGTGCCTATCCCAAGGTCCCTTCAGTTCACACAGGTTTGAGGTGAGCAGAGTCACAACTCGGATTTTTGTTAAGATAGGCAAGGGAGAGCTCTTGGCTTCAAAAGATTTGGGGCCTTTGCTGTTGAAGACATGGCTTGCCCCATTTTTACTTTGATGGTTTAAAAAGGGGTTTATTTTGTGAATTGATTAACTAATTACAACACCCATAACTATTCAGCCCCAAGCTCAATCTGTAATGTACCATTCCAGACATGAAAAGTGGGGAAATAAAAATTAAAAGTAATGATTATTTTTTCCTTAAAATGGGGATGATGTGTGACTTCAATACTTGTAGTTGTAGTTAATATTTGCAAAAAAGTTTTTGCCGCATGTGTTCAATTTTAAGGTATTATTTAGGGGTAACATAAACGCTCTCTTTTGAGAGCGTTTATCTTGCCGCGCGCCGCCGGCCTTTGTGCCTCGATCAACACCTTTGTCCAGCCGCACCCTAGGCCACATCCCACCGGTTTCATCAACCGCCGCCTCCTACCTTAGCCCTCCATCACCCGACTTCGGTTCGCCGCCGCTTGCCCTCACCATCACTTCCATTTGGTTTGCCGTCGCCTCGGCTCCCGCCGCACGCCTCCAATATGCCCTCGCTGCCAATCACCTTGGGCCATCGTCACCCACCGACGCTTGCCTTCTACCCATGGCCTACTGCTTCTCCATCGGTGTTTCCGATGGTTGGTAAGTCATCCCCCTTGGCTCTGTTTCGCTCTCCGACTCTTGTTCGAGTTCTTGGATGGTTTTTTTTGAGTTTGGGTTGGCTTGTTGAAGCTAATTGTCGTTCAACGCTAGTTTGTTGTTTTGAACCTTTGTACCAATCCCTTTCCATTTTTTGATCCAATCTCAATTCTTTTTTCCGCCTCTTTGCCTTTTTATAAAATTGTTGTTCTTTTTCTCTTCTTTGATCTGTTTCATCTGCCTCTATTTTGACTACTTGGTAGTCGCTCACGATTTTGTTATCCTCCTTGAGGGTATGAGATGAGTTTCAGCCGGGGTTTTAATGATCAATAGTTTGGCCTGGAGTTGGGTTTGCGAATTGGTGTGCAGTGTTGTTCTTGTTGTGTTGCAGGCTTCCTTTTGGTGGTTTTTGATTTGTCATGTTCGATGACGTCGTGGATGTGCGTTGACATCTGATGGCTCATTTGAGTCCACAATCTGAGGTGTCCGCTGGTGTCCCCAGAGTTCTCTGTGTGCGTTGTCCCTTTGACCGATCATTTTGTTTACCTCTTTAGCTTGTAATTTCGGTGTAGGATGGCTTGTACGTTTATTCTGTAGTTTTATTTTTGTCATTTACTTCTGTATTTTTCTTTCTTTCATTTGCTTCATTCATTTGCTTCTGTAATTTACTTTCAGTTGTACATGATGGTTAGTCCATCTACCGGCTTGTCCGGTCTCTCGGTTTCTCTAGGCTTGTCTAGTTAACCGAATTCTAATCTTGCTTAAAAAAAAGGTATTGTTTGGGGGTGGGAGCCAAGTAGGCAATCAGTCATCCTGTTCTTCTCTTTTGCTGCTTTGCATATATTTTTTGAATGTTGATTTAGTTTTGGTGATTCAATTTTATAGGGTTGATTTAATTAATGTTGATGGGGTATTTGCAAAACTAATTCAAAAACCCGAACCCCTTTGCACCCCCTATCCACTATCCAAAAAAATTGCAAAACTAACCCCCCCCCCCCCTCAAAATCTCCGGTTTCCTCACCTGCTTCAACCAGTGGAGGGAGAAAGAAAAGCAACATGACATTTATTGCTCATCACTATCACCCATCTAAAATCCTTTCTCTCCATGCCTCTCTCCATTGAAGAGCTTTTTTATTCTTTGATTTCTGTCTTCTATCTCTCTACCTTCAAGGGTGACGGGGTCTCCATGGGAGCTCGAATTCAGCCCGCGCCACTAGTGTGAATTGTCGTCGGAGCACCGCTTTGGTGTCTTCGTCCTTCACCTTCATTGTGATGGCTTTTTCATGTCAATTCGAGGCGAGTGGAGGCTGGATTTGGAGTAGATGAGGTGGAATCGAAGTGGAGGAGCCCTCATAGAGGCTTAGTGACCCGTTTTTTTTTAATTTATGAATGAACAATATATCAACTTTCCACTCTATGGTTTCTTACTGGACATCCTTTGGTACTATACTGGACACCCAATGATTTCCTAATGGACAACCTATGGTTGTTTCCTGTCTTGTGTATTGTTCAATGTTTCCCTAGTTTTAGTGTTGCCCTCCCCCCTAAGCCCAACAGACGGTAAAATGAGAAAGGGGAGAGAGAGTATGTTGGAGGGGGGGGAGAGGGGAGTGAAAAAGAAATAGTAAAGTCCAAGAGGAGAGAGGACATAGAGGATAAGTTTGCTTTCGATAAAAGAAATCAGAGAGATAAAGAGAGAAAGTCTGCAGAGGAGAGAGATGACATGAGAGAGAGAGAGAGAGTGAGAGGGGAGTGAAAAAGAAAAGTAAACTTGCAGAGGGGAGAGAGAGAGAGAGAGAGAGAGAGAGAGAGAGAGAGAGAGAGAGAGAGAGAGATTAGTGAGGATAGGACATAGAGAGATGGATGAATGACAGTGAGGGGGCATTAATATAATTTGAATTAAATCTTACGTTTTAGATAAAAACCATCGAAGAAGAAGCAATTGGGCAGGAGTTTATTTGCAGATTGATCTGTAAACCATGGTTTTTAGGATCGAGATCCTAATGTAGGATCGATGCAAGGATCTAGGATCAGATAGTAGGATCGTAAGATTCTAGTAAAAAGTGAAAATCAAATATAAATAAGTCATACCAAGCAAATACCTTAATTTTTAAACAAAACTAGTCATTTCCTCATTTAAATAAACTAAGTAACTAACATATGTCAATAATAACTCCTTAGCATTCATAATTGGTCAAGGATAATATGTCAAAAGGTATAATATGATACTTAAAATGTTTAAATAAGTCACTTAACAACCATAAACCAAACTAAAAATGGTCTAAGAAACAAGATTAACAATAAATAAATAAAACCCCACATCCCACATCACATTCTGCAATGTCATATGTGATAGGTGCTAACACTCGTAGACATTAGAAATTCATCCTCCCATCTCTAGTTTGTAATGCCATCATAAACAATTTCAGCATCTCTCTCAAGGAAATCATCAACATCATCACCATCTTCACCATCATTTATCTCGATATCTTCATTTTTTTTGCAGTAGGCAAGAAGTAGATCGACTAAGCGATCTTCAAGCCATCAAAAGATGGCTTGATGAACCCTACGCAGAGGGTCTCCAGTAAATAAAAATTTGCTTAACCGTAAAATTACAATAAGATAAATTTAAATTTTAAAAAAAACATTAAAATTGTTGTTCACTGGTTGCATTCCGGTCAAGGAAAAGTTGACGCTGGCATAGTTGGAAGCGGTGATGGTTGCAGATCTGATTTCGGCTGTTTGATAGACGTCGGGCTACAAGATTGAAAAAATTTGTTGCATGCAATGAATCCCACCTGAAAATTAACTGATTGAGAGCCATAACAGTTAGATCTAAATTTTTGGGAGAAATATTTATATGTGAACGGTTGGTTTTAGATTTTGCAAAGGATATGTGAAAGTTGATTGATCAAGGGAGAGATTCATAAAAAAGGCCACAAAGGAAAAGGCGTGTGTTGTGAGCTGAATCTGTCATGTTTTACATTACCTTTTATGTCGAGTTTTGCATACATTTCATTCATTTGGGCTAAGATAGTACAGAACCTATGTAGTTTATGTTTATTTTCCAAATTATGGAATCTACACCAGTTTCTATTTAAATCGCAGAATTCGAGGCGTTTTACAGCAATTCTACAGAAGGTCAGAAAAGCTCGAAAAACGGCTACAGAAGTCCAAGGTCAAGAAAGTAGCGGAACCAGTCGAATCAATCCGAGAACCCAGGCTACTCGGTCTCGAGTAGGCCTTACTCGATCTCGACGAGCATGTCCGAGCACATCCTTGTCGACCAGGAGCAACGTCGAGAGCCAGACCAACCCGACTTCCGGACCCAACTCGATCTCGACAAGACCCTAGTCGAGATCGACGAAGACCAACACCACACCCGGAGTGGAGAAGAGGACTGATCGAGAAGCCGAGGACAAGGACAACCCTACTCGATCTCGACAAGCTCTAGTCGAGATTGACAAGCGCGGGCACAACACCAGTCCGAGTCCATGCCGAGGAGAAGATGCTCGACCTGGGGAGATCACCACTCTACTCGATCTCGACAAGCCCTGGTCGAGATCGACGAAGCCCAGAGCCCAGGTCCGAGCTTGTCGAGTGCACCTACCCGAGAAGACCTAGTCGGCAAAACTTTCCTACTCGAGGTCGACAAAGGCTACCCGAGGTCGACGAGCACCGTGAGCCAAGACCAAGCCACATCGAGCAGAGCTAGCCGGGAAGTCCAGTTGACGATGAATCCTACTCGAGGTCGACGAAGCCTTGTCGAGGTCGAGTAGACCAGTCCTGAAAAGCGCGTCGACGTGACGAGTCCTACTCGACTTGGGATTCCTTGGAGCCGAAGGAGGAAGATTCTATCCAAATTTGATCAAGTTCTATCTATGGAAGTGAATCTATCAAGACATGAAGACTTACCCACTTTAGAATTATCTTTTCCTAGTTGATTTATTTCCATTAGGCAATTTATTTATCTTTTATCCTTTTAGATATAATTTTAGATATAGATATAGATATTCTATCCTTGAGTAGCAAGGATTAGAAGCCTATAAATAAGGCCCTAGGGGCTCAGTTTTATTCATTCCAAGACACACAATTCCAATTCAGAGACACAATTACACATAGAGTTTAGGAGTTCTAAGGTTTTTAGGGTTTTGGCTTTCTGCGAAAGTTGATTGCCAGGATTGTAAAAGGCTTTGAATTTAGTTTTAATGCAAGTTGTTTCTTTTCATTCAATGTCTGTTATTGCGATGAGGCGTGAGTAGTCCACCCACTTCTGGGGCTGGGGTGAGCCCGACGGTGGCCATGTGAGGCGATGCGATAAAGGTCAGATCTTTTTGTTATGCAATTCATCTTCTATCCATATGAGCATGATTCTTTTGCGAGAGTTGAAGGCGATCCTTGTTTGTGTTATTGAAGCGAAAGTGATCTTAATGCAACTTGGATTAATTATGTGAAAAAGGGTTAGTAACAATTAGGGTTTATGCGAAAGCCTCTATATGCCTATTTGTTAATGACGAAAGTTATTTGATGGAAAGCATGATCTTTTATGCCTTTATGTGTCACTTTGCATGGTTATCGTTGTGGTGTCGATACCTTGGTCTTGGAAGTCTTTTAGCATATTGAATTTATTTCTGTCAAAATTCTGAGTTGTGTTCGAAATCTGTGAATTTCAGTTTTCTGCATTCTTGTCGACATAGAGTAAAGCCTTGTCGAGATCGAGTAGCTGTGGTCGATCTCGAGTAGGACTTGTCTTAGTCGAGTTGGAGTTTTTTTCTGTTTCTGTTGTCAAAATTTCAGTTTCTGTCGACTTACCTGTGGTCGATCTCGAGTAGCTGTTGGTCGAGATCGACGAGCCTTTGTCTTCACTTTTATTTCCTGTTTTGCTTTGTTCTTTTCTTTTGTTTGTTATTTTCTACTTTTCTTTCTGTGTTTCTGTCTTTCTGCTATTCTGCCTGTGAGATCTGTTGCTACCTGAGAACTGCTGACGTGCTTCCTCGTGGATTCGATCCTGACTATTCTCTTACTACAATGGGAGGAAGTCTTGTATTTATTTGCTGAGACAGGGAAGTCAGTCTGATCTATACTTTATATTTATTTCATACTTGACCATCCTCCTGCAACAACAAATTGGCGCCGCTGCCGGGGAAGCTATCAATCGCGCCTTAGGTAGTCAGTTCTCACCGTTTCTTTGAGTTACTTTTCAGGTGTATGCGCCGTTCTGGTCAAACACCTGAGTTTGACGCCTTAGACGAACCGGAATGCCTATTTCACATCCGAGCTAAACTACAAAGAGCCATGGCAGCTGGGGAGACACAGAAACAGCTTGTCGCTAGGCTTACCAAGGAATTGGCCGCTAAAGATGCTGCTATCGCCTCTGAGAAAGCAGCAAGGGAACAAGCACAGGCTGAGCTTGCCCAATATCCAATCACGGCAGAGGACTACATGCACCCAACTCTCGTCGTGCCTGAATCGGCGATTCTTATCCCTGATAACTCTTTTAAAATTCGCACTCAATTTCTTATAGAGCTTAAAAATAATGCCTTTTATGGTAGATTTAATGAGTGTCCTCTTGAACATATTACAAACTTTTCTGACATGTGTCGTACTCTTGCTGAAGGTACAACCCTGGAATATGTCAAGATGAAATCTTTCCGCTGGTCTCTCGCTGGGCCTGCACTGAAATGGCTGGAAGGGCTGAAAGCAAGATCACTCACAACCTGGGCCCAAGTAGAGCAAGAGTTTCTGAACAAATTCTTCCCACCCGCCAAAACAGCACATCTCCGCCAGAGAATCACCGCCTTCAAACAGAAGCAAGGGGAACCGCTGGCAAAGGCATGGGAGCGCTACAAGGAACTTCTGCGATCTTGCCCTACTCATGGACAGCCACCCTACGTCATTCAAGAGATCTTCTTCAACTCTCTTGATCAAGTCACTAAATCAAGTCACTAAGGACAGAATCAACCATTATACTCGCTATGAGTATCTGACAATGCCGCCAAGTGACGCATGGGGTGTGCTAGAGAAGCTCACTAACTACGACAACAAGTATGGGTCTACTGCAACTTATGAAGAGATTGATACTGATGTTAGGGAGCAGTACTACAGAGACCAGAATAAGAAGCTCATCAAACAAGTAAAGTATCTCTCTGTCAACCAGCCTTGTATTGAATGCGGATCGCAAAGGCACACCACTCCTGAGTGCCCACACGCAGAACAAGTCAGGATGGCAGAGCATCATGAGGAGGTAGCTTACGCAGGGGGTCCCAATCGCTACATGGGGGACCAAAGGTTTCAGCAACCACAATGGAACCAAGGTGTCCCTAGGAACCCCCCGCCCTACAGAGCTCCAGGACATCCGGAAAGGGACCAGAAAAAGGATGATATACAGACAGTCCTGGAGGAAATAAGGAGGAATCACTCAGAAACTAGGCAATCCTTCAACTCAGTATATACTCAGATGCAAGGTGTCAACTCTAGGCTTGGGGAAATTGATATATGACGAAAATCAGTTGATACACAGATTGGTCAGCTAGCAGCAGGAATCTCCAGACAGTCGGGTACGCTCCCTGGATCTTCAGAACCAAATCCTAAGGGAAAGACTGGACATATCGCTGCTGTAAAACTCAGAAGCGGCCATCAATTACAAGAGCCAAAAGTCGGAAAGCAGCAGAACAATGGAGAACAGCTGGTCGATCAGAGCCTAGTCGATCTCGAGGACGGTCTACTCGATGTCGAGGAGAACCTGCAAAAATCTTCGTCTGCACCGCACAGCAACTCGACTACGCCCAACCTGGTCGATGTCGACAAGACTCTAGTCGATGTCGAGGAGCCCCTGGTCGACATACAGCAGCCTGCAGCACCTCCGACGTCTGTTCCGGCTCCGAATCAGAAAAAGAAGCTGCCTTTCCCCACAAAATCTCTAAAGGATCCGGCAGAAAAGAAATTTCAGTGCTTCATCAAGATGCTTCAGAAGCTCAACGTCACCATCCTCTTCACATAAGCTCTCAATGAAATGCCATCCTATGTCAAGTTCCTGAAGGAGATTCTGAGCAAAAAGCGGTCAATGGCTGAAATCACAGAGGAGTGCAGCCATCTGGACATATTGGAGAAGAGGCCAGATCCAGGTAAGTTTGCTATAACTATTGGATTTAGTCCATACAAAATTAATGCCTTATGTGATCTTGGAGCTAGTGTGAGTATAATGCCTTTAACAATATGGTCCAAGATTAAGATAGGTGCCCTAGAGCCTGTGGATGCTAGACTTTACATGGCCAACAACACGGTGGTCATTCCAACAGGCATGGTGGACAATGTGCCAGTACAAGTAGGTAAATTCTTTGTCCCTGCTGATTTCCTAGTTGTTGATATGCAAGAAGATCCTGCTTGTCCAATTATTTTAGGAAGACCATTCTTGGCGACGGTGGATGCCAACATAAGCGTAAGGAAAGAAGTGTTCACCTTCAACATCAGCGATGAGGTAATTGAGTATTCCCTTAATAAAACTGAAAGGCATACAGGTCCAATGGAAGAGGTCAAATCTATCTCAGTTGGCTACGAGACTTTGTCTTCACTTACCTGTGGTCGATCTCGAGTAGCTGTTGGTCGAGATCGACGAGACTTTGTCTTCACTTTTATTTCCTGTTTTGCTTTGTTCTTTTCTTTTGTTTGTTATTTTCTACTTTTCTTTCTGTGTTTCTGTCTTTCTGCTATTCTGCCTGTGAGATCTGTTGCTACCTGAGAACTTCTGACGTGCTTCCTCGTGGATTCGATCCTGACTATTCTCTTACTACAACGGGAGGAAGTCTTGTATTTATTTGCTGAGACAGGGAAGTCAGTCTGATCTATACTTCATATTTATTTCATACTTGACCATCCTCCTGCAACAACAGCGTGGTGGTGGACGGGGAGGCCCAAACAACCAGGAAGTCGACGAGGGTTAACTCACCAATGCCGAAGGGGCCCGCCACAACCAGGACCTAGGGAGTGCAGCATCCGACAGGGAACCTGGAGGAGGGATTCGCGGCGGTCGATCGACAACAGCAGGGACATGGGAGCGGCGAGGATTGCATGTGAGATTAAACAAAAAACTTGTTTGTGGTTTAGGCTTTTGAAATTTTGGTTTTGGAAGAGTTACTGTAAGTGAGGACTGGGCAAAGTTTGGTGAGGGGCGGGATCACCATGGGCGGACCAAAGTGACGGAGATCAAACCTCAAGAGGGAAGGGTCTGACTAAGTATGGAGGTGAGCATCGGGCAAGAGCAAGTGGATCCACCAGCGACAAGGAGCCACCATTCGACGAGGAGCCACCAACGTCGAGGAGCGGAAGAAGCCGACAAGCCACAGGACCCTGACGGATGAAGTAGAAACAGAGTAGGAAGATGGCGGAGGAAGCGGAGATACCGGCATCCAACGTGGTCGACGGAAGACGCCCTTCTAGCGCCGCCAGAACCCAAGCGAGGTAGATCCGAGAGCGAGGCCATACCAGGAACCACAGCTGGGGGATAATGTCGGATCTGCCAGGGAGCCCGCCGGAGATGGCGGTCGGAAGAACCCCAACAGGGCGGCGGCGCCGGATCTAGGGTTGAAAGTTGTTTGGGTGGCTGACGGCTAAGTTTTGAAGCGTTTAGGGTTTTTACAATTGGGGATCTTGATAGCTTCATCTTCACTACAAGTTATGTCCCCAAAAATTAAAACAAACACCATCATTTTTTGAGAGTTCAGGGCCTCAGGCTTCACTTCACCGGTTCACCGCACCGCTACAGACTTGAGGGTTGAGCACTTGAGAAAACAAACAACATCTAGGGATTTTAGGGTTTAATGTCCCCAAAAAATAAAATAAAAATAGAAATTGGCCTAATTTCATCAAAATAACGAAATGAGATTTGTAGAATAAAATTTGGATGGGCCTAATTTCATCAATATCTGAAATTACTAGGATCGGCTAGGATCTTTAGGATTACGATCCTAAAGATCCTAGCCGATCCTACCGATCCCACCCCCAATTCTAGTATAAACGAGTATGTACAAGTTATCCGGATCAGAACTCTTCCTAGGAATATCGTAGGATCGTACGATCCGTATCGCGATTGTAATAACCATTGTAAGCATTTAGTTTTAACTGGACACCCAAAGAAAAACAACATGACACATATTGGAATCGATTGGACAAGAGTTATCGGAGAAACAGATTCACCATCGACTTCAGATAGAAAATGGGTAAATGTAAATTTGCTTCAGATTTGAAGGAGACACCTCTTGCATAACCTTTATCGAAAAAAAACTTGCCCATTTTCTATTCGATGTGGATGGTGAATTTTTTTTCTCCGATAACTCTTGTCCAGTTGATTCCAATATGTATCATGTCGTTTTGCTTTGGGTGTCCAGTTAAAACCAACTACTTACACGTCAACCTGTAAATAAAACTCCGCCCAATTGCTTCTTCTTCGATGGTTTTTATTTGAAACCCTTCCCCCTCACTATCACTCTTCCATCTCTCTCTGTCCTATCCTCACTAATCTCTCTCTCTCTCTCTCTCTCTCTCTCTCTCTCCCCCCTCTGGAACTTTACTTTTCTTTTTCACTCATCTCTCTCTCCTGTCCTATCTTTCCTCTACAGACTCTCTCTCTCTCTCTCTCTCTCTCTCTCTCTCTCTCTCTCTCTCTCTCTCTCTGATTTTGTCTAGCTGTCAAGCAGTGGAACCCCAACCCCCCTCGCTTACCTGCTACCGGCGGACCCCTTTACACCCATATCCAGTTTTGCCCAATTTCAACCCGGATTGGGTTAACCTTGCAAATAAACCGGTTTTTTGGGTTACTTTGTGCATGCATTTCCCTCAATGTTGATTTAGTTTTGGTGATTCAATTTTATAGGGTTGATTCAATTAAGAGGATAAGAGTTGATTTTATTCCATTTAGAGAGTTGAAATAATTTTTTGAAAGGTTTTAAACTGATAAATTGATACAAATTTTTTAAATGACTTCAAGTTAAATATTGATACAATTTTAGAAGCTAGATGCAATGTTTGTGATGAGAATTATTAATTGTTTGAATAGAATTATACAATTTTGGCTATTCAGTTGTTTGAACTGAATTTGGTGATTCAATTGATTTAATTTTAGAGGGCTCATTCGAATTTTGAAGTACTTAAAATTACAGTTCATTAGATTTTGTTGGTGCTTAGGGATCAAGGGTAGATCAATTTGGAATAATTGGACTCACGTGATAACACACACAATGTTAAAACAAGTATCATAAATAAACCATTTTCTCCATGCATTTTTATAATCATGGTGTGAAATATATTATGGCTATGAAAATCTGGTTTTAGTATCAAATACAATATGAATAAAAAATAAAAAATTATAAACATTTGAAAATAAATCATCTAATAGAGGTCATCTTAGAATAGTTAGACCCCGATTAAAAATGCAAACGACCTTAAAATGAGTAAAAACATAAATAACTTATTTTCTTCATACCAATTCACAAGCATGGTGTGAAATATATTTTGTCGAGTAAAATAAGGTTTTACTATTAAATACAATAAGAATAACAAAAACCAAAAAGTTAAAACACATCTTAAAATAAATTATCTATTATAGATCAATTTAGAATAATTGGATTCCCATGAAAATATACACAACCTTAAAACGGGTAAAAACATAAATTATTTATTTTATGCAGCCTGATTCACAAGCATGGTGTGAAATATATTATGTTGATGAAAATCGGGTTTCAATATTAAATACAATAGGAATAACAAATACTCTCTCCGATTGGAAATAACGGTGTTTTAGAGATATGCACAAAGATTAAGAAATGTCACTTTCACTTTTAAATACCCCATCAAATAAATTTTACTCCCCTATCACATTTATTATGCACAAATGTGGTTGGTTAAACAAAAAAAGTACAAATTATATTATTATTAGTGCAAAAGTAAAAAAAAGTGTAATTATTACTTCTAAAACATCAAATATTGTTAATCACATTTCACCTTCTAAAACATCAAATATTCCGATTGGAGGGAGTATCAAAAAAAATATCTAAAAAGAAATAGTCCATTAGAGGTCATAGTGGAATAATTGGGCTCCGATTAAGATACACCCAACCTTAAAATGAATAGCAACATAAATAATTCATTTCTATAGCTCGTTTCACATGCATGTTGTGAAATCTATTATGGTTATAAAAATTATTTTTCAATATTAAATACAAAGAGATTTGATGAGGGTTCCAAGCTTAAAAGGTTAGAATCCCAAACACGTTATCATTAGGCTTAGACTTTAATGAAAATAAACATGGTCTTAAAATAGCTCATAATTAATAGACAACATTGACATTAGGTATGTTTCATAGGATAGGCATATATGGAAAAAACAATATGTTGAAAAAAATAAGAGTTCATCATGAAATACAATAGGATTACAAAAGATTAAAAATTCTTATATGTAAGAGGTTTCGACCAAATCCTTCATACAGGAGTTTTAACATCATCTAGCGTTGTCAAGCACGATTCCTTATTCTTACAAATCTTCCAATCCTCTAAACAATTTCTTTCTTCACAACTCACTCGAATATTGTTCATGGTTAATCTTCCATAAATTCCATTCAAGATTTTAATATTTTAGCTCCATAGAGTTTATAAATCTACGATCTCAAACAATTTAGATTGGTTTGATAGATGTAAACATAATATGTAACATAGAAAGTGTCAGAAATGACTAGACTCGGTTTTTTTAGGCCAAAAACTATATTGTCAAGAGAAGTGTGAAAGCGGTCGATCTACTATTCTTTGTCAAATTCGAAGTGCTGATTGTCTCGAGAAAAAATTTCATCATGACAACTGAAGATTTTAAACAATGACATAGTGAGAAGAATGAGCAAAATGGCATGTTAGTAGAAAATTGAAGTGTTGAGTATTTTGTGTTTACATCAAACGCGATCAAAACTATTTTAAAAATAAACTCGAACATGGTTTAGGAAAATCACTGGTTATATTTTATTTTCTTTCATGACTACTATTTTCAAATTCTCAGACCAAAAGAGCGAGGAAAGTGATTCGCCGCCTAAATGTTAGTGTTCGTCACTTGAATGCTAATGGGTGGGCTTCGAAACCCAATGATGTCTGACAATGTCTCTAGGCGAGTTTTGTCGCCCAAGAGTATTTAGGTGACGATCATCATGACATCCTTCTCCCGAAGAGTCTAGGGATGGTGTCAAACGAATCGACGATACTCATATGACGGATGTTCGTGGCCTGAAAATGTCCTACGAAAAAATCCCTTTCAAGACACAGCTTTGGATCCAGATCATCTCCTAATATCTTTTTCCTAATATCCTCCTAATAAACAAATCTCAACCATTAAACTAAATCAATAGCCAAGATTAACCCAAAATTAATCCTTATCCCCTAACTCTCCCATCCTCTTTGAGAACGATATCACCCCATCCTCCATTAGAATTTACCGGTGACGTCAATTCTGTTGGACAATAATTCATATTTCTAAATACATGAATATGTGTTTTGGGCTAAATAGTGGAATGTTCCGGAAGAATGTGGAATGTAGCGGAAGTCCCCGGAACATGGTGGAATATTCTAGAAACATATGGGAGAGTGTGGAAGACTCCGAAAGTGTGTGGAACCTTATGGAAGGTTCCGGAACCGTGAAGTGTCTAGGTGTGCCTAGACTAGTGTAGAGTTCTCCGAAAGCTTGGAGAACATTAGGAAAATCTATGGAGGAGTCTAGAAGGATAGAGAT
The DNA here is from genome assembly GCA_037127255.1 of Persicaria tinctoria. NCBI lineage: Eukaryota > Viridiplantae > Streptophyta > Magnoliopsida > Caryophyllales > Polygonaceae > Persicaria > Persicaria tinctoria. The sequence goes on from JBANSL010000008.1 coordinate 51,331,094, forward strand.
GATTCTAGTGTTGGAGTATTCTAGAGATGTTCTAGGACTCTCCTTGTAAGGGATGGCATGACCTATAAACAGGCTTGTGGTGTGTGAGTCAGTGGTGTGTGAGTGAAGTGTGAGTCTCCTCAAGTTGTGAAGTGTGTGGAGTTGTGAGCCGAGTGAATCCTCACAAGTGAAGTGTGAGTGAGTTGGTCAAGAGTGGTGAGTATTAGTGAGAGTCTTGTATCGTGTGAGAGGTACAAAATACTTTGTACATTAATACAAGCTCTCATTTGTAAGGAGAGTTTGTTCATCCGTGTCATACACGCGATCGAGTGTTAGCTACCCGTATTTTTTCCGCAACAAATTCCTCCTCCATCATGTTTTCCAACTAATTAATTTTGCTGATTAAATTAATTGCTCGTGTTGAATTCAGTTTCATTCCTCCTCCATCATGTTTTCCAACTAATTAATTTTACTCTCTAAACCTAAGTGGAATTTATAATTTATACTCTTGATATTTCTCCCATCTCTTGTTTGGAATGATTTTTAATTTGATGGCATAGTAAAATTGAAGAGTAAATAAGGAAAGCTTAGTGGAAAGTGTTCTGATTAATTATATGATTAATTAAGAAATTAATGCTCACCATTTTGAAGTTGATGCTGAAACAACCATGGGTGTTGTATCTCTGCAAACAAGCCCATGAGTGAACCTAACCTGTAGTTTTTACTAATAGTTAATTGCAAGTTGGAATGAATATTTGAGTAGTAATCATTTTAGTTTTTGCTTCGGTCAAGAATCTCCCAGTAAAGTCCTCAAAGATGCATCCTTTTTGTAGGGATTTACCGGGATGAAATTGACTGCTTCACTAGAGGATTCGAGGTCTTGGATGGTGATCATAATTATAAAGATGGAGGTTCAGTGACTCGGTATTATCGTTCTTCAAAGATGAGATAGAGAATGAGAGGGATATATAGGAAATGCACTAATTGAGATTAATTAATTTAAGGAGAGATAATCTTAACTATTGATATATTTTAATGGGTGAGATTGTTTTATTAGGAGGATATTAGGTAAAAGATAGTATTAGGAGAGAATCGAGATAGAAAATGCGAAATTAAAGGAATTTAACATAATCAAATAAGATAAACACAACACAATCACAATTATATAAGATATCAGCTAAAAGCTGTAGTTTATCATATCACATTGTTCATATACCATCATATATGAAATATCAGAAGCATACATATACCGATGCCTTTATGTATAGATATAGTAACTTAAACATAACTTAATTAGGATAGAGCTTTATTATATATTGGTAGTAATATCAAGGGGATAACCATGATTAATGTGCTAGCTCTTTAACATATAAATATATTATATATATAGTGAAGCCTAGTTAGTTACTTGGCTTAATTAGGTCCAAGAGTAGCACTTGTTAGGGTGAACAAGGCAGGGCCTACGCCACTATGCATCTCAGGTGACGGATCAAAAGTCGTCACCTGAATAGGGTTTTCGTCACTGGAACATTCTAGTGACGATTATTCCGTCACCTGAAGGGTCGTCACTAGGCGCTCGTCATCTGAGTAAGTTAGTGACGGCTCAATGTATCGTCGTCACCTGAACCATTTCAAGTGACGAACTCTGGAGACGTCGCTTGTCATTGCCAAAAGGTCATAACATTAAGGCGACAACTTTATTCCATCACTTGAATTTTTTTGTGACCACTCTATGTACCGTTGTTCCGTCACCAGGTCAATCAGGTGACCAATTTATTTTAAATGTTTGTCGCCTGAGTTATGTTTGGATTTAAAAAATAATAATATGAAGCAAATAATCTAGCCTTTTTTCGTCACCTGAGTACATTTTGAGTAAAAAAAATATATTCCTGCCCTTGTTTATGCCATACCAAATGCACACAAAACATACCACAAAACCTTTACATTTGCAACCTGCACAAACATGTTCACAAGGCCAACAGTTCACAACCATGTCATTTCCCAGCCGTTCATCCAACAATTCACAGCCATGTCCACACTCCACACCCCTTACAAATTCTACCAAAAAAAAATTACATCAAGCTTTCATGGATAGAGTTTAAAAGTTGGTAACCTGGGAGCTTTTTAGTGAATTGATGAACTTGTTCATGAGCACCTCCAAATCCAATGCCGCTACACACTCCTTCAAGGCTTCATTTTCACCCATCACCTTGTAAAATTACTCGTTGGCTTGTTTGACTTCCTCTTTTAACTCTTTTGGATTCCTCTTTAGCTTTGTGTGCATCCTCCTCGGCTTTTTGGCTCTTTCCTCCAACTCCTTCCACTTTTCTAGATCTGCAGCAGCGATGTTCCATGACCCCCGAGCTTCCTTGCTGGCCATCGAACAACCCCCTCCCTTGCCTATATAGATAAAAGACTAGCAATCAGTAACATAATTTGTCAATCACGTACAATCAGTTTTAAAATCTCTAAGCACAATCAGTTTAAAAATCTGTAAGCACGATAAATAATACATGTTATAACACAATCAGTAATACAATCTGTTATAACACAATCAGTTTTAAAATCTTTCATATTTGTTTTGTTAGGTGTAAACAAAATTGATGAGAATGTACAAGTAGTAGAAACTATAAACAAAATTGTTGAGAATGTATACGTGGTTGAAATCAGGTGACCAAAATTGTTTGGACTAAACAAATCTGCAATTTTCAGTTTTGTTTAGTTTTTTTTTGCCTAAGCAACTATATACTCTGTATATATTAGAAACTATAAACAAAAATGATTTATTTTATAAGGAATTGATATATAATAAGGAAGAAGGAAGCCTTACATGAAAAAGACTTCTTAGCTCATCTTTATTTATTGTTTGGCCAAGATTACCTATTAACAAAGTATTACAAGGGGGTCTTTCGTATTAAGTCACAACCTGCAAAACAAGAAAGAAATAAAACAATTAACAATAAGCCCAACACAAGTATTACAAGGGGTAAGCCTACTACAAGTATTACAAGGGGGGTCTTTTGTATTAGTGAATAAAGATGAATACTATGACAATAGACAATGAAGTAAACTCAAGCCACAATAGCATTTAAAAGTGAATCCTCAATTATCTTTCAAGACAATACATTTAACTCATAATGTTTATTGAGAATCATAAAATTGGCAATTATAAACGATAATGAATGCTTAAGTTTAGAACATCTGTTTTTTTTGTCATTCTCATGATTGGACCTAAATAGAATGAATATAATTAAAAGACATAAAAAATAGGATGTTAAGAAAAAAGCATGCATTTTAGTTGTCCAGAAAATCAGATTCAAACTCATTGTTCTAAAAGGTCAATACAGAATTAGTTACTTCTATTATTTTGGGAATCCTGCAGCCAAAGTACCAACTAAACAATGGTATTTAACATAGAAATTTCAGCAAACAGACATGAACTATCAGGTAAGAAAGTAATCTAATTACAGGGATCAAATAGTTGGAATGACAAGCTATCATCAAATGCAATTATTTACAATTTAAAGTACCATTTTCAGACCGCGCTCTGGGAACAGATAGATCACTGAGTGACTGCATAAGCTGCCTCTTGAAATTTGTACAAGTTGATTATTTCACAACCTAACTGGGATGCATAAGCAAACAAGCTTCAAAAAGAACCAAACAAGCTTAGAAGTGAAATTATTTCACAACTTAACTGATATTATTTCACAACCTAACTAGCAGTCAATCTAAAAGAACCAAACAAGCTTCAAAAAATCATCAGAAACAAGCAAACCCTAGAGAAACGGTGATGATGTACCAAATCTGATAGGACTAGAAAACATAAGGCAGGAAATCTACACGCACCTTCAAGAGAAGAACCATGGCCTCGAAAGCCTTGGATTTTAGGGCCTCTGCAGGTGACTCCAGGGAAGTGCTGCGTCTGGGCGGAGAGGGAGAACTGGTGAGTCCACGGAAGCAGCCGAACTTGCCGCTCGGGGACCATGGCTCTAATTTTGATCTCGCGGCAGAGGGTTTGCAATTTCGGCCTTCCTTAATTGAGAATGGGAGGGAGGACGTGCGACGAAAGGGATAGCGACAGTCTAGGATCGAGAGAGGTCGAATGAGGGAGTTGAGAGCTTAGATTGAAAAGCTTCTAGATCTGGAAGCTATTAGATGTGAATGAGGTAGGAGATGACAAGAAGTTGAGATTAGGGTTGAGTTTGGAAGATTTGGAGTTGAATTTGATAAAAAGAGGGCGAAAATCAACCTGCAGAGGTGTAAGGGTTGGGTTTGGGGGTTGGTGGCGCAGGCAGTAGAAGCGGAGGAGAAGAGGATTGTGCTGACCTGGGGGAAGGAAAAGAGGCCGAGGAGTCGACAACGTTTGCAGAGGCCGGAGGATTCCTCGCTTCGTTCAACTCCAGAGGAGGGGTGTTCGTCAGAGGTGTGGTTCCGGCGGCGTTGTATCGACAGATGAGAAGGGTTGCCTGAGAGAACTCCATGAGAGATGAGTTGAAGAGGAGTAGGAGGAGCAGCGCTGCTTCTCAAAATGAAGAGATAAGAAGCAAGAAAAAGAGTTTAGGGTTTTTTAAATCAAAGTTGAATTTTCATGGAGCCGGGAAATTTTAATAAAGCCCGCTCTTTTTTTTATCTTTTAAGAACCCAGCCCGCTCTTGTGAAATTTCAAGGAATGAATTGATGCTCAATTAATTAAAAAGATTATTTAAACTACTAGATTTAAATAAAGGGTGATGATTTTTGGTGACAATCATATCATATGTACAGTAAAAAAAAAACTTTTATATTTAAAAAAATAGGCAAGATTTTACAATTTTTGTTTTGATATCTTAATTTCCTTAAACTTATAGTCACAAACCTTATATCAATAAATAAAAACTAATACAAATCATGAAATTTTGACTGAAATTAATACAAACTAGTACAATTCCCACGTCATGACGTGATTGTTTTGAACACTCTTTTTTGTGGGGCTAATTTTTGGGATTTTTGGAAACTGAAAAAAAGGATATGTGGAGCAAGATTCGCATGTCTCTCACCCTTGAATCCCCTACACTCGATCTCAATCCTCTCGGAATCGCACTCCGAGGATCTCGACCATTTGACACATTCGCTTCTCACTAGGGTGTCACCCTCAGCCTCTCACCAAAGGGTTCGCTCCTAGCCTCTCACGGAGAACTCGATCCTTAACCCGAAATGATAGGAAGCTATTACTGGCTTAACTTTTAACTCAACTCAACTTGACTTGATTTAAAATGAAGGTTTTTCGAGCAATATATAGGATGAAGATATAAGCCCCAAACATCTCTAAGCGATGTAAAATTATTAGAATAGAAAAACTCAAGGAAAATTCGTCTAGACTTGAGCTGCTGAAATAAATGTCAAATTCGAGCATCTTCAGGGCTGATTCGGAATAAATGTTCTTCATCGAAGTTGTATCCACTTAAAATAGCTTTCTAACAACTGCTCACCGGCTTCAATCGAAATTTTATACAGTCCGAAAGAGCCAAAATATCACGGTGTCGCCATGCTGTTTTCTCAAACGAAAGTTGATATTCGACTCCAACGACAAAGCTTTGTAAGATAAATGAGTCGAGCTTATTGACCATTAGGATCACATCAGTACCTATTCCCGCGAGAAGAGATACGACATAGAGACAAATCGACACCTGCAGAGTTGTTGATTGAGCAATCAATTGGCACCAGCAGAGACAAATCGGCACATGCAGAGTTGTTGACGGATCTTCTCCTTGGCGCCCAAGGCATTTCACCCTTCTCCTTGGCACCTAAGGCATGTCTGGTACTCTCCCCCCGAATGCTAGGCCTAGGCATATGAATGCCTTAGAACTCGTTCCCGACTCTTCTTGATGACTTGAATTTGACTTGTGCTCAAGATAACAAATAAAGCTTAAGAGCTAGTCGGCGATCTGCTTTGCTTGACTTCGGGTCACTGGTCCCGCTGGCAGGGCAGGTGGCTCAGACACTCCTGCATCATTTTGCCTACTAATCTATATAACATAAAAAGTTGTGTTCAAGAGCTATTTATTGCTACTATTAAATACATGAAAAATCTACACTATTTTTGTTTTCTTATTCAATTTGAATCAACTTGCCTTTCATTAGTTCAATGGTTATAGGTGTTGGGGATTACCTCTTAGTTGAGGGTTCAAACCTTGATAGCTACATTTTTTATTTTAATTTTCCACTTCTTCATAGCTACATCTTTTATTATTTTTTTGGTCATTAAATTTATATATGTAATATATAATATTCGTTTTTTTTTATTTGCATAAAAAGTTGTGTTCAAGAGCCATTTATTGCTACTATTAAATACATGAAAAATCTACACTATTTTTGTTTTCTTATTCAATTTGAATCAACTTGCCTTTCATTAGTTCAATGGTTATAGGTGTTGGGGATTACCTCTTAGTTGAGGGTTCAAACCTTGATAGCTACATTTTTTATTTTAATTTTCCACTTCTTCATAGCTACATCTTTTATTATTTTTTTGGTCATTAAATTTATATATGTAATATATAATATTCGTTTTTTTTTATCAAATAATAAAGGACTTCTTCATCCATATGTTTTCGTATTCTTAATATACTTACATAAAAGTTTAAAACGCAAGCATTTTAATTTGTAAACCGGGTGAACCGACTCGAAATTAAAAAAGAAGAGAACCGGTTCATCTGAACCGCTTCCTTCTTCCTCCTTCCTCTTCCCGTTTACACGTACAGTTCAAGCCCCTTCAATGGTGGTTTTAATGTTCATTCGCTTCAGCTCCAAAACGCTTCCATTAAGTTCGTTTCAATCCTCTCATCACAATCAAGTGTTCGATTTGAATGTTAATCAAAGGATTCAACCTCAATCCCGTCCGAATTCATTTTGGCCTAAATTAAAATCAGTGTCGTTTGGGATGGTTATGCAATCGTTTCTTACAATTGAGTATACGAAATAAATCACCAGAAGGAGATGAAGAGATTGATATAGTTAATTTGATATTTCGTGCACGATTTGAGATCGACTATAAAAGGGGCTTCAACCTGCGAGAGCTTCATTGCGCCATTGGAGGCCAATAGACGAGCTCCTAACCATCTCATCACTTTCTAATCACTTTAAGGCTTAATCTTCTATTCCATTCAGAAATTTTCGAGAAAAAACATCCCGATTCAAAAACCCCAAATTCAAACTCACCTTCGTCGGACTACCGTGCGCCAGTACCGCCGCCCATTGCCGCCGGAGAGACACCGATTGCTATCCACGAAGCACAACCGCCGTGCCGTTGCCAAGCTTTCGCCACCGTGCTGCCATCGCCGAGCCACCATTGGAGCGGCTGAGAAAGGTGAACGTAGTAGCAGTAACGGGGAGTGGAAGAAGGTGAACTAATTACCCAAACCTCCCCTACTTTATATTCTTTCCAAATTATGCCCTTTTCAGTTTTTAAAATTTCATATTTTAACCCGTACTTTTAATGGGGCATAAATTGCTTCGAATTTTGTTAATTCGCAGAGAATCATCATATGCTCATACGGAGATTTCGATTCAAGATAAAAACATTCAACCACAGATTGACAATTTCAATCCAAGCAAGTGACATTCCGAGCATTCAGAAAAACTTCTTTCGTTTTCAAATGGCTATATGTTGACAAAATTTCTCTCGACTTCAAAAGTCGGTGATATGAAGGAAAAAAATATCTATCTAATTATAAGTATTGTTAAACTATTTTATCTTATTCTAGCTGATCACTGTTTATAGTTTTACTTATAAGTAAGAATTAAACGTGTCTCTATAATTTTATAATTTAATATTTTTATGAGTATCTTTAATATATTTTTTGAAAGTCAATTGCAATTATAACGGGAGTATTTCATATTTGATTAGTGGATTCTTGATCATCAACGATTCTTTTTCACTTGAATGTTCGGTTTCATTACTATCAACCTCATGTGTTATTTCTTACACTATTTATCAATTTTGTTTCCACCTTAATATTTGTTACAAAATACGTCCCGGGCGGAGCACGGGTCTGCCCTCCTAGTATTTACATAAGACTGAATTCAGTGTTTTGAATTAAATCCAATAAATATATTGGATGGAATTGAATATTTTCACTTAAACCCAATAGTTAATAAATATACTGAAGAGAAAAGAAAAAAAATGTGAAAAAACACATTGAACAAAGAAGAAGAAGAATTGTAGAAGGAAGTTGAGTACTTCCACGTACCTCGTTTGGGCAATAGAGTGGCGGATAAGGTTGCACACCTTTGCCGCTCTGCCCAAGGACCTGATATTCAAAATAACCATGGTCTACTAGACCTCATCCGCAAGGATGCCGCCGGGTAGGGCTTGCCCACCCGAATTATTTCCTAATCAAAAAAAAAAAAAAAAAAAAAAAAAAAAAGAAGAATTGTAGAAGAAACACACTGAATAACACTGTGGCTAAATAGAACAAGGCCGCTCGAATAAGAAGTTCCAATGTAATGATAATCAAAGTATTAACATATAGCTAGAAGACGGTTGACAAAACTCAAATGAATCAAATAAATAACTAGCTTTAAATATAACCTGAATATTCCAATCAAAGCCATATAACCTCGAATATACCTGCAAATGCATACTTCGAGGTTAATATTTGTAGTCAACCCTCATTTTTACCCTCGCTTCTAGCATCAAATTTCGCCTCAAATATGACCTTCAATTTGTAGGGAATTTTTAGCCTTGCAATTAGCCACGAACTTTTTCCCGAATGCAATTAGCCTCGAATGTTGTCTCAAATATAACATTTAGTACTAGTTCATTTGGTTTAAAAAACATTACCTAATTAATGTTATACTATGGTTTAACAATATAAAAATATTACATAATTCTTCATTCATAGTCTTTTGACATTATAAATCATGGTTTTATAAACATTATGAATATAACATTCAAAATTTAGTGATTACAACATTATATATTTATATGTTTATAACTTATGAGTTATTACTAATAACTCATATTGTATTCATAACTTATATAAATATAATATCAACAAATAACATTAACTCGTATGAATATAACATTATAGTATTATTAAAAAAAACTACAAATATAGCTTTAGTTAAGTAGTTTAGTATTGTTTTATAAAAAAAATATAAATATTACCTAATTAATATGGTTGTATAAAAATAATACAAATATAACTTATAAGATTATAAATTAAATTATCTAATTAATTAATATGATACTTAGTTAGCATGGTTGTATAAACACATTGCCTAATTAATGTAAAATTATGGTTTTAACATTATAAAAACATCATATAATTAATTTCAAAATTATAACATTATAAATTACGGTTTTAAAACATTATAAATATTACTTATAAGATTAAAATTACATAATTAATTTAAAACATTATAAATTCCTTATCTTTATAACTCATAAGATTTTTTTAAAATGGGTCCAATGGGGTGCTTGTTTTCAAGCGACAAACATTGACTATACATGTTATCTCCGTCACCTGAATTATCTCAAGTGACCAACATTAAAAAAAAATCGTCACCTGAATGATTGTTATTTTTTGGCATTCATTCAAGCGACCAATCTTGTTTACTCTGTCACTTGAATTTTTTCAAGTGACGAACATTAGCAATTATCTACTTTTGGGACTCATTCAGGTGACTAACATGTACTCCTCCGTCACCTGAATTATTTCAAGTGACGAACGGATACCATTGTTGGTCACTTGAATAGAACCGCATGAACCCTTACCCGGATGGAGAGTTGGAGCGACGAGTGTTTATAGTTCCGTCACCTGGATACCTTTGAAGTGACGAAGGCAAAGAAAGTCGTCACCTGAGATGCATAGTGACGTGCCCTTTCTCCTTAACCTCCCAGTCGCATTGAGTCCCGCAAGCAGTCGAATCCCTTCGCTGCTCGAAGAGGTCGAACTTGTGGAGCTCATTCTTCCACTTGAACTCGCAAGAGTAGACCGTGTTCTTGAGGAACATCGCGGGGATCGATTCGGTGAAGCTGAAAGCATAGGTGGAGTCGTACCCAACTTGCTGCATCCCGATGTCGCTCTTGTCCTTGCAGTACACTTCGAAAGGCACCCTCGACTCCAGCCGGTTCGTGATCTTCACCTCCGTCGTCTCCGGCCATGGGATCGCATCGAACGGGTTGAGGGATATTGACACTCCTCCGCTACTACCTCCTCTTGCTCTTGCTCTTGCGGTTGTGGTCGGAAGGGATTCGAGCCCCATCAGGAGGAGGGTGAGGGCCAGGGCTAGGGCTATGGTGCTGCTACGGCGGCTAATTGCTTGATGCATTTTGAGGGATGTATAGATATGCTTGGTGTGGTGTGGTGAGGTGATGTCTGACGGCCATCTTTGGGGTTCTTTTTATAGGCTCTTTTTGGAATTTAAGAATAAGAAACATTGGGGTGTGGGATCGAGGAAACATGGGGGGATTGTGGCCTTTGTGGTGTGGTCTATCAGTGATAGCTATAGGCCACTTCATCTGCTATATATAATGTACGTACGGTGTTGGAATTGGGAACGTCTTGTGGTGTGCTCTTGCAGTTCAGCTAAGCCTTAATTTACACTACCCGATGGCAGCGAGCAGGAAAAAAAAACTTATCGGATAGCATCCTTGTGGATGAGGTCAAGATCGAAGACCTCTTTGTTACTATAGATGTATATACCCCTTTAGCAAAGTAGCTAAGGTGTGATATCGTATCCGTCACATCATTGTCCTTACGAGCTACGTGAAAGAATGATTTTGATATCGGAGATAATCGATCGGCCACCATCATTGTGATCTAGGCATGCATGGATTGATTAAAATTATTAATTTAAATATGATAATATAAATTTCTTAGTTATAATTTTAACTATTTATTGTAGGTTATAAAATAAGGAATATAAAACTAATTTTTAAAAATAAAAATAATAAAATAAAGATATGAATAATCAATAAAAAATAATTATGACTTTAAAAACATAGCATAATTTTATACTTGAGTAATGAGGTGGTTACTCGGAGTGTGATGGCTAGATCATCTCCAACATGAAGAGTCTATAAGGCGATGAATAATACTCTAGAAAGGGGGATGAATAGAGTATGCACGATTTTCGCAATAAAAGAAAACTTAAAACAATATGCAAAACAGCTTGTCAAGACCTTGATATAGCTATCAAATCTTCGATCACTAAGTAAAATCGAATGGGATATAGTAAATGCGGAATGTAAATGAAGAACACACGAATTGTTAACGAGGTTCGACACGAACTTGGCCTACGTCCCCGCCTAGGGTTATCCAACCCGTAGGATTCAAACACTTCTGATTCCACTTTACTTGAGCCTAGTACTTTCTAGAGAAACTTCCCTTTCTCTATACAAAGCCTCACCGCTTCTATTCTAGCTCTCAACCTTACAAGTGAAATAAAAAGCTCTCACCACACTCAAAGTGTGTTTGTTCGAGTATGAAAACTCTTAGTGTAAAATGAATGACTTGTACAATAATGGCTTGTGTTTCCCTCAACTCTCAAACGATAATCAACACTTTAAACTTTGTGAGAATGTACGAGAGAAATTGTGATGACGAATGCTTTAGGACAACTTGATTGCTTGAGTGCTTGCTTAAGTGAGTAGAGTCGATCCCTTTGCCCTTCGTCTTTATATAGTCGAACGTCTTTAAGGACTCTTGGAGGGATAACCGTTTGAAATTCAAATCATTTCCAAGACATTTGAATTCTTTCCGATAATATACTTCCCAAAGTTGTGGCTGCAATCTTCTACTGATTTGTCATAATCGGATATGGATATGGTCTTTCCTTGTATGACTTCCCATTTCCTGAAATATAACTCAAGATGCATCTAACACATAAAATGGGTTAGGGGAGAGTCATCCAAATAGGTTAAACCCAATTCGATTCCTTATGGCTCAAAGAGAAGCTCACGACTATATTTAGGCCAAAGGAAATTGGCCTTGAATCATTTCCTGCATATGAACAAGTCACAACATAGATAAACAAATATGTATCCAAACATTTTAGTCTAGGTTTCAAGACCTTGAAACCCAGCCTACTGTTTTTGTCTTTCATCACCCTTGGGGGTGACATGCACGTTAGTTCTCAAGATCTTACATTCAAGGTGGAGTTTTCAATCTCCCCCTTGATGGAAGACAAAACGTGTTTCAAATATCATAATCGAATGTCGGTTATCACAATATATAATATAAGCATTTAGCATTTTATAGAACATAAAATGTTTAGATCATCAAAGTTTTAAAACATCAAAACCCAACCAAACAGTACCGAAACCAACCATAAAAACATTCTTCCCCTTTTTGTCTTCCAAAAAAAGGGTAGAGAGATGAAAATGTCTTTAAACCAACAACCATAAACCAGAAGTTTTTTAAAAAACCATCAGCAAAATAGATAGAGAGTTTTAAAATTCAGGAGAGAGAGGGTGGGATATCAAGGCCTTGATGAGGAACCCCAATCTACAGACTTCTTCTTCTTCCTTTGATACTTCTTGGTACTCTTAGCAGATGATGACTCATCAGCTAAGGATGTTCCAGGAGCGTCAGGAGTTGCTGGATTTTCAGGAGGAGCGATGCCAGGGCTTCCTCACGCCATTCTCCGAAGGTAGGGTATTGCTTGTTGGGTGGGAGGTACTTCCTCCTAACTGAGTCCCTACACTTCTTCTGCAACCTCTCTATGGCCTTCTTGGTGATCTTGTTTCTCTCCATCTCTACAAGTTGTCTCTGCCACTCCACACCCCTGTACTTCTTAACCACACCATATTGCTCAATCGTGAGGATAGTGGGCTCCTTGTGTATGGGGCGCAGAATCGGCTTTTTCTTCACCAGGTTCTCACAGTTGAGGATGACATTTCCAGTCTTTTCACGAACATGATCAAATACTTCTGGATCCAGTGCCATGATAGAGCATGTAGCAGTGTAAGTCAGGGCATTCAGAAGCATCATCTAATCAAGCTTGCAATCAACCATAGAAAGTAGCTCATGAGTGTTGTCCGGACGAATAACAACGTCAGACCACATCCTGCTTAGATCAAACCTAAGGTCTTGAACCTCGGTCTCTAGAGCAACAAGTTTATCTTCTTCAATGCTAGGAGTAACAACATTTTTCCCTTTTGAATCTTTCTTCAAAACCCATTGTCCCCTTAGATTTCTGACAATCCCCAATCTCTCAAGGCAGTTCTCATCAATGGTGCCACTATAAGTTTGTTTTTCTTCACCCGATGTGTCGACATCAAAGAATTCGAAGATTTTGGGCAAAAGGTTAGCATATATAGGGCAGTGGCATGGGTCGAGAGGAGGAGGAGACTTGTGTCATGTAGTTGAGGATAAGCTTGGGCAAATCTGGCTCATAGCCATTCATGATAAGAAAGAGGATTTCAAGAAGGCTCTCGATCACCAGTTCTCTAGAGTTGATACGTGGGAAGATGCAGCGTGCCAGGATGGTAAAGATGAGTTTGGCTTGAAGGTTAAGAACAGTGTGAGTTGGCTTGAGAGAGGGAGGAGATCCAATAGCTTGAGATTTCAGGAAGAACTCATCTCGTGCTCGAGAGAGACACTCGAATCGACTTGGAAACTCTTTGGTGGATATTTCGCTGAAAAGATCAAGGATGAGACTATGAGAGAAATGTTGCTGGGATCAAGACGAATTCGGGTGTTTTTGACCTTGGTTACGAGGGTTAGTGTTCCATTCACTCGGTGAACAGTGAGATTGGCATAAAAGAGACGAGTAAACTGTGGGTAAGCGGAATTTCCAGGGTTGAAAATAGACCAGAAGCAGGTTGATTTGAGGAGGGAGATGCATATAATGGGCATGGATTGAAGGAGAGAGATATTGACATCTTCGCAGAAGCACAACCTTCGATTGCAAAAGTCCTGTTTCCAGGACTCTGCAACTTCTATAGAGCAAAACCAATTAGAGGGGATGTCAGATGATACATGAGGAGGCAGAGTAGGAGTGGATGCAGCCGGAACTCTGTTCTTGGAGCTTCTGATCAGAGGAACTGGAGAGGGAGAATTCTCGCTGGAATCATCCGATTGAACTTCAGGTTCCTCCAGAATCTGCTTGCCCTTGTTAGTCGACATCTTGTATCGCTTAGCAGAAGGTGCAGGAAACGGAGATGCTGAGGAGCGCTTGGATGCCATTGCAAGGTTTGAGAAAGGGGGTTTTTGGAAAACGAAGAGTGAGAGAAAGAGAGAGAGCTCAGAAAGAGTGAAAAGGCTATGAGAGATTTGACAAGGGGGAAGAGGTTTTTAAAGTAAAAAATTGGAAACTGAATTGTCTCCCCCATCTCAAATCAGAAAGTACAGTTTTCAATTAATCCATTTCACCGGTTAAATTAAATGAAGGAAAGAAATCAATTTTGATTTATCAAAAAGAGTGGTCACACACGCTTGCAAAAAATAAGAAGATTTTGAATCAAATCAAAAAAGGGAAGAAAAAAGAAGAAAGAGAATTAACTGAATTTTGAAAATAAAAATATTCCGTCAAACATCCATAAGATATCAACAGAATTTTGATCCAATATAATTTTATTCAGTTGAACATCTCATGACCCTTATGAAGTCAAGGCCTTGAGATGTGAGTTGAATCTTTCACTTCACAAAGGGAGTGGTTACCCCCCCTACGGAAGTGCTTCCCTGTTAAGCATACCCAATTCCAATCTAATGAAGTTGAAACGATCTTCATAAAGGGTTTTAATGAATATATCAGCCAATTGAAATTCAGTAGAGATAAAGGATATATATAGATACATCACCTTCCTCCACATGATCTCTTATGAAGTGATGTCTCACATCAATGTGCTTGGTTCTTGAGTGTTGTACAGGGTTCTTAGTAATGGAAATAGCACTTGTATTGTCACATTTTATAGGGATACCTTTTAGATCAATACCAAGATCTCCGAGCTATTGTGTTATCCAAAGAATTTGAGAGCAACATGCACCTGCAGCAATGTACTCGGCTTCTGCAGTTGATAAAGCCACTGAATTTTGCTTCTTAGAGTGTCAACTGATCAAGGAAGACCCTAGAAGTTGGTAACATCCTGAAGTGCTTTATCTATCAACCTTATAGCCTGCAAAATCTGCATTTGAATAACCTGTTAGATGAAAGTTACTCTGCTTGGGATACCAGAGTCCAAGGTCTTGAGATCCATTTAGATATCTGAAAATTCGTTCTTATCTTGATCACGGGAGAGTGTAGAGCTCATAGGAGTGTTTGCTACTTTAGATTGATCCATTTTGTATTTCTTGAGCAAATCTCTGGTATACTTCCCTTGATTTAGAAAGATTCCCTTCTTTGCTTGATGAATTTGTAGACCGAGAAAGAAGTTTAATTCTCCCATGAGGCTCATTTCAAATTCCTTGCACATAATCTCAGAAAACTCCTTGCAAATGGAGTTGTTAGTAGCACCAAATAGTATGTCATCAACATATATTTGAACAACCAAAAGGTCATTTCCACTGGTCTTGATGAAGAGAGTCTTGTCAATCAATCCCCTTTGAAAACAATTTTCAAGAAGATATTTGGATAGTCTCTCATACCAAGCTCTTGGGGCTTGTTTGAGACCATAGTGGCCTTGTCCAATTTAAAAACATGGTTAGGAAATTCTTCACTTTCAAAACATGGAGTTTGAGCGACATAAACTTCCTTTTCCAAGTACCCATTTAGAAATGTACATTTGACATCCATTTGAAATAACTTGATACCCATGAAAGATGCAAAGGCAAGTAATATACGTATGGCATCTAACCTTGCTACGGGAGAAAATGTCTCCTCGTAGTCTATACCTTCTTCTTGATTGTATCCTTGAGCAACAAGCCTTGCTTTGTTTCGAATGATCTTGTCACTTCATCAACTTATTTCTAAACACCCATCTGGTTCCAATGACATATTGATGCTTTGGCCTAGGTTGGAGAGTCCACACCTTGTTCCTTTCAAACTCATTTAGCTCACTTTGCATAGCCGTGATCCAGTCCGAGTCATTGAGTGCTTCAGCAGGAGTCTTTGGTTCTACAAGAGAGACAAAGGCATAAAAAGCACATATACTTTTTTAATCTGGATCGAGTTTTTATACCAAAGGATGGATCTGAAATGATGTCTTGAGCTGAGTGTGGAGAGGCGTGTTTGAACTTTCGTTTCTTTGGGCCTTGATCATTCGAGATAATAGCAGGTCTTTCTTCAAGGTCTTGAGAGATGGTTTGAGAGTCGGGTCCCTCATTGATCACATCCAGGTTCTGTAGTTCTTTCTCAAGGTCTTGAGATAGCTCATTAGTATCTTGGATCTGTTCTTGCATATTTCTTTCTTGTTCCTGCTTGTTCCCAGACTTGTCCTCTTCTTCTACATCTGAATCATGGTGGTTTAGATTGAGATCTGAAAAACTTTCACTTAACACACCATTATTGCTTTTGTCGAATACCACATGGATACTCTCCTCAACAATTTTGGTGCACTTGTTATAAATTCTGTAAGCTTTGGTATTGGAAGAACAACCAAGAAAGATACCTTCATCACTACGAGCATCAAACATCCCAAGGTTATCTTTGCCATTATTATGAACAAAGAAAGTACATCCAAAAGGTTTAAAATAAGAGATGTTAGGTACTTTCTTCCTTTAAAAAGTTCATAAGGAGTCTTTTTCAAAATAGGACGAATTAAACATCGGTTTAAAATATAATTGGTTATAGTAACAGCCTCTGCCCAGTAATACTTTGGCAAACCATTTTCTAAAAGCATTGTCCTAGACATGTCCTCCAAAGTGTGGTTCTTTCGTTCCACAACTCAGTTTTGTTAAGGAGTCCTAGAAGCTGAAAAATTGTGAGAAATTCCATATTTGACACAAAACAAATCAAATTTAAGTTGATCAAATTCTCTACCATGATCGCTCCTAATGGAGACAATTGGTATGTTTTTCAAGGTCTACAACTCCTTACAAATTTTAGAAAACTCGAACAAAGCCTCTGATTTTTCTCTTAAAAATGAAATCCAAGCAAAACGAGAGAAATCATCAATAATAACTAGGATGTACTGTTTTCCCTTTAGAGATTTGACGCGCATAGGTCCACACAAGTCCATATGTAATAATTCAAGAGGGCGCGAGGAACTTACAACCTTCTTGGGTTTAAAGGAACCACGTGTTTGTTTACCTCTTGTACATGCATTGCATAGTTCCTCACTCTTGAAGTTTAGGTCAGGCAGTCCTTGAACAAGGGGTCTTGATTTCAGTTTATTGACAGTCTTCATGCTCACGTGTCCTAGTCTTCTGTGCCAGAGACTTGGATCTTCAGTCAAGGCCTTGAGACATTTGAGCTTTGTACCTGAAATTTGGTTAGCATTCACTGCATGAGTGTTATTGTGTCTGTGAGCCGTGAGGATCAGGTCTCTAGTTTCCTCATTTCTAACTTCACATTTGTGCTTGTCAAAGCCAACCTTGTTTCCCTTGTCACATAGCTGAGAAACACTTAAGAGATTATATTTTAATTCATCAACAAGATATACATCCTTGATGCAGCTATTTGAATTGCCAATATTACCAATACCAATGATATTACACTTCTCTTTATCACCAAGAGTGATTGTTCCAGTGGTTTGCTCTTTAAGATCTTGAAATAAGGATTTCTTCCCATTCATCTCCCGAGAGCATCCATTGTCCATGATCCATTTTGACTCTTTGTTCTTGGTGATATCCTAAAAGACAAACATCATCCTTTCTGGCTAGACCAATACATAGTTTTATATTCATAATGGGGATAGACCATGTTAGGTAGTCTTGTCCCCTTAGAAACCGAAACTTGTCTTATCTGTTCATTAAGTCGTGCGGGAAATGTATTTCTAATGATGTGGGGATCCTTTCATCTATATGGACATGTTTCCTTCACATGCCCTTTCTTACAACAGTAAAAACATGTAGGTGAACGCCAGTTGCCTTTAGCTTTAACAAAAGTGGTACTGGGTTTCTTTGGAAAATTCTTGTTCTAGCCAATACCACTTCTATTAATGAAGAGTTGATGTTCACCCAACATCTTATCAAGATTGGCTTTAGATCTTATGAACTGTATGAGTGATGTCTGCTGGTCTTGACACTTATTGGTTAGCTTAGCCTTCTCCTTCTCTAAATCATCATTACAAGTCTTTAGATAGGCGAGGCTTTGCATGAGATCGGAGTTTTTTGAACTCAAGGTCTTGACTTTAATTTCAAGAGTCGTCCGAGAAGCTTCAAGGTCTTTCATTTCCAGCGACATGTCACTAATACATTTCTGCTGATCTTTCATCTTTTCCTTCAAGATGTTGATTTCACTGTTGTAAGCTTCTTCATTAGAAATCATATTTCTTAGAACTTCATAGAGAACATCAGGAGGACCAGACATTAAGTTTCTTACCACTTCCTCAAGGTCTTGACTCCTAGATCCCTCGTGCTTAGCCATAAGACATAGATTTGCCTGATTTTCTTCCATGTCTGAGTCGCTTGAGGAGTCTGAGTCACTCCAGGTGGCGAGCATAGCCTTCTTCCTTTGCTCATTCCTTTTGAACCTATTTCTTTCACAAGATGATCTGTAAGCTTCTTCATTAGACATCATAGTTCTTAGAACTTCATAGAGAACATCAGGAGGACCAGACATTAAGTTTCTTACCACTTCCTAAAGGTCTTGACTCCTAGATCCCTTGTGCTTAGCCATAAGACATAGATTTGCCTGATTTTCTTCCATGTCTGAGTCACTTGAGGAGTCTGAGTCACTCCAGGTGGCGAGCATAGCCTTCTTCCTTTGCTCATTCCTTTTGAACCTATTTCTTTTCTTTATTGGACATTCTTTCACAAGATGATCTGTTTCACCACATTCAAAGCATGTTAGGACTTTCGGCTTTTTGGATGAGTTAGAGGACTTACCTTTGAATTTGAATGATCCAGTATTGTCTTGATTCGAGAATTGCTTTTTCATTTTCATGATTCTTGCTAGTCCTCTAGTGATGAGAGAAAATGGGTCGTCCTTATCATCACTATCGTCATCAGTCTGAATTTCTTCTTTCTTTGCTTTAAGAGCCCGATTCTTCGTGGTTGAGGGAACTTCTCCATCTTCTTCATTCAATATCATCTCATGATTAATAATTTTTCCAAGAAGATCATCCAATGGCAACGTGGTAAGATCTTGAGCTTCCTCTATTGCAGTAGCCTTAGGACCCCCCTTGGCTTTAGGGAGACTCCGGAGAACTTTCCTTACTTTATTGGGGTTAGAGAAAGTCTTTCCAAGTGAGTCAAGGTTATTCAGAATTTGAGTTAATCTCGTAAACATCTCCTTCACTAATTCATCAGGATTCATCTTGAATAGCTCGTACTGTCTGAGGAAGATTTTGATCTTGCTCTTTTTGACTTGTCTGGTGCCTTCGTAAGTAACAACAAGCTTGTCCCATATTTCCTTGGCACTCTTGCAAGATAAAACACGGTTAAATTCATTAGCATCAAGAGCACAATATAGTAAATTCATAGCTTTGAATTCCTTAGCGATGTTTTCCAAGTCTGTTTGAGCGTTTTCAGCTTCAGATTTCTCGACTTCCTTCCCATCGACAGTCTTCATCGGAATGTGAGGTCTTTTCTTGACAAAGTCCCATAACTCAAGGTCTTGATCAATGATGAAAATCTGCATCAGTGATCTCCAGTGAACAAAGTTTTTGCCACAAAACAGAGGAGGTCGGTTGGTTGATCTCCCTTGCGCAAATCCTCCATCACCTATGGTAGATGTTGAAAATTCACAAGATTGTTAGATCAAAAACAGCGAGCCTTGCTATAATACCAATTGAAGAGTCTATAAGGCGATGAATAATACTCTAGAAGTGGGGATAAATAGAGTATGCACGATTTTCGCAATAAAAGAAAACTTAAAAAAATATGCAAAACAACTTGTCAAGACCTTGATATAGCTATCAAATCTTGACCAAGTAAAATCGAATGAGATATAGTAAATGCGAAATGTAAATGAAGAACACACGAATTGTTAACGAGGGTTGGCACGAACTTGGCTTATGTCCCTGCCTAGGGTAATCCAACCCGTAGGATTCAAACACTTCTTATTCAACTTTACTTGAGCCTAGAACATCCTGGAGAAACTTCTCTTTCTCTATACAAAGCCTCACTTCTTCTATTCTAGCTCTCAACCTTACAAGTGAAATAAAAAGCTCTCACCACACTCAAAGTGTGTTTGTTCGAGTATGAAAACTCTTAGTGTAAAATGAATGACTTGTACAATAATGGCTTGTGTTTCCCTCAACTCTCAAACGATAATCAACACTTTAAACTTTGTGAGAATGTACGAGAGAAAATGTGATGACGAATGCTTTAGGACAACTTGATTGCTTGAGTGCTTGCTTAAGTGAGTAGAATCTCTTTGCCCTTCGTCTTTATATAGTCGAACGCCTTCAAGGACTCTTGGAGGGATGACCATTCGAAATTCAAATCATTTCCAAGACATTTGAATTCTTTTCGATAATATACTTCCCAAAGTTGTGGCTGTAAAGCCTGCAATCTTCTATTGATTTGTCATAATCGGATATGGATATGGTCTTTCCTTATATGGCTTCCCATTTCCTGAAATATAACTCAAGATGCATCTAACACATAAAATGGGTTAGGGGAGAATCATGCAAATAAGTTAAACCCAATTCGATTCCTTATGGCTCAAAGAGAAGCCCACGACTATATTTAGGCCCAACGAAATTGGCCTTGAATCATTTCCTGCAAACGAACAAGTCACAACATAGATAAACAAATATGTATCCAAACATTTTTGTCTTTCATCGCCCTTGGAGATGACCTGCATGTTAGTTCTCAAGATCTTACATTCAAGGTGGAGTCTTCGCAACATATTCTCCATTTTGGAAATTTGAGTTTTTAGAGAATTTTTATGTATTTTTTGGTCTAATAGATTTTTCTTCTCATTATCCAAAATGAATAAGAAGCAGAAAAAGTAGAGAGACTTCCCTAAATATGTAGCATTATCCAAAACTAAATAATTCTCCAATTCTTCGAGAAGTTATTTCTCCATTTTGGAGAAATTTTGGAGAAATTTCGGAGATGATCTTAAAACAATGGGGTTGTTAGTAGGATAGTAGGCAGGGGCGAAGCCAGAAAAAAAATCGGGAAAATCCATAAAATAAAGCTATAGGGATTTGAACTCAAGACCTTCATCATTCAAGTTCCCACCTCATACCAACTAAACTAAACAAACTTATTGATTTATTACACTTTTTAACATTTTTAACCCTTAAATTATCACAAATTACAAAAAAAAATACATATTTATTTTTTATTTTTTTACGTTATGCCCCCCCTCCCTAGGCCTCCACCCTTGATAGTAGGGGTTGTGTAGAGAAAGAGAGTGGGTGATGTGACAGAATGATATGATATGAATTAACTTGCATCAGATGTGTTTTGTATTGGTTCATTTAATGGGGCATTAAGTAGTTGACAACTTGGCATAACACGTGTCTGTCATATGAATGGAAGGTTTTTCACCCCGGAATGGCCGCTCTTTATTTACCAATTCAAGGAAGGCTTTTCTTGATTTAATACAGAATGGAGATGCTTCAGGTTTAATATTCTGATACTTCAAATTACTACCTTAATAATATAAAAAATAGTTTATTGCAAGCTAATAAAGTATATGTTTTAGTGACATTATGTAATTATGAATATTTGAACTTGCAGAAACATTAGTAATAATGAACATTCATAATGTTTGAACTTGTTTGTTTGTTTGGTAAAAAAACTTGGATTGTTTTGGTTGATTGAAGGACTTGTAGTAACATTCATAATGTTTGAACTTGGTTTGTTTTGCTTGAACCCTTGAATGTTTGAACTACATAATATATATGGTAACCATATTTCTTTTGGTAATCATATTTTTACGATGTAGATTTCTTGATTGCTATCGTCCGATAATCGTCGAAATTTAAAAAAATAGATACTAAACTTTAGCTTGGTAACCATGGTAAGGTAACAATGGTAACCACAATTATGGTTACCAACAATGCGGTAACCACCATTTGTGGTTAATTGGTACGTGGTATGAAAATTAGCATATCACCAGTTGCTGGTTGGTACGTGATAATCTTCATTTTTTTGTGGTTACCGTAACATGTCAACCCTAGCTTTTATTATACTCCTAGCACTTGCAAAATCTTGGGAATATTTTCTCTACAAAAGCTACTTCAATGGATTGTTCTTTTCCTTATACACTGATCTTTTTTTTTTGTAGGAAAATTTTGTTGGAGACTGCTCATTAAGTGATTGTTTCCATTGGATGAAAGTTGAATCATCCGAGTACACACTCTTTGGAGATTGAGGAACAAGGATGGATATAAGCAATAAGTTGTTGACATACTCATCTCTCCAAAGACGACTAATAGTAGTGATTTTTATGATGTGCAAGAAAATTGTGTTCATGATATGCATCTAAGCAATCTTGTTCTCTCCAAGTCCTTGGAAGAGCTGATCAATTTTGATGTCTTTGATAGCCCCGGGGTTGGATGTCAATGGAAACGACCAAATGATATTTGGAGAGGAAATGATGAATAATAGATATATGTGCAAAGTGATGTGCTGCCCTCTTCTTTTTTTTCTTATGCAGATGTGGATGCTCACTTGTGTGATTCTCTTTGTGATATAGAGTGGAAAGAGGACCTTCATGAAGACTCCACATTGATTATAAGATCTTGAGAGCTAACCTACAGGTCTTTGAGAAAGCTTGATGAAAGACAAAACAAGACCCTGGTTTCAAGGTCTTGACAACAAGGGCAAATTGGACGAATTGGATATGTCGAATATTTTATATATTTATTTGTTGAAGGTTTTTATGTGTGGATTTTATACTCCCTCCGTCCAATAATACATGAGTTTTTAGAGGTAAATTTTTGTTCAACAATAGATGAACGTTTATGTTTTATAGGTAGGAAGTTGTAATGATATGTATTGGTTTGTGTGTTGTTGACTTTTTAAAATAATTTGATTGGTTAAAATGTGTAGTGGGTGTTAAAAAATAATAAAATTTATGAAAAAGTTAGTGCAATGATGATGTTTTTTTTAAAGTAAAGTGTTTTATTAAAACTTGTGTAAAATGCTAAAAGACCATGTATTTTAGGACGGATGGAGTATTAAATATTTGAGAAGGTTGTTGAGATTTTTTATGCAGATTCTAGAAGATTTTGTGGCTGGAAAATCTTCTATAAAAGGCTGATTTTTTTAATTCAAATTGTAGATATGATGAATATTCTGCGCAACCAAAAGAACTTATTTTGTGGGATTATTTCCTAATTTTTATGGTTGTAAATCAAGCAAGAATAAAGGAATTCAAATGTTAAAAAACTTTAGCCCCTGCAGCCTATAAAAGAGACGATGCAAGCAAAGAAGAAAAAGACGACTCGAGCATTCAATCTACAAGCAAAGTGTTCTCCATTACAATCATCCGTCTTTGATTCTCTCTTTCTCCATCGTTGTTCTTGCTTTATCTTTTGAGAGATTGAGAGTTTCCAGAGCTTCATTGTACAAGTCTAAAGTGTTATACTAAGAGTATACATCTACTCAAACGTATTCACTAGGCTATTATTTCACGAGTGTTTTTGGGTTGACTAAATAGTAGCATGTAAGCCTACAAGGTGAGAGAAGGATTGTTCTTCTAAATTGTATCTATGACTCTAAGGGATCTGAGTTGACTCGATAGAAGCGGGTGCGGCTTCGAGTGTTTAGAAGAAGGAAAGATATTCTCGGTTGTATCTAAGATCCATAAGAAGTGAAATAGTAGTGCTTTTGAATCCTACGGGCTGGAGAACCCTAGGTGGGGACGTAGGCCTAGTTGTGCCGAACCTCGTTAACAATTCTTGTGTCCTTTAGGTTTTACTTTCATATTTAATTTTCGCACTATACTTTGATTAGTTTTATTTTCGTACAGTTGAACAAGTCTCTGGAATCATTTCAATACCTTGAGTTCTGATTCAAATCCTTGGGATTCATTTCAAGGCCTTGAAGTTCTGTCTACAGAAAGTTTGCGAAATTTTGTCATACTATATTTATCCCCCCTTCTAGAGTATTGTTTATTACTTTGTTTTATATCACCTATTACGAATCTTCAATTGGTATAAGAGCTTGGATCACTGTTTGATCTAACCATCTTGTGAGTTTTATCATGTCTACCATAGGTGATGGAGGATTTGCACAAGGAAGATCGACCTTAATTACGACCATCACTCTATTGTGGTAACAATTTTGTGCATTTGAGATCGCTAATGAAAATGTTTATTATTGATCAGGACTTGGAGCTTTGGAACATTGTTAGGCAAGGACCAAGGGTTCCAACTAAGAAGAATGCGGCTGGAGCCGTAGTTCCCAAAGAAGAAAATAAATTCAATCAAGCTGACTTGGAGAGCGCGGCTAAGAACTACAAAGCCATGAATTTACTTTATTGCGGACTTGATGCTAACGAATTTAATCGTGTTTCTTCTTGTAGAAGTGCCAAGGACATATGGAAAAAATTGATGGTCACTTATGAAGGAACTATCAAGTCAAGGAGACCAAAATTAGCATCTTTCTCGCACAATATGAGTTATTCAAGATGACCTCCAATGAGACGGTGAAAGAGATGTTCACAAGGTTCACTCAAATTGTGAACAATCTAGACTCCCTCGGCAAAGTCTTCACGAACGAGGAGAATGTTCGGAAGGTCTTGAGAAGCCTGTCTAAGTCCAAATAGGGACCAAAGGTGACGGCCATCAAGGAAACTCAAGAACTTAGAACTCTATCTCTAGATTATCTACTCGGAAAGCTCATCACTAACGAGATGATCCTCGATGAAGAGGATGGAGAGCCATTCTCCAGTATGAAGAATCTAGCCCTCAAAACAGAAAATGAGGATAGTTCATAGACAATGAAGAAAGTGAGGATGATGAAGAAGACCCATTTGAGTTGATTGCAAGAGGACTTGCTCAAATCCTCAAGATGAAGAAGCAATTCTCAAATAGAGAATATTCCGAATCTTCAAAGCATAGAGGTAAGTCTTCTAACCCTAGTGAGAAATCAAATATACTAACTTGCTTTGAATGTGGTAAAACATATCACTTGGTCAGAGAGTCCTCAAAAGAAGAAGAACAAACATCGGAAGAATGGTCAAAAGAAGAGAGCAATGAGCGACTCATATTTCTCTAGCGAATCAGATTATGAAAATGGTCAAGTAAACCTCTTCTTAATGGCTAATCAAGAAGAAAACCATATACGACATCTTGAGGTAATAGTGAGAAACTTAATCTCTAATCCTAATGCAGTTCTCTCTGAATTTTTGCAAAATATGATCATCAACCAGAAGAGCTACATCATGGAAACAAACACCTTGAAAGAGAAGCTAAAGGATCAGGAGAAAAGCATAGCTAAAATGTCGCTAGAAATGAGAAATCTTAAGACTTCTCAGTTGGCCCTTGACATCAGAAATCTCTTATCTCAAGCAAAACCTTTCTTCTCTAAAACGTTGCAATGACGATTTGGAGAAAGAAACCGTTAAGCTGACTTAAAAGTGTAAAGACCAGCAGATAACACTTATTCAATCCGCTAGATCCAAGGCTAATCTTGACAAGATGTTAGGTGAACAACAATTATCTCTTAACAGAAGTGGTATAGGCTATAACAAGAATTTTCCTAAGAAATCTACGACCACTTTTGTGAAAGCTAAAGGATATTGGTGTTCACCTGCATGTTTCTTTTGATGTAAGAAGGGTCATGTCAAAGAGACTTGTCCATATAGAAGAAATGACCCTTATATTATTCGAAATACTTTTCCTTACGTTTGAAAGAACATGTGAAGCAGATTTGGGTTCCTAAAGGGACTAGACTACCAAACATGGTCTATCCAAATTATGAATCTGAGTTTGTAACTTGGTCTAGCCGAAAAGGTTGAAGTTTGGTTGTTTTGCAAGAGATCACCAAGATCAAAGAGCATAAATGGACTGAAACAATCGCTCTTGGTGATAAATACTCCCTCCGTTCGATTATATTTGACGTTTTGAGATTTTACCTGTTAAGCAAATTAATTGATGCTTTACTTAATTACGAAGTACGGAGTACTATTTGCACTGCAGAAGGCCTACTCTATTGCATCATTATCCATGCAAACTCCCTTTTTTTTTAACCTGAGTTACAAAAATGAGTAGTGGATCTGCTTTTTTTTATTGTTTTGTACAATAATTTTTTTATCCCTATTAATGGTCAATTCAGTGTGGAGTAAGTATTAATTATTGGTGTACAGTAGTTCCTTAATTATAGTGCAAAAACTTAAAACGACAAATATAATAGAACGGAGGGAGTAGAGTTTTTTAATACAGATAGATGTTTTTGTTATGTGATTATCTTGTTGATATTTTTTACTGAGCCTCTTTCAGAATTTTATTATTTTGGAGCTTGGTATGTTGAACAGGGAAGCATTTTCGTAGGGAGGGTAATGGCTGCTGAATTTTTGTTTTTATAATGTTGTCTGCTATCATTTCAAGGTCTTGACTATGTGTTGCATTGTTTAAACTCGATTTCTTCCCTTACTTGTTGGAATAAAAAAAGGGGGAGAAATGTTATATGGTGTTGTGCTTATACTTATGGTATATGGTGTTGTGCTTGTGCTTGTTATATGATGCTACAATGCTTTATTTATTTGCATGATTGATATTTGTTTGTCTTCCATCAAAGGGGAGATTTGAAGACTCCACCTTGATTGTAAGATCTTGAGAGCTAACCTACAGGTCTTTGAGAAAGGTTGATAAAAGACAAAATAAGATCCTGGTTTCAAGGTCTTGACAGCAAGGGCAAATTGGACGAATTGGATACGTCGAATATTTTATATATTTATTTGTTGAAGATTTTTATGTGCAGATTTTATATTAAATTTTTGAAAAGGTTGCTGATATTTTTTATGCAGATTCTAGAAGATTTTGTGACTGAAAAATCTTCTATAAAAGGCTGATTTTTTTTAATTCAAATTGAAGATATGGTGAAGATTCTACGCAACCAAAAGATCTTATTTTGTGGGATTATTTCCTAATTTTTATGGTTGTAAATCAAGCAAGAATAAAGGGATTCAAATGTTCAAAAACTTCAACCCCTACAACCTATAAAAGAGACGATGCAAGTGGAGAAGAAAAAGACGACTCGAGCATTCAGTATACAAGCAAAGCGTTCTACATTGCAATCATCCGTCTTTGATTCTCTTTTTCTCCATCGTTGTTCTTGCTTTATCTTTTGAGAGGTTGAGAGTCTCTAAAGCTTCATTGTACAAATCTAAAGTGTTATACTAAGAGTATACATATACTCAAACGTATTCACTAGGCTATTATTTCACGAGTGTTTTGGGTTGACTAGATAGAAGCGGGTGAGGCTTTGAGTGTTTAGAAGAAGGAAAGATCTTCTCGGTTGTATCTAGGATCCATAAGAAGTGAAATAATATATAGTGTTTTTGAATCCTACGGGTTGGAGAACCCTAGGCGGGAACGTAGGCCAAGTTGTGTCGAAGCTCATTAACAATTCTTGTGTTCTTTAAGTTTTACTTTCATATATAATTTCCGCACTATACTTTGATAAGTTTTAATTTTTTTGTACAGCTGAATAGGTTTCGGAAATTATTTCAAGACCTTGAGTTCTGATTCAAACACTTGAGATTCATTTCAAGGCCTTGAAGTTCCGTCTACAGAAAGTTTGAGAAAATTTGTCATACTCTATTAATCCCCCTTCTAGAGTATTGTTTATTACTCCCTCCAGTTGAAATTGTAAGACGTTTGGAGCTTCTTCACCAATTTTAAGACAACACACATTTTTCTTGAGAATAACGCACATACTCCCTCATGTACTGCATAATTAGCATTAGTTATACTAAATATACCCACTTTAAAATTGCCATAATTAATTCTTACTTGCTTAAAGAGCGATAGCTTGAGAATGTTTGGTATACCATGGAGGTAGTCCACCACCTTACCTTTTTAATTAATGTAAAAGTAAAAAGTAAAACACATTAATTAGTTAGTTTTCATTAATTTTAGCTAATGACCTATAAAATATTGTATATTTTGTGATGAGTCTATCCTTTTGGACATGTATTCATGCTTTTAAATTTAAAGATTAGGAAAATTTATGAGCGTAGATTGAGTCTCGTAACTCTCGTTGCTTCACATTCTAATGAAAACCAATTCGATTTATTTATTCTAAAACTTCAACTTAAAACTCCCAAAGTCCCACGACCTTGTAAAAAAAAGCCTATGACGACATTTAAAAATTTAATTAGGTTTTCTTTATGTGGTAAAAAAATAAAATTTATTCAAATTTCGCAAATTGAAACTCCCATGGCAGCTCCCTTCATTGCTTCATCTTCTTCTGAAACCCAATTGAATAGAATTAGACATGTCATAACATAACCCGACTAAAAAATCCGATTCGAACATTCGGAAATTTTTGGATCAAGACCTGAAAATTTTGACATAGAAATATTTTTAGACCCGAACCTAAAAAACCGATATTTTTCTGGATCAAATGGGTTTCGACCTGGTGACTAGGGTGGCTCATCCAGGTCGACCCGATCCGAACATTCCGGGTGGGGGTCAACCCGAAGGCCCAAGATTTTTAAAAATGCAACCCGTCACCCGACACGAACCCGAGATTTGTAATTCAGGTTTTTCCGAGTCGGGTGACGGGTTCACTCGAAAACCCAAGTTTTAAAATTTTGTTAATTGTTACAAATAAAAAAGATTTTTATTTATAATCAAAATTAAATAAAAAGATTTTTTTTAGCATATTAGTTATTACATACATATATATACACACACACTATGTAGTCTGATATATATTTTTGAAGGGTGGAGTTGGAGTGTGGGAGTCTGGGAGAGATACACTATGTAGTCTGATATATATTTTTGAAGGGTGGGGTTGGAGTGTGGGAGTCTGGGAGAGAGTGTTGATCAAAGTGGTTTAGTTGAATAGCCGATTGAAATATAGGTGTAACCGTGTAGGAGTAAATAATATTTGATAGTTGGGAGCGAGACTATGTAAGAGTGGATATATGTATTGTATAGTTTTCATGTACTAATGTGATATTTAGATGAGAGTACTACCCAAATGACTAAGCTAAAATAATGTATTTGTATTGTATTTACTCCCTTCGATCGGTAATATTTGATTTTTTTTTCAATATTTTTTTAAAAGGTTAATTAAAACATTGATATTTTATAGAGTTTTAAATTTTATTAAAAATAACGAGTAATAGTAAAAATCAAATATTTTAGATCGGAGGTGGTATAAAATTACAAGTGTTCGAGCTTTAGATGACATCTTCTAATAAGTATAGAGCCCAAAAATTACAGCTTACCAATCACATCTTTAAATTTACATTTTGAAATTATCATAAAGTCATCAAAATACAATTTTTTTGTTAAAAAATGAAAAAATTAACAAATCCGATATCGATATCTTAATATTAAGATATCTGATATCTAGTGTTTGGTATAGACAGATATCAGATTTGTGCCTATTTAATATATCACTTGATATCTAGACATCAATCGATATCTTGATACTGATAACGATATTTTGATAGCGAGACATCACCGATATCATATTTTTTTTAAAGTATTTAAAACTTAACTCATATAGAATATATCTACAATTTAAACCACACCGAAAACCCCAGCTCATTTGGCCCCCAATCTTTAAAATGAAAATCCACATGTTCCTGCTTAAGTTAAAATAACAATTTTTGAGTTAAACTCATTGCCTCCAAAACCCAAACTCCAAACTAAGCCCAAGGAAAACATGCCCAAAAGGAGGGCCTCATCACAAAGTATACAATATTTTATGGGTCATTAATCAAAATTAGTGAAAACTAAGTAATTAAAGTGTTTCACTTTTACTTTTACATTAATTAAAAAGGTAGGGTGGTGGACTACCTCCATAGTATACCAAACATTCTCCGCGACAGCTCACTCAAATGGGAAAACCAAAGCATCAAAAGTGAAAAATGAGCTTGGGAAAATGGGAAAGTGAAGTTAATAAATGCATATTTTTTTTTTATAAAAAATCTAATAATTCTAAAACATCTTACAATTATGATACTCCCTCCGTTTCAAATTAAAAGTCGTTTTAGTTCTGGCACAAAGATTAAGAAGTAATTAATGTTGTAAATTTACATTGTTATCAAGAGTAGTGCAATGGTGCTATTGGAGAAAAGTGTATAGGAATTTGAGCTTAGTGTGATTAACCTTTCACCTTCCACTACCATTTTAAACTTTGGAGCAAATAAACCCATTTACAAAAAAATCAAATTCTTTATAAACTACCTGCATTTGTACTATTTATAAAAACTAGTAAAGAAAGTGATTAGGAGAGAATGAATTTGTACTACAACGTTTAATGTTGTGAAACAAGCTAATTAATCTAAAACGAATTTTAATGTGAGACAAAGGGAGTAATATTCAAACCTTTAAAATGTCTTACAATTTCAACCGGAGGAAGTAATTTGTTTTATATCACGTATTACTACTCTTCACTTGATTTGTCAGCTTCATTGTTTCACCATTAGGAGTCGCACCAAACTGTGTCCCTTTCCGATCCAACCAAGAAATTAATTTGTGTTTGACCTCGTCCCCCCCCCCCCCCCCCCCCGGTTGAACCCGGCCATTCCCTACTCTTCCTCGTTGGAGCCCCATCATCGAGGGCACGTCTGAACCCACCGAGGCCGATGCCCATCAACTAGCATAGGGGCCTGTACCTCTGGCGGATCTCAACACCTCCAGAATTATCAGACAAAATTGAAAAGTGCTGGTCAAAATTGGTGAAATTCTTGCACACAAAGTGAAATAATATATATTTAAAGGTAACAAGCGGAATTTATTTTTTAAAAAATATACTCCCTCCGTCCTAAAATACATGGCCTTTTAGCATTTTGCACAAGTTTTAATAAAACACTTTACTTTTAAAAAAATATCATCATTACACTAACTTTTTCATAAATTTTATTATTTTTTAACACTCAATACACATTTTAACCAATCAAATTATTTTAAAAAACCAACATTACACCGACCAATACAAATCATTACAACTTCCTACCTAGAAAACATAAAAGACTATCTATTGTTGGACAAAATATTATCTCTAAAAACCAATGTATTGTTGGACGGAGGGAGTATCAATTTTGTATACACGTCATACTGACGTGGGACGTGGTGTCAGGTTCTTATTATATGTACGTGGACACTAAAAATTGAACCCAAATTTAGATTTATGGTGTTCCAAACTTCACGTAGATTTGTGGTTTGTGGTGTATTTAAGGCGTGCGATGTTTGTAGGCGGTAAATCTCATCTCAATCTGATTAATTCCTCTCTCCAGTTGATTTCAAAAAAAAAAACAATTCCTCTCTCCAGTTGAAGTGACGTACTGCTGAGTCGGAGTAATTAAGAAAATATTAGTACTCTTTACACACTCTTGATTACATTAATTAATCGGAAATTTCGCGAGGTGCCCTTGATATATTGCAATTTTCGCCATGTATACAACTCTTTTACATATTTCGTGTGGTGCCCTTTGTGTGTTAAAGTTAACAGATCCGTTACTTTTGAATAAAAAAAAAAGAAAGAAAGATAGACGCAAGGAAAGCTGAGGGAAGAAGGTCGAGAGAAGACGCTGAGAGAGTGAGGACGGAGGTCGAAAGAAGAAGAAATCTCGAGAGAAAGGAAGACGAAGGTCGCAGATCAAGAGGACGAAGGTTGAAGAACAAAGCAGCTCGCGCGCGAGAGAGGACAAAGGTCAAGAACGAAGCTCTTACTAGAGGCGTCGGGACTTGTGAAGCCGGATGCGACAGTGGGAGGAGAAGCCAGCCACCGAACTCCCATGACTGAGAGCGATGGTAGTGGTGGCTCATTGCCTCGGCCGGTGATCGGAGGTGGAGAAGAAGCTGCAGAGAGGTTAGAAAAATTTGCCC
The DNA here is from genome assembly GCA_037127255.1 of Persicaria tinctoria. Taxonomy (NCBI): domain Eukaryota; kingdom Viridiplantae; phylum Streptophyta; class Magnoliopsida; order Caryophyllales; family Polygonaceae; genus Persicaria; species Persicaria tinctoria. The sequence goes on from JBANSL010000008.1 coordinate 51,363,081, forward strand.
CTCTACTGAAATTTAGGGTTTAGGTTGAAATTAATGAATTTAGGGTTTTGTTATGGTGTGAAATTGGTGAAATCAATTCGAAATCGGAGGTTTCTTGTAAATATGAGATTGAAATTGATGCATTTAGGTTGGAATTGCACTGTCATAGTTTTTTCTGTAAATATCAGATTTCTGTAATTTCGTTTCTTAGCTTGAATGAAATGGTTAAATTTGGTTTCTAAATTGTAAGCTTGTATCTTATGATGTGGCATTGGTTTCTAAACTGTTGAATAGGGAGTGCAATTGGGAATCCTGTATACGTGGATGATCAAACTGCAAGTGGAGAAGGTATTTTACAGATTTGCTGGGCATTCAAATTGATGCTGCAATAAATCCTGGTCAGCTATTCTTTGCAACCTTTATTTGAATGATGATATAGGGAGTTTGGCAGTTCAAAGTCATACAGTATTTTGTTATGTACTACTCTTAACACTGCTGACTTTAGGTAATAGTGGTGGTCCTGCATTCAATGATTAGGGGGAGTGCATTGGTGTGGCATTTCAGGTAAGATCATGTGATTTGCGTGCTCTACATATTGAGATGCAGCTGCACAGGAGTGCACTGGCATGATTGTCCATACACTTTTGCATTGGCATTCTTTGACTTCATCTTTGTTTCTTGAAGGCTTGAAAAGAACATGAGTGTTTCATCTTTTTCCACTTTATGCTTCGTATACTACAAATGCTTATGATGGTGTGCATTGTGCAGTGTAGGTGTATAGATCAGAAGATACAGAGAATATAGGGTATGTGATTCCTACTACTATTTATCTCATTTTTTAACCGACTATGAGATGAATGGAAAATACATAGGTAAGGAAGTTATATATCCATTAGAATTTTTTGCTGGCTTGTGAGTTGTGAGATTGAAACTTCAAATTTGGTTTGTTATTCTGAAACCTTTTGGTATTTCATAATCACCTTTTTTTCTTGGGAAAAGGTATACCAAATTCCAACTAGGCTTTTTAAGTGTGATTTAAGATATCAATAATTTTTTTTGAGAATCATTTTTTTTTAAATGCAGCACATTATCACCTAAATGATTATTCATGAATTAATTTGTAGGATTTCCTTGTCTTGGAGTATTGCTACAGAAGTTGAAGAATCCAATTTTAAGATCCTTCTTAAAAGTGTCATCTAATGAGGTTCCATTCTATTCCTTCAATTTAAAGTTATCAATATCAAAATAAGTGCCCGCCAATCTTTTTTTTTGTAGATGCTATCCTTTAAGGTTTGTGTTTGTATCGTAGGCCTAAAATCTTGTTATATACTAGATTCTTAACATCAATTGCTACTTTACTAATGACTGCAATTTTAACCCTCATTTTGCAGTGACTGTGCTTGCACTCTTTCGTTAGGTTCTGTTCGTTCCCATTAATGATTAGAATTTCATATTCCCATTCGTAAAAATGTTCTTGAATAGACAGGATTATAGAACCTTTTTTGTGAATGTCCTTTGATTCCCTTGAAAGTTTCTTCTTCATGATAATTGAGCTTGTTTATGATTGATATTGACTTTGTACGTGACTAACTAATATTAAGTTTAGATGATTGATATTGACTTTGTACGTGACTAACTAATATTAAGTTTAGATTGACAAATAGCCTATTAGCTCAATTGGTAGAGCGATGCGTTTGTGCACAAAGACGTGGGTTCGACTCCCACATAGGCTCATATGCTTAAATAATGTACAATGACATTCATTTCAAATGAAGTGATATGCATCAATTATAGGTTTCAAAACTATGACAACAAGCTTTGATATGCTAATTTCTTTAAAATTTAGGTTTCAAATGAGGCTCTTGGAACTGAAATTTTGTTATTCATTCATAATTTAGTTCGTTCTCTAAAATTTGTTTCGTATGTTAATTTCTTGGTTTGACGTGCTTCAATGGTTTATGAATGGGCAAGCACACCAATAAACCATGTGCTAATAAGAAATATTGCAGGATTGCAGGAACATAGACATGCCACAAAATTGGCATTGCCGACTTTAATTTAAGGTGCAAATATTGAAAAACAAGAGTAAGAATACGTGCTTTGATTTTCATACAAGTAAAGAGTGTCTTAATGTAGTCCTGGTCTTAAAAAAGACTGTTTGTTGCAAAAGTTAAATCTAGTCTTGATTTTCATTTCAATTGCATTTTGAGAAATCAGCCTACATGAGACTCGAACCCACATCTTGTGCATAAGCACATGCTCTACCATTTGAGCTAATAAGCTTTTTGACAAGCATCAAATCCATAATTGAATGGAAGATATAAAACATCTTCATTCAACTAAAAAAAATTAGAAATCAAGCCAAATAAACTGTCAATAAATCTTTGAAGCAAAAGTTCCTGAATCTCATGGTATGGACTTATTATTCAAGCACTTGCCAGCAGATTAACAAGTCAAAAAGTTTTCACATTTTGTCCCAACCTTGTGCAAATCAGGCAGCCAGATACTTCTCTCTAGGAATCAAAGAATAATCGGCAAACACCAACCTACAACATACCGACTGAGATACTTTAAAAGAAGCATGACCATTGTACAAATTATTTTTTATGTGATCACGCATAGCAGCATCTGAAAATGGCAAGAAAAAAGATTGTAAAATCAAGTTAGAATAAAAATAGAATTAGCAGCATCTGAAAGCTACTGAAACAAAAAGCAAAGATTCAAATAAAAAATCAAAGATTCAAATCGAAAACAAACAGACAGATTCCCAAAACTAATTCCAATTGCAACTGATTCAAATCAAAGATTCAAACACATCTAATTCCAATTGCACACATATTCCAATTGAACATTATAATCCCCAATTCCAACTACACACAAAACAGATTTCGAGCCCCAATTCCAATTGAACACGAAACAGACCCTCAGTTTCAATTGGAGAACGATTTGTGGAGGATTTGGCACCCAAATCCTCATCTGCCTCACCCCTAACCCCCAAATCCCCAAACCCTAGATTATAGGTTCATATACTCACCTGGCTATAATCGAGAGTCGGTCGCAGCACTCGCAGCAGGGGCCTTCGAGATTCGGTTGCAGCAGCAGCGAGCCGGCCTTTGAGCAGCGGTTCCGAGCAGCAGGTCCGAGCCAGCCTTCGAGCAACAAGGTATGGCGTCTCCTTCGCTCTCTGTTTATCGCCTCGTGCCCTTTCCTTCGCTCTCTCCTCCTCTTGTTCGGCCTTTCTTTTTTTTTTTTTTTTTAATTTGCAAACTAACGGAAAAAACCCCAAAACTGTTAAACTTAACCGGAAAGGGCACGAGGTGAAATGTTTTAAAACCTCAGGGGCACCACGCGAAATATGCAAAAGAGTTGTATACCTCGCGAAAATTGCAATACCTCAGGGGTACCTGGCGAAATTTCCGTTAATTAATTAGGGCACTTTTATCGGACAAAAAAAGAGTAGGGATGCTTGAGATTTTAATATAAAAAAATGGGAATAGTGGTATATGGGATGCTTGAGGGATGTGAGCAAAGGATCGGCACCATGGGTTTAAATGTGGGCCACGCCGAGGGAGAAGGTCAGGCGCGCCAGAATTTTTCCACAAAGGGGGGACACGTGTCGCCGTTTGATTGGAGAGCAATAGGGGTGTGGCAGAGTGCGACACATGGCGGCGTGGGAGTGGTGAGCAGAGGTGGCGCGGCAGAGCTTGACACGTGGCCTCTTGATGGACGGCTGGATTTGTTCCTAGGGGGGATATATTTTACACAATTAAATCATAATTTCGGGGAGAAAATGTTAAAAATAAAATAAAACTTTTTTACCATAATACTAGATTCATTTTTATCTACATGTAGACACCAATTGGTGTTGTGAACGGGGGACTATGATCTCCGACTATGCGAAATTTTCGCGTTTGGATTTTTTCACTTGTGAATGCTATCAAAATTCTCAAGTGTGGACAAAAATCCCACTCATGGGACTCAACTGGCTGCAATGCAGCTGTGATCTTGTCATAAATAAAAAATTGATTCTCCTTATTTCTTGTATGAAATTTCGGTTGGGGGTCATTAAATGGTGCCCTCAATCACACCAAGATATCACATGAAAATTGGATTTTGGAATTGTTGCGGTATCTCCAAACCGTCCTTTTGGATCAACGTTAACTCATTGTGTAAAAATGAGTCTATTCAATTCCTTGCGCTCGCAGAAACTAAGACTAGCAACATACCAAGTGATAAAACTTGGGGGGCTGCCGGGTTTGACAACGCAGTGTGGTCACCTGCCATCGGTAGATCGGGGGGTCTCGACGTTCTATGGAAGGCCCACCAACTCCTTCATGAAACCGTTTCAATTATCATCCACCTCCCTAGGATCATAGGCATCAAATATCGCAACATCAAAGAAAATTTCTCTATCATTATACTTTGCGTCTATGCTCCTCCTCATCCTAGGGAAAAGGATGCTTTTTGGAGAGCCCTTACGGATATAGTGCTTAGCTCTAGCATCCCTTGCATTGTCTTGGGAGACTTAAATGAAATCAGTAGTTCGAGTGATAAAATGGGCGGTGCAGATCCCTGCTTAAACCGTTTTCGGCGACTTTCAGATTTTAAAAATGAATGTCAACTTATTGACATCCCCACTTATGGTAACTCATTTACCTGGAGGAAAAAACAAACTGGGGACGGGAATATTTACGAAAAGTTGGATCGGGTTCTCGTCCAGCATCAAATCCTACAAAATTTCCCTGACATTAGAGCAAAAAATGGAGCTTTCTCCTCTTCCGATCACTGCCCAATTACCATTGATCTTAGCAAAAACTTACAGTATCAAGTCCCACCATTCAAATTTGAAAATATATGGTTGCAAAGAAACGATTTTAAAAACATCGTCAAACAAACCTGGCGTGCATCTGTTACTGGATCTATCATGTTTCAACTCGTGCATAAAACTAGGCTTCTTAAAAGTAAAGCAAAAGACTGGAACAAAAAAACTTTTGGGAATATCTTTAGGCAACTACAGGAGGTCGATGATAGCCTGATTAACATTCAATCCCAGCTTCTCCCAGATCTTGATCCTATTCTTATTCAAAAAGAACTAAATCTGTTGAGGAAAAAAGATAAGCTTCTTGCCTTCCAAAAGCAGTTTTGGAATCAACGAGCTAAAACTAAGCACCTCAAATTATCTGACTCAAACACTGGCTACTTCCACAAAGTAGCTACGGGACGGCGCAATCGTAAGATTATTAGATCTATTACTGCAACAGACGGGACTCTCATTGTGGGGGATGACAACATCAAAAAAGAAATTAGGCGTGATTTTGAATTACGTTTCAAACATGATACCCTATATGGTCCTCTCTTGGAGGAATTTCTGCACCTTGTCTCTCAGGAAGTTACGGATGAAGACAATTCTATGCTCATTCAGATCCCATCAAATGGTGAGATTAAACAAGCAGCTTTTGCTCTGGGTAACAACAAATCACCAGGCCCGGATGGGATGACTGCAGAATTTTATAAACATTGTTGGAGCATCGTTGGGGTGTCTGTCATCCGTGCCGTGAAAAGTTTTTTCTTATCAGGGAAACTTTTAAAACAAATCAACCATACTTTCATTTCCTTACTTCCCAAATGCGATAATCCCACTATGACTGCACACTATCGCCCCATTAGCCTTTGCTCTACTATTTACAAAATTATCTCCAAAATCCTTGCTGAGAGGCTTAAGAAGGTCATTGGCAAGCTCATCCATCCTCTCCAAGGGGCTTTCGTATCCGATAGGGCTATCCAGGATAATGTTCTAATTGCACATGAAATTTTTCACTCTTTCAGACATCGCCGAGGTAAAGAGGGATGGCTTGCGATTAAGCTTGACATGGAAAAAACTTATGATAGGGTCGACTGGGGCTTTACTAAAAAGGTTATGACTAAATTTGGATTTCACCCCACCTTTGTTAATTGGATATCAGAGTGCATCTCAACTGTCTCTTTCTCGGTACTTGTTAACAATGGACCGACGGAAATCTTCCAACCATCTAGGGGGCTCCGTCAGGGAGACCCTCTCTCACCATTTCTCTTCATTTTGGGCTCCGAGCTGCTGGCTAGAAAACTCTCTTACTCTTCAACGGCTTCTCGATCTCATATCGGTTTTCGCTTCGGGATTGACGGGCCACATATCCCCTTTCTGGCCTTTGCAGATGATATTATAATATTCTCTAAAGGATCTGCTACTGCTTGTAGAACGATAAAAAATATTATTGATAGCTACTGCAAAATCTCTGGGCAAAAAGTGAACTTTCAAAAATCTGCCTTTCAAACCACGTTGGGTATCGCTCGTTCCCGCATCGCCGAAATTCAGAGTACCCTAGGTATATCTAATGAAAAATATCTGGAAAAGTACTTAGGTTGCCCTATCATTAATGGTAGGGTTAATAAAGAAACATTCGAGGAAGTGATTGGCAAGGCTAAGGACCAACTTAGTAAATGGAGGGCGAACACCCTTTCTCAACAAGGGCGGGCTACTTTAATTGCGTCAAACCTGGCTGCCAAACCGTTATATATCATGCAAAATTTTATGCTCCCCTCCTCGATTCATAAGGATCTCGACCAAATTAATCGTACATTTTTCTGGAATAAAGATGCACAACATAGACCTTTAATTGGGTGGGATAAAGTATGTAGAACGAAGAGCAAAGGTGGTCTAGGCATTCGTAAAACGCAATTCATGAATGAAGCCCTCCAAATGAAACTCCTATGGAAAATTCTTGCCGAACCGTCCAACCCTTGGGTGCAAATCATCCAATATAAATATATCAAAACATCGCATATTCTATCTTATGAAAGAAGGGGTGGAGCTTCATGGCAATGGTCCAAGCTTACTCCTCTCATAAGTAGATTTAAAAAAGGTTTAATCTGGTCAGTAGGAAATGGTAAATCTATCAAATTTTGGACTGATAACTGGGTCTCCCTAGAACCATTGATTAACACTATCTGTAATCACCCTCCTCGCAACCTAGATGAAAAGGTTTGTGATTACATTATGGGGGGGAAATGGTGGGAAGAAAAACTAGTGGAAAACCTACCACTGGCGAGGGTTAGAGAGATCATGAGTATCCCGCTTCCTTCAAACTGCTTTGAGGATAGACTATATTGGTGGCCAGATAAGAATGGTTGGTTCACAACCACTAGTGCATACAAACTGGCTACAAACCACCATCAACAATCTAATGATGCAAACTACTGGATATGGAAACTTGACGTCCCATGAAAAGTTAAAAACTTTCTCTGGAAACTACATCACAATGGTCTCCCGACAAAAGTACGGCTTAGTAAAAAAGGGGTCTCCATTCCTTCAACATGTACCCTCTGTAACACCGCTGATGAAGACGCCATCCATATTTTTTTGGATTGCCCGTTTCAATCTATCAAATCCATCCTTGATGCTAATTTGGTACAACGCATCCTGCGCCTCACATCCGGGGCCACGAATTTTAAAGAAGTCCTTAACACGCTAGGATCAGCCCTGAAATCTCAAGATTTACAACGTCTTGCCTTTACCTGGTGGTCTACATGGAATCTACGTAATAATATGATCTTCAGAAATGAAGCTGCCCCAACAACAGCGTCAATGCAAATAAGAATCCAAAATACTATCAAAACATGGCGCTCTTCTGAGGAAGAGGTCTCACGCCCGCATGTGACAAACAAAGCCAACATAAGCCATCAAACGACTACGCATACTCACCCCATAAACAAATGTAACAAAAAAGCATCTTGGAAAAAACCACCATTTGGTGTTCTTAAGTTGAATTTCGATGGTTCCACCCTATCTAATGGAGACAGCACAGTAGGGTTCATTATTCGGGACTGGAATGGTTGTCCAGTTCAGATTGGATATGAAAAGGTAGGGATTCAATCCCCAATTATGACAGAAGCTTTAGCTCTTAAACATGGGGTTTTAAAATGCCTCGACCTACACATCCCAAGGATTCGTATAGAAGGGGATTCGCTAATAATCATTAATCACCTGAAGGTTAACAGTTCTTGCCCCTGGGAAATTGAACTAATTATGTCTGACATTAAACTCATGCTACAAAATCTGAGAGATGTTTCCTTCTCTCATGTGCCCCGTTGTAGGAATAGAGTGGCTGATAAGGTTGCACACCTTTGCCGCTCGTTCCTCGGGGACGATGTCTTGTGTGATTCAGGTCTTCTCGACCTCATCCGTCAGGATGCTATCCGTTAGGTTAACCCTAACCGAATTCTTTCCTAATCAAAAAAAAAAAAAAAAAAACCAATTTTGAATATGTTTGACTATATTTTTTTTAAAATAATTTCTCTTTGGTTATAAATATGCATAATATAATCCGAAAAATTGAATTATAAATATGGAATAATTTGAAATAATAAATAATGCAAGAAATGATATACATAATTATAAATAATATTAATTTAATATTAATATTTTAATAATAATAAATGAATATAATAATATAATCGAGAATGGAAATAATTGTTGAAGAGGGGTATATTTGTAAATTGAGTGTGTATGAAAAGATGGGTTTTGGGATACTAGAGATGTTATTGATAAAATGGGAAAAATGAGAATGAGATGCTAGGATGATGTGGCGGAAATAGAAGAATAAAATATTAGTATTTCTAGTATCTCTAGTATCCATTGATAAATATGGCCTTAGTGTTACATTTTGGACGTAGACTTGTAGTAGCAGCCTTAACACATTAATTGTGATTATTACACTCTCAAAAGTCAAAACACATACGGAGTACGGAGTATATAATAAAACCCCTCTCACTTCACACCTCGTCGTCTCTCTGGATCTCTCCTTAGCTTGTTCAATCAGAGCTCCTGTTTCTTGGTGCCACCAGTTCCAGAAGCATCAATCTGATGCGTGGATTCCCCGCCCTCGATCCCAACAACCCTAGGGCCCTTTATCATCTCCGGCCCTAGCTTCTTCATCTGCACTTTCAGCACGCCGTCCTCCAGCCTCGCATTCAAGCTGTCCACGTCCACGTTCTCCGGCAGCCGGAAGCTCCTCCAGAACTTCCCTGAGGACCTCTCAACGCGGTGCCAGTGGTCCCCACTCTCCTCCTTCTCCTTCTTCCTCTCGCCGCTGATCCTCAGCACCCTGTCCCTCTCCACCTTGATCTTCAGCTCCTCCTTCTTCATCCCAGGCACATCCACCGCGATCACGTGCCCCTCCTCCGTTTCCTTCCAGTCCACCCTCGCCGGGGACGCCAGAACGGTGTCGTCTAGCCTCGAGACCGGCATTTCTTCAAGGACACGGAACGGATCCGGGATCACCGTCGGCCAGAGGTCGTCGAGGAGAGTCGACTGTTGCCGCGGGCTGAGCAACTGTAGGATGGAGGCGGCGCTCGCGGAGGCCAACATGAGGAGGATGGTTGCTGCGGTGATGAATTTTGCAGAGGCCATTCTCGATCGGTAAGGAGCTAGATAGCGTGTTTGTGAGCTTGTTGTGATTGATTTTGATTCTTATGGAAATCGATGAGTGCAAGAGGACTGAGGATGATATTTATAGGAGGAGATTGATGAGTGGAGAGGTTGGAGGGGTATTTCTGGAACTCAGAAAAAGTAGGATGGAAGAAGAAATGGGTGGAGAGTTCGAGTTTGATCTTGAAGGGATGAGGACGGGATAGAAGAAGAGGGTTGAAGGAGGTTCCAGAGGTTTCATTTGAATTTAGTTATCCTATAAGAAATGGATCCAACGCGGGTTCGGTCAGTGGGCCGTTGCATTGTATGTTGGGCCGAGGCCCAATAATGCTGGATTTCTTTGCGTTGTAAGGTGTGTATGGATGTGGTTTATAATTTGGGTAAACTGCAGGAAACCACCCCTTAAATATGCTGTTTTGCACAAAACCACCCCTTAAAACTGAAATTGCAGAAAACCACCCCTTAAACTCATTCTGTTAGCAAATCACCACCCATCCCTTATTCCGTTAAGTTTTCCGTTAAGAAAGTATGAAAGGCAATGGCACATGTGCATCTTCTATCACTTTCACTTAATCCATATTTTATTAATTAGTAAATTAAATAATTCATTTTATCTTCATATTGTTTGGGAAAAAAATTAACAAATTTAGTCCCTGCAATTTCAAGGCTCATACCAAAAATGGATGAATCATTCCAAAAGCAACCACTTTTCAATTTCATTACCTTCAACCCTCGTGACAATTGTGAAAGGTCCCGAAACGACAAACCCACAAACTCATAAATTCCAATCGAAATTGAAATCCCAATTAAATACAAACACCCAAAATCAAAACCACTCAAACCCAATTCGAAATCCAAAATTAATGATTTAAGCATGGGTGAAGAGAGTAGATGTTGGTGCTGAGGATGAAGAATTGGTGGTGGTGAAGCAGGGAGGAGCCGCAGTCATGGAAAGAGATGAAATCAACGAAATCAAACAACGGTGAGCTGTAGTATTGAAGCAAGAATGAAGGATGGTTGCGACTTCTGAAACTAGTCACCCAGGTAGGGAAGGAGAGCGTGAGAGAAAACACCGGGACCGAGCTCTGTAGATTTAAGGCGGCGGCGGTGACCTCGTGGGTGTGGATTGCGGAGGCCGCGAAGTCCACAAAGAAAACCACATTGCTAGGGTTTTATCTTTTTAATTACCGAGTATTGTAATAAAGATTAAAATAATAATTAAAATAAGCCAATAAGGGTTATAAATGACTTTTCACTTGTTTTTAATAGTCATGTAACAGCAAATGATGAAAGGGTGGTAAAATGTTAACATAATAGATTTAAGGGGTGGTTTTCTGCAATTTCAGTTTTAAGGGGTGGTTTTGTGCAAAACAACATATTTAAGGGGTGGTTTTCTGCTATGTTACACGGAAACATAAATGGAAACCGCAAGGGAAACGGAAACAGAAATGGGGAAATGGCAATCCGAATTTTGTAGGAAACGGAAACGTCGAGGAAACACCATTATGAATTATATGTTCATTTAAAGGTCTAAATAAGAGCAAGAAACATATCACCAAGTGATACACATTGAATGCATCATTAAGACTACAAATTAAAATGTTCAATACTGTGATAAACAGTGTCCTTACTCATTAACAGAAATCAATACAGACATGTTAAATATATTAAATGTCTTGCAAACCAACAAAATAAAGTAACTTAGTTTTAAAATAACAACATAATCAAGAACAACACAAAGTAATCAATCCAACATAATCTTATACTTAGTTAACTCTTCCTTAAGTTTTGGCTTATCAGAGAAACTTCTATATGAGGGTTTACCGAAGAGAACTTAGAGGTTGAGAGTACTGAACAGGTGAGAGGAGGGAGAAACGAAAATGGAGGAGAAGTAGGCGATAGGGATAGAAGGAAACGGGAGTTTCAGACGGGAGGAAGAGAAAGTATGACTTGGGGTTTGTTTTTTTTTTATATTTTTTAACTATAAAGTTAGTGGAAACGCCATCTGACAAGTCAGAAACGTTTCCGACGTTTCCGACCAAACGGAAACGGTCAAAGTTTCTGACTTTTTTGGTCAACGAAACGATCAAAGTTTCTGACCTCTCAGAAACGTTTCTGAGGTGTTTCTGCGGAGTTTCGGAGTTTCTCAATATGTAGAAACGCGAAACCGCTATGAAATGGAGTTTCGGGGTATCATAGGTTTTCTGTAGTTTACCCTTATAATTTAGCCAAAAAAATAAATTTAATTTTTAATGCAAGAGTTATTACAGGGTGATCTTCACCGCTAACCATAGTATCTTGTGACGGTGAGTTTAATGATGGATATCCGAATCCACCGTTATATTGTGCGGTGGGTGGGACCATCAAGCCACCGCAACCTGTTACGGTGGCCTAATTAAATTAAATTATTTTAAAAAAAAATTATTTTTTTAAAAAAATTAAATTATTTTTTAATAAAAAAAATATACCCACCGCAACTTGATACGGTGGGTGAAATTACAATTCTAAAAAAATTTAATTTAATTTTAAAAAAAAAGTCAAAAAAAATACACAGTCCGACATGCAAATTTTATTTTATTTTAATTAAAATTTAATTAAAAAAAAATTACACAGGGCCTAAAAAAAATAATTTAATTTAAAATAAAATTTATTTTTTAAAATTTTATTTTATTAAAAAATTAATTTTTAATATAATGTAGGAAAATTTTTATTTGGAAAAAAATACCTTGTCGAGTCTTAGGCCCGACAGACAAATTTTTTTAAAAAAATTTAAATAAAATTTTATTTATTAAAAATAAATAAAATTAAATTCATTGTAGTTTTAAATTAAATTAAAATAAATATATTTTATTTTTAAAAAAATCATTGTGAATAATTTTTTTTTTAAAAAAAATAATTTACCTTTTTCAATTCATTGTAATTTATTTAATGAAAATTAAAGTTGTAATTTATTTTATGAAAATTAAAGTTGTAATTTTTTTTAAAGTAAGTTGTGATAGAAAAACGTGTTTACGAAGTGATAACAAGAAAAAACACTTCTGAGAACGAGTTATAACTGAAAAAATAGACATACAATCTAACAAAGTACAAAACTACAAAGATACGAATGAGTCATAGAAAAAAAACATGTACTTGCGAGAAAACCAACGATGCTGACTTGGGCCGTAGTATTTATTTTGGGTGGCTCTCCATTCTGGGTGCACTTGTTGCAAGGCTTCCTTACCAATTTGGGTCTCAAGAAGCACACGTAATTCCTCTTTTGATTAGAGCACCTACATTATTATATCAATCAATTGGAGGTTCAGCTTCTCTAAGCTGAATCTTCATAGATATGCCTCAAGCCAATGAAAGCACCTAATCAACCCTTTATAGGAGAGATTACAACATTTCTCCTCCTGAATGTCAAGGGGACTCCGTAGGACCACCATTCCACCTCTAATTTACCACTAAAATTATCTCTCGTTATCAGCACGAGATCTAAAAACCAACTGAGTTTTTCAGATCTGAAGGTAAGCCCGCAGGCAGCTCATAATATAAGTAAAGGAAGTTCCATGACTCGATTGACTCAGGACGGGACCCGATGGGACTGGGCCGTCCTATGACCCTAGCAAAGACTCTAGTTACTTCACAGATAACGGCCGTCCTCTTGCAAGGACATATAGCAATCATATGATTTTCATTTTAGCTCCTAAGCGTGATTCTAAGTCGTATGGTGCATGGACACTAGCCTACTATATAACACCCAGTGCATAGAGCGCCCATCATGAGTAAGTCCAAAGAACTTACCTACGACTCTTTGTGGCAAGAAAACCTCGGTTGATCATCATAAGAATCAAGGAAGACAACCCCAAAAACACCTTACTTTTGACTCAAAATGACATCAAGAACTACCTTCCAATACTCAATCAGACAACCTTCATATACATACATGAGTTTATGACGCAATGTGTTTACCAACCCGATTCCCATGAAAGATACTGACATCCGGGAGAAAGACTCGATAGAACCATCAAAGGGTTAACAAACATAGTAGAATGGGCTATTTCACACAAGCTGGGTTGACCACATAGAATTAAGGGTACTCCCACTATCTCGTTTGTACAGATCAGTCGATACACATTTAATTGTTAGGCATACCAATCAGACTTTAGCATATCAAGCACTCAACATAGTATTAGTCAATGACAATTATAATGAACTCCTTCGAGGGAGATCGTACTCAGCCTCAATATATAAAGCACATCAAGCTATCTAATGTCGCTCTTCAAGGAGCGACTGACCGGAGGGGCAAAAACCTCGCGATCCTACCTAACTCGCCACTCCAACCACCTTGGTGCAAATTCCTTGGAGTCTTCTGAACCCTCTGTAAAGAGCAAGCTAGTATTTTGCATACCGTTCCCAACTACACCCAATAGGGGTGGTCTAGCGCCTTTACTACCCACGCGTGTCCCCGTTTGGTCGATTTTCCTCATTTATTACAAGTCGAGTTCATTACTTAGTCCAATTTTGGTTAGGCATATTAAGTTCATTTTGCCCCTTTAAATCCTTTTCAAAAAGTCCTTAAAACTCGTGGGCAGTTTTCACAACATACACTCGACCCTTGTGTACCCGAATTGCACAACCTGTGCTCTGATACCATCTTTGTAATGGCCCAGAATTATGATTTCCGGGTTACGTTTCAAGGGATAAAACCCCTTGTTCGGATCTTGCAATCCAGGTACGGGTTGAGTTTTAAAACAAAATATTTGTACTAAAAGAAGGGATTTCGAACCCTTAAAGATCGCGGATCCATTGGGGACCATATACCTGCCTTAGTCTAATCGTGAAATCGAGCGAAAGCAAAAATAAAGTTGAGTTTAAATACAATCCGAAAAGGAGTATAAAAGAGAGGAAGTGTGGTGGTCTCTCAACCTCTCGATCTAACGCCAAAGGAAACCACCAAAACCGCTATCGTCATCCCACTAGCCAACATTTTTAGTAAAACCCGGTCGGTATCGGTCATTTTTTCGCCGGATCGGAAAATGTGTGTGGTGGTGGCGTTGGGAACCAGGAGGACGAGAGGAGGAGGGAGATGGAAGTGAGTGGAGCAGGGTGGAGTAAGTGGTATAAAAGGGAGGGAGTGAAAAGCTAAAGAGGGAGATAGCTAGTAATTCAATTGGAAAAGTGAACATATACTACCCGCTTGCAATATTTAAAAGATGAACACCTCTCCTACAATGTTTTCCGTATGCTCAAAAGATGGAAATTGCGAAGCCATAATCTTCCTGATTTGATCACTACGTATTTCAGCTCAAGGAAGAAGATCTCTTCAAAATTTTCGCTTTATGGTTAGTACAAAATATATATAATAATATTCAGAAACCATACTTAGATAATAAAATACATATAATATGGGTTTTGAATTTCATCAATACAGCTTTAGCTTCAAAACCTTTGACACAAGCTATGAGTCAAAGCCTTTGAAACCATTTCCGATTTTCATCAAGGGAGTGGAGTTATCAATCTCCCCCTTGATGAAAGACAAAACCTGTGCATCCCTGTAACTTAGTCAAGCAAATATATCATAAGGCAAAGTCGGACTAAGTACCTGTAGGGGTTAGACAAATGTTGGATCATATAAGTTCAAAAGCCAATGATAAAAACATCCAACAAAATAAGGCAAAATTAGGTCTTCCAAGAACCTATAGTTCAAAGTAGTTTTAAATTCTAACGTCTAACCATCTCCCCCTTTTTGTCTTTCAACAAAGGGAGGAATATGAAAACAGTCACCAAAAGAATTTCAAAATTTAAACCAAGAGTCGTTCGAATCTTAACGATTAAGGCAAGAGATGTTTATCCGATTTAAAAAATTTCCACAAATAAAAATGTAGTCGGATAATATTCAATAAAAAGATTTTCTAGAAAATAAAATAGGTAACAATAAAGTAAAGATATTTAAAATTCCTTTTTTAAAAAAAATTTTGATCAAATATTTAAAAAGATACCAACCAAATATATGATCTGTTATATGTGATCTACTGTTCAGTTCACAACCTTTGAAATGAGGTTCAAGGATCTTGACACTGAGTAGAAGTTTTCTTTCGTAAGGGGAAAGCTCCCCCTACGAAAGTGCATCCCTGTTAAGCATTCCGATCTCACGTCGAATGAAGGTGAACCTGTCCTCTGCCAATGGCTTAGTGAATGTAAATGCTCGGATTTTACAATTTTAATTTTCGGATAAAGGAAATTAAAAATGAAATTTAATCGTATTTAATTCGGATATTTCAAGTAAAACTCAATCCAAATTTAAATAAATCGAACTTGAAATTCTTAAAGCGAATTCTGGCTGAATTTTAACTAAAAAAAAAAAAATCGATTCCATCCTTCACCTCGACATTCAAACTTGAAATGAAATTCTCGTCTTTTCCTCTCATCCTTATCCAAAAATTCAACCATGATTTCCCATATTTTGAGGTTAAAATTAAAAATGAAGGTAAGTACTTGCCTATTCCCTTTTTCTCCATCTAGCTTAACACCTACAAGTCACTTTTCTATTTCCCTTCTTCACACCCCCTTCATTTGGCATTAAGATAAACCTTGCTGATGGATCTCCTTTGACCACGCCAGAGTTCCAGGAATCCCCCCCCCCCCCACACACACACACACATTTTTTTTAATTAAATCCAAACACAAACCCAGAAAATCACCCTTGCAACCTCCATTTGAAACCCTCTCCTCCCCATTGAGCACTGTCGAGGTCCCTGAGCTCCAAAGCTCCCACCGTCTGACGCCAGCAGCACCGGCAACACCCCCCATAACCTCCATTCTTTCCCGAGCCCTGTTTCACCTTCCCAAAACCAGCCGAGCACCCCATCTCTTTCCTTCTCCGAGCTCGTGCAACAACAACTCATAGCACCACCTCTGAGCTCCGACGCCTGAGACGGAGTCCAAGCCGAGCTGGGCATCCCGGAGCCAGCATCGCCGACGCCATCCCCGAGCGCCTTCTTTCCCTGTTTTCCGGTAAGCTCCCTTCCACCTTCGATCGAAAATCCTAACCAAGTTTCCTCCTTTCTCACTCTCACCTTCAATATAGGCCAAGAAACACGCAGATCCGCCTCCGAAGAAGCCCAGCGCGACTCCGAGGAGCTCGAATCGAACTCCGACGACCTTCGAACCCTCTCGGTGAGACCCCCTTCCTCCTCCTTATTCCTTTCCCTTCCCTGCGTGTGCGCCGGAGTGGTCAGGCCAGGTGGCCGGAGCCCAGCTCCACCGTCGCCGGAGATCCCCTTCTTCCTTTCCTCCGTCGTTTTCCGGGCACAAGGGGCTCTGCTCCTTTCTTCTTTCCATCGGCAGAATGGGGAAGAAGAGTGAATGTGGGGCCCTCCTTTCATTTGCCACATCATTGCCAACTCACCTGGGCCCCAATCTTTTGTTAAAAAATCTCCAGCTCGTTTTTATGAAAGAATGAAATGAAATTGCCCTTGGGCCTAATTCAACTGGGCCGAGTTTGGTATTTTAAAAAGGGAATGGGTTGTTGGGCCTAATTTTCTTCAGATGAACCAAACTTGCCTTTGGGCTTATTTAACCATAAGGGCTTGGTTTGGGTTGGGTAAAACAAAGGGCCGGTTTGGGGTTTTACAAAACAAGAGGGTGGTTTTTGGTAATTTAAATAAAGTAGGGTTGGGTTGGTAATTTAAGAGGGGATGTTTTATTTAAATGAAAATGGTTGAGTTTTAAGGAATTAGAGAATATTTTATAAAGGTGTTTAAAAGAAAATGGTGTTAGAAGTAGTATGTAATATTGTTAGGATTAAAATATAAAATGTTGTTTTGAGATTTAAGATATAATATTGTGGTGATTTATTATGTGTGGTTAAATGTTATATGATTATGTTGAAGATTACAATTATATGCTAACTAAGATTGTGAGATGATAGCATGCAAATTGGTTAAGTATGAATTGGAATTATCTTAAGTTGGTGAATTGGAGAATTATAATGAGCATGGTTGTGAGAAGTTGAGATGATAGATTATGAGATAAGGTTGATAATATGGAAATGATGATGTGACGGTTATTATGTTAAGTTGTGAAGTTGTGTGTGTGATAATTCTATGCTTTGTGTGCCTTAGAGATAGACTCATTGATGTGCTTATACTTGTTAGGTGACCATCTGTGACGTGTCGGATTTCGTATTGCCTGGTTGATTGTCTTTTGCTGTTCTGCGATACCAGGTAAGTCTCTTCGGAGCTTACTCAGATTGAATAGAGCTATTCCCTGCTCTAGGTGTTGCATTCATGATCAGCATGCCATGTAGTACCATGCTAGGTTGCATTGATCGTTGAGCATTCTATTTCTCTATGTGTATGTAAACAGAACGGCCGTTATCTGTGAAGTAACTAGAGTCATTGCTAGGGTCATAGGGTAGCCCAGCCTCATCGGGTACCCTGAGTCAATCGAGTCATGAACTTCCTTATATTATGATATGCCTGCGGGCTTTATTGTGGAGCGGGTTAGGCATGCGTGCCGCCCAATTATGAATGAATGCATTCACGAGCTGGCCAGTCTCCACCTATCGGAAGGGGTGGAGGTAGGAGAGGGATATACCACTTGGTATTCTGTGCTAAGGCCTTATTATTATTATGCACTTGATCTTAGGAGCATGTTAGTGCGTTAATATTCCGCCATGCATCTAGAAGTATCTTTATTAGGAATAGCGTATATGTGTGCTTATGGTTGGGATGCAGAGTTAAGTGGGCATCGATCTGATCCCGCCCCATATCAATTTTTTTTAGGTATTATTTATGTTCATCCTATCGGTGCTGTTTGCTTATTGCGCGGGTCATTTTGTCGGCGGAGAGTGAACGCTGGAGTTATAGACTTCACCAGACTCTGATTACATTTTTGGATTTTCACTTTAGACTCCGTTTTGACCCGGCTCTGCCGTGGCACCCTCTTGTATTACACTTATTTCCGCTAGTCGCACTATTTTTGATTTTCACGCTTAGACTTACGACAGTTACAAGGGACTTCCCCGGGGATTCCAGCGATCCCTTCGATTTTGGGTACGAAATCCCCCTTTGAAAACATTAAAGTAGGTTTCGAAACCTTCAACCTGTACTCGGGGCGCAAGGTCCTAACGAGGGGTTTTATCCCTCGAAACGTAACCTGTGAATCATAATCCTGGGCCGTTACAGTGAAAATGTCAGCCCATTGATAATTAGTTGAAATAAAAGATATGGACACATCACTCTTTTCGACATGGTCTCTAATGAAATGATGTCTTACATCAATATGTTTGGTCCTTGAATCCTGAACGAGATTATTTGTAATAGAGATGGCACTTGTGTTGTCACACTTAATGGGAATGTCTTTGAGGTCGATGCCAAGATCTCACATTTGTTGAGCTATCCAAAGGATTTGGGAGCAACATGCTCCAGCTTTCCTTTTGTCTTGATAAAAAGAGTTTTGTCGATCAACCCCTTTTTAAAATCATTTTCTAAAAGATATTTTGACAAGTGCTCATACCAAGCTCTTGGGGCTTGTTTCAAACCATATAGCGCTTTGTCTAGTTTGTAAACATGATTAGGAAATTCCGAACTTTCAAAACCTGGGGGTTGAGCCACATAAACTTCTTCTTCTAAGAAACCATTAAGAAATTCACACTTGACATCCATTTGATATAATTTTATGCCCATAAAAGATGCAAATGCTAATAAAATGCGAATGGCTTCAAGCCTGGCTACGGGAGCAAAAGTCTCCTCGTAGTCGATACCTTCCTTTTGATTGTAGCCTTGAGCAACAAGCCTTGCTTTGTTCCTCACGATCTTACCATTCTCATCTAGCTTGTTCCGAAATACCCAACGTGTGCCAATGATTGATTGATGCTTTGGCCTAGGCTTTAAGGTCCAGACTTTGTTCCTTTCAAATTCGTTAATCTCACTTTGCATAGCAATGATCCATTCTGGCTCTTGAAGGGCCTCATCTACCTTCTTTGGTTCTACAAGTGAAACAAACGCGTGAAAAGCACAGAGATCTTTAAATTTAGAACGAGTTTGAACACTAGATGTACGGTCAGAGATGATATCCTTTAATGAGTGTGATGAAGAGTATTTGAACTTTATCTTGCTAGTCTCAACTCCCTGGTTCGTCACATCAACATGATTGATTTGTGGTACATCTGACTCCATGGATATGTTGGGCTCAGTTACAGTAGTTTCTGAAGTCTCAACACTTTTGGATTGGTCGCCAAGGGCATTGGACTGCGCTTCAAGACCTTGGGCTAATTCCTCAGTATTAAGAATTTGATCCTGCATGTTCCTCTTCTCTGTGTTCTTATTAGCAATATCATCACCATCCTCATTCTCTGTATGGATGTTAAGATCTAAATCTGCAACACTTTCACTTAAAGAACCGTCATTGCATTCATCAAATATAACATGAATACTTTCCTCAACCATCTGGGTCCTTTTGTTGAAGATTCTATATGCTTTGCTACTTGTGAAGTGGCCAAGAAATATACCTTCATCACTACACGCATCAAATTTCCCAAGGTTATCTTTTCTATTGTTATGAACAAAACAACAAGCATGTACTTTTTATCATTGGGAGATTTGAATCGCATAGGACCACATAAATCCATATGTAAAAGTTAAAGGGGTCTGGAATTACTTACAACCTTCTTGGGTTTGAAAGAGCTACGTGTTTGTTTACCCCGTGTGCATGCTTTGCACATATTAATACCTTTGAAGTCAATCTCAGGTAGTCCTCTTACAAGCCCTTTGGACACATGCTTCTGTAGTGTATGTGGGCTTACATGACCGAGTCTCCTGTGCCAGAGCTTTGGATCGCCATTCAAAGCCTTTAGGCAGGTTAAGTTTCCTTATGCCACTTGCTCAGCATTCACGACATAGATGTTGTTATAGCGATATGAAATTAGAACTATTTCACTTGTATTTTCTCTGCACACTAAACATCTTTTCTTGTTAAATCCAACATCATTACCATTATCACATAGTTGAGAAACACTAAGCAGATTATACTTCAAACCATCAACAAGATAAACATTTTTAATACAGTGGTTAAGATCACTCCCAACACTACCAATACCAACAATGTCACACTTTCCTTTGTCACCAAGAGTGATTGTTCCAGTGGATTGCTCCTTTATTTCATGGAAGAGAGACCTCTTCCCACTCATATGTCTAGAGCATCCACTATCAATAATCCATTTTTTCTCTTTCACCTTGGTGATCTTTTGGCAAAACAAAACTCAACCTTTGTGGCTAGATCAATAAGAAAATTTAGATCCTTTATTGGGATAAACCATATTTGGTAAAATAGTGCCTTTGGGGACCCAAACTTGCATTATCCGTTCTTTTCTTAAGTGAACAGGAAATGTATTGTGAATAATATGTGGATCCTTTCTTCTCTAGGGGCAGGTCTCTCTTACATGTCCCTTTCTTGCACAGTGGTGACATATAGGAGAGGTTCTGCTTCCTTTTTCCTTCACAAAAGTGGTAATGTGTTGCTTCTTTAAAAACCTCGGGTTGTAGCCAATACCACTTTTGTTTAGAGAACTTTGTTGCTCACCTAACATCCTATCAAGAGTGCCCTTGGACTTGGTAAAACTTATGAGGGATGTCTGTTGGTCTTGAATCTTCTTATTCAGGGAGATCTTTTCGCTCTCTTAGTCACGATGTTCACTTCTTAGAGACGAGAGATCTTGCTTGAGTTCAGATTTCTCTGAGTCAAGAGTCTTGACTTTAATGTCAAGACCCGAATAAGAGGTTTCAAGACTTTTGACCCTCATTGACAGTTCTTCAATAGTTCTTTCCTAGTCCACGGTTTTCTTAATAAGAGTGTTGGTTTGGGCAATAAGTTTCTCTTAATTGGCGATCATATTAGAAAGGAATTCCGATAGTACCTCTTTTGGACTTTCCATAAGTTCTCTTACAGTTACCTCAAGCTGCTCATCGTGGGATTCATCTCCTGATGCCAAGAAGACAAATGTTGGCCTTCTCATCATCGGAGTCTGAGTCACCTGAGTCAAAATCACTCCAAGCTGCCACAATGGCTTTCTTTTTCCATTTATCACCTTTCTTGAACTGGCTCTTCTTCTTTTGAGGGCAATCTTTCACTAGATGGTCTGTTTCACCACATTCAAAACAAGACAAATGTTTAGTCTTCTTGTCATATTTGTTGTATTGAGACTTACCTCGAAATTTAGAAGACTCTGATCCATCTTTGTTGTTGAATTGCTTATTCATCTTGAGGATTCGAGAAAGACCCCTTGTAATGAGATCAAAGGGATCATCCTCATCATTATCCTCATCTTCAGAATCAGACACAACTTTGGGCTCATCCTTCTTAGACTTGAGTGCCAAGTTCTTAGTGCTTGTTGGGATTTCTCCATCGTCTTCATTGAGAACCATCTCATGTGTGTTCAACTTCCCAAGCAAGTCATCAAGGGGTAGAGTGGTGAGATTATGGGCTTCTTCTATGGCTGTCACTTTAGGGCTCCATTTGTCTTTTGAGAGGCACCTCAATATATTCCTTACTTTCTCAACATTCTCAAAGGTCTTACCAAGAGAGTCAAGGTTTTTCGTAATTTCCGTGAATCGTGTGAACATGGATTTAATAGAATCACCAGGCTTCATTTTGAAAAGTTCATACTTTCGAAGGAAGATACTGATCTTGGTGTCTTTCACTTGACTAGTTCCTTCGTAGGTGACAACCAGCTTGTCCCAAATCTCTTTAGCCGACCTACAAGATGAAATACAGTTAAACTCAACAGTACTAAGACCACAATATAGTAAGTTAATGGCCTTATAGTTTTGGAAACGAGTTCAAGATCTGCTTGGATGTATTCGGCTTCAGTCTTCGCGACTTTGCTTCCATTTGGTCCGTCTTTCACAGGAATCTTTGGACCATTCTCTATAATGTTCCAAAGTTCAAGATCTTGATCTATAATGAACATTTTCATCAAGGACCTCCAGTGGACGAAGTTGTTTCCCACAAAGAGCGGTGGTCTACTGGTAGACCTCCCTTGTGCAAATCCTCCGCTTGCTTCACCAAACATGATCAAAACTCACAAGATTGTTAGATCAAAAGCAGTGAGTAAGGCTCTGATACCAATTGAATGTTCGATAATGTATAACAAAGTAGAATAAAGATACTCTAGAAAGGGGGTTGAATAGAGTATGCCAACTTTTCGCTGTCAATCTCAAGACTTTTGAAACGCTTGCAAAATCCTTTGAGAGTAAACTCAATTATTTCGATTGGGAAACCTGAATCACAATAAAGTTATACAATTCGAAACAAGTGCGGAAATATTGGTAAAGCAATAAGTAAAGAACACGATGAATTGTTAACGAGTTTCGGCTTCTTTAAGGCTTACTCTCCGCCTAGGGTTCTTCCACAACCCTAGGATTCAACAGGCTTTATTGATTCACAAAACTTAGGATCCTAATAGATCACCGGGAAGCCTCTCTCCTATACAATTGCAATCGAGTCAACTCACGTTCCTTTGGAGTCCTAGACCAATCTAGAAGAGCCCCACCTCTCTCAGCTATCTAGTACAATCCTCTTACACTCGCGAATCAATTGCCTAGTGCACACTTCCCGAGTTATAAACTCTCGAGTATAACACTCTCTCAGAATATATCTTATAAGCTCACTGTGCAACTCTCAAATGCTTTGAAACAAAATATAAGACTCTTAAGAACAAGCAGAGAGAACACGCTGAAGAGAGATCGTAAACTTGAGGGTTGAGTGTGCAATGTAGAGCGTCGATATTCGTAAGTGTCCGCCAGTCCTCTCTCTCTTCTTCATCTCCTTTTATACTTGATAAAATCGGCGTCGTTTGAAGGGAGAATGTTTGCCTAACGGCTACTACAGATCATGTCCAAGGATGGATCTTCGCAATCTTCTAAAGATGGAAACTGCGAAGCCATAATCTTCCTTATTTGATCTCTACATATTTCAGCTCAAGGAAGGAGATCTCTTCAAAATCTTCGCTTTATGGTTAGTACAAAATATATATAATAATATTCGGAAACCATACATAGATAATAAAATACATACAATACGGGTTTTGAATTTCATCAATACATCTTTAGCTTCAAGACCTTTGACACAAGCTATGTGTCAAAGCCTTTGAAACCATTTCCGATTTTCATCAAGGGAGTGGAGTTATCACTCACAATAGCTAAAGCTTCAAATACATAGTTGCTACTATATACATATCATCATTGTTCTTGTTTTCACAAGTCATGAGACTAACATACATGTATACATAGTCTTGTCCAATCCATCTTTGGAGTGTAGATGCATGTAGCTACCTACTATACTATGCACACCTTTACATTCAAAAATCTTAGTTAATTCCATTTTTGAGTTTGCATGACTATATGAATATATGCATGATAATTAATTAAAATGAAAGTGTTAACTCCTTGCTAATTCGTAATTCAACAACCAAATTAATTGTTACTTTCGTATTGAACTTTTATATGTCTCACTTTTGAATTGATCTTGCCATACAAATATTAGAAATGATGATTTCCTACCAACTACACTATTAACACTATACATGATTTGAAATTGCATTGCATATATCTATATATTTGATGTTTGTACGTGTGTATATATGTCACATAATACATATTCATTCATGAAGTATTAATATTCACATCTAATTTTATACATTAACTAATTATATATGTGATATTAATTAACATGATTTTATGTGTAGTGCTATTATGGCAAACATCACCAAAAGAGAATTCGATATTCTGGACCTGTCAGGGGACAAGTACCTCGAATGGAGGTTGGATGCCTTGACCCACTTGAAGGCTAATGGTCTGGAAGATACCGTCAAAGAAAATAACACCACCACCACAAGAAAAGGCCAAGACCATTGTCTTCCTTCGCCACCATATACATGAAAACTTAAAGTCTGAGTATTTATTGGTGGAAGATCTGAAGGAATTATGGGAGAATTTAGCCGAACGGTACGGCAATCAAGTGAATATATTACTCCAAATGGAAATATATGAATGAAACTCTTTACGAGTTCAAGATTTCAAAAATATCAGGGAGTATAACTCTGCTGTGTTTTGAATCACATCAAAGCTGAAATTATGTGGCCATGAAATTACCGAGGAGCAAATGATGGAGAAGACATTTTCATCAATGCATGCATCTAATGTGCTGTTACAGCTGCAATACAGGCAGTGTGGCTTTAAAAAGTACTCTGATCTGATTAATGTGATGTTTGTGGCGGAGAAAAATAATGAACTCCTGATAAGGAACCACAACATGAGACCTCCAGGTGCGGCACCATACCCTGAAGTGAATGTTGTGAATGTTATGAATGCCAACGCAAAAAAAGGTGATGGCCGTAAGAAATCGTGGGGTTACAAGAAATGGAAAGGTCGTGGCAATGACCGCAAACAAGCCTATGAGAAAGGTAACTTCTCCCAAAAACATGGTCATCTTGGAGAATCCTTCTCCAAGGGGATGAAGCAAAAGGTCCACAGGGGTCCAACAAGAACCCCAAACAAACCCAAGTCTCAATGTTATCGATGTGGGATGACTGGCCATTGGGCCAAAGTATGCCGTACAGCTAACCACTTGTGTGAGCTGTATCAAGCTTCCCAGAAAGAAAAGGGAAAGGAGGTGGAAGCAAACTTTGCTACTAACAATGCTTCACGAATTCCCACTCTTGATCTCGAAGACATGTTTGCAAACAATGTCGAGACTGGTGATGGATTTCCCTATGATGAAGGCACTAATTTCAAATTTTCTATGTTTCTAATAAGTTGAATGTTTATTTGTCTAAGTATTATGAAGTGTCCTTGTATAATAGCAGTGTAATTTCAATTTCCTTGTCCGAGTCCTATGAAGTGTCCTTGTATGATATTAGTGTAACTTTAATCGACCATGTAATATAATGCTTGTATTAACTCTGTGTTTTCTTAATTTCTGAAGTTATGAATTCATCTGGAGTTAATCATAAAGAGCAATGTCTAGTGGATAGTGCCACAACCCACACCATCCTGAAAAACAAAGAGTACTTCACTCAGTTGACAGTCTATGAAGGAAATGTCAACACAATATCAGGTGTGGCAAAGTTGATCGAAGGATCAGGAAAAGCTTGCCTCTTGCTTCTAAAAGGGACAAAGTTGATAATAAAAGATGCGCTATACTCAAGGAAGTCACAGAGAAATCTATTAAGCTTCAAAGATGTGCATCAAAATGGGTTTCATATTGAAACCATGAATGAAAATGAAAATGAGTACTTGTGCTTGACTGCGCATGTATCCGGAAAAAGGGAAGTGGTAGAAAAGTTACCAGCTTATTCCTCTGGACTATATTTTACTCATATAAGTCCATTTGAGATCAATATGGTGTATAGGAGAAGTCCAGACGGCCATAAAATGTTTAACATGTGGCATGACCGATTGGCTCATCCAGGTACAACAATGATGCATATAATCATTGAGAATTCACTTGGTCATGCATTAAAGGACAAGAGGAGCCTACAGATAAGTGATCTCAATTGTACTGCTTGTTCGTTGGGCAAACTGATCATTAGGCCCTCGAAAAATAAAATAGCAGTTGAAGCTCCTACATTTTTAGAAAAAAATCAAGGAGATATATGTGGGCCAATTGCGCCACCATGTGGACCATTTCGCTACTTTATGGTGCTAATAGACACATCAACACGCTGGTCACATGTAAGCTTATTGTCAACAAGAAATGTTGCATTTTCTAAGCTCCTTGCTCAAATCATACGATTAAGAGCACAATTTTCGGATTATGCAATAAAGAAAATCCGACTAGATAATGTAGGAGAATTCACATCCCAAGCATTTAATGACTATTGTATGTCAATTGGGATTACAGTGGAGCATCCAGTGGCACATGTACATACACAAAATGGTCTTGCAGAATCGTTAATCAAACGATTACAATTAATTGCCAGACCATTGCTGATGAAATCTAAGTTACCGTCATCGGCTTGGGGACATGATGTACGTATTACATGTTGCAGCACTGATTCGGTTGAGACCAACTGCATACCATAAATACTCTCCAATGCAACTTGTATCCGGTAAGGAACCAAATATATCACATCTGAAGGTTTTTGGATGTGCAGTGTATGTTCCAATTGCTCCACCACAACGAACAAAGATGGGTCCTCAAAGGAGATTGGGAATATATGTTGGCTTTGAATCCCCCTCGATTATTAAATATCTTGAGCCAACAACAGGTGACTTATTTACAACAAGGTTTGTTGATTGTCACTTTGATGAAAATACATTCCCAACTCTAGGGGGAGAAAAGAATAAAATGGACCCTAATAAAGGTGAGATCACATGGGATGTTATGTCTTTATCATCCTTGATCCTCGAACGAAAGTATGTGAACAAGAGGTAAAAAAGATAATTCATTTACAAGGCATAGCTAATCAGTTGCATGATGCATTTACTGATATAGCAAAAGCGACGAAATCACATATACCTGCTGTAAATGCCCCTGCGAGAATTGATGTTTCGACGAATTTAATTATATGAAGTAAAATGTAATGCAATTAAAGTCTTTGGATTATATGGTGGAATATAATGTAATTTAAGTCTTTGCATTCTATGATGCAATATATAATATAATTAAAGTGTTTACCTCTTAGAATTTAATGAAATGAAAAACAAATGGTGATGAAACATCATGATACAATATATAAGTTATGTTGGATTAATCTTTGTATTTAATTCAATTGATAATTGTGTTGATCTATTAATCAATCATAAGTGTATTACCCAATTTACCCAATATTATATTTCATTCTTGTGCTTGAAAATCCGAAGTTCTATATCATTTTCAAAATAACCGAAAACTCGACATTAAGGATACCATACAAGTGTAATGACTTTATCAACAACAATATTTGTATTCTTTGAAATTATGTCATAAATACTCCTAACTTAGTATCATATAGAATGATTTCATAGCGGATCCACCAAATAACAGAAATGTTTAAGGTATTGTGTTGAACTTTACACTTTCTTATTACCCGAATGGTAGAGATTTAATAGGTAAATTTTTTTTGTAAAAATAATATTTATATAAAGTGTAGTACTAGATTTTGTATATGATAAAAATTTATAAGTATGGATTGACATGAAAAAACTGAACGATAGAGATTAAAGAGATTATGTAGTTTCTAATTGTACTTGTTCTTGTCCCACATGAAAGGGGGAAGGATGCTAAGCCTATAAAAGAAAGCAAAGGTTGGGAGGAAGGGTGCTAAGTAGACCTGTCAAACGGGTCATTCGGATCGGGTCACTTCGGGTTTCGGGTAAAACGGGTCTCGGGTAAAACGGGTCTCGGGTAAAACGGGTTTCGGGTTTTTCGGGTTGACTCGAACTCGGGTTTGACCGGGTTTCGGGTTGATTTCGGGTTTGTCAATTTTTTCTTTTTTAAATTAAAAAAATCATGATTTGATAATTTTGTGATAAATTTTAATTATATAAAAAAAATTAATTATATATAATTATAAATCAACCGGGTCAATCGGGTCAAAATTACAAGGTCAATCGGGTCACCGGGTCGAAACCCAGATTACCCGAAAAAATTCGGGTTTTTCGGGTTCGGGTGGAAAAAAAAAATTCAGGACAAAATTTCCGGTTTCGGGTCGGAAATTTTTCAGGTCGGGTCATCGGGTCGAGTTGTGTTTTGACAGGTCTAGTGCTAAGCCTATAAAAGAAAGCAAAGGTTGAGTAAGATTTTCAAAACATGCAATGCATGAGAATTTATATATTATGAAGTATGAATAAAATAAAATTTATAATAATTTTAATATAAATTCTAGTTTTTTTTTAAAACTATCAACCCTGTACCTGGGTATTCCCTAATGAAAAAATTATCAACCCTATAAATCTTACTCCATCCGCCCAAAAATACATGGACTTTTACTGTTCATGCACGTTTTTTTAGGAGCTAAAAACTATATAAAATATTAACTTTTTATTAAATTTTTTTAATAATTACAAACTTATTATCAATAAGTTTGTAATTATTAAAAAAAAATAATAAAAAAGTTAATATTTTATATAGTTTTTACCTTCTTAAAAATGTGTGCGTGAATAGTAAAGGCAATGTATTTTGGACGGAGGTAGTATTGAAATGAAATATAATTCTAAATTTGGACTTTCATTCTATGCCTTAAACATAGAATGGAAAAAACATTTTTTTTATTAGTAGGTAAGAAATTGAAATACGAGATAACAAGTCGTCTGCTTAAAATTGGAGAGTTTTAAAAATTAGAGTTTAAGACACTCGTAAATTACTTGCGATCATTTTCCAAGCAAGAGTCGAGTAGGCTTGTCAACCAAAATTTGCGATCATTTTCCAAGCAAGAGTCGAGCAGGCTTGTCAACCAAAATTAGTGAAAGACTATGCAAAGATCCGAGAGTAATGGTAGATGAAGCAAGAGTCGAGTAGGCTTGTCAACCAAAACTAGTGAAAGACTGTGCAAAGATCCGAGAGTAATGGTAGATGCTTTATTGTATGGATTATATTATAGCTTCCTAAATGGTAGTCCAATGCAAAATGTTCATCAATCACCCGGTAATGATCAAGCCATAGTGCATAATGAGTGATTAATGATGGAAAAGAACTAGTACAATGCAAATGCGACTTCCAAGTGATAAAAAGAGGCAAAACTCAAGAAGATTTTATCCCATAGATTACATGCCACGTTCAAAACAACTACCTTGTAGCCTAATCAAATTCCTGATCTACAATGTGGAGACGAGGTATGTTTACCATACCATTCATTGCTCATTTAAGCGTAACTAATTTTCTTGGTGCAATAGAGATCCTGGTTTTTGGAATGTACCTAATGCTCAAGGTGGAAGACATATTCTGTTAGGCGCTGCAGTTTGGTCTGGTCCAGTTTCTGCTCTGTGATGATAGACTGCTTCTTCACAATCAGCATACTAGAAGCCGAGTCCAGTGCCCAACCCTGCTGCAAACAATCTAAATACCAACAAATGTTATGAACCGCTGACTAGAAGATGTGAAAATAGACAAGGCCCTTAACTTTGTTCTTATAGCCATGGTGGTAGGATAATTCAATAGTAGGAATAAGATAATGGAATCATGAGCCACATTTCAAACAAATCATCACAATGAAGCACATCAATATATAAGAGGATATGAACATTTTCATTGACTTTCACAGAAGCGTAAAAATATTGCAAAATCAAAACAATGTGTACACTGCAAGCAGCAGGGAGGGTAAAACCTTGCAATTCTGCTTGATGCTTATTCAGTTTCACTTGGCCACTTGAAAACTAGCTAAATGTGTTAAAAGTATAAGCACTTTAAATCAAATAAACAAGGCAAGGAAGATGGAAGGTCAAATAATCTCAACCGTCAACAAAGATTATAAATTCCACAAATTCCACGGCAAAGGACTGAAAGGAGAAAGAAACATAAAAAAAAAACAAGGATAAAGCAACTGAGGAATTATGGATATTACATTTTGTAGCCTCGTCCTCGCTCATTCCCAAGAAAAGTGCTGCTTCTTTGACATCTATTGTTGAATAAGCAGAAACCAGTAGTTGAAACATCTTTCTCTTGTAAAGATCTGCAAAAAAAAAAAAAAACATATCTAATCATAAACGAAATCCAAATCCTAATCAAACTACTTGATGAGGGAATAAAGGAAACCCCGTAAACAAGGGAAGTTCATTGGAACAAAAGGTGGATCGTGAAATACAGATTTGATAGAACGTTCCAGTAATTTCTACTGAGACACCAAGGGGGACAGCAAAGCATGATGCAGGCAAAATGACTAAACTTTTTATGAAATGAGATTATGACAAACTAACTATAATGAGCTTAATTTTGAAGTATCCCTCCAAAAAAGACAAATGGCAACAGAGTGACTTGTAAAAAGGGCCTGACAGAAAACCACATTGAAAATAAACACTTGAATTGTAAGGTCAACAAAAGATAATGTCCACTCAGTGTCTTCGAAAAAACAGAACTTACAACAAGAGGAAAACATGGAAAATTCCTAATGAGAGCAATGCGTTAAATGTCAATATTCTTCCGGGTCACCAATGGCTTAAAGCAACATCACACCGAACTACCAAAAGGAACTCAATACAATCATTTGATAACTCGAAGATCTGTGAGCTGAGAAATGCCAAGGAACCACACATACATTGCAAAATGTTATTCAATACAATGTGAAATGTCACTATCAGGTAATAGTCAACGTCCCATCCTATGAGGTACATATGGAGGCTTGCAGGTTAAAGAGGTTGAAAATAAACCAAGCAGAATGTCAATATGCAAGTTCGAAGCCTTGGCTCTAGTTGATTTGCTTCCCAGGAGAACAGATTCAAAAGCTGATACCACCATGCAAATATGCCACCCACATAGAATTTTCAAAAGTTTGTACCACCAATCGCAACCATACCTAAAGTTTGTGCTATTATTTGCAATTTGTCTATGAGTAAATTGCAAGCATCAGACAAGCTTGATGCTAATTGCTAAGAAAGAGGACAACTGAACGAAAATTTCAATAAAAACCCCCAGATTATCCAATCTTCCCATAAGAAATTTCCTGCAATAGTCATAGCCTTTTGAAAATAGACGCATCAGAAACAGAAAACAAGGAAACAATACTTAGACAACTCATTCTTCAAATACCTAAGTTATCCTAACTCTCACACGGCACAAGTCAAGACATCAAATACCATATCCAAAAATAATATACTAAACCGGGTAAGAAACTGGCCTGAAAAGGATGAAACTATAGCTTGAACTTCTGGACTCCAATTAAACCCCCGAATGGCTTCATAAACTCCAGCATAATCCCGTGTCCAGAGCTTCTGACCAATTCTCCAAGCAGCCACAACTTCTGGCTGGCTTTCCTTCACAGCAACAGGTATCGCCTTCCACAGAAATCTGGCACTGTTACTGCAACAACACCAACAACAACGCCATCAACAGCAGGGATTTCAATTTCCATACAAGCTAAGCTTTATGATCCAATTCATGCATTCCTGTATTAATAACCAGCAAGCAGTGCAATCCGCAAACATTAACCGAAAATAAAAAGAGATGAAAGGCACATACCTATCATCAGCGTAGATGTGGGCTAGCATATGGATGGAGTAGGGCCAATCAGCCTGAAAAGAGACGCCTTCAGCAGCAACCTAAACAATGGAGGAAAATTAGGGTTTTGGTATCAATCAAGGAGAGAAACACGAAAGGGCGGCGAAAGGGACTTAGGGTTTACATGAAGCAGAAGAGTATCGCAAATACTAGAGAGTTGATCGAATGATTTGGAGGAGATGGCATCGGTGATAGGAGCGAAATTCACGGCCGCGCTCTCAATCGCCATCTTCGTGCGCGAGAGAGGACGGAGAACGAGCGATGCTGCGTGAGGCTGATTAATTAAGGTTAACGGGTCTATTCATAGGATTGCATCTGAGTTGGGTTGATTAAACCGGGTTTCGATATTTTGGGTTTTGTTTTATTACTGATTGGGCCGAAGCCACATGTGGACTTTATATAAAGATGTAATATCAGATCTAGAGTAACATAGAAAATGATCTACTTTTCAATTCAGCTTATTTCATCCTCTTCGATCAACATGGTTGCAAACTAGGGGTGGACACAAATCCCTCAAATCTCGATCTTGTCCCGGTCCCGTCCCGATTCCGGTGGGATTTAGGACAAAATAGCGAATTCCGTCCCGCAAAAATTATGCGGGACGAAACGCGGGACGATCCCGGTGGGATCCCTCAAATCCCGTCCCGTCCCGCATATTATAATAATAATAATAATTTTTATAATAATAATAATATTATAATAGTATAGGATAATAATAATATATTATTAGTATTATTATTTTGAACAAATATTATAATTATAATTATAATCATAATCTTCCATTTATAATAATAATAATAATAATAATAATATCATTATTTGAGCAAATATTATTTATAATTATAATAATAATTTTCCATTTATAATAAAAATTGATTATAATAATATTATTATTATATAATATTATAATATAATTTAATAATAATATTACTTTATAATAAAATTATTATTATTATATTATTATTATTATTATATCATATTATATTTTTTTCTTGTAAAGTATAATTATTTTATAATAATAACAATAAAAATAAGTAATATTATTATTATATTTTTTTAATTTTAACATGGCATTATTATTATTATTATTATTATACTCATTTAGAGCTACAAGAGGCAAATAGCTAAATATAGTATTCTTCCCAACTATCAATCAATAATGAGACAGTATCTGGTGAATCTCGTCTCAATCCCTTTCCGTCCCGATCTAGTAAGATAATGTAGCCAAATATGTTGAACATTATAATTAATTATACAATCATTGTATAAATTTATAATAATATTATAATATTAATATTAATAACAACAATATTATTATTATTATTATTATTATTATTGAATAATATAGTTGAGAATAATACAGTATTCAACATATTATATAAATTAATGAATTATGAAATCATTTTTCACTTTGCAAATTTATATAATATTTTATTATTTTTATTTTCGGGACAAGGCCCGTCCCGTCCCGATCCTGTCCCGTCCAGACACCATCCCGTCCCGAAAAAAAAGTGTCAATCCTATCCCGTAAAAAATTCGCGGGACGAATCCCATCCCATGCCCACCCCTATTGCAAACCATGGTTTCTTTCCAATTCACGTTAAATTCCAAATCATTCTCAACCAATTTCGTTTCCATGTCTTGGGTGTTTTTCCGCATTTTTTTCCCACAAAAAAACAGCTCCAGATCTGTGTTTTTTTCCTTGCCGCTTGAAACTCAGCGGTAGATGATTTTACTCAAATCGATCTAAATACCTACATCCATCCAAGTGATCATCCTGGGATGGTCCTTGTCACACTAGCTTTTGATGGAAAGAATTTCGACGAGTGGCGTCGGTCCGTGTGGATTGCATTATCGACCAAGAACAAAATCGGATTCCTCACAAAAGATATTCATAAGCCAGATCCGGTGTCCCCGGAGCTACGCTCATGAGAGCGGTGTAACGATATGGTAATATCGTGGCTCATCAACAACATGAGTGCAAATTATATCCGGCGAAGTATGATTTACACAGACACTAAGCATGGAATTTGGTGCAAATTGGAGTCGAGGTACAACAAGCTTGGTGCGACTCAATTATATGCGATTCAGAATCAACTCAGTATGATTGAACAAGGTACAAATTCTTTTCCGATTTATTTCACGCAAATGAAAGCTGTATGGGATGAGATAGATAGCGTGAGAAATTTGTTTGCATGTACTTGTGGTTCGGTTAGAGAAATTCTGAAATCTGAGGAAAGTCAGAGGGTTATTCAGTTATTGATGGGGTTGTTAAATGACACTTATATGAATGCTAGAGGATCAATCTTGATGATGGATCCGTTTCCGGTTGTGAAACATGTTTATTCTCTTCTTACTCGAGAGAAGGAACAAAGAGAGGTTAAATCTAGGCTTAAATCAAATCAGGAATTTCCGAAGCAACTATGCACGCCAAAAGAAATAGCCATAACCAACTAGTGACACAATCTACACTTCATTTTGGATATCGGAATAGTAATTCGAAAAACACGGGTCTGAAGACACAGAGTAGTGCTCAGATCGAGAATTCAGGAAACTCGGGAAGGTCTTATGGAGAGAGGAAGTCATTGTTTTGCACGAATTGCAAAAAGACCAACCATACGGTTGAGAGATCGATGTTATTTTTTGATCGGCTTTCCAGCTAGTTACGGGTAGGACAAGAAGAGTTTAGAAGAGGGAAAAGATGTTGCTAATGTGTCACGAGGAACAGGTCCGGATTTGACACAGGAGCAGTTATCTCAATTGGTGAGTTTGTTGTAGACCGTTGACTTTGGATCACATGGAAAGAGCCGGTGGCCGAGGATTTTGTTGGTTTCTCAGGTAACTCTTTTACCACATATGTTTTAGATGGTGAAACTTGGATTGTGGACAATGGAGCGAATGGCCATATGTGCAGTAGTATGGCTTTGTTCAAGAGTACATATGCTTTGGCATAGCCATTCATGGCAACTCTGCCCGGAGAAACCACAATAGTCAATACTTGATGTCCATGTTTTATGCCATGTTTTTGTGCTTATTTTAGCTTCTTATTCTATTTTATATATTCTGTGTTGGGAATAAAGTGAATTTGTGTAGTTTATGCTTATTTGCGAGAAATAGAGGTCTACACAAGTTTTGGTTTAATATTGCAGAATTTGGAGCAATTTCGGAGCAAAATCAAGAAGTGTAGAATTCCACTCGATGTCGACTGACTCGACATCGACTGAAGACTATGCTGAAATTGGCTAAGTGTTGGAACAAGGAAGCTACTGTAATTCTACTTGATATTCACTAAAGATCACTCAATGCCTACTGGAGGACTCGACATCAACTGGGAGAAGGACTCGACATCAAGTGAACACATGAGACACACTTAGCAGCTCACATGAAGCACTCGAGATCTAGTGCATTGACTCGAGATCGAGTGACTGACTCGACGTTGACTGGACCTTAGTCGACGTCGACTGAAGATCCTGTTGGGTCGAGACACGTTTTGATCAATCCGAATTCGAGGAGAAGTTTCTTAAGCACGAAGATAGAGATCTTTTATTTACCTTATTAGTTTATATCCTTATGGGTGAAAGACTTTTTATCATAAGGAGATATTTTATTCACCTAGTTTAGATTTATATTTTCCTTAATTTTTATCTTCTAGTTTAGATAGAATTGCCCTTTCCTTGGCTAGCAATGATTGTAGCCTATAAATAAAGCCCCAATGGTTGAATTTTATTCATTCAAGTTCAGAGCATTTAATTCTCATAGAGTTTAGGTTTCAAAGCTTTTAGGGTTTTGGCGTTCTTGTGAGAGTTGGCGCGCCGGAATTGTAAAGACTTTGAGTTTATTTTATGCAAGTTTATTTCTTTCCAATCATGTATTTGGTTACCATGAGCGAGTGACCGCCATTCTTCTAGGGTCAGGGTGAGCCCAACGGTAGCCATGCACGCTTGAGGTAAGTTTTGGTGTTGATATTTGTTATGTTTTGATCATCTACTACCTTTATTGTGTTTAACCCTTATCGAAAGGGAAGGAATTCATGTTAACAACTTGGATCATAAACATAAAATCGGTAGATACAGTTAGGTTTACTTGTGAGAGTTAGATCTAGTTGTTGGTGATAGTGAAAGTTTGTCCCTTTGACGTGATAGCATAATTGTCCGTCTTACCTTATCTTATGCATGCATGGTTGTCGTTGTGGTAAACCTTGGCTTTGTAAGATTTCTTTTATATTTATTTACATCGATATTTGTCGTTCGTTGGGTCCTCGAAAAACTCAACATCCCTTGTTATTTCTGACCATTCTCCTCTACCATCCTTTTATTCTTCGGCCATCTTTGTCGACTCCCCTAGTTATTGTTGTTTCACTCGACATCGACTGTATCTCAGTCGATATCGAGTCACTTGGATCGACTGGCAGTTTTTTGAGCCAGCCAATGTTAGCTACTGACCACTCGACATCGAGTCATCCACTCGACGTCGATTGTTGATTTTGGTTTTGCATGAACTTACCCGAGATCGACAGACCCTGATTCGACATCGACTGACCCCAGTCGACATCGAGTGTCTTCTGAGTCGATACAAAACGTGAAATTGGCTGCTTTGGATCCACTGACACGCTTCCTCGTGGATTCGAACCTGATTCCTCTACTACTACAATGGAGAAGTCTTGTATTTATTTGATAGGCTCAGAGTTGCGGTTTGATTATATTTACTTATTTTCATATTCAATTCTCCCTTACGTCAAATTTCGATGCCCTTGCCTGGGAAGCGATCTTTCGCGCCTTAAGTAGTTTATTTCACGTTCTCCTCTAGTGTTGTTTTATAGGTGTATGTGACGCACTAATCACATACCGAAATTTAAAGGACTACCAGAACCAGAACGCTTCATACGTCTACATGCCAGAGCTCGTAGAATCATGACGGAGGAAACTCAAGAGGTGAAGATCACTAGGCTGATGAAGGAGCTCGCAGATGAGAAGGCACGCGCTAATCATGAGGAGGTTGCAAAAAGACAATACCAGGATCAGCTCAATAACATCCCTTAGACGGCTAAGCAAGACATGCATCCAACTCTTACCGTGCCCGAATTGGGATTCTTATCCCTCCTTCTGGTTTTGAAATTAGAACTTCTTTCCTTTCTGAGATTAAGAATCATATTTTTGAAGAAAAAATTAATGAATGTCCTCTTGCTCATATAACGACTTTTGTTGACCTATGTGAAACTATAGCTGATGGGCAAAATCTTGAATATGTTGAATTTAAGTCTTTTCGTTGGTCTCTTGCAGGGAAGGCATTACAATGGATCGAGGGCCTAACCCCACGATCACTCACCACATGGACGGGGGTTAATGATGTGTTTCTTCACAAATTCTTTCTTCCTTCTAAGATGGCGATGTTGCGACAGAAGATCACGACTTTTAGACAAAAGCCTGGGTAGATGTCGGCGCAGGCATGAGAGCGGTTCAAGGAGCTATTGTGATCTTGACCTACTCATGGGCAACCACCCTACATGATTAAGGAGATTTTCTACAATTCCCTTGACATACCAAACAAGGAGAGGATCAACTCATACACCTCTTACCGTTACATTGAGCTTACACCGACGGAGGCTTGGGCCACCATAGAGAGGTTGGTCAACTTTGACAACACATATGGGACTCCTATGGCTTCCAGCGCAAAGCCAGCTCCATCCATGCCCCTGTATGAGCCCTCCAAGGAGATCGATCCGGGCGTCAAGGAACAATTCTACAATGATCAAAATCGGAAGCTCTTGAAGCAAGTGAGGTTCCTCTCAGTGAACCAACCTTGCATCGAATGCGGATCTGACACTACAAAAAAAAATTAGCCACGGATGGTAGCAACGACAAAGGGTTTGGCGTGGTAGTTGGGTAGAATTTGGCTATAGCATAGCAACGACAAGGGTTAGCCGTGGTTGTTGGATAGATTTTGGCTATAGCATAGCTATGGAAAGGGTATGCCGTTGCTAGCCTCATGGTAGCTAGCGATGCCAACATAATAATGGCCACGATATACCGTTTTCGTGACAAAAAATTGTAGTGGATGCACCAAATTTGTCACGGCCTCGTAGCTAAAGACTAAGGTAAACCAACTTTAAAAAAAAACTTGAAATTTTAATAAACCCAAATCTTAAAGAGTAAAGACTGCTCCTCTCCCTCCCTCGTCTTCTCATTCCTCAGTCTTCTCTTCTCCCTCCCACGTTATCAAGAGGTTCGAAGGGTTTCCATTGCAGACGCCGGAGGTAAGGAGCTCACCTCGACTTCGATTGCATCTACAGGAAGCGGTCGTTGAGCCCCTATAGTTTGATTGCATCTTCCAGGAACTTCTTGTTCACCCAAGGTTCGTCTCAATCACTCTTTCCTTTTGATTTCCTTTCATTTTGGGCTTAATTTGTTAGTGATTGGATATTATGTGAGCTGTCGTTCCCCAAACAGCTTCGAAGGCTACAAAGAGGAGAGCGGTCGTTGTAGTGGAGAGTAGGTTTCGATTGCATCTTCGAGGAACTTCTTGTTCGCCCCAAGGTTTGTCTCAATCACTTTTTTCTGTCGATTTATTTTTGATTTGTACTTTGTTAGTGATTAGAAATTCTTTTTCACGAGGTGTCGTTCCCGAAACAACTTTGAAGGCTACAAAGAGAAGAGCAGTCGTTGTAGTGGATAGTAGGTTTCGATTGCAGCTTCAATCAAGTTCGTTTTTGGCCCTCCTGTTCGGTTTAATCTCATTTCTCTCTACCTTTCGTTTTGCTCGGTGCCTTGTTGTTAATTACTATTCTGTTTTTGTGATTAGTACATGTGAATTTGGATTTCTAAGATTTAGATGGGTAAAGAGGATTGTTGGTTTATTAGAATAATTGCTATTCCGTTGTCTGAGATTTAGATTTCTGAGATTTAGAGAAGTCTATTACGTTTTTCTAATCCCCGACTTTCTGTGTGGGTAAATTTCTACATACTTGTATTTGCTTTGTTTATATTAACTATGACCCTATGATATTTCTATATGTGTATCATAAAAGTAGAGGTATTTTCATATTATGATATATATTATTTTGCCTTGAGAAAGCTAAGTTTTTTGTTTTTGTTCCATCAATCTGGAGCGTGGATAATGTCGACTCAATTTCCACAACATCTGCCTTAAGGTTGTTGCTTTGATAAAATAATTTTTGTAAAATAAAAAATTGCTGGAAGTGAGGATCTTAAAGTAATGATTTATGGCTGGTTGTATTTGCAATCTCTCTTCTCATGGATTAAACCCCTTGAAGAAGGATCTGAAATTTTAATTACTAGATTTACTCATGTTTTGTTCTTATATGCACTAATGCTTGAGAATAGTTCAATAGACAACACACTTTTGAACTTCGGTAACTTACTGGTGATGTCTACTATTTTAGTGTTTTACTAATTGATTTTGACTAAAGTTATGATTTCATTCAGTTATCTATCTTCTATAAGATTCGGAGATAATGAAATACCCTTGGGAGTTTTCTTCATCAATTCATTTTATTCGGTCTGGACAAGTAAATTAAGTTCCTACAGCTTGGAAGAAAATAATTGTTCCTTTAAACTGGAAGCTTTGGATTTTAAAACTCATGCAGCATTTCTCTCCCAATACTTGTATCATTTGGTTAGGCATCCCCACCTCTTCTTTTATATTTGCTCAATTTGTTTATTCTGACAGTCTCCAGCTTCTTGTTCTATTTCTCTGGGTGTTTTATGCTGGACTGAGAGCTGTCTTTATATAATTTAAGTCTGTCTGAGCCCTGACCCTATGATCAGCAATCCATTTGGTTGTTCAAGGAAAAAACTTAATCCTCCAATGCTTTATAGAAAGAAACAAGCTTCATTGACATAATTTTTTATATTTGTCTAGATTTATTCAATAATGTTGACAATTTTTTTAGATTTTGGCTAGATTTATTCAATAATGGTGTGTCTTTGGATAAAAACCTTCTTATTGACTCTAAGATATTAAGAAATAAGTAAAATGGACATGGAGCTCGTGACTTCTATCCATAAAAACCTTATTATTCACTCTAATATTTAGCCATCATAAATTATTAGAAAAGCTAATAAACAATGAAACTGAGGAAGCCAGATCCATGGGAGAACCCATACAACACCAAGACAGTAAAGGAAGCATAAATTGATAACCAAATCTAGAGTAGGCAAGACCTTAAGAATGCTATGATTAAAAGCAAAATAAGAAGAAATAAGAAGTTGTTACGTGAGGGAAATAGTCCTACCAGAATAAATTAGGAGTACACAACAATCATAGAAACATTTAAAATAGCACAATAAAACACATTTCCAATTGTCATAGGAGTTTATCATCCAATAGAACAAGGGCTTGTAGGACACATATGCCCAAGAAGTTTAAAAATACAAGGCAATTGAATGTTTTCGTAGACATACTCAGGGATTGTTTATCCTTTGTTTTAACAGAATAAAATGTCAATAACTCACCAAAAGCTAAAGACTCTAATTGATTCCAAACTTCTAGTGTAGAAGCCTAGGAGTCAATAGCACCACATTCAGTCTGTTAATTGAAAGGCCTGAAGCTTCTTCACATTTTTCTACAACCCCTAAATCCTCTTTTTCTTCTCAATTCTTCCTCCTTCAGACCTTGTTTTTTTTTTTTTTTTTTTTTTTTGCTTATGCATCCCACTCAATTGCCATATGCCATCACATATGTTACTGAAATGCACTTTACCCGGTTACTCAATGGATGATGATTGTGGAGAAAACATTGTAGTCCATAAAACATAGTACGAACAAACCAATACAACACACATTAAAATTGTCCAAACAACAAAATAAGATCAAACCAAACACACAAATAACCATAACAAACACGGTATAAATAGAAGTTCATCGTAACATGAAGCAAAAGTGCGGCTGAGTAGACCATCTGCTTTCAATCCAGTCCAAGTGTGGGCACATTTCGAATCAATGATACATATGAGTATTCCCGGTCAGCGGGAAGGTAACATCGAAACTTGTGTCACCCCCTTCCCAGTTCACATCTATCACTCGACTAGACCAATACCCATCAAGGGCTCTACAATCCACTCAGTTACCCCTCTGATAGGCTTCGTAGGCCACATGAGGTAGACGTGGACGGATTCGACCAACGTTCACTATTTCCCTTAGAGGACCTCGCCTCCTGTTGTCTTGGAGGGTTGAGAATTCCACTTCGTAGTGGGTGAGATCCACTCGACGTCTAATAGTTGCCTTATAGAACGACCTAGGGCTGGCAAATGGTACGGAAATTACCATACCAACCACGTACCAACCACCAACCGACTATGTTGGTAACCATACTTGACATCTCAATCAGTGCATGTCAAACTTCTAATGTGTTTATTTTTACCAAGTCTTACGCTGTAATGTTTTAGTGTATTGAATATTGTAATTTGAATTATACGTTTAATAAAAAAAGGATTTATTGTATTTTAAGACTTCTGCTATTTATATTTAATTTTGTTATCATCTTGTTTATGGGAGCATGGTAGCATGTCCCTATAAGCCTAAGGTGGTTACGAAGACATTAAAGTCCGAGTAATCACTGGCGCTGCAACATTCCCTCGTTTACAGAAGGGGGTGTTACACAATGCCGTGGGGAGTTCAAGGATTCGAAATTCACTTTAATCTCAGCAGTAACCCTATCCGATAGTGCTAGTCCATAATGCTCCATGAACATCGTAAGGGTAGTGTTAATATTGACGTACATTTTGAAGAAATGGTTTATTTCTTCACTCCTTTAGGTGCTGGACATTCCACCCCAAAAAGTATCCTTGAAATAGACGGGAACACATCGCTCGCGATCACAGTACATCTTCTTAATCCATGTATACCGTGATAGATCGACCTTATCTACCATCTCCGACCAAGAAGCCTCAAACTCATCCACACTGTATGATTCGTGTAGGGCGCTTTGGAGCGCCTTATGGATGTCTTTCCAGTCCTCCCGTCTACCCATATGGTTGTGCGCATTTTGCATCATATGCCAAATGCACCACCGGTGTAGAGTGTTAGGGAACACTTGTGCAACTGCCCCCTGCCAATATCATAGACCACACACAATATGTTATGACACAAATTAAACAAATAGACTGATCCTAGGTGACTCGATAATCAACTTATAAACTGATCCTAGGAGAATGGAATTATATTTCAACACAATCGATTCATATTTGGCAAAAAAAAAAAAAGCTAGTAATTAACAACTAATCATTTACATATTATTTTAAATTAAGAGGGGAAGGAAGGAGGGAGGGAGGGACGCACCTATGGAACGGCATTGGTCGGTTATGATTGGTTTGGGTGCCTTCCCCGACATGCATGTGAGCCATGTACGAAACAACCACACAAAGTTTCGGGTCTCTTCTCGAGCAAGTAACGCACAACCGAACAATACGGATTGAACGTGATTGTTGATTCCTATGAATGGAGAAAATGGCGTCTTGTATCTATTAGATACATAAGTCGTATTAAAGGACAAGACATCGCCGAACTCCTTGTAAGCCTCCCTACTCCTTCCATCGGCCCAAAAGACGTTCCCCAATCTCCCCTCGTCATCCACATCGTAAGAGTAAAAGAAATTTGAATTGCTCTCTTTGCTCATTTCATCAAAGTGAGCCTGCATTGCAGCAAAGTCACCTTTCTCCATGAGGCGTCGTCTAGTCTTGGTGATTAAGTTGCAGCATCCTTGTGGGTGAACGGAATAGAAGCATGGCAGATTGGCAGCCATGTTCTACCACAAAAGTCTCGAAGTTCTTGGTTATAGGAACTCCTGCCCTATCCGAGTTCAAAATCCGGATCTTGTTCCGTTCGCTGATCACTCTGTAGTTCGGTAGTAGCGTCGAATTTTCAGGCACACACTCATGGTTGTGCTCTAAATGGACCCCACCAATAACCCATTGTCCGTTTTTATGAAGTGCAGTATTCACCCCGAACTTACATCCTGTAATACAAGAGGTCGATCCTGTTCTTGACTTCTTTGAGTTCGAATCAAATTTGCCATTCTTTGAGCAAGCCAACCTCAACCTTTTGTACTTGTCAGGTGCATTAGGATCACTAGGTTTCTCCGAACTCCTGATCATATACTAGAATCCTATTGCCATTGTGTACGCATGCATGTAATCCAAAATTTCTTTTGAATGTGAAAATATCATACCGGTCTCTAGAGGTTTGAGTTGCACATAGCCTTCCCGATTAGCATCTTCACCAACCTGAACCTCGTCTTAGTGGTTCTCACCTTGGACCTTGTCTTGTGCATTTTCGTCAACTTCATCATTGACGTCGATTTGGTTGTTCTAAACTTGGACGTCTTCGCTATTTTCATCGTTCGTAATGAGGTTATCATCTCCATCACCGAAATTGTCACCGTATTCCCCAACAGAAAGAACCCCATCAGATCCATTATATGTTACAAAACAAGCATCAGCTTATACACTAATTTCAGTTATATGTATATATAATTATCCAAACTAATGAATGAACGACAAATCATACCTTCTTGTTCGGTTTCACACATGACGTTTAGGTCAAATTCACGATCATCCATTTACACTTTATTGATAAGGACCAAAATTACTTGATATACATTACACACATAAGATGAATCCAAGTCAAGGGATACACATCCAAAGAGTCTTTG
This sequence comes from Persicaria tinctoria, assembly GCA_037127255.1. NCBI lineage: Eukaryota > Viridiplantae > Streptophyta > Magnoliopsida > Caryophyllales > Polygonaceae > Persicaria > Persicaria tinctoria. The sequence goes on from JBANSL010000008.1 coordinate 51,406,366, forward strand.
AATCCAAATACACATCAAACATCATTTAAGAGTTTATAATCAAACATTTTTTAAGATTGCTAGATATCTTAGAATTTTAATCCAAATACATGCAAAGAGTGTTTAATTATAATGCATCATTGTTGATCACTGTTGAGATTTGTGGGAAAAAAAATTGATTGGAATTAATCCTTGATGAAATTCGAACCCTAAATCCTAAATCAAGAAAGATTTTGGGTCCAACCCAAACTCAAATTGGATGAATCAAATTCGAACCCTGGATGCTAAGGTCGCTGGTGGTTTCTAGTGATCTATGAAACACCAACTAGGAGTTTTATCTCTTGTTACCGCTGCTTGGAATTGTATACAAGTGCTCTTAAATCCTAAATCAATCAAATTGGGTCCAACCCTAAATCAATCAAATTCAATACTTAAATCCTTGATGAAATTCGAACCCTAAATCCTAAATCAAATTTAAAAGATTAAATTTTGTAAGTAAAACTAAGAGGGAGAAAACACTGACCTAATGAATAACCACCGAAGATGCAGATACTTGTCGTCGGCGAAGATAAATAACCACCGGAGATGTATGGAGGTGTGGTATCCGGCCGCTGATCGAGAGGAGATTTCCAGTGTTGAATGATGATTGATTTGGCAGAGGTTGAAGAAGAAGATAGCCGTTGAGCCGGCGTTGGGTATATAGCCTGTGAGAGTATGAGATTGATTGTAATGTCCTCCTTAGGGTTTCCATTCATTGATATAACATATATATAGGTTACAAAGGTATTGAGCCTTAATGGGCTTTTGGCCCACTATACAATAATAAGACCTATGTAATCTATCAAACCCCCGCAATCGAAACTGGAGGGGCTCGTACAGTGAGACTGGAGCGAAAATCAATGAACAACTGTCTAGGTAAACCCTTGGTGAATATATCAGCGTACTGATATGAGGACGGGACATGTAGAACGCGGACATGTCCTATGGCAACCTTGTCCCTGACGAAGTGGAGATCAAGCTCAATGTGCTTCGTGCGTTGATGTTGGACCGGGTTGCTAGCAAGATAGACTGCAGAGATGTTATCGGTGTAGACCAGAGTGGCCTTCATAAGAGGGCAACGGAGGTCAAGCAGGAGATTGCGGAGCCAAGAGCACTCAGAGACAACGTTGGCAACGCCCCTGTATTCGGCCTCAGCGCTGGAGCGAGACACGACAGACTGACGCTTGGCCGACCATGACACAAGGGTGTCGTTGAGGAAGACACAGTAACCAGACGTGGAGCGACGCGTGTCAGGACAACCACCTCAATCCACATTAGTGTAAGCAACAAGGTCAAGCTTAGAGGAAGGAGTGATCGTGGTGCCGAGCTCGAGTGTGCCGCTGATGTACCGAATGATCCGCTTTAAGGCATGAAAGTGGGGTTCCCTGGGTGCATGCATGAACAAGCAGATCTGCTGAACGGCGTAACTGATATCAGGTCTGGTGAAGGTGAGATACTGAAGAGCACCAGCAAGGCTCCTGCACAACGTCGGATCAGCAAGGCTCTGATACCATACTGAAGTCCGTTGGGACTCGGGGTCGGGGGTCGTGTGCACACGTGCGCCCATGCGCATATAGCCTAGCACATAAGCCGAGCGGGGTTCCATCCTAAAACCAATTGGCAATAGGAGGAGTAACCCACTAGCTTATATACTATGGCTTCTTTGTTTGTATAATCAATGTGGGACTCTTTTTGTCTCTTCACATTCTCAACACGCCCCCGCAAGTGCAACTAGGGTCGTCTTTCGCCTCTAGTTGACACTTGGACAACGGGTCTAGCATCTCATCCTCTTTTTAGCTAGCCCAGGATCGAGAGTCAGGCCATTTGGCTTTTCCGCTCTGATACCATGTGAGAGTATGAGATTGATTGTAATGTCTCCTTAGGGTTTTCATTCATTGATATAACATATATATAGGTTACAAAGGTATTGAGCCTTAATGGGTTTTTGGCCCACTATACAATAATAAGACCTATGTAATCTATCATAGCCGTTGAGGATTAGGGAGTTGGCCTTCTTCATCTTCAAGGCAGGTGTAGGGATTAGGGAGAAGAACGCCATTAATTAGAGGAGAGAGAAGGGGGGTTTAATTAGGCCTGTTTTTTTGCTTTTGCTTTTTGATTGCTTTTTGATGGATTTTTACTAATTTGCCCCCCGGGTATGCATACCCATGTGTAAATGTAGCAACCTCCAATTTATACCGTTAAAGCTCCCATCAGGTGTGAGTTTTGTATTGGGATATGAAAAGTTATCCATATCTATGTGTTTTTGTTTGCTTCTTGTTTCCATATATGTTTGTGACATTCCTTATAACATCATTTCACTTGTGACGAATATATATTATTACTATTTGAGTAGACACCAAGACAAAAAAAACATTAGCTTTTTCTGCAAATATCCTTTTTTGAAAAAAAAAACAACAACAGCCAACTGTTTTCGTTTGCTTATTGTTTCCATTGTATTCTGTTATGCATGTGATGCTTTTCTGTTATGCATGTTAGGGCTGGGCTTCCAATCTGGATCGGACCGGACCGGAAATTCCGATCCGGTCCAAGACCGATGGACCAAAAACTCTGAGGGCATGGACAACGGATCGAACAGGGACCAGGATATATGGTCCCGGGTTTTCCGGTCCGTGGACCGATTAGACCGTTTAGACCGGTTTCCCAGCAGCACAGTAAAGTTGAAACCCTAAAGCCTTGAAACCCTGAAGCCGATAAAAGGGAAAATACAGATCACTCATCCTTTCGCCATATCCACCGTGAGGGGCTGCAAATCACGATAACCCGGAGCAACACCGGGCCAGACGTGTCACCACACACACCGTGCTTTCTCCCTATAATTGCCATCAAGCCCCAATGCCGATGCCCGAACTGCGCTACCCACCGCCATGGATCCCTCGCCGTTTTCACTTTTCTTTTTGTATTTCCACCAGACCGGGACCATCGGTGTCGGATCCAGGAGCTGCAATGGAGTCGGCGTCGGATCAAAAAGATTAGCTCCAAATCTTCCTCAGATTGTTGCCGGTGGTCTTTCTGATTTGGGGAGATGAGCGTATTGGAGGTGGTTGTGAGTATTTGGGTTTAGGGTGAGAGGGTGGGCCTTTTTAAAAATAATAATTACTGTAAAAGCCACCACTCTTTTGGACCATGGGGCTTTTGGGTTAAGATAAGCTTTGGCAGCCACGGTTATTTTTTGTAAGTAAACCCGGATAGGCTTTTTATAATATAAAACCCGGTCCGACCTGAAAGTTCCGGTCTGATCCCGGGTTTGGACCGGAAACCGGAATCTGAATTTTATTGGACCATGGATCGGACCGTAATCTTTCTAGTCCGATCCAAGACCGTAATTTCCGGTCTGGTCCCGGTCCGATTTCGGTCCGATCCAATTTTTGCCCAGCCCTAATGCATGTGATGCTTATACCACTGTATTCTGTTATGCATGTGATGCTTTTCTCCCATTGTATTCTTTTAAGCATGTGACACTTTTATCCCACCGTGTTTTTTTATGCTTTCATACTCCATAGATATATTTAACATAACGGTGCTCGAATTATTAATCAATACCAAATGGTAGTTTCTATTTTAAAATTGGAACTACCATATGTAGCTTATAACCATAAGTTATAAATGTTAGTTGCTAGGATAAGCCTTTGATTTATTTGCTTCTATGCATATTAATCAATTGGCTATAAAATTGTTTTGACCATAGGTATCAATAAGTAGGGTTCACACTACAATGCCTTTTGATAAGTCATGGATTGAATGGGGAACTCGAGCTTCCATGCCCTATTTTGCAAAGTTAGACGAATTTTTAGAATTCGCATATGCTAACAAGGAAGTTGGTTCCAGCATCTACTGTCCATGTAGAAAGTGCAAAAATAGGGCATTGTATGTTAGAGATGTTGTGCGGAAGTATCTTCAAGACAACGACTTTTGGGTTAGCTATAAGTTATGGACTAAACAATGTGAGACCGTTGCTTATCTGATTCAGGAACCAGTGCGGACGAATGAAGTTCTACCACAATCAGATGGGTTCATGGACGTAGATATGGTTAGATTAGTTGAAGATGCAATCAAAATGCACAACTAGGTATTGCCTCTGCTAGATTTAATCCATTTGGGAATCGAAATGTTGCTCATAGTACATGGCCGGTTATAATAGTTCCATATAATTTGCCTCCAATGTGCATCTTGAAGTAACCATACGGTAACGGCCCGAGATTATGATTCCCCAGTTACGTTTCAAGGGATGAAACCCCTCGTTGAGATCTTGCGCCCCGAGTACATGTTGAAGGTTTGAAATCGAAGATGCGTAGTTTAAAGTGGGATTTCGCACCCAAATCCGGAAGGTTCGTTGGAGACCCCGGGGTAAACCCTTATACTTGTCCTAAGTCTACAACGCGGAAAATCCTTTATCATGCAAAGGGCATAAATTCTTAAAACGATACAACGGGCGCCACGACGGAGCCGGGTCAAAACAGAGTATAAGTAGGGAGAAATCCCAAAAGTATATATTTGATGAAGTCATGGTTCGACACTCACTCTCTGCCATATGAATGGACCCCGTCATAACAACACGAAATCAAACAATGAAACGGGTACCTGAAACTATACCACAAAGTCAGGCCAAGAGTCCGCCCGCGGGTCCTCTAACCACGCTGAGGACATATAATACGCCTATACCTAGAATAAAGGATGCCTTCATGCAGTACTGAAATATTAATCACACTATCATACTCCTAATTCGTATACGCATAATATTAAGTAAGGCATTAACAAAGAATATCAAGTGGTATATACCTCCTCTACCACCACCCCTCTTCAAGATAGGGTGGAGACTGGCCAGTTCGATTCTATAGCATATCGAATCTCATCATCATATCGTGGATCTTGCGAAAAGAAAATAATAATGTTGTTAATAGTAAAGGTGTTCCAACGACTCGAATGACTCATGACGGAACCCGATGGAGTTGGGCTGTCCTATGACCCTAACAAGGATTCTAGGACTCACATATAACGACCGTTTTGTATTCAAACACAAACAGAATAAGGATGCTCATTCTAGGACTCACATGATACTACATGACATGCTTTTATGCATATGCAACACCTACATAATATATGACACATCAGGCAGGAGGTAGTGGTTACTGAGTAAGCCCCGGAGGTACTTACCTGGAGAAGCGCAGAATCCAAACAATGAACAGCAATTGACAAGTAATCCAACTGATCAGAGATCACCTAGTAATCCCATAAATAACATAATAAGTCTAAGTCTAATTTACACAAAGCACACAAGTCACATATGAAACATATAAGATACACACACATATGATAACTCAACCATCACGTCATTGTTAACATTATCATCTCATCTTCAATTCTCATTTTGTCTCATCATATCTCATGAATTAGCATCTTTCTCATTTCGATCATAACATCATCCTCATCAGCTAATGACAACCTCCATACCATAGTTAGCCAATTTCACATATTACCATTTCATACTCACACTTGGCATACCAACACACACACACACACACACACACACACACACACACACACACACACACATCATAATATCTAACATTTAATCTCTTATAGTAAATCGCCGCAAGTTATGTTATTAGTCACACATATCATGTCGTTAGTCAACCGCTCAAATTATCATGCTAGTTAGTCATCGAATAAGTCTTATTCCTAAGTTAGTTTCAAAACCGTTTCAAATTCGAATTTAACAATTAATAATTTCGACCCCTGAAAATACTCGCTAAATTCCTTTTTAAATTTATTAATTACATTAATTTCCAACCTTGAAATTCTTTTCCAAATTCATTATAAATCTTTAAGTCCCAATAATATATTTTAAACCCCAAATAATATTATATTTTATTTTAGTTACCATTAAATAATTAAATGAGCGGATAAACCCGAACCGAACCAAACTCATTTAAATTCAACCGAACCCGCTAATTCCCAACCGGTTTAATATTAAACAAGATCTGTAAAATGGACAAGGGCCCCACAAAGCCACGTTGGCACCTTCTTCCTCCGAAATCAAATGGAGAACCCCGGCCGCTGGTTATTTTTGCTCCCGCCGGCTGCAGCTGCTCGACGCCGCCGTGCTCGTTCCCAGACTCACTCGGACTCGGACTCCCGCCTCCCACGCTCCTGCTCGCTGCTCTTTCGCGGTCGCTCGCCTCTGCTCAGCCTCGCCTCGCTTGCTCCTGCTCGCGATCGCTCACCTGCTCCCTGCTCAGCCTCGCCGGAGTTCTTATTGGAGCTCTTGAGCCCACCCGATGTCCCGCACTCTGCTCACATACACTCACGCTCACCCACAGCTCGACTCAAGACAGAATCGAATCAAAATAGAGGAGGGAAAGGTGGAAGCTTGCCGAGGTGATTTCGCGACTTCGGAGCTATCGATCGGAGGTTTGGGTCTCGTCGGAGGCTCGCGATGGTTCGTCGGACCTGCGTCAGATGGGAATGAGTACGACGGTAGAGCTCGAGGATGGTTTCGATCAAAAATGGAGGAGAACGGCTTACCGGAAACTTATTCGCGATCGAACAAGGGAGGAAGAGCTTCGGTGGTGGTGTTGTGAGCTCTCGACCGTTCGCTGGCTTCGTCGGTGATAGATTACATAGGTCTCCTATTGTATAGTGGGCTAAAAGCCCGTTAAGGCCCAATACCTTTGTAACCTATATATATGTTTATATCAATGAATGGAAATCCTCAAGGAGGACTGTACATCAATTCTAGAATCCTACATGGTATCACAACCTTTTCTTCCTAACGGAACCCTAAATTGATCCTCCCGTCTCACCGGCCTTCTTCTTCCTCCAACCTTCCTCCCCGCCGCCATCCTCTTCGTAAGCCTCCGCCGCCACCCTTGCTCCTGGATCCGGCCACCGTGCGCCACCAGCGTCGTACCGAGCCCAAGTCCGACGCCCCGCTCCCTCGCACTCCTTCGCTCTCCCTCAGCCCTTTCTGTCCAAATCCAGCCACCGTCATTCCCTGCACACCATAACCGGCAACCTCCAACCCGGATCCACGCTCTCCGGTAACCCCGAGCCCGAACCCAGCCGCGGCAGTCACCCCTCATCTCCCTCGCACCTCCTCTTCATTCACCAAACATCACCACTGCAGCCTTTTTCCCAAATCCGAAATCCGGCCTCTCCATCCCCTCCAATCTCAATTGCAGAAGTCCGCCGCCACCTCCATTCTCAATTGTTCCAATTTGGATTATAGGTCAACTGTCCCCTTTGCATTAATTGTGTCAAAAAAAAAAACGAGACCACTCCCATATATTTTCTATATTTTTGAAAAAAAAAAAAATTACCATGGCCTTCTACGATCACCAACGACCTCTCACCGGGATGATTTCCCCTCCAAGTCATTTACAGAGGGGGTATTCCCCCATTAGAGCCCATCCACAAGGCTACTCGACCCCTCCAACGAGGTCATACCCGATCCAACAGGGACTCCTTGGGCCCTCTCCGCACCATCATCACGCCTTCTCCTCTATGCAGCTGACACTTTCAGACTCTTCTTGGTACATGGACACTGGTGCCACCTCCCACGTGACGAACTCCTCGGGTAACCTCTCATCTATTTCTTTTAAGGGTCCTGCACACTCTATTATCGTCGGAAATGGTGGTCGTCTTGCTACTTCAGGGATTGGTCACGCCACTTTACAGACCCCAATCCACCCACTACACCTTAACAATGTCCTCATTGCCCCAAAGATTGTCAAAAACCTTATCTCTGTACGTCGGTTCACTATTGACAACAACGTTTCCCTTACGTTTGATCCCTATGGTTTCTCTGTGAACGATCTTACTACGGGGGTTACTCGAATGAGATGTAACAGCATCGGGGAGCTCTACCCTGTCACACCACCTCCCGCGTCCAGTCAGTCGTGTCCGGTCGCCCTCTCGACATCATCATCCAGGCTTTGGCATGCACGCCTTGGTCATCCCAGTCCTGCAGTTTTAGATTTACTTCGTTCTAAGAGTCTTGTCCAATGTAATAAAGAGCATCGCTCTAGTTTATGTTCTTCTTGTCAGTTAGGCAAGCATGCCAGACTTCCTTTTCAGCGTTCTTTAAACACTACTTTGGATAGCGGGGTGATGGGCGGTGGTCATGGAGACGACCAGAGTGGCATGCTTGCCACTCTGGTCTACACTGACAACGTCTCCGCCGTCTATCTGGCTAGCAACCCAGTCCAGCATCAACGCACGAAGCACATTGAGCTTGATCTCCACTTCGTCAGGGACAAGGTTGCCATTGGACATGTCCGCGTTCTACATGTCCCGTCCTCTTATCAGTACGCTGATATATTCACCAAGGGTTTATCTCGACAGTTATTCATTGATTTTCGTTCCAGTCTCACTTTACAGACCCCTCCCGTTTCGACTGCGGGGGTTTGATAGATTACATAGGTTTCATATTGTATAGTGGGCCAAAAGCCCGTTAAGGCCTAATACCTTTGTAACCTATATATATGTTTATATCAATGAATGGAAACCCTCAAGGAGGACTTTACATCAATTCTAGAATCCTACAGTCGGACGTCAGCTTCGCGATGAGAAGGTGGTGCTGCTAGTGCCGATGGTGATTGATGGGGGGCAATGGTGGTGATGAGTGAAGAAGTGATGGAGATGGGGAGCAAGAGATGGTGATGGCGATGAATCGATGATGCATGCGGCTGATGGTGGCGATGATGGAGGAAAGTGTTGCCGATGGGTAGTGGTGATGAATGAAAATGGAGCGGAGATGGTGCACCGATGGGAGCGGGAGAGTGAGGGAGGGAGTTGGTGAAGGGGATGGTAAAGAACGATGATGATGACAATGATGGTGAGCAGGTGAAAGTGAAAGGGTGATATAGGCAGGGGGATGGGTTCGGGTTGCAGGGTAAGGTAGGAGGGAGTGGGGTGAAGGTAGAGTGTAAAATTGGTTAAAACATTATTCGAATTAAATTTCAAAAATGCGAATTTCGAATTCAGAAATTATTTTCCGACTGTTAGTTTCCCTGAATCTCGCTTTCTCGATCAATTAGATTTTTTAAATCGAAAAAGATATCGCCATCCGATAATTATTTTGAATTTTGAGGTAAAAGGACGGAAATATTTCGCCAAATTTTATATTCCGGTCGGAATCCGCTTAACGAGTTTTAAATCCGATTTAAATTCATTGTTAACTCTCTTTTTCCGAAAAGTTAGGATTTGAATTTCCGAGCCTTTACACGTACATATATCTTTCTGTGCTTATTGATTGACCAAAAGGACCTGGTGATAAGATATATGTGTATTTGGAACCTTTAATTGAAGAGTTGAAGAAGTTGTGGGAAGTGGGTGTACAAACATTTGATGCTTCCACCAATCAAATGTTTCAAATGCGTGTTGCATTGTTGTGGACTATCAATGACTTCCCAGCATATGCAAATTTATCTAGATGGAGTACTAAAGGTGAATATGGGTGTCCGAATTGCAACAAAAGGCCAGGGCAACATATTTAAAAGCAAGCCACAAGTGGTCTTATGGAAATAGTAGGAGGTATTTGCCTTATGATCACAAGCACCGAAGAGATGCGAGGTCCTTCTATAATGGATGTGAAATTGTTGATGCCCCTCCTAGAATGAGTGGGGATGAACTTCTTGCACAACTTGACTCTTTCAATGTGATTACTCAACACAAAAGAGATGACATCATCTTTAGACAGCGCATGGGGCCCGAGAAACCAGAAAAGGATAAAAAAAACAGCATAATTGGAAGAAAAAAAGCATCTTCTTCGAGCTACCTTATTAGAAAGACAATCTGCTACCCCATAGCATAGACGCCATGCATGTCGAAAAGAATTTTGCTGAAAATGTTCTCCATACCATATTGGGAGTTAAAGGTAAAAACTAAGGACAATGTCTCTGCTCGTCGTGACTTTGAAATATTAGGAATTATGAAGGACTACCATGTGAATAAGACAGAGGTTGGTAATGAGTATTAAGAGAGCTGAGTATGAGATGGACAATGATGGGAAAGACACGTTCTTGTTAGGCTTATCACAAGCAAGAATGTCGGATCGTTCATGTTCAAATATTGCACGGAAGGTTAATTTGAAAGATCGCTTCATTGGACGTTTGAAAAGCCATGATTATTATACTCTTATAAAACAACTGATTCCATTGTGTGTACGGAGCTCCTTGCCAAGCAACGTCGTTTCTGTGTTGGTTGATGTAGCAAAGTTCTTCAAAGTGTTGTGCTGCAAAACTAATTCAAGGGTACAGTTGGAGGAAGCACGTTCCCAAATCATCATAACTCTTTGTGACATTCAGAGAATCTTCCCACCATCTTTTGTTGTTATCATGGAGCATTTGTCAATACATCTTGCCGAGGAAGCTATAATCGGAGGGGTTGTACAGTTTCGGTGGATGTACCCAATAGAGAGGTTTCTACTGACTTTGAAGAATTATGTTAGGCAATAAGCATGCCCCAAAATATCGCTAGCAAAAGGTTATTTGATGGAAGAATGCATGAATTTTTTTGCTCAATACTTGGGAGATGTGGAGACCAAATCCAATAGACCTCCAAGAAGGAAATCTGATGACGAGAAGAGGGGAAAGAGCTTCATTCTTCCAGAGGTGACTCGTGCTCAAATTCATCGATGGGTGCTATTTCATACAAAAGAGGTCACCCTATATATAGAGTAAGTCTACTACTATTTAGAATGAATTTTTTCATTCAGATTATGTATACATAAAATCAATCTTCTTAACCCTTTATCTTCCTTCATTGGTGAAGAGAACATCTCAAATCCATCAAAAATCATAATCCTACTTTTCTTGAGGAGTCAATTGCATTAACTCATTTCAATGAGTTCTCAAACTGGTTCCAGACACATGTGAGTTTTAGTTGGAGATATGTGTACACCTTACACTTATTGAATAATTTCAGCTACCTCGGTCCTGATTTTAGCTTTATATTATAGGTTCAAGGATCGTTATAAGGAGGGGTATAGGGGATGTGGCCATACCCAATGAAATTATCGTTTTCTCTTTCCATCCTTCTTCTTCAGCAACAAGGCTAACCTCTTATACCTCAAACAATTATTTATTTTGGGTGTGAGTGGGTGGGCACATCCTTCAACCGGTGTGAAGTTGGACCCCTTTAACTTCACTTTAGTAAACTTTCGAAGATTGCTATACCCTCATGATCGGGTTGGAGATGAGCCTTTTATCTTGGAATCTCAAGCACGACAAGTGTGGTATAACCCAGATCCTTCTGGACAAGGTTGGCTTAATGTTGGAGAAGTGGAATCCAAATAGTACTCCTACTTAGACGAGGAGGGTGTGGATGTTGATGATGAGTTAGACAACAATGCTCAATAGGAGGTTATAGTTCTCTACATAAGAATTTTGAAGTATTCAAAAAACGCACCTGTTTTCCTTTTTCTTATAGGTGACCATGAAGAAACAAAAGAGTGGACTCGGTAGACAGCGAACGATGTCTGAGTTCTTACTTTCCTCTAGCTCAGCTACTGGTCATAGCTCTTCCTCTTCGTAGTCCTCACAAGCTACCTGATAGAGCATATTTAGTAGTGCATAATAGATTGTATTTAGCATAATTTAGGTGTGAATATTGCATTTATTTAGTTGAATTTGCATTATCACTTGTTGAGTTAGAAGAGGCGGAATCTACATGATTTTATGGTTTATTTCTGGTAAAGTAGATTGGAAGTGAAATGGACTTGAAAAGAGCAAAAATAAGCTAAGGAGAATACTTAGGAGCTGCTGGAAACAAAGAAGAAGCAGCCCGGAAGAATCGCAGGCCGCCCCGTAGCATCGCTGGCCGCCCTGCGGCTCGAAGGAAGGAACGGAGCACTTCGCTGATCGTCGGCCGCCCCGCGGCCTGGCCTGGCCACCCCGCGGCCCATGCAGTAGCTGAACTTCGACTTCGGATTTTACTTAGGGTTTTACTATGTTATTTTGGGCCGAATTTCTCTAGACTATTTAAGGCTTTTCTAGTTATTCTTTCAAAAACCTTATGCACTTTATTCAATTGTTGAGAGCGCCGTTGAGCATGAGCAACTAAACTCTCAAGGTTTCGCCTACAGTTTGGATCTTTGATTGTTGAATTGTGAGTTTCTTAATCTAGTTCTTATTCCTATTGCAATGTTTTGACTTTCTTGTGCTTAATTGCTTGAATGTGTTTTATTCTCTCTGGCCTGGCCGACTAGTTAGAGTAGATTCATTCAATTGCTAGGGTTTTGTAGATTCCTCGTAGCGAACCTTAACCCAAGTGGCAATCATATCCCTTTAGGACTCGTAGGACTAATTGGATGTGTAGGAAGTTGAATATATGTTAAATATCGACTCGTAGCTTGATATTGCATGTACCTTGGTTAATTCATAATCTTAATGCTATCTGTAGGTTAAATCTTAACCGTGTTAGGGTTATTTAGAGATAAGGGTTGCTAGGACTCGTAGGACTAGTATTTACCTAATATCTGGACAAGGACATTGATAGGAAAAGACAAGAACTAGAGGCTGAAACAAGGATCGAATTCATCAATCGAAGTGATAAATTGTAGGTGAACCTATTCCTCTCCATTGAATTCTACAATCAATTTACTTTGTTTGCTATTTCCGCTTTGATAAAAGGCGGATCTTTTCACACCAAAAACCCCCATATTCTCTATTAGCGATTAGATTTGCACTTGAATTGAATAGATTTCCCTGTGGATCGATCTCTTACTTATACACTATATTAGTTGTGAGTTCGAGTATTCTTTGGCAAGAACAACGACATGTTTTCCTCTTGTCACTACCTCATTTGTCACTAGTGTTCCAGACCCAGATCTAGCTATAGCTCATGTTCCTCCACAACAATTGCAAGCATCAATGACTCAGTCTATGGCTCCTTCGGAATCAAGTATGTTGCATTACATTAAGTGTTTCGGTGACAAAATGAACATGTAGTTTAGATTATAGCTTATAGTTTCCTACTGTACCAGATTTGATTCTTAAGCATCAAATCCAAGTGACAATTTCTGTAAATGCTGAGATAATCGGATTTGATAGTATCAAAATCTAAACTTTTGCATTCATTACAAACATTTATAATTTCTATCAATAAGCTAGTTACATGGTGTTACTATGTTTGAAGGTGACCAACAACAAGTCGACGTTAGAGGCCACAATAAGGGTCTGCCTGAGTGGAACACCGGAGGTAAAATTGCAGTGGAATTCAATGAGGTGTTCCAACTAGTAGGAGAAAATGCGAAACTTTTGAAGTCTCACCTAGGGATTATAGTGCACGATGGTCATAAGCTTCCATTGACTAATCTTGACTGGTCCTTTGTTGATAATTCTATTAAAGAATGCATATGGGCTGAAGTTCAGGTGACACCATAATTTATAGATATTTCTTACGTGATTCCTCTTAAAATGGTTTGTTATATTAGCTTAGTTAATTACCTTAGTTTATTTTTCTTAAATGATTCCTCTTAAAAGGATTTGTTATATTTGTCTTATTTTATTTTTCGTAAAAGGATTCCTCTTGAAGTGCAGAATTTAAATGAAAGTGGAAGTCCATTTCAAAGGCCAAATTTATGATATGATCCACAACTTTAATTTATACAATAGCTTGAATTTCTGCATCTCATAATTTTTTTACAGTAGCTTTTCTGCATACTTTTGTTATAATTTTATAGCAAAATGTATTGAATGTCCCAACAGGCTACAAAGAGGTTTGCTTGAGAACTTGCAACAACATGTGGAAGGATTTCAAGTAAAAAACGAAGAGAAACTACTTCACCAAGAGGAAAAATGATCCAGACCTCGCCTCAAAGTGCCCTACGAATGTTCTGCCAGAGCAGTAGGTTCCGCTTATTGGATATTGGCGTAGTGTTGGGGCAGAGGTTTGCTTTTCTTACCAAAATTTGTTTCAATTAGTTACATTAATTATATTATCACCTTTTCTTTTGCTGGTGTACTTATCTCTATTATTGCCCTTTATATATATATATAGATAGATAGATAGATAGATAGATAGATAGATAGATAGATAGATAGATAGAGAGAGAGAGAGAGAGAGAGAGAGAGAGAGAGAGAGAGAGAGAGAGAGAGAGAGAGAGAGAGAGAGAATCACAGCAACATTCTAAGAATCGAGATAGGCATGGACCATCACATGTCATTGGACGAAAGTCATTTGCCGAAGTAAAATATGAGGTATGTATGTATTTGTCCCTTGGTTGTTGTTTCTTTTTTTATAATTGACTTGCACTTGTAACTTCTTGTTGTTTTCCTTAGTAGCTTCAAAAAAGTGGCCAACCCGTTGATAAAATGAGTGTGTGAGTCAAATCTTGCAAAACAAATGACCCAGATGTTATTGCAGCCATCGTAAGTTCAACCTACCTAGATGTACACATCCCTCCATTCCTTGTTTTTGTCTCAGTTTCTCTTCTTTGTCCTTTTTCGATCTCTTTTAAAGTAGGATGTCTTTCTTGCTTTCCAATGATCCTACATTTGTATGACAAGATGAACCAATTCAGTCCTTTTTTCCAGCATTTGCCAAATCTAGATGATATAGATTTAGGAAAACAAAATTTGGGCTAAAAGTCACACAAAAGGCTGTGATGCGGGACCATCTTCTACACCTCCAAACACACCTATCATCCTTGGGGATAGACCGATGACTCGAGCTCGTGATAAGAAGCTTCAGCGAGACTCTTTCATGTTCGTGAGTCTTGCTCTATTCTCGAGTGTTGTACAACTTCATGAGATGTCATTGAAGATATATATGTGCATTGAGCATGAGATAGCCGATCCACCTTAGTTCTATGTTCGGGCCGAAATGCCTAAGTGTTGGAACCCCTTTATTGCTATTTTTACTAACAATTTTACTTAAGCTATTTTAGGAAACTTTAGGGGTTATTTTCATTATTCTTTTAATTATTATTTCTTTTAAGAAAATCAGTCTTATAGGTTTATAAGGATCGATTCCTCCATTGTAAACATTCATGTCTCTTTTGAATGAAAGCTTTCTCTTTTGTGTGAAACACATTGAGTGCAAAGTCAATCGATTCGAAGCGTTGCTCATCGATTGCACCATTGGTACTGATCTCAGCTGGGTTTGCCTTGAGTTTGTCAATCTCGCAAGGTTTGGTAATCTCTGGTATACATGAGCCCCTCCTTGTGCCTCCAAGTTGTCCGCTTGATTGTGTAGAGTTGTAGAGGCGGGTTATATAGTCATTGGTGTTGGTTCCTACCCTCTACGGAGGCCTGATGTCTTCATCTTGTTCTATATAGATCAACTCACCCAATCTATCGGTCTTTCTATTGAATTGTCGAGTCTTTATTCATCAAGTCAGTCGAGTCTTGCGTCTTTGTTTGGTCGATATCGAGTCCTTAAGTCATATCGAGTCTTGATTGTTCTTGCATCGTCCTTGTCATAGTCGACATCGAGTTCTCTCGGATCTTGGTGTTCTTGATCGAGTTCTTTGAGTTTTGTCGAGTTCTTGGTTTTTCTTGTTCAATTCTTGCATTAGTGTCTTGATTGTCGAAGATCGGGCCATCCTACGGCTTATCCCGTATCAAATTGGTATCAGAGATTAGGTTATCGACATCAAAAGTTGTGTCTTTACTTTGGTTGATCATATATAAACACAAAAACCCCACAAAAAATAGAGTCTTTATTAATTTTTGGTCTTTTACTTCAATTTCTTGAATTTGATTATTACTAACCTTTTTGTTTGTGATTGTTGTGGTTGCGATCTAGCCCTAAACACAAGAGCCATACGTGACCCACACAAGAGTGGTCGATCCCATCCCTTGGAGTAGTCGATGTCGGCTTCCCCATGACCCTAGTCGGCCGCCCCATACACCTTCATAAGAGGTTCCTAACCCTAGTTGTCTATCTTTTTTATCTATCTTGATCTATCTATTTTTCCTTATTTAATTTCTGAATTTTAGGCAGATATAAGCAATTTTATCTATCTTATATTATAAAGGCATAGATAGAACCCTACTTACCAAAGTTAGCCAACCCTCACCTATATCTATCTCTTAAAGGGCTGAATTTTATTTTATTCACCTAGTTGTTCTTATTTTCGAGTCCCCTTTTCATTGTCGCTTAAATTCTTGCATTAGGTACAAAAAAAATCAGTTCGAAAATTCAAAAAAAAAATATGCAAAGGCTTGGACCTAGGAGGATAAAATTCAGTAGGGGAAAAAGTAAGTAAAAAAAAAAAGTGTTGATCTAGTGCAAGAAAGCTCAAAGGGACCAAATTGGTGATTCGAACAAGCCTTAGTTGGCAGCCTCCTTCCTCTTGCCAAAACACAGCCTTGAAACCCTACATTGCAACTACAACATCCTTACTTGAGGTTCAAATAAAAAATAGGTAAATTTTCAAAGGTTGTTTCTTTTATTTCTTTTCTTTTCCACAAAATCAGTCCTTTGCTTGATTTTATTTTGTTGTGCCGAGTACTTATCCCCATTGTCGAGTACTCTTTGCATTGTCGAGTGTTGTTTGTGTGGTGTCGAGTGCTTATTGACAATTGTCGAGTGATTTGTGCTTGTCTCGAGTGCAACTCTTGTGTCATTCATTCTCCTTTGATCTATTTATCTTGTGTTACTAAGTCCTATCTTGAGTATTGATTTGCCCAAGGCAGATTGAAACAACAAGCGTGACATACCAATTAGAGAGGGAGTGTGAGCGATACACTTGTAACTTTGTTTATATTTTCTACTAACCTTCACCTAGTTCTTTGTTTGTTGCTTTGCGATGTCTAATCAGGAGAACAACGACAACAATGACAACAATGGTAACAACTCTAACAATACCTCGACCACACTTTCTCATGAGGTGTTCAACATGTTCAACACCATCAACGAAAACTGGGCGAGGATAACGGAGAGACTGGCGGCTGTAGAAGCAAGGCCATCCGGTTCTAACACCGTGGCTAGGCAAGGCAACGTGATGAACCGCCCCAAGATGAAAGGGAAGTGACTAATCTTAATCCCCCTCCTAATCCCAATGCTATTCGGCAAAATGTTCCCCCTCATTTAGATAATCCTTTATTTGATGAGAACATCTCTCCACGAAGAGAGAGACATGGTAGGAATAATGGGTTTGCTAATGCGCAGGGGCAACGAGGTTGGAGACAACAAGAAGAGTACTACCCACTAGAGGACGACTATGACTTCCAAGAGGAAGATCATTGGGAGCAACGTCCTAGGCGGAATGATCGAGGAGGTCGACACCACTATAGAGCACCTAGAGAGCCTGAGCAAGATGGCATAGGCAAGGTAAAGGTGAAGATTCCTCAGTTCGAAGGCAAGACTGATCCAGGAATCATCACTAAGCTTTAAAACATTGAAACCAAGTATTATGTATGCGATATTCTCGAACCCGCAATCAACGTTTGTGCGGGTTAACAATCCAATAGCCATTCCGGAATGGCTCAACCGGAAAGGACTTGCGGGTAGTACCCAAAGGTCCCCGGTTCAAACCCCGGATGGTCGCTCTTTCTTTACCAATTCAAGGGTTAACAATCCAATGACCGAGATTGATGTAATAATCGGTTTCAAATTATATCATTCGTTTAGACACATGGATCGATGATCGATCTACATGACTAAAACCCATTCAATCTAAATTAACAAAAGATATATACATGCATATATGTATGTAATGTAGGTTTAAAAAATAAAATTGATAATCAAACAACAACGAATCCCCGTACAAATGAAAAAAATTAAATATTTAACACATCTCTCTTTTGAACCTTCCTATTATTTTTCCATATGGACGTCTCACCTTTATTATTTGTCATTGTGGGTAATCTGATTTAGCTCGGTTGAAAAAAAAAATTCATATGACATAGGATAAGATTACTAACTCAATATACAGAGAAAAGATATATGACATATCTTTTTAGTTCTTTAGAATATCTGCAATTAATCTGGATATATACGACAATTAGGATATATGCGACAATTAGATAGGTTGTTACGCCGGTGGATATAAATCACAAATTAGGATATACTACGTATATGTCAATTATATAAGCTTCTTGATTAATTATTGTTTGGAGACATCAGTTATCTTTTCAATTAATTTTCTAACTTAACAATTATCTTTTTTTTTGTTTAGATTTTTTCATTAAGATTAGTTTAGATTTTTGTTTAGATTTTCTAACTTAAACCGATAAGATTAGTTTATATATTTTAGTTAAAAATTTTTTGTTTTAGCAAATATACTAGCGCAGTGCCCGTGCGTAACACACGGGATTCGTAAATATATTTTTTTAGAAGATATTATCATATAAGAGGGAATTAAACTATATAACCATTGCCCCGAAATGGTTTCCTAGACTAACCCACTATCCACAACATTTGCAAAGGTTAAACCCCCCACCAAAAAATGGCATATTTGCCGGTTGGAATTAACCGGGACAGAGGAGAGAGAAGGTCAGGGAGGAGAGAGAGAGGAAGCAGGGTGGAGAGAGAGAGAGAGGCAAGGGGAAGTTATTGTGGAGAGAGAGAGGAAGTGGGGGAAGTTATTGTGGAGAGAGAGAGAGTGGATGAGTGAGAGAGAAAGCAGTTTGAATTGAAAACTGACGACCCCCAACTGCCTCTCACGGCTTATAAAAGAGGAACAAAGAGAGAGGGCAACAATTCCACATGCAAGTCTGAGGAAAACAAGAAGAAAAGGAAGAAGAAGAGGAAGGAGACGACAGAGCAAGAGAGGAAAAGAAGAAGCAAAGGCGAGGAAGAGGACGACAGTGCAGAAGAGGAGACGAAGACGCCGACTTTGAAGTAAGTAAACCCTCACAATGCCGATTAAATACGTTTTGCTTCGATTCGTAGGGGAGGAACCGATTTGAAGAACCAAAACTGGTTTGGATTGTGTGAAAATGGGAAGAAGGGGTCGAATGGGCTGATAGTACGCAATATCGCCCTGTCATGTAGGAAGTAACCGGCGTCAAGTTAAAAACAATTGGTGGAAAGTTTGGGTACTGGGGTTTGCGCGCCTGGGAGAGAAGGGGATTTTTGGGAATGGGGAAATTGGGCAACTGTGTTGTTGAATCCAACTTATCAGGAGAAGGGGAGTGTAGATCCGTTCAGTTTAGGGGGGAATTGGGCGAAATGGGGCTTATGACTGTAGATGCATTCAGGTTTGAGGGAAATTGGATGAAATGCGGCGCATTAGGGTTAGGGAAAATTTTAGAAAGGGTGAAAAGTTTATGTGGAATCGACATTATCTGGAATAGGATGACTTGTGTGCAAATGGAGATGGATAGATTGAATAAGTATGCTGTCATGTTTTCACAACCATGTGTCATGTGTATATGTGTGTGTGTCATGTGTAATTGTGTTTGTGTCATGTTACATTTGATATTGATATGAAGGGAACCATGGGTTGGGGGAGAAGAATTGATGTGTAGAATACTGAATTTGGGTCTTCCACTATGCAGGATATCTGGTGAATATTAAAAATGTCGCAGCGAAGTATGAAGAAGATTGTAGACCGTACAGCTCAAACATCCGACGCGGTAATATGGCTTTCGTTCGAGTAATGTAAGTTGTGATTGTTGTGCTGCAGTGTGGCTGACATGTTGAAGTCTGTGCAGGTTGTGTACGCCATAGAGGAAGAAAGACACTTCAAAGCAAAAATTAACCAACACTCCCGGATGGCGCTCCTGGTTAACATTGACAACCGGTTGAGTGAGTCCCATTGGAAGCGCCTGACCGACAGCCCGTTGGGGGGCATTGGAAGACTGGGCACAAGGGTCCAGTTCTCGGGACAGCTTGTACACTATGTTCTCCAACGACAATTGAAGTCGAAGAAGGAGAATGAAACATGGTACAAGATCCATGAAGCGGTCGTCAGGTTCTCAATAGCTGAGTTCGCCATTGTCACCGGTCTCAACTGTGGCTATGGCGAAGAGCCCGAGGACGACGACGGTTTCGAGAAGGCAGTGTATGATTTCTTTGGAGTTTCAAAGATGAGGATGTCTGAGTTCGAGGTACAGTTCCGTGTGGCGATGGCATATGAGAAATCGTCAACCAGAAAGTTGAAATTTGTCCTGCTGATGTTGGTCGAGGGAGTATTGTTCGGGAAGGAACCCAAAAACTACATTCATGGGTGGGTGGTCGACCTTGTCGGCGACATTGACAGGTTCCTGGCGTTTCCGTGGGGTCGGCTTTGCTACGAGCGAACGAACGAGTTCCTAAACCGTGCAATCGAGAGGAAGCTCCAACGGGATGAGGGCAGCTCCAATGCACGCTCGGCCTATTGCCTGCTGGGTTTCCCTCTCGCCTTCTAGGTTCGTACACAGATATGACTAGACGCCGTATACTCGTTTACTAGGCGTCTAATATTTATTGACTGGACAGGAACTGATTATTTACTGGACAATATGTAATTGCAGCTATGGGTGTGCGAAGCCCTCACTCTAATGGCCGACCAATTCGCGAATGTCATAGACGAGAAGTTGTACCCTAGGTGTCTGCGATACGAGTTTAGAGACATGAACCTCGAGTATGCCTCAATCGAAACCCGACTGCAGGAGGCGAAGGAGCTCGGGCACTTCAATGACCCTGCAGCCGTGAGGCCTCTTCTGCTCCCCGATGATGTGGAAAGAGCAACCGGTTTATACCGCGATGCTCGAAATACTCACGACAAGCGGGACAACTTCTTCGACGACATAGTCCGGGCGTTCTTATCAGCAAATGTCAAACCCCCAACAAAGAAACAACCAAAGGGAGCAAGTGGGTCAACGCAAGAATCAGGGGAGGGCACGCAGACACAAGCTACCCTATTAGAGATAGAGTCACGGTTAGTGGCAAAGATGGACGACATGCTAAGGAGTATATCCGCGGAGGTAAGCTCGAAGATGGCGACGCTTGAGGAGGCGATTGAAAACATGAGGAGGGAACTGCGGTGGAAGGGGACTAGGGAGTCGGAGGAGCGATAGAAATTTCTGGGAAAGGAGGTAAGGTTCTCCTGGTATTAGATCACAATCGTCATGTCATCTCCTGTTAATGTCATGTTGTTAGTAATGTATGTCCTGTTAGTATCAATACATGTCATGCCAATTCCAGTATATGTCATGTTAATAAGAGGTCATGTGCTTAGGTTCAGGGATCAGTGAAGGACAAGGATAATGGCAAGGAGGAGGAGGACAAGGACAAGGAAGTTCTGGGAAAGGAGGTAAGGTTCTCCCGGTATCAGATCATAATCGTCATGTCAATTCATATGGCTGTCATGTTTTTCATTATATATGTCATGTTAATTTACGCAGAGGTCATGTGATGAGGTTCAGGGATTAGGGAAGGACAAGGATAAGAGCAAGGACAAGGACAAGGACAAGGACAAGGACGAGGGCAAGGACAAGAGAAAGGAGGACAAGTTGAAGGCCAAGGCCAAGTTGAAGGAGGACAAGTTGAAGGACAAGGACAAAGTTTGCGCATGAGACTGTCATGTGAATATATAACTGATGTCATGTTATTTGTGTTTACTGTCATGTCATACGCAATGGGCTTCAAGTTGCAGGAGGAGTTGGTGGCACCCGGTTTTGATGTTGAGGCTGAGGCTGAGGTGCCCCTCATACGGCCGAGAAGAAGCACCCGTTAACATCCTGATACGTTGTCCCAAGCGGAGGAAACGCAACCAGCGAAGAAGCCGCGTGTGGGCAAGAAGCCAATGGATGCCGTCGAGCTAGGGATGGCGACCAGGGCAGATGCTGATGCGTTCGCTGCGTGGATGAAAGACGGAAGTGACCCCGTCCGGTCGGTCGAAGGCACCCTACTGGCGAAGCAGTTCTTTGGGACACTTCAATCACCGACCAACTGGGTGTCATCCGAGGTTATTTACGTTCCCACATTGTGGTTCGAGTCATCACCTTTTTCCTCATATGGTCTTCCAAAATAATGATTTTTCCTTGCGTCCAGCATATTGAGCAAGCTTGCGCCCTACTGCGGAAGGACATCAACGCCGGTGACAAGTACGAAGGGGTCCCCGTTCTGGATTTCTTCTGGGGGTATCTCCTGCAGAAGAAACTGGCGGACGCGAATGGGGACCTTGAGGTGGTGAAGGGGGACGACACGGTGACCCAATACTTCGACGGCAAGTTGCCGGAGAAGTTTCCGACGGGTTGGGCCGATGTCGACCGCGTGTTGGCACCTTGGAATCTGAAGAACGAGCCGTGGGTGGCCCTTGACATCAACTTCGCGGAGTGGACATTGGACGTGTACGATTCCGACACAAGCCACGTCGCTGAGCGCCATATGCCGGGCCTCCTGAAGCCGGTTACCCACCTCCTCCCCATTTTGATGAACGGCCACCCTGAACTTCGAGTCAAATAGGTCGGCAAAGTCCCGAAACCCTTGGCGTACAAAAGGGTGAAGGGGATTCCCCAAAACAAACAATCGTAAGTCATTATCGGCTCTTCATTTAGAAAACATTGGCACAGGTTGTGTGAGCAGTTTTCTTTATTTTGATGTAGGGGCGACCGCGACCGGCGACACTAAGTTTCGTGGCCTGGACGATTCATTCATTGCGGCGTACCGCCAATCCCTTTGTGTTGCCATGTTTCACGGACGTCTTACAACCCCATCCGATCCTTACACTACTAGAAAAACGCAATTAGACATCTGTTGTAAACAGATGTCTTTCAAAAAAAATTCCGACCTCTTTGTGCGTGAAGTAAAAGATCAAATTTTCCACATCAGTTTTAAGCAGATGTCTTTTCCTTGTTAAAACATCTGTTTTATTTTGAATATAGATATAAATCAGCCCCTTAAATTTATTTTTGACATGTTCACTTGTTGTTAAAACATCATTATTTTTCATTTATAAGTTTTTGAAAATGTTCACACCAAGCCTAAATTTTACATTTACATCACTATTTTTAAAATAATTAATATATTAAATCTAAATAGACATCATTTTTTATTATATTGATTTTGTGTATATTAATTTCATACATATAATTTGTGATTTTTTATTGTTTTAAAACAATCTATTGTATGAAATATGTACATCACTGATGTATTAATATTATATGGACATCGTTTTAGATTTATATAAAGATGTTGTTGTTAGAAATTTATATCAATTTATATTAACATTGTGATGTAAAAATATATGTTACACATTCATTTAGATTATTCAGATGATGTCTATAATGATACTAACATTTGTTTTATATGATGGTTCGATTTCATATCTATTAAGGCACAACACTATTCGTTTATAATCCGGTAATTTTTCGTTTGATACACAACATCCTTTGCTCGATATAAAATAGACCTCTGCAAATGATGGGTACTTTAAAGCACACATCCCAACTGAACAGAAACAAAATCGGCACAACGATATATTGACGAGGTTCAAGCTAATCTCGGCTTCAAAGGTTGCTCTAAAGGCAAAAACAAAAGCATACAAATTCATCACTCTTCGGTTGCATATCAAGGCCAAGATGCAACGATCTTCCTCTTTGTCGTTCGTTGCTTCTTCCTCTCGTTCAGACCTTGTGTTGCAACTGTTGTTCTCTGAATCTTGGTCAAATTAAGCTGATCTAGTTTTCCTGGTAGAAATAAAGAGAAGTGCAAGGTGAATACAACCCATTGAAGCATCAAAATCTTAAAGATAAAAAAGATCCAAAATGTTCAGGCAAACTAGTTAGAACTTGTCAGCATCAAATGAACATTTAAACTAGCTACAATATCCATATTTACGTACAAAAACTCGCACGATTCTCCAGCAACGTTAAACATCTCTGACAAATCAAGTAATAGTCATAACAATCATACCACATTCAGAGATCAGTTGCTGAATAAAGTTTCTATCACTAAATCAGATCGAACATCGATAGACAGATATAAAGATTTATGAGCAAAGTTTGAAACTTTGAGATGCCAACAGAAAAACACAAGCTTAAATGCCAGTTAAGTAAGATTCATCATAACAAGGTTAATTGATTCTATGCAAACTTGCCTGGAAAACATAGTGGACAAGGCACGACAAAGTGAACAACAGAAGCTAGTTACAGAAGCATACACTAATATTATGCAGATTAAGTGCCTTTACTATCCCATTCTGCAGGAATTCTATTTCTGAAGCATTAATGACCGAAGCTAGTTACAAAAGCATTCTAATTATCACTTGTCTTTAATGATTAGGTAGCGTCTGCCATCGCTCTAACAAGGGGCTCTGGTATCTCATCCAAATCACCAAGTGGCGATGGCATTTTACAGGATAAATGCTTCACGCAGTTTACTAAACAATCTTTACTCCAGCCACATTTAGGAAGGTTCAAAGTGGGCAGACTTTTGACGCCTTTAAGTCTCCTATACATAGCACTCAGTGTCTGGAGAAAGATCGAGCAGAAAAGAAATATATTGTAGAGAAAGATCGAGCAGAAAAAAGAAGAAGAAGAAGAAGAAGAAGAAGAGCATACTAATCGTTGGAGGATCTGAAGCGAGGAGAGAGGTGGCTGGAGGAAGGGACAGAGAGAAATCGGCGTGGCAAGATGACTCGAAGAAGGTGAGCTAACTCTGAAAGATAAAATCCACAAATTCAGTTTGTGATGATATATACCGCATCCTTGAAACAATAACCTACATGCATAGAACTACTGAATTAATTTCCAAAAGAACATAACAGGAACCAGATTACTAGAAAAACATGATCTGGGCTGCACTGGGTGCTCTGTCATAATAAATGAATCTATTATGGGAAATTGATTTAAAGAGTGAAGGTAAGAAAAATATAAACTCATCTGCAACATTCTCAGAGCAGACCATTACAAATCAAAGTACCTCAAGAATAGGACCTCGATCAGCTTCGAGCAAGTGAATTTTATCCAATATCACAAGCCCAACCTAGAGAGCAATTTTCAGGTTAAAACCAAATTGATGATCAACCAAAATGGCCAAGGGGTTGGAAATCTAGCTGCTAACTGGGAGTTTAACCAAAATGTATATAAAAGAACGCAGATTTCTCTACGTTCATTTTTTAGAATTTTGATTTCAATTAAATAGAATAACCTTTTTGACATACCTTCGGCCATGCCAGTTACGGCTGATCCCATCTCACTTCTCAAGGGTAGAAATAATGATATCTGCCGACAAAAGAGCCAATAAATCTGGAGTGTAATCTCCCGTCATCTCAAACTGATCAGACCATTTAAATGAACTACATTAATATAAACTATAGAGGTTCATCTCTGTTAGCACATTAATCATTTAAAATAATTATGAACCATAGTTTTGCCAAGCTGAGAAACAAGACGCCTTCTCCAGTCACTCATTCACTCTCGGACAAAAGCCTTCAAAGGTGCTGTATAAATGACCTACATGAGTATGGCATATAATCAATAACAAGCCTGGTACAGAAATAATCTGATAAAGGCTAATGAATAAGTGAAAATGGAATCCTTTAGTCCAGATGCAACATATTGCTCAAAAAATAACTAAATGCTAGATTGGGTGCAATTAAGTCCTATCTATCTCATCAGTCGAGATGTATCCTACATTCCTACTGCACACAAAATAACTAAAAGCCCTCCATTCGTATATTCATAGGTGGCATCACTATATAGAACACTTTTGGCAACACACGTGTATAACAAGACCTTGCAATAGAGGTCTCGTCATCTATTTCCACAGATTAAGAGACCTATTTACAATTTATTCTACTAAAGCGTGCTCTTAAAATGATACTTCATCTTCATGTTGTAAAATTATACTCCCACACATCAACCTTAACGGTCATTTTTGTTTGTACAAGTTGATCAACTTGGTGTTGTTTTAGGTTTTCTAGGTTGTTGGATAAATTGGGTTTACTTTTATGTCATAAGTTAGTTGGTTGTTGTGTTGCTTTAGTTTTATTTTTTTAGCTCAAATAATTAACATTAGTTACGAGATTTTTATTAAACTTGCTTTTACTGACAATTTTTTGTTCAAATTGTTCATTTAAGGGACTTGAAAACTGTGCTAAAGCCTAAAACGACAATTATTGTTAATCAGAATGAGTCCTATTTAAGAAATTGTTTTAGAAGTTTTTTTTTTAAAAAAAGGCATTGGGTTGAAGGCACTTAATAGGAATATTGAACTGATATCATTCACTTCATCAAGAGAAACTGCCACAATTTAACACGGAAGTGAAAGAGGACAACACCATGTGAAGAGTTGCTATCCACTACTGTGTTTTTCATACAACGCTTACAAAAATATTTATTTATTTTTCAGAAACAAACCCTCAATGAACTCTACAATTGTGTTTGCCATAGTTTGTTAAACACGTCATTTCTATAACGATTAGAATATTTCTTTGAACTCCACAAAGCAATGCCCAAAGATACAATGCAAATTGCAGGAAGATGAGAAAGGAATAATACCTATGTTTGCAACTAGCCCTGTCTCTCCTTTCAGTCCTTTGATCATTAGGGGGAATGAGATCCTTCAATATCTGAAAAATGACAACAAGTTCAGGTAAGACCCAAGACTAATACACTGTGAATCCATCTAAGGGGGGTAAAACAAGTTCAGTCTGCACAATATGCTACAAATGCTTAGGCATGAAGTCCTAGTAAAACCCATTTGTGGTCCATTGATTAGAAAAGTTCTTCAATCTCGCATCTATGAGTATATGGTTCCAATGTAAAGAGGAATTAAACATGTAAGATTTTCTCAAACAACCAAAGGATCCACAAAGACGGGATTCATGACATTAAACAAGAAAACAAAAGAGACAGTACAAGAGAACGAGTGCCACACCAGTTCAGAGCCTTTTTTCTGAGACAACACATGGGTTAGGGATTCATGAAAATAATTAATAAAACAAAAAGACAAGTACCAGAGAACGAGTACCAGAAAACGAGTGTAGCACCAGTTCAGATACCTAAGGGAGCCGATGATTCCAATGACTGACGGAAGCGAGAGTCTTCTGCAAAAAAAATAGCTGGGATTAGGGATTTAGGCATAATAAAGAGAAAAGAAAGGAGGTCGAAGATGGGAAACATATAAAGTCCCAAAGAGAAAAGAAAGGAGGACGGAGATGAGAGTCGGCGATTTAGGGTTTCACCTCTCATCCATTGTCACAGCGGGGTCGTGGTCAGGATGGGTTTTAGAGAGATGATGGGAGGAAGAAGGCAGCAGTGAACGGAGGAGGATGGCCGCCGGAGGAGAAGGTAGCAGTGAACGGAGGAGGACGGTCGCCGGTGAAAGAAGGCAGCGGTGAAAACTGAAGAGTTGGTGATTTTGGGGATTTGGTGGGTTTGGGTGGGATAATTGAATGAGATTGGGGGAGAGGAGACTTCTGGAGTATATTTTACGGAGTAAGTGTTATAAATTTTCCCAAAGCATTTTCAAATTACCTCCGAATTTGAAAACCCTCCAATTTTTTTCTAAGTATTTTGATCCCGCCCAATTTCTCTAAACACGCGCGTTTGTATGTATTTTAGAATCAATAATTTCACATCTGTCAAAATATTTGACCGTTGTCTAAACAGTTTTAAACATCACAAAAAAATATTGATGTAATAGATTAATTTAACATCTGTTGATTTTTTGACAAACTTAAATCACATGATGTCTAATTGCAGTATTCTAGTAGTGTTAAAAAAACTCCCCCATTGGTTTTATATACATTGTTGGTTTGTGTAGACTTGTTAGTTGGTTTAGACATTTGGATATGCACTTATGTTTGTTGGTTTTAGACATTTGGATATGTACTTATTGCTCGATTGTTGTATTCATTGGTTTTTAATTATGACATGTCAATCGAGATACATGTCATGTCAATATGAAGCTACTATCATGTGAATATGAAACTAATGTCATGCAAAAATCCGATAATGTCATGTCAAAAGGGGGTAATGTCATATGGCATTCCGTTAACATAATAGAACAAACTAGAACTAGAACAAACTAGAACAAAACCCCCCATACGAAGTTGCAGAAAGGCAACATAATTCTTTGTGAAAGGCGTCTAACCAAAATGGGCGTAATATCTACTTCATTCCGAAAGGCCCCGCAGATGGAAGTTCCTATGCCCCCGCTACGTGCGGCGGCGCTTCTGCAATTTAAATTTCCCATTAGCGGGACGCGCCCACTCTATTGGTTCAAGTTTCACAGTCGTCGGAAACGCTCTAGTCTTCCCTTTTCCGCGTTGGTATGGTTCCTCTACTTCCCTTACCACTCGCTCCGCGTCGTGATCCCACGGGCTGACTACATCCTTGATGTCACTGCTCACAGAAATGACCTGCTTCCCACAGTCATAAGCAACTGCGTTGTACAACGCATCACTTGGTTCTAACTAGACACGTGGATTATCTAACTGGACAAGTGAGCTTTCTAACTGGACACTCTTAGTTTCGAACTGGACACCTCCTCCTGCTCGATCGACACCATGTGCTACCACAACTTCCAATTCTTCATCCCCTGCCAAGAGGGTTTTAGTTTTTAACTGTGGGTGATCTTCTTGGGTCCAGTATGGCCCACCCCTGAGTGGATGGGCCGTTGTGGATCCTTCTGTAGTGGTGAAATCGCCGCCAACCTTGCGTACTAGGGAGACATGGAGGTCGATAGGCCAGAATCGTTCACCGGAAAGACCGTTAA
Source organism: Persicaria tinctoria (assembly GCA_037127255.1). NCBI lineage: Eukaryota > Viridiplantae > Streptophyta > Magnoliopsida > Caryophyllales > Polygonaceae > Persicaria > Persicaria tinctoria. The sequence continues at coordinate 51,435,007 of JBANSL010000008.1, forward strand.
CGAACTTGTAGGCCTGCAAGTCTTCATCATCCTCAATGGAAAAAGGTTTGCACCCTTCCTTCTTCGGCTTTACATATGTGAGCTCAACGTCATATCTCCTCCCATCGACATTAAACTTGGTCATCAGTTGTTTCTTCAGCGAGACGTAGTCAATACTTTTGTCTACCAGTACGGCCTTTTGACTCCTCGACGACTTCACGACCCAAATGCCCTCTTCACAATCCCACCATCCGCCAAACAATACATTGATACACATGGACGAGTTCTCCCCTGTTCCATTAGTTAGTGGGGGGACATTCAGTTTTACAGGGAGAAGAACATATTGTGAGGAGAGACGTATCACATAACCTAAATGGAAGGATGACTTACTCATTTCTGCCAAGAAGTCGGTGTCTGTCTAGTTAACCCCAGTAGGTGTCAAGCGCGTGAATGGGTTTATGGACTCCCCCTCCTCCCTCCTCTCCCTCTTATTCTCTTAAGGGGTAAATGACAGGGCGGGAGATTTAATCTCACTCCCACCTTCTCTCTCTCCCGCCCTCTCTCTCTCTCTCCCGCTCTCTCTCTCTCTCTCTCTCACACACACACACACACTCTCTCTCTCTCTCTCTCTCTCTCTCTCTCTCTCTCTCTCTCTCTCTCTCTCTCTCTCTCTCTATCATGTCTTATCAAATGTCTTTACCTACCCTCTGCGAGATTCCCCCCCCCCCCCCGGTCTCTTTGAAGTTATTGTTGGATCAAAATTTTATTCATTTCTTTCAACATAATATATTGTTTAAAAATGTATTTCGTGGTTTTAAATTAATATGAGTATACTCCTCTCTCTATGGTTTTGCATTTTTTTTATTATTAATGGTGAGTGGGAAACCAAATTTTATACAAAGGTCAAAATTTTACTAAAACCACTGCTAAAGGTGTATAGTGGAAAACTGTTTGTTATCCAGTCGGTATTAATTAACCGGCTAGTTGTTTTAAAGGGGTGTCATGTAGCGTCTAACGACAAGAAGTAAACCCACTTTATCGTTTGTCATGTCAGAATTGACATGTGTCATGTTTAGATAATACCACTGCCATGTTCATTGTAGACAACAACAAAACACTGCCATTCAATCTCATTTTGCTTTTTGTTTCTATTTTTCCTTCCTCAACGGTCACATGCTGAACAATGTTGCTATTTCCCACACACCCCACTTATATGATAGCCATTCACCATCCATACTCCCCACAAATCGGTGAAGTTAACTCCCCATTTCCATTTAACAACCTCTCCAACAACCCTTCAACGAAATGGCATCCTCTTCACACCACCCCATATCCTCATCTGGCCTCCCTCCCCGACCTGTCCCCATCGTTATATCATCCGACGAATCAGACGATGGAGGTTTGTCGATCACTTCATTTGTGTAGATTTCAGTTGTGCTACTTGTATCATTATACTACCTTATTTTTTTCATTTTATGCAGGACCAATGTCGCCGCCGTCATACCGACGAAATCAAAGAGTAGAGATTGTCGGCGGTGAGTCTGGGATGCTCGGGTCGTTCTACGAGGCGACCCTTGTGCGCAAACTAGACCCTAACCACTGGGAGGTCGAATATGTGACCCTCCTACGCAACAACAGAAGAGAGCTGCTGAGGGAGGTCCTCCCGGTTCAACGAATTCGTCCACGGGCGCCTCGTATTTCTTACGACGCCTACATGCCCGAAGACCGTGTCGACTGCCGCAACAACGATGGGTTTTAGGCCGGGAGGGTCCTTGGTGTGTCCGGTTATGGGAGTGACCGAACTTTCACGGTCTACTTCCCACTCAGCGACGAGACGTCTAACCATCGTGCCCACAATATGCGCCCACACTTCGATTGGGATGGATACAGATTCACCACGCATCCACAATTTCGCGGCTTGTTACCGTAAATTTGGTTTTCACTGTCTTCTATGTTGCTACGCTCTCCTACTATCTTTTAAATGTTTGCTCTTGTGTCGTATTTGATTAATGCAAGTGATTATGTCTCCGTCATTTGGTGTCCAGTATATTTTAATGTTTGCCATGTGGTATTTATTTCGTGTCCAATAAAAACTATGCGATTACCAATCGGCCCACGAATTTACCTCCACCCACTTTATTGTTATTCCATGGTTTTTCCCTCCTCTCTCACTGGTTCTTGCTTTTTCAGGAGTAAAGATGCCTCCCTCCCACCGAGAGTGGAGTCCAGCTATACCCCACAGGGTGACCGGCCACCGGCTACCCTTGTCAAGCGGATATCCGCTTTTATGCAAAAAAATTCCGGATTGGGTTACTCTTGCAAACCTTCCGGATATGAGGGTCATTTTAGCAAATTTGCCTTATCATAATTTATCTAAATTATATATATATATATTGTAATATTATGATAATATGAAAAGTCTATAGGGAAATACTATTAAATCCAAACATCCAAATGATAAATATACTAAACTGGTTCCGCTCACTCAATTCACATATTCGATCGATAATTAAAAGGGTGCTATATAGATCACTGCAATTTCATTAATCCACAATGTTGGAGAATTCAAGGAGCCATTGCACAATTTTGGTGTTGGAGGTATCGTCGGGTTTAAGAAGCTTGTAAAATAAATATAGTTCATAGTAATATAGGTATATTAAGTAATAATAAATACAACAAATAAGTGAAATAAGGAATGACCTTATTCGATGTGCGTTACTTTCGAAAAAATTCCGATTTACATACAATTTTGCCACATCGGCTAAAGCTGATAATATTATTTCATCTACACACAACAAAAGTTAAACATATAAAAGTAAAGAATGTATGTTCACGAGGTAAAATAAAAGAAACTTTAATCATTAACAATATTGAGAAATAAGGTCAATATGATTTGAAACTTATGTCCAACATCTTTTACAATAAGAAATTGAAATATGACAATGACTTGTCTTTTCAGCTCCGGATCAATGGTATATAGTTGATCAAATAATTTCGGACAAACAGAGCACTTCCGTAAACGATTCTTATGGAAAAAAAAAATCAATATTAAAAGCGATAACGTAAATAAATTATAATAAAATATACAAATCATGCATATAAAAATAAACTTGCCTATCATTATTCAAGATAAGATCAAATCTACCCTCGATGATTTTTTACACATTTGTGTAATTAGTGGGTGCTCAAGTCTTCATTGGCTTGGGTGAGCCTGCCTGGTGGCTTGCCGTCTGGCTTACCGGTTCGGGTCCTTTGCAAGCTAGGGCTCGGACCCGTAGGAAATTAGTCGACAACCTCAGAACCTCCACGTTACCAAAAAAAAATCTACCATCGATGAAATTTTTGAAAGACACTGGAAGAATTTTTTTGCTATATAGGCGGTTTGTTTAATTTTCCTTCATTTTTATTAGTGATTTTGTAGAATATATCCCATTTCACGAGTTTTTTTTATTTAATATTATTGCCCTTAATTTTCTACTTTTGCAGTTTTGCTCTGTCCCACATCCGAGAGCGATTCAGATTCTCAATTGAGTTTCAGAGAGCGATTCAAATCGAAAATGGACGATTACACGAGAGAAATGATGGAGCTCAAAACCCTCGTCAGTAGTCACCCGAACCCTCGAAAAGAAAGGCGTTCTCGCCAAGATCCGAGTAAATCCTCATTCATAATTCCCCGTTTCCTCTTTACTAATCCAACTGTTTCTGCTCCTGCAATCCTGCATCTCTCTAACCTAATCGATTTCTCGCAATCTTTTCCTGAATGTAATCACTACTTTCATGAAATTTTCGATCTTGTGCGACTTTCTGTTTCAATTCGCCTTTCTCTCATCTTACGCTTGTAAATTGGTATGCTATCAGATCTATGTCTTTCCCCCTTTTTGCTGGTTTGTGGATGATTTAGCTTGTTGATCGCCTGTACCTAACCACTTTTTATTGACATGTTTGATGAATTGTTGATTTTTTGCTATCATTTGTCCGTGAATGTTTAATTTGATTGTGATGAAACTTATGTGTTGCTGAATTTGGTTGTTCTATCAATGCACTGCTGCAGTGGTTTGCGAGTTGAACCCATTATTAAAGCCTTGAGCACTTCAGTGTTCTATCAATGTGAGATTGAAGCTTCGAGCACTTCACTGTTGCAGTGGTTTGCGATATTGGTCAAGGTACTTTACTAAACCGAAGTTTGATATTGAGAAAATGCCATCCTCAGATATACACTCAAACTTTTTGATGAGTGATTTTTTAATGGACGTGTGAACTTTATTACCCTGAGAAAGAATAGAAGAAATGGTATTTATTTTATTATTTATGCTATGAAAAGATAAAATGAAGAAATTATGAAGGATAAACACCTTTTCATTTTAGGTCCTTTAAAATCAGCTCTCGTCGTTTGTGAAAAATTATGTTTCATGCACACAACATGAACTCGGATATTGCCTTTAATGTTCTTTGGATTAAACTCGTCGACATATATGACATTTTTCATTTTTGCATACCTAAAATAGCAAAGATGAATAGATCGTCAAAAACCTGCAATGTAAAATGTTTAAACATTAATGGTGTTTGAAAAAAAAACATTAAAAGATGAATAGATGGTCGACAGAGAGGGAAAATAGATAGGAATCGGTGGAAGAGGAAGGAGTAGAAGTGAGTCCTTCACTCCTTTGTTATCTTTCCTTCTGAATATATATAGAGTAGGATTCACTTAAATATAGGATTTATGAATTATTTTTGGATTTATTATAGTAAGCCGGATTAGGCGTATTTGAATTTTTATGGAATAATTATCTGTTTAATTATATATAATCAAAATCAATTTAATCTAACAATTTAGGATTTGTTCAACCGATAGATTTAATTTTGGATTTCTGGATTATTTTAATATCTGAATTTGTGGACTATTTAATTGGATGGGGGATATGCAATCTTATGGTTGTTACAGTTTAATATCTTCCAGATTTTACACAGATATTTTAGGAAAGATATTATTTGTTATTAGAAACATCTATTCTCTAAATTCTTACGTTTAGATTTCAGATTAACCTGGAAAGTATAACTGTGCGGCCATTCAACAATGCTTGCCCTTCTAAATCTTGAGCTTTATCTTCACCTAATGGAATTTGCACAATTTATTCAGGATGGGTGGTGGTGCCAGTAATGATACTACTGACGGACCACGTTGAAAGATAAGGATCTGATGAATCCATAAAGAGGTGAAATGAGCATTACCCAGGTAGTTAATTGTTATCTATTTATTTCATTCAACACTGAAGAAATTTTTTGATCATACATCCCAAATTCATCAACTTCTCCAATGCTCTTTTTGTATTTATATTGTTTCTGTAAGATCGATTTGGTCCTCAATATATATGTTGCTTCTTGGATAATTAGTTGTTTAATTAGATTTAGGATATGCAATCCGTGTTGTTAGTGATTGTTAGGCTCATTCAGATCTTCATCTGTCTTTCGTCCATTTTGGTGTTAGTTTTAATAATCTCTGCGGGTTTACAGGTCGGAAAGGTTTGTGGCGAGAAGTGGAGATCCATATTTGATGGAGTGGGGGTCATTTCCAATTGATCGATCTAAATTGATCGATATGCTCTTCGCCTCTTCTTTGTAGGCTGTTTCGGAAATCCATATTTGGAGCTGCAGATGAAATTGAATTGAAGTTTCTGAACAGGTTTATGATCTAATAGTCGGTCTTTTCATTCGATGACGTGGTAATCGAATATTTTTGGTAGGAACTTTTCCGCACGGGTATTGCTTGTAATGTATTTGAATTACAAATGCAATATTTTTGGTCAGTTTGGATTCGATTGGTCATTTTTGGTAGGAACTCTTCCGCAAGACGAAGAAGAGAAGGGTGCAAGACGAAGTTCGGGGATTGATGATAAAAGCGGACTGAATTGTTATTTCTAATTCAAATGAAATATCTTAGTAATTGATTTTGTTTTAATGAAAAATGATTATTATATTCGATTTTTGTATAATGAAATGAAAGATGGTTAAATAAAACTATGGATCAATTGAATGGTTAATTATAGGGGGATGTGGATTAAATATTATAACGACACGTGGCATATTAAACGTGAGGGCGCCACGTGGAAGAAGTTACATCTGCTTTAGTATTATATTATATATAACATATCTTACTTAAATGAATTATTGACAATTAATTGTCTTTTCAATTAAATTTCTAAATTAAATAAAAATTCTAATTTATTTAAATTAATTTTGTAACTGAAAATCCTACTTTAAAGGAGAAGTCGTCACATGTCTTAGGCGACTTCTCCTTTAATATTATAATATTGATTCATTTTTTAAAAAGTGGGGCTAAAGTCAGCGACTTAGCCCCATTTTGGCAAAATTCCAAAATAGTTTGAGATTTTGGCTATTTTTATAAAAAAAAAATTGGTATTTTGGATAAAGTGAAAAAAAATTCAAATTTTATATCAGAAAATTCAGCTTTGAGATAGCGATCTCACTAATTTTTTTACGGGACTTTCATGGGAATAGAATTTGAGGCCGCTATGGGAGTAGACTCGTTTGGGGAGAAGGACTCAAAGTGGGTGTTCTAATTCACATCCGCCACTGAGTGACCCATTTTGGCAAACATGATTTGATTTTTTTGTCCATTCGAACCTTGACCCCCCAAAAAAAAAACGAAAACCCATTGACGATTTTGGACCAAACTGTAATCCTCCCCCGATCTCCAAAATAATCATACCACCGATTTTAACTCGAAATGTTTAATTCAATTTAGGCCGATTCGACCCATTTAAATAACCCTAAGAAAACCATAGTTTAAAATCCGCCTTTTTGAAAAACAAAAATTTTCTTTTTTAATTAATTAATTTATAATTTCCTTATCGACATACATTATATTAGAAAACTCCTTTTTATATACATTCAATTCAAAATGCAATTTTGAAATTATGAAGTTGTGATGTACGGAGTATTAAACAGTTGCCAGTGACCATCTTTTCTTGCACAAGAGAATAATCTCTTTGCAGATTTATGTTTATCTACTTTCCCTTAACATGTTGAATAAGATAATTGTGCATCTCTTCCTAGGCATAATTGTTGTTAAGCATGTAACGGGTCTAGGTTCTTCAACCTTGATTGTCTTTATGACCACAAGGACTTTCTTTCTATTTATTCAGCATCAGCATATCTCATATATTGGGGAAAATTTTTGAATTAAGACGAAAATACTTTAGATCTTGTAACTTGACTTTCGTAATGGGAGACTTGCTTGCATAAGTATTAATTTTTACTACTATATTTTATTTTACATTTTCAACTAGGCAAGAATTTGAGCGATTTTCCCTACTGAGCAATCACGTAATAAACATATTTGTGGATGACAATTGTAAATATGAGATAACAACCAGCCTTGAAATTGTTGAAATTGAGCTACTTAACCTAAATTTGATGATTTGTATCACTTTGTCGCCAACCTAAATTGACGACGTCTGTCGATTAAGAAGAAAAAAATCTTAAGACCAATTTTTTTTTTTTTAATATTTCTATAGAATCAAATTGACAGTGGTTGATTACGGGGAAAATTCTAAAGATCAAATAAAAGGGAACCAAAAAAAAATTCTATTTCTGCACAAATTTGCAGTAGAATTATAAGATTGCACGTAAATCTGATCCAGAAAACTACAGGCATAGTATGATTATTTTTGTATTTATTTTCCCTATTCTTGTGTGTTGTAATCCTATAGTCGTTTTAGATTCCTCGGATTGGGAACCAAGAACGGGATATACAATCAAGGAACAAACCAACAACGCAAACCAAAGACCGGACATAAGATTTACGTGGTTCGGTCGGAGCCTAAGTCCACGGAGCCTCAGCCGAACGACTTGAGAGCACAAATCCACTAATCGGTAAGTAGGTTTACAGAACAGGTTGCCCTAACTCAAACTACGGCAAATACAGGCAAAACACAGAGAACAAGAGACATGCGAGTAAAACGAAGAAAGAACGAAGCAGACAAAGGAAGAATACACCCTAGATATGAAGATCGGAGTCAGATCGTCGTCGGAGTGAACCAGAGAAGAAGATCTTCGCCAGATAAGTGGATAGACACCTTCTTCTTCTTTCTAGAAGCTGGATCTAGAGTCTCCGAGGGAGATGCGCACATGATCGACCGCCGGAGCTTCGCTAAAGCTAGGAGAACACGAAACCCTAGGGGAGCCTCTCTCTCTTCTCTCTCTTTCTCTTTCTGGATTACCTGAGGAGAGATGTGCCGAATGAGCTCCCAAACCCTAGCAACAACTTATATAGAGCGAGCTCCTGGTGAAACGCAGCGTTCCACTAAAACAGACCTCACAAGCCAAGACGCCAGGTGAACTACGGAGCTGGGCCAGCTTTGGGCTTCAGTGTTGGGTCGAGCCCACAGATTCGGTAACCATACACATATATAATAAATCACATATAGTATATCTTATATATACTATACTTTGAGTCTTGTAACATATATGAGCATAGGTTATACAACCCATACTTCTAATATATGATATGATCAAAGTATAATATATATGCTAGTATTTTGCCTTAATCGATCTACCAAGTAACTTAAGCTAGGGTCATCCAATATTCCTAGAACTAATGTTTAGATTAAAATAGACATTACAATTTGCCCTTCTAATCCAAACATTAGATCTATTAAAAACACAACCTACTAATCAGTGGATATATGATCTCAAACTATTCAACATCATCATCGGCTCAAATACTTTTATCTAAGGTGGTTCTCCAAGACGGAGAAAATCCCTGCAAAACACAAACTTGTTAGCCGGGACTACTTTTGTCCCAAAATCAGCAAGATTGATGTCGCCTTTGATCTTTTTCACTTCTAGTTCTTGAGCTGCAACACGGTTATGAATAAAGTGAAAACGCACATCAATATGCTTAGTCCTCTTGATACATGGGATCTTTGCACAAGTATAGTGTACTTAGGCTATCCGTATGTATAACGGGTTTTGGTGGTTGTTTAAGGATTTCCTTAAGGATTGCTTTAAGCCATATAGCCTCTTTGGCAGCTTCTGTAGCATCCATATACTCAGCTTCAATTGATGATAAGGCAACAGTTGTTTCCTGCTGAGATTTCCATGAAACACAGTTACCGGCCCACGTGAAGAAGTAGGCGGTAGTGGACTTGCAGTTATCTTTATTACTAGCAAAGTCAGCGTCTACATATCCATTCAGTTTATCAATAGGCTCATGCAAACCATAATGCAAACAAAGACTCTTTGTGCCAGTAATATAACGTAGTAAGTATTTCATGGCAGTCCAGTGATCATTTCCAGTAGGGATGACAATTTCACCCGCACCCGACGGATATCCGTCTCATCCGACCCGAAAAGGTGGGTGAAAATCCGAAATAAAGCGGATATTAAATGGGTGATGGGTGAACGGGTGATGGGTCGGGTCGGATTCGGGTGAAGACATTCCCCACCCGTCACCCGATCCATCACCCGACCCGTTACCCGACTTATATTATATAATTATATTTTATATGTGAAATTGCCAATATACCCCCCTAAACCCTAAATCAAGATACATATCAAACGATTAAAATGGAAATATCTTGTCATAAAGTAAGTTATGCAATTTTTATTCGAAGATGCAGTGCAATTGGCTCCTATTTAAAATGGAAACGTGAATGCAATGAGCTCCTAATTAGTGTTTATTCGTCGATGTGTTTGACATATGTTTTTTAATAATTTTTTTGATGAATTTGATGTCTTGTATTTCACCCGATCACCCGGTGAGTGATGGGTGGACGGGGCGGGTGAAATATTTGGTGGGTGATGGATCGGGTAGGGTGAATAATTTCGGGTGGTGGGTCGGGTGATGGAAGTAGATCATCCACTCATCACCCGATCCATTGCCATCCCTAATTTCTAGGGTTAGACATAAAACAACAAAGCACAGAAATGGCATAAGCAAGGTCTGGGCGGGTACATAACATAACATACATAACGGACCTTACAGCTACATCATATGAGACCTTAGCCATTTCTTTAATATCTTCAGGCTTAGTGGGACAACTTTTCTAGGTCAGCTCTAGGTGCCCTCCTAGAGGTATGGATGTAGGCTTAGAATTCAACATATTAAACCGATTTAGAACCTTAAGAATATAGTCGTCCCGAGACAACCATATTTGCTTATTAGGTCGGTTTCTAATGATGTTAACACCAAGAATCTTCTTGGCACTTCCTAAGTCTTTCATGTCAAAGTATTTCTTAAGATCCTTTTTAACAGTACTAATAGGAATCATAGAACTGCAGATCAATAATATTTCATCAACATATAAGAGCGCATAGATCAAGGATGACTTAGAAACACTTCTAAAGTAAAGACATGAATCATAACTGCTACGAGTAAACCCAAGTTTCTTAATCACGACATCGAATTTGAGATTCCATTGTCTAGGGGACTGCTTGAGCCCATACATGGATCTCTTCAGAGGCAGACATGATCGGGATACTTGGAATTTACAAACCCTTTGGGTTGTTTCATATAAATGGTTTCATTAAGAGTACCATGTAAAAAAGCAGTTTTGACATCCATTTGTTCTAACTTCCAGTCAAAAACAGCACACATAGCAAGCATAATACACATAGTTTTATACTTAACTACTAGTGAGAAGATATCATTATAGTCTATCCCTTCTCTCTGGGTAAACCCTTTTGCCACAAGGCGGGAGTTAAACCTAGGAGGCTCTTTATGGTTTAGACCTTCCTTAAGCTTATAAACCCATTTAGAGTCAATAAGTCGGGTCTTAGGAGCACTAGTACAAAAACAGGATTTTAGCTCATGAGATATTAGCCCGGATATTTTTTTATGGGGTAAAATGGCCGATCTGACATTTTTCATATTTTTTTTATAATGAAAACAAATATAACCCGGATTATTTTTCAATCATCCGGGCTATATTGTTTTGAGTTATTAGGCGATCCAAATTATATTCCCCGGGCGTGTTGTTGGACATAAATCCGGGCTAAATTGTCAGATCCGGGCTATATGACCTAAAATATCCGGGCTAAAATCCTGTTTTTGTACTAGTGGAGGTCTTGGAACTAGACTCCATGTCTTGTTTGTATACATGGAGTCCATCTCTTCTCTCATAGTAGATAGCCACTGTTTGGCATAGCTATTCTTTAGGGCAGATTCATAAGAGCTATGAGTAGTAGGATTTCTAACAATACCAACATTCAGGAAAGCATATTCCACAATATAAGAGGTATATTTCCTATTGGGAATGATGGTTCTAGGTTCTCTATCCATAGTTAACTGATAATCATGCAAATTAGGTATAGCAAAGATATCAAAAGCATGTGAATTAGAAGGGAGGGAGGAGAAAACAGAGGACTCTCTTTGAGAGTCAATAGAAAGGCCATTTACATCACCAGAACTAGGAGAGGGAGGAGAAGTAGTAAGAGAATTAGATGATATATCTTGCTTAGTGGCAGGCTGAGTCTCAGGCTCCTCTTGGTCAATGTGAGGGTCTTGATCTCCAGTTTTCTCCTTTTCTTCTTCTTGTTGTCCCCTCTGTAGTATGGAATGTGTGCCCTTCTTAGCTCATATGAAGGACCTACCATTGTCGTGCTCTTCATCATCAGAGGATTCACTTTTATTAGGTAACAACTGCTTAGTCTGCTCTAGGGTACCTGTTAGCTCAGGGAAGGAAGTTAGCTCAGTTTTTAAAGGGAAGTCTATCTCATTAAATCTCACATTTCTTGTTGTGATGACCTTGTAAGGTCCAGGTTGCAGAAGAAGCACTTTGAACCCCTTCACTCCATCAGGGTAACCTAGAAGGATACCCTTCAAAGCCCTTGGTTGCAGCTTACCATCACTGATGTGAGGGTAGGCTGCACATCCAAAAGGCTTGTGGTATCCCAAGCTAGGTTACTTACCTGTCCATTTAAACTGGGGAGTGAGAAAGTCAAGCACAAAGGAAGAAGACTTGTTTATAAGATAGACAACAGTTAATACAGCTTCACCCCAAAGAGTATTCTTAAGGCCAGAACTAATTGACATGCATCTCACTTTTCTAACAGAGTCATATTCATTCTTTAAGTTGTTCCATTTTGTTGTGCATTTCCAGGTACAGTTAAGTGTCTTTTAATCCCATATTTTTGGCAATAAGTATCAAATTCTGTATTACAAAACTCCAAGCCATTATCAGTTTTTAAGCATTTCAGTTTATGATTGGACTGACTCCCTACCATTACCTTTCATCTTGTGAAAGCATCAAAGGCCAGATCCTTTAATTTATAAGGCTTACCCATACTTTCCTTAGTAGTGATCAATAAAGCTTATGAAATATCTCATGCCCCCTGCATTAGGGACTTGTGAAGGTCCCTAGAGATCAGAGTGCACATATTCTAAAGGAAACTTAGCAACATATGAAGATACAGGAAATTTAAGTTTGGTAGATTTTCCCAAAACACAATGCTTACAAAATTTAATATCAACAGGTTTCTTAGGTAAAAGGCCAGATTTATGAAACTTTATTAAGCCCTTGTTGCCTATGTGACCAAGCCTGTTATGCCAAATCTTAGTCTCAGATAATGTCATGGAATCAGAAGCAGTAATAGCATTCACTTCAGGTTTAAAAGAGAGAACAAAATACAATTTTTTCCTTCTAACAGCTTTAACAATCACAGTTCCATTCCTGGACACAATTCTCACACCATCAGAATAATTAACACTGCATCATATTTCTTCTAAAGCAGATTCAGACATTAGACTTCTTCTTAGACTAGGGACCAACTTAACATTGGTGAAAACTCTAACAATGCCATCATGCATGAGTAAGGGAACATCACCTACACCTTTAATATGCAAGCAAGTATGATCACCCAACATGACATCACCACACACAGACTCATTTAAATTCTTACAGAAATGCTTATGAGGGGTGACATTCATTGTACATCCTGAATCTAAGATCCATGCATCAGAAGAATCAACAAATGAAATATCATAACACATGAACAATTCAGCAGAGTATTCACACATATTTTCAAGCACAACAACATACAATACAGTGTTATTTTTCTTAGCAAGATCCTATGCCCTTTTCTTTTTCCTGCATTCCTTAACCCAGTGACCCACATTAACACAGTAATTGCATTTAGAATTAGGGTCAGATTTCTCAAATTTCTCATTCTTAGGCTTATCTTTCTTATGCTTCTCGTTTTTGTTATTCTTGTTACCCTTTTTATCATTCCCTTTAGTGAACAAAACCTCATATTTGTCAGCTTTATTAGTTTTAAGACCCTTGATCTTGAAAACCTTCATAATCTCATTCTTTTCAATACTGGATTCAATCAGCTTATCCTTAGTAAGTTCATCACGACTAAATTGTATGACATCTTTAAAATTGTCAAATTGGGAAGGTAAAGAATTCAAAAGCAAGATAGCCTGATGGGAATCTTTTATCTCATCATTAAAACGTTCTAATTCTTGAGTCATCTTAAGAAATTTGTCCAGATTGTCATTAAGAGTTAAAGAAGTGTTCATCTTAAAAGTAAACAGACGACATAACAGAGAAATCTTGGAGGGCAAGGATTTAGAGAGAAAAAGCTCATTCAGGGCATGCTAGAGGGAGTAAGTGGAAGAGTGTTTTACCGCTTGAGGAGCAATACCATCAGTGAGGCGTAGCATTCTCTCAGAGTGGGCTTTCATGTCCATCTCTAGCTCTTTAAATGTGGACTTTGGTGTAGAGGATCCTCCTTCAACCTTTTTCAACTTTTGTTCTTCAGTAAGCTTGGGGGGATCCTCATCATTGATGTCCAATCCCTTGTTAAGGGTGGACATCTCAGAGGTTGTGGTTGCTGGCTTTAGAACCGCCTTCCAACAACCTTTTTTGAAGAGAACAACTCTCATCTTGACTTGCCACATAGCAAAGTCAATATATAACACCATCAAATGACTTTATCTTTAAAGCGTTATCCATGGTTTCATGTACCTGCAGTGTACAAGAACAGGTAAGTATCAAAGATTTTATGAGCGGAAGCAAGTAAGAGTGTACCAGTATACAAGACTCTTAAGAAAACCCTAGATTACAGGTCATAGAATGGATCCAGACAAGTGGTACTTCAGACAGGAGATGAATAAACTAAGCCTGATCTTTTTGAAGGTCTACCCAATGTCCTACCTTCGATTTCGCTCCCTGAGATCCAATAATGGCACAGGTAGGTAAGGAAATGGACACCCAAGCTCTGATACCACTTTGTAATCCTATAGTCGTTCTAGATTCCTCGGACTGGGAACCAAGAACGGGGTATACGCTCAAGGAACAAACCAACAACGCAAACCAAAGACCAGACACAAGATTTACGTGGTTCGGCCGGAGCCTACGTCCACGGAGCCTCAGCCGAACGACTTGAGAGCACAAATCCACTAATTGGTAAGTAGGTTTACAGAACAGGTTGCCCTAACTCAAACTACGACAAATACAGGCAAAACACAGAGAACAAGAGACATGCGAGTAAAACGAAGAAAGAACGAAGCAGACAAAGGAAGAATACACCCTAGATATGAAGATCGGAGTCAGATCGTCGTCGGAGTGAACCAGAGAAGAAGATCTTCGCCGGATAAGTGGACAGCCACCTTCTTCTTCTTTCTAGAAGCCGAATCTAGAGTCTCCGAGGGAGATGCGCACAAGATCGGCCGCCGGAGCTTCGTTGAAGCTAGAAGAACACGAAACCCTAGCGGAGCCTCTCTCTCTTTCTCTTTCTAGATTACCTGAGGAGCGATGTGCCGAATGAGCTCCCAAACCCTAGCAACAACTTATATAGAGCGAGCTCCTGGTGAAACGTGGCGTTCCACTAAAACGGACCTCAAAAGCGAAGACGCCAGGTGAGCTACGGAGCTGGGCTTGCTTTGGGCTTCAGTGTTGGGCCGAGCCCACAGATTCGATAACCATACACACATATATAATATATCACATATAGTATATCTTATATATACTATACGTGGAGTAGTGTAACATATATGAGCATAAGTTATAGAACTCACACTTCTAATATATGAATATATGATATCATCAAAGTATAATATATACTCCCTCTGTTAATTAAAACTTGTCGTTTACTATTCATGCACGCTTTTTTAGAATGATAAAAACTATATAAAATATTAACATTTTTTTATATTTATTTTTATAAATCCATACTTAATTGTAATAAGTATGAAATGATTTTAAAAAATTATTTAAAAAGTTAATATTTTATATAGTTTTGAACACCTAAAAAAGCGTGCGTGAATAGTAAAACGTCAAGTTTTAATTAACGGAGGGAGTATGTTAGTATTTTGCCTTAATCTATCAAGTAACTTAAGCTAGGGCCATCCAATATTCATAAAACTAATGTTTAGATTAAAATAGACATTACAGATATATATTTTAATACCCGGAGTACATGCAATTGTAATTAGTTAATGACGAAAAGTGAATTCGAAGAGTTAGGTATTTTGGTGTGCCTACTTTCCGGCGTGGTTGTAAATTTCACAACGGAAATAACAAATTAGGGAAACGTTTGCCGGTGGAAAAGACGAAATCACTCGCCGGTGGTTGTTTGTGTGTGTGATGAGTGCTCCCCACTCGCAACTGAGATACCAAATTACAGTACAGTATAAATATACATTTAGTCGACATATAATATATATAAACTATAACGATAAAAGTATAACAATAATAATAATAATAATAATAATAATAAACTATAACAATAAAAGTGTCACACTTTCTCGATGTTGTCACTGCTTATCTATGTCAATGATTTTCTGCCATACCATAGATTTCTCTATGTAATGTTTCATTTTCTTTATTTGTTTGTTTTATCTTATTTATATAATAATTTTTAAAAATAAGTATAATATTATTTTAAAAAATTTAATATTTTTCATAATTTTTAACTCCTTATAAAATGTGCAGGAAAATCAAATTACCTATATTTTTAAACGGAAAAAAATATTAATACTCCAATAATTTGGTCAAATTATTAGTTAGAAAAACAGATATTGTTCTTTTTTTAAATAATTCTATTTTATACCAGACATCTTATATCTTACCATAATCAATATTATATTGATAATAACAAAAGGAAAGAAGATAGTAATTGACGTTTGCCCTGACTTTGAATAAAGGATTGCCAAAGGAGTTTGAATAAATACTAACAGTGACCGATTTATCTAAATAAGTTAAGATTATTATTTTATAAAATATAAAAATCCATTACTCCAGTAAATAGAGGAGAGGTCCCTTGCATCCACTATATTAAAAGGTACTCCATTAAAGAGTTTCGCATTTTCAACGATGGAGTTGGTGCACGACGGAGCAAGGCAAACTAATCATACACTAATTAATAAATTTCTGAATATTGCAAATCATGTTGATTATTTATATTCAAAATAATATATTTCTTGAGAAGGAAGAATAAACTAATTAAAAAATTTATTTATTTCGATTTAAATTTCTTCTTTCTTCTCAAAAATTCCATCAAACTAATTAAAATTTTAATTTTAATTGGTTTATTCTTTCTCCTCAAGAAATCAATTATTTTTATTTTTATTTTTATTTTTATTATTTCTTTCTTAGAAAACCATCGAACTAATTAAATAGAGAGACCTTCGAACAAAAAATTTAGCTTGTGAGTTTCCGTAGTGGCGTGGCGTCTCCGTATCATCGTATTCCCGACTCGAAACGCGCTTCACGCTATCTCAATTATCAATCTCATCCGCTTCAAATATCTCCACAGCCATCCCTTGTCCAAGATTTTGGGATGCTCACTCTCCCCGCTGTTACATCAACTATATCCTGGATCGGAATCTGAGTTCTTTCAACGATTTGTGTCATATTCTGCATCGAATCGCTGAGTTTTTAGTTCGATGGGGGATTTGAATGTGTTTAACGGCGAGTCGGCGGGGGCGATGGTGAGAGATCTTCGGAGTGCGTTCGCCTCCGGGAGGACTCGGAGCTACGAGTGGAGGATGGGGCAGTTGAAGGCCGTATGCAGGATGATGGAGGAGCGCGAGCAGGAGATCGTCGAGGCTCTTCGTTCGGACCTCAACAAGCCAGAATTCGAAACGGTGCTTTATGAGGTTTGACTCTCAACTCTCTCCTCCCTTCTCGCTAATTTTTTTTTGCATTTGTCAACTGTTGATTGCTCAGTGAGTTGGTAGACGAATAAAATGATGTCGTATGGTACTTGTCCTGTCTGTGAAGTGATTTTTCTGTGCAGGATTTGTGATTCTCTGTGCTTTTTATTTTTGGATGTGAAATTCATTTAATTTATTTCCTTGTCACAGCGTATTCAATGCGTTTAGTTGGTTGGCAGAGCCACGGATTCATTCAAACTCCGTTTGTGCTAAATTGTGGTGGTGGGGGTCTTTGCATAGTAAATTCCGATATACAATTTTATCCAAATAGCTTTGTTGGATCAATCCCCCAAATTAACTTCATAATTGATCATCAAGAGAGGGATTCATATAACGGATTTGGAGTATCAATTCCATGAAAGTGTTCCTATTATGTGTACACAAACAAGTGGAGCATTTTGGACAATAACCTCTTATTGAAAGTGAAAAATTAGAAGCCATACTTGCCCCAGGCGTGCTGAAAATGAAAAGACTGGGATAACTGGTCCAATTATTGTAGTTTGGTTTGTGTATTCTTGTGTTAAGGGATTTTGTTCTCTATCAAACTCTCCATACAAACTTGGTTACAAACCATCTTTAGGAAAAATTGATGCAACTGCTCGTGCTAGAATGATCAATGGGCACATCATATGTGTGCCCTGAGCCAAACTAATAGTATCAATGCCTTAACACAAGAATTAGTTGCAACTGTTTTTGCCAGACAAGGCCTTTCCTGATCATCAGAACTTAGACAGTACGTTCCTTCAAATGAAATGTTTTCAAGAGAAAATCCTCTATGTATATAGAAGTGTAAGGCTTCTAATAATATCAATTTTCTTTATAGATGATACATAATTAGAATTTTGTACAACGGTGGATTGATCAAGTACATCTTGAATTTGGACTGAGAATTTGTGGCTTTTGAATAATACTAAACTCCAACATCTCTTTGTTTTTGGTCAGTTTGATTTTCTATGGACCTGCTAAATCCAGCTAAAATGTGTTCCTGTGGGACCTTTTTCATAATCTAATATTCTTTCTCTGTTATTTACTGGACATGCTGCTGAAAACGAAAATTTGACTTTCGTTTTAGCTAAAGAGGTTATGTCTTCACCTTTTTCTCTGTAAATTTGGTTGATAAATATGTCAATTCTTGAAGGAGCCATAAATATGTCAATAAAGCAACAATAATGGACCTGTTGATTAGCACTATTATATTTGTCCTCCTTGTCATCTCCTTCCCCCTTGTGATGGTGCATTTCACACTTAATTTGTCCATACTTTTTCACCTATTCAGGTCATGCTCTTAAAGAATAACTGCAAAAAGGCGATGAAGGACTTAAAGCATTGGATGACACCAGAGAAGGTAGACCTTGTGATTTTATCTTATTAGGGAATTAATGTCTGCATCTGGTTTTCATTCAATCCTGATGTCCTAACTGATGACTCATTAATCATATGATTTTTTTTTTTTGGTCTTTTCTTTTGCAGGTTAAAACTTCACTAACCTCATACCCTTCATCGGCAGAAATTGTACCTGAACCTTTAGGTGTTGTGTTGGTTATATCGGCGTGGAATTATCCAATCTGTAAGTCAGAAGCATAATCTGCACATACTACATTTTGATGCACTAAATCAGGGCTTTATCCTACAATCATCCATCGCCATTATTTGTTGGATAAATTGTATATGTGGTTCTTCACCTTATTTATTTCTACTACATGGGTCCCCAACCTCCCTTGCCCTACTAACTATTAAGGTCTCTGAACTGTTCATTGTAATGCAAGTAGCCTATTCTTTCGTCTTTAAGAAAACCAGTCTGTGGTTCCACCCGCTTCTTTGATGTATGAGACATAACAGGTTTTGATATTGCTCATACATCCTCTAGGTGATATTTCTTTGCCCTTCTGGATTCATTTGCACTTGTTATTTTCATATGTTGATTTATTTATCATCATTCATCTTTGGCCTTCTTTCAAATTGCTCATTTGCTACCTACTTGCTGTTGTGCTATTAGAATTTGTCACAGATGATCGGTCTTCTTTTTAACATGTGAACTTTTGTCTCAGTGTTGACCCTTGATCCTGTTGTTGGAGCCGTAGCCGCTGGTAATGCTGTAGTCATAAAGCCATCCGAGATTGCTCCTGCGACATCTTCACTGCTTGCAAAATATGTACAGGAATACATGGACAATTCTGCAGTTAAAGTTGTTGAAGGGGCTGTTCCTGAAACTACAGCACTACTGGAGCAACGCTGGGACAAGATCTTTTACACTGGTATGCTCTTTGGTTCCTATTACACAGTACTGAGCCAAAACGCCTAATGAATTAAATTCTACTGGACCCCTTAATTCTTCTTGAATAGGTTATTTATTTTTCCTATCCTTTGTGGTACACACTTGACTAGTTGTCCCATTCCCATATATCTTATTCAAACTTCTGTATATTTCTTAAAGTGTTTGGTTCTATCTAGATCTCCTTTATTTTGTCAAGCAAGAACATGTCATCCAAGATGCCACAATTATACTGGGCAGCTCTCATCAGTTAATGTGCACCAAACCTCCAAATTAAATCTTCAAGAGCTGAAAGGAATACTCTTACTCTTAGCATGCAGCAGAAGCATAAAATTTAGGATGTATCAGTGTTCGTCCTGAAAGTCTAATGGAAGTTCCTTTTGTTGAAAGAATATCCTGAACAGTGAAATATAAATATGGAAATCAATGATTTTATATTCTGAAGATTAGTTGACACTAACCTTAGGATTGCTGATGAAATCTCAGGTAATGGTCGAGTAGGACGGATAGTGATGGCAGCAGCTTCCAAACACCTGACACCGGTTGCTTTGGAGCTTGGAGGGAAATGTCCTGTTATGGTTGATTCGGATATTGATCTGAACGTAAAGACCTACTTGTTTTCTGCAGTTTTTAATTGCATGTCTGAGCATACCTTTATCAATGTGCATCTTGATATGGTTTTTATGTTGAAAGCAATCAAAACATGGTATTGATGGTGCTCATGAAATGTTTTTCATTTACCTAAAGGTTGCCGTCAAAAGAATTTGTGTGGGAAAGTGGGGATACAACAATGGACAAGCCTGCATTTCTGCTGATTACATTATCACTACCAAGGACTTTGCTCCAAAGCTGGTAATTTTTTCATATTCTACTTGATAAATGTGTAGATGCAGCATTGAACAAGCCTTTATTTGCACGTGAATATATTATCACTACATTTTACCAAGGACTTTGCTTCAAAGCTGATACTTAATATTCTTCTTCGATAGTAAGACGATGGTTTCTTGAAAAGTACTGGTTTCATATAACTACTATTAATGCAGGTGGATGCTTTGAAACAATGCCTGGGGAAGTTTTTTGGGGCAGATCCACTTTCATCAAATGACATGTCTCGCATTGTAACTTTGAGTCACTTTGAACGTCTGTCAAAACTTCTGGATGATGACAAAGTTTCTGGAAAAATTGTCCTGGGAGGTGAAAGGGATGAAACTCAGCTGTAAGAATCGGTAATTTTAGTTTCATTTCAGTCTATGCTCCTCAATGTGAATGCAAATAATATAAATCTCTTCTTTGTGGCAGAAAAATTGCTCCAACTATTTTGTTGGATGTCCCTGGAGATGCCCTCATTATGAACGAGGAGATATTCGGTCCATTGCTTCCAATTATCACGGTATAACTAAGATCACTTTTTAAGCAGCTAGCTTATATATGTATTTTTTTTTTAATCAAGACAGATGTTGGTGGTTCTGACTTCACACACCATTTCAGTGACTTCAACTCTTCGAGAAAGACTGAACTAATGTCTGTAACTTCGAACTAATTCCATTTTAAGAAAGTAGTAGCTCTCTTACAGATATTTTACCAGAAAAATTGGCTTTCATCTTTGTTGTTTGGTTTTCTTTAAAGTAGCTCTCTTACAGAGTTTCAACCATAGGACTATGTGAATATTATTTAGGTGGTTAATTGTTGGAAGCATCACCAATACATGCGATCAATTTTGAAATTTTATTGTTCTTTTTATCTTATTGCTTGATATTTCCTGGAATCATGCCTATTTATGCAGTTTGGATTATTGTATTTGTAGGTTGACAGGATAGAAGAAGGATTTGAAATAGTAAATTCAAAATCCAAGCCACTTGCTGCATATCTATTTACAAATAACAAAAAGCTCAAGAATGAGTTCATCACCCAGATCTCTGCAGGGGGTGTCTGCGTCAATGATATTGGATTACATGTAAGTACTTATCCACCTTGGAAGTTGGATAACTTTACTCTAGACACTTCCTTCTTTGATAACCATGCTCCTCCACCCATCTAATCTCATCATTAAAGTCGTCATGAGAAGATATATTTAGCATATCTAGTGCTGGAATTTGTTCTCAGTCTTGCTGTTGTTGATGGGAGTGGGCTAATGCAAATCTGAAACTCATCGTTTTTTTCTTTTTGTTGACTGGTACAGCTTGTGATTCCTGGCTTGCCATTTGGTGGGGTTGGGGAGAGCGGAATGGATGCATACCACGGGAAGTTCTCATTCGACGCTTTCAGTCACAAGAAGGCGGTTTTATATAGAGGCTTCAAGGGTGATGCAGCTGCAAGGTACCCTCCCTACACCCCTGGGAAATACAGGTTGTTGAAAGCTCTAATGAGTGGCAGCATTTTGGCTATCATTAAAGCTCTCTTTGGATGGTCAGACAAAACATCTGATAAACCAAAGTTAGCTTAGACCCCTGATTCCCAGATACAATAGTTTCACCGGCATTGGTATTCAAGTTCTCTCTGCTTCTTTCTGCCGTTCGCTTGCGTCACCTAAAGGCTTTGCTTTAATGCTCAATAGTTTGCATATACATTCTTGCACATTCGATTTCCTCTGTTCATTACCAAGATATACAATGCTAGTTTGTTTTTGAGAATCACATTGTTTTGGAATAATTTGTTCAATTTTATTATATAATTACAAAGGGAGATAAGATGTTACATTGGCACCCTCTCTCGTTCTTGGTTAACATTGCCCTGATTCTGCAAACCGTGAACTATCGCAAGATTGCGACATTAGGCTGCTTATTAGACACAAACATGAAACATCTGGTTTCTGGCCAAAAAGTCGCAAAATTCATCTTTACAGCGATGAAGCAACAGGGAGATTTGGTTGATCAGCTGGTTTTCCCCTTCCATCTCCATCACACGACACGACTCTGACCTTAGTTCGAAGATTAGGTGATTACTCCTCTGTACACTAACCATATCCATTCTCTATACAGAGGGAAAACAGGAAGTAAAGCCAATCTAACCACTCAGAATCTGCACTATTTCAGACCTTTGAAAAGCAGTCAAGCTGTTAGGAAACTCGACATGGAACTTGATCTTCAGATCACCTCTTTCGGTTGGATGTTTCTTCTTCGGCATCCCTTGACCTTGAAGTACCCTCTCAAACCCAGGCTCTATGATATCATCACTAAACAGGAAAATTTGGCCTCCCCCTAACAAGGGTACGCTGAAGTTGCACCCGGAAATAGCATCAACCAAAGGTAGTCCTATTACGACCTCCAAATCCTCCTCGTTTCCCTCTTGTCGCTTGAGCCTGTCGTGTTCCTTCTCCACGACAACAAACACAACATCAGCCGAGTGGCTCCCGGTCTCCTTGTCTTCCTTCCCAGGAAAAGTAATCGTGGTTCCTTTCTTCCATCCCGGATTCACGTTCACTGTCAGCAACTCTTCCTCTTTGCTCATCGACCTATAAGAGAAAAATCCTTTAGGAATGATAGTTCAACAAGGAACATGAAAATCAGTGAGACAACAAGACAGTATCAAACCCGGTTAAGGTGACAACGGCTCGTGAGACCTCAATCTGCTTGACACATCCGAAGCAGAGCTCATCGAGCGTGCACTCGAGCATCTGCTCCACCTGCAAAGCCCTCAGCAACCCACTCGACGTCGAGAAAACGATGGGTTGGTTCTGATGGCTATGGCTTACGCTTCTCTGCATCCTGGGAGTCCCAGTATCAGAATCACTCCTCCGCATCATATCCTTGCTTGACATCGTCTTACTCGCAGCAAAAGCCGCAGCTCTATGGGTTCTGGCACCCATAGAGGCGGCTCTAGGCAGGTGGTGGGCACCTTCCTTGTCTCCACTGAACTGGCTGAAGGTGCGGCTCAGCTTGACCGGGGTGACAGGCTCGGACACAAAGGGGGCCTTTCGGGCAGCCGATGGGGCCCGGCTGAAGACAGGCCCAGGGGGAGACGGCGAGACCTTTGGCGCGACTTGCTTCCGTTTGTGGGCGGGTGCCGCGCAGGCTAGGATGAGGTCCTTGAAGCAGCTCATGTTTCGAGCCGGGTGGCGCAGCCTCGTGTGTTGACCCGGCGGTATTGGGACGCTTTGTTGTGTGGCTTTGCACTTCATGGGTCACCGGAAATTATAAAAGCTGGATTGGTATATATAATTAGTCGTTGGGTTGTTATAAATTGGTGCTTATGGAGTGCATGTCACGACTTTGTCATAACTGCAATTTTTATGATCTACTTGTTGTGTCTAATTTTATTAAATGATATAGATTTGTCATCTGATCTAGAACAGTAATTAGTATATACTCCGTATATAGGAGGATCAAAAGCAAAAATTCTAAGAAAGTCCCAAGGGTCTCTAAGTCTCTTCATAAAATAATAATATTTAAAAAAAAAAAAAACAACTGTATGCTATTTTTTAATTTTTTTTTTTACCATCGACAAAGCCCAGTGTAATGAAATATGATCTTTTTTAATTGTGTGTATGGTTGTAAACATGTATGTGCATATATGATGATCATACATATAACATATAATAGGTGTATACTGTGTATGGATATGATGCATATATTACCTTAGCTTCGACTGAGTTGTATTGAGCTATGTGAACTTGATCCTCTAACGAAGTTATAAGGTAATGTGTGGTGTGATAATATATATATATATATATATATATATATATATATATATATATATATATATATATATATATATATATATATATATATATATATATATATATATATATTATATGTGTATTAAATGTAATGGGAGCTTTTAATCCTCGGTTGGGCTTTAGCCCATTCAAAATTAGGCCCATTGATTACCGGAGGAGACGGTGGTAGCCCAAAGCTTGAGCCCGGATCCTTCATTGCTTCATTTAGGAGGAACGTAACGTTTTGCCTTGCTTGATGATCTCCGGGTTTGACCTAGCTATAAAAAGTGTTGAGGAGCTTGCTCTGTCTCTCACTTGTTCAGCTCTTGCCTCTTCAATCTTCCAAACGCTCTCTCTGCTAGGGTTTTTAGGGTTTGGTGTTCCATCTCCTTGCATGCGGTTTTCCGAGCGAGGAAGAGAAATAGGTAGTCGATAGTGTCCCTAGAGGTGTCTTTGAGATCCGGCGCTTGAAGCTTTGGGTGGCCGCTCTCCTTCCAAGCGATCTAGGGTTGGAGATCGAAGCCTTTCTTCAATTCTCCGGTTCCCACACAGAGGGATTATCTTCTCCTTTGCTTTCTTATCACATGCATGTTTAAATCTAGGGTTATCTTGTATCGTTTTACTTGATATGTCCCTGTATGAACTCTTTCTAGTGGATTTGGCCAACTCTTGAGGACCCGTGAATGTAGGCATAGTTGAACCACGTAAAATCGCTTATGTTCATTCTTTTGCTTGCATTTTCGATCTTGTTTTGTTGTTCGCTTGCCCGATCTCTTACACTTCCGCATAAAACCAATTGCACATCTCGATCTTCTTGGGTTTTACACTCAGACTAGCAAGTAGCAAGAGGATGAGAAAATAAAACTCAGCCATCGAGCTTGTACGTACTAACTCCATATATGGTAAACAAAATGGAAATAATACTTTTTTTTTGGATAATTTTTATTATTATTAATCCACCATAAAACAACGTTGAAAATGGAAAATAACTTTTATTTATTTATTTCTGTGGGACTTTTTTGAGAGAGTAAAAAATTACTCCCTCTATGCACTTTTAAGTTTTAATTGATTTTTTACTATGTATGTTTTTTAAAGGGATAAACATAAACTGTGTAAAAAATAATAATAAATTTTTTGAATAATCTGACTCATATTATTAAAAAAAGTTAATATTTTATATAGTTTTAAGCTTCATAACAAAACGTACATGAAAAAATCAATTACAAACCAAGAAAGGAGCTATATCAAATAATATTTTTTTAAAAAATAATTTATAGATATTAGGTATATATGAAAGTCTATAAAAGAAAAATTAAGGTACCAGGGTTTTGTAGGCATGCCCAATTTGAGAGAAACAGAGGGAGTAACTATTGAATATTGATGAAGGGCGGTGTACGCTTATGTACATCAATTAATATCGATAATACGAATGTGATTGATTAACAAAATGCGTTCATAATCATATATATGAATTGAACCAGCCTCCAATAGAGCACGCATCTATATATACATACATACATATACTAAAACCGATGCATTGGTGCCTGCGTGGCGGCACGTGAGTGAATCTGCCTACGTGGCGGCGCGTGAGTGCGTCTCACAAAACTTTCTCCCGTCAAAAGGAAATCTAATAAAAAATAATTATTTTATTTTATCATTAACACATAATTGGATAGATGGAATATCTTATAAAAGAGTAAATATTATATAAGGAAAAAACTATATCAATATAATTAAACGTAGTAGTAGTAATAATAAAAATAATTAATTAAACTATTTTTCATAGTCATACTTACCAAAAATATTAATAGATAAATATGTAATATTTGATATGTGCTATTTTATTTATATTTAGATTATTTTTTGGTGGAAAGAATTATTTATACCAAAATAAATCATTTAATAATTGTTATTTTATATCTATCTATATTATTTTTTGAGGCCAAAATAAATAATTAAATTATTATATAGCCATATATGTAGCCACAATCCATCCGTACATAGATATTTTAGTAACTAATGTAATAAATATATACTACATATTTAATAAAAAAGAATATTAAAATATTTTTAAAAATCAACTATCTAATTAAATTGCATGAGATTTAATTAACCATATATTAAAAAAAAAAAATTACGTAGTACCTTATAAACGTGAATTTCATTATATATAACCTGTCGAACTAATTTTATTTATATTTATATTATTTTTTGAAGGAAAAAATAATTTAGATTTAGATTTAGATTTAACGTACTCCCCGTACACGGGACGGGATCTACACTAGTAGTATATATATATATATATATATATAGGTGACAAAAAATATTAGAATGTGATTAATTAGATAAACATTGACTTATTAACATATAATATTACTGCAAATATAGTAATTAGAAGATTATATATCGAGGGATAGATAGATTCATTTTTATATGAATTTGCATTACTTAAGCAACATATATCATATATACATATATAATTTATTACTTGGTCATCCATGATATGACTTGGTTGTATAGTTTATTACTTGAGTTGGCACCATCAGATCGAGTACGTAGAGAGAAAAGTAGGCATTTCAATCTGATAATTCAATTAGTTAATTTGCGTTGATCTACCTAGCTTTGGTTTGTTTGCGAATTTTCGTTGAGCCTTGGTTTTTTCTAAACAACTTAGTTCTTATTGTCCTGAATTGCAAATTAATTTGGGGCTGAATCCCTGAATTCATCTAAATTGTTGTGGATTTTACGTAGGATTGTTGAAGAGAGAGAAAAATGCACAACATTTACCTTCAAGATACAAAAACTATCTCGCATTAACTACGGTTAAAATTTGAAATTCAAACATAATATATAAGTTGTTGGATTATTCTTCATAATGTCAATATATTGGTTTTATACTGATAAAAAAAATATTGGTTTTATGACAGAATTTCGCTGATGTTCTATGCTCGACTTGAATTTCTTTTTTCTTTTTTTGTGGGAAAAGGACAAGGGAAGAATCACTGCCTCAACACTTACAGCAAAACAAAAGGAACAAGAAACAGGAAAAAAACGAAGAGGATACACAGGGCAACTCCGGGTGACAGTCACCCCTTGTTGGTCTATATGCAGCAGTTCGAGAACATGATGTGCACACTGACCCCCACATCGACCCATTGAAATTTATATTAATATGGTTATGTCGTCAAGTGCAATTGACAACTATTTTTTTTTTTTTGGTCTTAGCAATTGACAACTATTTAGTTCTCACATTTATATATATGTTTGGTTCTCTTGATACATACTCCCTCCGTTCAAAATTATAAGTCATTTTAGACTTTTGCACACATATTAAGAAAAGTCTAAAAATATTAATTTTATACCCCTCGTTAATTATACACTATCATTATCAACCAATAACATTTCACAAAACAACCCAAAAAGTTACTTTTCTCTTATCCCAATGCCTCAAAAACCTAAAAGGACTTAGGGCTTGTTTGGGATGGGTATATAGATATAGGCTATGGGTATAGAAGACCCAATATCTATATCCCATGTTTGGTATATTTCTTCAAATTGGTATATAGATATCAATCTTATATCCCCGTATACTAATTCTATAGCTTTCTTCACTTTTGGATATCCCCAAAAATTGGGGGCTATAGCTTCTCCTCCTCTGCTCTATTCTCCTTATTGCATCTGTTCAAACTATTTGCTTTGCATCTCTTCACATTTCTACTCGAAAATTTTCGAATTCATCGTCACTTGCATCTGTTCGAAATTTTGTTTCTTTGCATCTGTTCGAATTTTTTTTTTAAATTGAGAAATTTTCAAACCCTAAGGGTATGACATAAATACCTTCAAGGTCGACTAGGGATGTAAAATCCCATAGTCAAGAAGCCCAAATTTCCCCCTTTTTGTTTGATGAAGGGATTGAAAAATTGTAAGTTTTTTGCAGTGACATGAGAAATAGAAATAGGATACTTGTTCACTTGAAAGGAGAATAGGTATGGTGCAACGGATGCTGAAGAACATGGGGAATCACAGTTATCTTCAACTGGCATGGGAGGAAAAATTGGGTTCGATCCTCCTCTTCGGTGCCCACCATGTCTGATTGAGCTTTCAAATTAGCTATGTCTGAGGACGATTGAAGCAAAATTGAGAGCAAAAATGGGGGAATTGAGGTAGACGACCGAAGAGCAAAATTGGAGACTGATGAGTTTTGAACGTTTCATTTTTATTAACTTTTTTTTAAAATTTTGATATCTATATACCCTTTCCAAACGGTAGATATAAGATATAGATATCAATCTCATACCCATACCCAATACCCATAGATTGATATCTATATCTTATACCCATAGCCTATATCCTATATCTATATACCCTTTCCAAACGGTCCCTTATATTTCTAAACAAAATTCTAAGCCTAAAAAGACCTATATTTTTAAACGGATGGAGTATATAGGATCTCTACACAGGTATAAAGCAGATTGATTATCAAATATGAAGAACAAAAATATAAGTTTTTCTTTCAATCTCACAAAGTATACCCGGCAACCAAATGCCTTCTTTGCAAGCCTTAGTAACTGCTATACATTCAAATTCAGTTGATGAGAGTGCAACCAGTGGCGGATCCAGGAATTTTTATAAGGGGTGGTTGAAATTTTTTTTTCGAGAAATGCCTGTTTCAATTGAAGCCTAAAAACTATGTCTTTAAAATCACAAGGGATGTCAATTCAAAACCCTCTAGCAGTCCCTCTCTATGAGTCTATTTGTTAAGAAAACTAACCTCCAAGTTACCTATTGAAAAATTATCTATATAAATTTGACCAAAAACTCTCAAAGTCAAACCCTTCAACTGCATACTTTAAAAAGAAAAAAGAAAATCAAAAAAGAGAAGGCACATACTTGGTTTGTTAAAAGCGATATGGTGACAATGACTTTAGATTGGATATTCAAAACAAAACCTTGCTTTGCTTCATTGCGCTGGCATTTCTAGCAATCGAAAACGCAATGCCTGAGTAATCAACTTCTCCATATTATATATTCCTACAAAAGCCCATGAATACATTAATACTAATACATTATCAAGCACAACTGTAAATAATTACTGTATTGAACAAATAAGGCTTTATTTCCTGTCATCATTACTCATGACAAGTTTAGGTCCTTTGAATTGAACAAATGCCATAGGTCCTCGAAGCTCTCAACCAACACCATATATATTTACAATATCTAATCAAAACTTCACAAAATTGATTTCCCCCAAACCCTAATTTCACATATTTTATTTCTCACAAATCACAAACCCTAACTGAAATTTCCCCAAATTGATTCTGATCAAATCCACAAATGCTAATCTAAATTGATTCTCATCTCAATCAATTGAACTTAAAAACAATAAAATTAAAAGGAAGAGAAACAAAACTAACCGATCTAGATCGAATTAGGGAAGGAGAACAATGAAGATTGTACGTCGAGGGGTTGTGCGGGAGTGCAGAGGGACTGCCTGCGGTGGTGCGTCGGTGCCAGGGTTGGCTGGAAGTGAAGCTGGCGATGGCGGGCGGCTTGGGGACTCCGGACTTGATAGGATTTGAACCCGCGCTCACACGGGTATTAAAACTCTCCCGCCTCTTCTTATGTCCTCACCACTGAGCCAAGTTTTGCATTGTGATGTTAAGCTACTTCACTTTTATATAAAAAATACAAAATTAACAGATGTATAAAAATACATATACCTTTTTCTAGGATGAAGCCCCCCCCCCCCCCCCTCGCTGGATCAGCCACTGGTTGTATATATAATAAAAAAATTTGTAGATATATATAAATTTAGGCATATTCAACACCTAAATGCTTGCACAAGTCAATAGGTATGTGTGTGTGTGTGTATATATATATATATATATATATATATATATATATATATATATCAACAGTTCACAGTAGGTATATATATAAAATCAGTAGCAACATCAAGAATTCCTAGGAACATCGAGAATTCATATATATAAAAAAATCAGTAGCTAAATGCTTGCACAACTCAATGGGTATATATATATATAAACATTGGCAATATATTTATATATAAAAATCAGTAGGTATATTATGTATACCTAGGAAAAGCCTCCTTGAATATTAGAGCTCTTTCCAACATATATATGATAGGTTGAGTTCCACCGAGTAGCAACATCAAGAATTAACTTCTTGTTTGTGGGCAATCCTATATTCTTGACAAGCTCATTCCACTTGTGAAGGCGCGAGGGACTCAAAAGTATGAACTTCACACTCTCATGGACATTTTGAATAACGCTCTTCAAAGGAATCAATCTATCTTGGACCAATAAATTCAAGATATGCGCACAACACCTAACGCGGAAGATCTTTCTTCCAAAGAACAATGCATCTCTTGCCTCAAATTTTTCTTGCAAAGATGTGATGCCAGCATCATTTGAAGTTGTCTTATGCGGCTATGAGGAGAGTGTTTGGTGTTTCTAGAGAGCCTACGCTGAACTGGGCTGATATTCAGACTACTGCGATGCCTGAGCAACATTGGCATAGATTGATAGGGTTAGTGAACCCAGGGCATGATCTGAACACTAGCATAGTTCATCCGGCAGTGAGGCTATGTCATAAGGGTTTGAACAACACTTTCTTTGGGCAGGCTGAGGGCAACAAGGTCATGCGATCTACATGGAGTTGCTTGAGCCTGACGCGATTCGTGATTGGTTGGAGCTGTTTTTCATTGCTTGCCAGTCTCTTACCTTTTCCACGAATGTCAGGAAGGATTCCGCAACGATTAGATTTGGTGGATTGATTACTTTGCTTGCTATTGAATTGGATATTGTTTTAGATGAGTATGATGTGCTGAAAGGAGGTCATCGGATTGATATCAACCTCCTGAAGCATGGGAGGTTGATGATTGTGGTTGGTGACACCTACCATTGGTTTTCTGGCAGAGACAAAGCTCGTATGATTTATCTTCCTCATCGGGACCTGCCTACTGATCCCACCACCGCTCATTTGCTACTCCTCAGTGAGCTTCATGGAGCTCAGTTGCCTATAGTTCAACCTCAACCGCTACTGCAGGAGGATCAGGGAGATGACATGGATTATGAGTATCCTGCTCATGAAGAGACTATCAATCAGGGCGAGAACTATTATCCTGGTGCTAGTTCATCTTATGGAGGATTTGGCGTTGAGTTTCCTTCTCATGTATATTTCGAGGGTTTCTTCCATCCTATTTAGGACCAGCAACAAATGATTTTTGACAACCGGTGTGGTATGGCTCGCAACTACATGCGTATGGATGAGTCCAACGATCGACGGTTTTCTGTTGTTGATCAGAGGTTCGCATCTGTCAATCAAAGCTTTGGCACTGTCGCTCAACGATTTGATTCTATTGACAGCCAACTGGATGTCTTGCGCGATTCTCATGCTGAGATTAGAGCTAATCAGGAGGCCCAGAGGACGAGTTTTGATGATCTTTGCTCTATGCTCCATGGATTGCATATTGCAGGCTATCTACCCCAGCCACCACCTCAGTGAGCATGTCAGTTTCCTTTTCCCTCACCTCGGTTTTATTTGTTTATTTTTGTTGTCTTTTCTGTTTCATTGAGGACAATGAAAGATTTAAGTGTAGGGGAGGGATTTAGTGAGTCTAGTTAGGTCATGTTTCAATTTCAGTTGTGTCTTTATTTTGTTTTGATGAAGAAAAAAAAATAGAAAATGTCAAAAATCCCAAAAAAAATATCATGCATATATATGTTGTTACTCAAACACCCATCTTGGTTAGTGAAACTCTACATCTTCTTATGGCATGAACTTGTAAATCCTACGATTAATTTGAATTACTTAGCCTTATTGTTCTTAAATGTTTTCATATGGAGCATGGTTGGTGATGCAATTAAGCATGTATGATTAAGCTAAAGTATGATTGAAATCTTACGAAACATGACCCTTGTGAGATTGTTTTAGCCTTATTGGATTCATCTATAGTCTTTATGCTTGATTGTGTGATTTACTCTCCTATGCTTCTACCTCTTGATATTGACTTCATTAGCTATAGTCGAAGCCGACTCACATGTTTGTTGCTTGCGGATGTTTGTGCTTTTGTGTTGTATATTTGGCTTTAGTTGCTTGTGAGTTTTGAGTGAAATAAGGTGGAAATGGGTATGATTCGCGCAAAACGGATATGCTTAGTAACCGGATCTATTAATGACACCCATGGGTATGATTCGCTCAAAACGGTGTTGAAAACTATCTGTTAAGAAAGGAAGCTTGATCATTGAGTAACCAGGTTCATTCATGTCACCCATGTTTGCAATTCGCGTCAAAAGATGTTCAAATGGAATTTATTCAAGTAAGTTGAGGTGTTGATAGACCGGGGCCATTCATGACACCCATGTTTGCGACTCGTGTAAGGAATACACCAAAGCCGAAAGAAACCATAACAAGAAAAAAGAAGAAAAGAAAAATAGAAAAAAAAAAACTGAAAAAGAAAAAAAAAAGTGAATAATCTAGAGCCAAATTGTTTATTTATATTGTTTTCCGCAAGTGATGACATTTCAGTGGAGATTGGATTATATTGTTGTCAATGTCTATGAGCTTAGTGCATTTTGGATTGAGGTGAGAGTTGTACTTAAAGCCTAAGTACATGCTTGGATGATTTCTACTTCTATGCTTCTATCACTAAGTACATGCTAGGATGTTTATTCGCTTGATCATGAGCTCCATTTCATATTGATGTTTACTTTTGATTAAGGCTATTGCATGGATGATAAACTCGTAGGTATAGGTTGCTTTTTATTGATTCACTCGAGGACTAGCTAGCGAAGCTTAAGTTTGGGGGAGTTTGATAATGCATATTTAGATAGGCATTATAGGGTAGTTTTAGTTATGTTTTATGGTTGTTTGGTTAAGTTTTAGAGTTAATTTCCTATTTTTCTCTTTTGGTTGGAAAGTTCGGAAACTACGCTATTTCGATTGTTTTATGTATGTTCGTAGTTCCGGCTTGTGGCTAGCTTGGAAAAGTCGTATTGGAGTGAAGAAGAAGAGAGAAGAGATCAAGGAAAGCAAAGGCCAAGAGAAGGAAGAGCAAGAACACACGTTCTGTCCAAGTCGCGACCGCGAGTGAAGCTGTCACCGCCGCGAGTCACCCAATTTCACCGTGCAGGTTTGACAGCGAGAAGAACACATGAGGATCACAAGTCGCGGTCGCGAGTGTCCAAGTCGCCGCCGCGAGATCCGACTTTCCGCTGTGGAGAGAGTGCCCGCGAGAGGGTTTGCTAAAACCTGTGTGTCGCGGCCGTGAGTTCATAGTCACGTCGGCAAGATCGTCTAGAGAACATCAGTTTGAGATCCAAATTCTATCTTTTCGGTGGGAGATTCGATCCAATCTCTTGAAGACTTATTCCTTATGGTAGGAAGATATTCTGAGACTTATTTAGTATTATTTTCAGTTTTAATAATTTTAGGAGATTTTATATTATTTAAGGATTATTTCCGCATTATCTTAAGGAAAGTATCTAGGTTTTCGAGGTCCCTTCTTTCCTATGAAGGGGAGCCACGAAATTAGACTTGGAGAGACTTTTGGAGACGTTATTCTCAGACTTTTCGCAGTAGTTCAATCAACCATTCAAGTTTGCTTATTTTCCATCAATTCGAAGGAGATTTAGGTACGCTATGAGTGGCTAAGTTCGTTATTTGTTTCACTTGTGTTTCAGAGACTTGGTTGGTGGTTTGTGAGGCTTAAACTTAGTTGTTTCCTACTGTTCTTTTGATTTCTCTCAAACATATTGTCGATATTGTTGTGATTGGCCATCATAATAGTGTCTTGCTAGGTTTTTGTTCTTTCGTCATTGAATGAATTCCGTAGTAACATGCTTAAGATTGTGAGAACCTTCGTTTGATCATGACTAAGTAGAGATTTCAACATATGTCTTAAATATCGGTGTGTTATTCATATGCCTAGATTCTTAGGAAGTTGTGCTGTCTTTATGTTAAATTTTTGTCCGTGTTTAGGTTGCATAAAGGTGTAATGGGTTAATTGTGTTCTTTGCACTTTAATCTATTCAAACTAAGATGGGAAGAATAAAAGTTAAAGGAATCAAACAACTTGAGTTTATGTCTAGGACCAATTAAGCCAACCAATGTTGATGGATGTGCGGGTGTAGGGGTGTTATTCGAGCCAAACGAGCCGAGCTTGACATGTTCAAGCT
This sequence comes from Persicaria tinctoria, assembly GCA_037127255.1. NCBI lineage: Eukaryota > Viridiplantae > Streptophyta > Magnoliopsida > Caryophyllales > Polygonaceae > Persicaria > Persicaria tinctoria. The sequence goes on from JBANSL010000008.1 coordinate 51,469,293, forward strand.
TGGCTCGAACGGGAGACGAGACGAGCCGAGCTCGAGCCTAAAATTTATACGAGCTTTGTTTGGCGTTCAAGCTCAGCTCGCGAGCCCAATCACATACTCGAGCTCGGCTTGAAATGCTCGTTCAAGCCGAACTAACGAACTTAGGCTCTTTCAAAGCTCGTTCAAGCTCGTTGCCCAAGCTCGTTTGTTCGGGCTCGATAGGCTTGTTTGAGGCTCTTCAAGCTTGATAGAATTGTTTGAGCGGTTGATAATGCATATTTTAGATAGGCATTATAGTTATAATTAGTTTAGATAGGTTGCATTTCTTGCTTGCTTTATTGTTAATTTGCATCTTGTGTTTATTTTAGAAAAGTTCGGATTCTGCGCAATTTTGTGTTTATCTCGCAGATCGAATCAGAACACACTTGGGGAGATGCAATGTCTCGAAGAGGAACACAAGATGAATGGAAAGGAACAAGGAAGAAAGAAGCAAGGCAAGACGAGAAGAAAAGCCCGCAGAAAGGAGCCAAGACCACGACAAAGCTACCTGCGGCGGGCGCCGCAGCCCTTGCGGCGGCCGCCGCACGTACGGACAGCGCGGATCCGCTTTTTGGAAAACCCTAGTTTCTATCTATTTTGTTTGGGGCCGACTTTGGGATGTTTTAATTAGGCTTTTTTGTTATTTTTCTTTACCATTCATTCTATTCTTCCATTCATTAGACTCTTTAGAGAATTTGAGCAATGTCTTCCATGAGGAACTAAACTCATCGATTCTGCCTGCAATTTGAAGCTTTATACGGATTGATTGTGAGTTTCTAATTCTCGCTCCTGATTTCCTATTTGTGAATGCTTCGACTTCTTTGTGCTTAATTAATTATTGATTTGTTCTATCTTGTCTGGCCAACTCGTTAGATCAATTCAATCGCTAAGGTTTTGTAGATTCCTGGTTGTGAACCTTAACCTAAGTAGCAAACTTATTCCTTTAGGGCTGGTTGAACTAATTGAATAAGTAGGAAGTTGAATGTGTTGTTAAATCCTTTTTTAGGGACTGCAAATACCTTGGCTAATCTCTGAACTTAAAGCTATCAATTGGGTTAAATCCTTCTTTAGGGACTGTTCGATTGATAAGGGTTGCTAGGACTGGTTGGACTAGTAACTATATTAGGTCGGGACAAGGGCATTCATAGGAAACATAATAGGACGAGAAGAAGTTACAGTGATCGCTTCAATCCAATAAAGTGGAAAATTGTAGGTAGAATTCCTTCTCCAAATTGTCTAAAACCAATTCCTTTACTTTGCTTTGTTTACTCCGCTTTGATAAAAGGCGGATCTTTCACACACAAACCCCCCCCCCCAAATTGGTTACTTTGATTGACACTTGAATCACACTTGAATAATAATTTCCCTGTGGGATCGACCTCTTACTTATTGCTATACTAGTTATAGGTTTGAGTTTACTTTGACGGGATCAACGACAGGTTTCCCCTCCGTCAGCGGTTTATATACAATTATACAAAGACAAATTTGTAGTTTGAAATCAAAATGATGATGAATTCATGATGCAACTGACATTGCATACAAATAAACAGTAGAACATTTTCATTTCTAGTAAACATGTGCCGTGAATGAAAACCAGATTATTGACAGGTAAAAAAATTCAACCACATGGTAGGTAGACCTCCGATTGCCTGCACTTGTTGAGCGGGATGAGCAGGTGAGCCACCGAGAGAGAAGGTGGGAGGGCGCCGGAAGTCGCCGAGATAGATCTTTCTCAGATTTGAGGGCAGTGTGAGCAGATCTAAGGTCTCTTTATCATATCTGAGATCTGAGATTTATTGACATATCTGAGTGAAGAGAAGAGAGAGATTGTAGATTGAAGATGATGAAGAAAGAAGTTGAAGCTCAAACTTCCAGCTACTATTTTATTGAATTATAAAGTGTGTAGTTTGAATACATTGTAATTGAATTCCTATGACAATGGAAATGAAGCTATTTATACTACAATCTGAAAAATAGAAAGTGTAAACTTATTCCCCAAGCTATATATTCTAGAAGACTTGTTCACACATTGGTTATAACCGTATCCATTTAACATTCCCCCTCAAGCTTAGAGTTGATAAATTGATTGACAACTCCAAGCTTGATCAAAAGCTTTTTGTGGTGATCATGAGAGATGATCTTGGTAAACAAGTCTACTGGTTGCTCCTTAGTATGAATGTACTGAGCTTCAATTTCCTTGCGCATTACGTTGTCTCTTACCAAATGGCAATTGGCCTCAATATGTTTGGTTCTCTCATGGAACATTCGGTTCTTGGCAAATATGTAATGCTGCTTGATTGTCACAATATAGACCCACATGACCCTTTTGCAACACATTGAGGTCTTTCAGTAGAGCCACTAACCAAGTGATCTCACAACATGTAGCTGCCATTTCCTTGTACTCATACTCTGCAGTTGACATAGCTACAAAAGACTTTTTTTTTTGTTCTCCAGGAGACAATAGATGAACCCAGAAAAATGCAAAAACCAGTGAGAGATTTGCTAATCATAGGACATGACTGCCAATCAGCATCACAGGAAGAAGTTAGCTTCAAATATGAATTTTTAGCAAGTAGAAGACCTTGTCCAGGAGCACCTTTAATGTACCTCATCAAGTGCTTAACAACCTTCCAGTGCTCTATGTGATGTCATCCTCAAGCGGAAGAAGAAGGCTCCACCTTGGGAGTCGTTAAAGAAACGACGTTAATTATTTTATTATTTTTTATATATTAGGATTTTAGATTAAAGTTTTATCTTCTAGGTTTATTTATCTTTAGGATTAAAATTATATCTTTATCAACCTAAATTCTATCTTGCACGGTAGAATTGGTTCTTAGGTTTTCTATTTAAACATTGTAGTTCTATTGAAATTAATCAGATTGAATATAGAATTGAAGAAACCCTTAACGGAATTAGGGTTCTTCGATTAGGTCAATCCAAAAGCTCTTCGATTGATGTATAGCAATCGGCTATGACCAGCCAATAGCAATCGGCTATGACCAGCCAATTATGAGCTTAGTGCATTATTGGTTTGAGTTGAGAGTTGTACCTAAAAGCCTAGACACATGAGTGAAACACATATTTCTGGTGAGGTTGGTTGATGTCTACTTCTAAGCTTTGATCACCTGAATACATGCTATGACGTTTGTTTGCTTGGTTTATGGTTTCACCTGCTATGATGTTGTTTTTGGTAATATTGAAGCGTGAAGGGATTTCCTGTGGGATACATTGATTCATGTTCATTCTAGCATTGCTTGAGGACAAGCAAAGGTTAAGTGTGGGGGATTTGATAATGCATATTTTAGATAGGCATTATAGTTATAATTAGTTTAGATAGGTTGCATTTCTTGCTTGCTTTATTGTTAATTTGCATCTTGTGTTTATTTTAGAAAAGTTCGGATTCTGCGCAATTTTGTGTTTATCTCGCAGATCGAATCAGAACACACTTGGGGAGATGCAATGTCTCGAAGAGGAACACAAGATGAATGGAAAGGAACAAGGAAGAAAGAAGCAAGGCAAGACGAGAAGAAAAGCCCGCAGAAAGGAGCCAAGACCACGGCAAAGCTACCTGCGGCGGGCGCCGCAGCTAGTGCCGCGGCCGCCGCAGTGCCCGCCGCAGCGGGTAGCTGACAAGGCAGTTGCGGCGGGCGCCGCAGCCCTTGCGGCGGCCGCCGCACGTACGGACAGCGCGGATCCGCTTTTTGGAAAACCCTAGTTTCTATCTATTTTGTTTGGGGCCGACTTTGGGATGTTTTAATTAGGCTTTTTTGTTATTTTTCTTTACCATTCATTCTTTTCTTCCATTCATTAGACTCTTTAGAGAATTTGAGCAATGTCTTCCATGAGGAACTAAACTCATCGATTCTGCCTGCAATTTGAAGCTTTATACGGATTGATTGTGAGTTTCTAATTCTCGCTCCTGATTTCCTATTTGTGAATGCTTCGACTTCTTTGTGCTTAATTAATTATTGATTTGTTCTATCTTGTCTGGCCAACTCGTTAGATCAATTCAATCGCTAAGGTTTTGTAGATTCCTGGTTGTGAACCTTAACCTAAGTAGCAAACTTATTCCTTTAGGGCTGGTTGAACTAATTGAATAAGTAGGAAGTTGAATGTGTTGTTAAATCCTTTTTTAGGGACTGCAAATACCTTGGCTAATCTCTGAACTTAAAGCTATCAATTGGGTTAAATCCTTCTTTAGGGACTGTTCGATTGATAAGGGTTGCTAGGACTGGTTGGACTAGTAACTATATTAGGTCGGGACAAGGGCATTCATAGGAAACATAATAGGACGAGAAGAAGTTACAGTGATCGCTTCAATCCAATAAAGTGGAAAATTGTAGGTAGAATTCCTTCTCCAAATTGTCTAAAACCAATTCCTTTACTTTGCTTTGTTTACTCCGCTTTGATAAAAGGCGGATCTTTCACACACAAACCCCCCCCCCCCAAATTGGTTACTTTGATTGACACTTGAATCACACTTGAATAATAATTTCCCTGTGGGATCGACCTCTTACTTATTGCTATACTAGTTATAGGTTTGAGTTTACTTTGACGGGATCAACGACAGGTTTCCCCTCCGTCAAATTTGGCGCCGTTGCCGGGGATTTTTATTAAATTCTTGTGTGTTTTTAGTGTTGATCTTGGTGTGGACCGTCTTACTTGGTCCATACCTTTGCTACTAATTCTTCTCTGTAGAAAGCATTGCAGAGATGGCGAACCTCACTCTAAAGGAGCTTTCTGCTCATGATCCGGCACAGCAACCCCTGGCAATCCAATTCCCTGCACTTGCAGAAGGAGTCAACTTCGAGCTTAAGTCAGGGGTAGTTCATCTTCTACCCAAATTCCATGGGTTGAGTGGGGAGGATCCCCACAAGCATCTGTCTGAATTCCATAGGGTGGTTGTTGGGATGAAACCAGCGAATGTAACTGAAGAGCAGATCAAGCTGAGAGCATTTCCTTTCACTCTGAAGGATGATGCAAACGAATGGTTCTTCTATCTACCACCCGACTCTATTGCTACTTGGGCCGAGATGAAAAGAGTCTTCCTAGAGATGTACTTCCCTGCAACAAAGCTAAATGCTTTGAAAAGGTCTATCAGCAGCATTGAGCAGTACGCGACAGAGTCCATTCATGAGTATTTTGAGCGTTTCAAGAAACTCTGCGCTAGCTGCCCATCCCATGGGTACGCTCAAAAGGATCTGGTCCTCTTTCTATTTAATGGGTTGACTGATATAGAGCGAAAAACAGTGAATTCTGCTTGTGGAGGTAACATGCTGAACAAGACGCCTGCCGCGGCATGGGAGGTGTTTAAGGAGCTATCTGAGGGCTCCAGACAGTTCAACAAGGGCCCTCGCGCTGGGGGTGTACTCGCTGTTGATGCTAATGTGGCTGCACTTCAGACTGATATGGCAGAGGTTAAAGAGATGATGAAACGAATGGTTATTGATAGGACTCCTCAACAACTGAAGGCATGTGGTCTCTGCAGTCAATACACTCATCCCATGGACACGTGCCCACTTCTACAAGATCCTAATGTTGAATTGAATGCCATTGGGAACTTCGCTCAACAAAGGCCTATGCAAGGCAATTATGGAAATCCTGGGTATTTCAACAACAACAACTACAATAGGGGCTATCAGCAAGGCTATGGGAACTATCAAGCCTCTTTCAATCAGCAAGGGGGGCAACAGGAAAGGCCTCAACAACAATATGAACCTCGACAGGGAGGTCAGCAGCAATCAAATGGGAATAATGAGGACCCATTGCAGCAACTCTCACGACTGGTCATGAGGAATGATAAACAACAGTCAGAGCGGATGGCGACTCTAGAGAAGCAACAATCAGATCGGATGACGAATATTGAGAATCAAATGAGTCAGCTCATTCAGGTCTTAAGTGCGAAGATGGCAAACGATGCAAGTAAGCTTCCATCACAGACGGTTGAGAACCCGACAAGGGAGAATGTCAGTGCAATAACACTTAGGAGTGGCAAGGAACTGATTGCCACAACTCAAGAAGACGATGAGGAGATGGTAGATGAGGAGATCGAGATAATTGAAGGCAAAGACGGCCAAACAGTGGTGCGGCGCCCGCGGCATCCTTTGCGGCGCCCGCCGCAGCACCTTGCGGTGCCCGCCGCCAGAGACGGTTTCCACGCGGCGCCCGCCGCAGATTTTGCCCAGGGGGGGAGCGGCGCCCGCGGCTCTCATGCGGCGCCCGCCGCAACTACCTCCGTCGGCGAATCTTCTCCTGGTGAGTCTTCTTCCTTACCTCTTTCCTCCTCTCTTCCTCTTTCTCCTCTTCCTCTTTCTTCTTCTTCTTCCTCTTCTCCCTTACCTATGGAGATTCCAAAGCCCATCCCGCCTTTTCCGGAAGCCTTGAAAGACACACGAACATATGAGAATGACAAGGAGATCTACGAGACATTCGGCAAGTGTGCGGTAAACATTCCTTTACTTAGCTTGATTAAGAGCATTCCTAGATATGCTAAATTTTTGAAGGAATTGTGCACCATCAAGAGGAAGCAGAGACTGAAAAAGAAGGAAAAGGTAAGCTTGAATGAAAATGTTTCTGCTATGTTGCAAAGGAAATTGCCTGAAAAATGCGGAGATCCAGGTATGTTTACGATTCCATGTGCGATTGGGAACACTAGATTCAAACAAGCCATGTTAGATCTAGGAGCCTCAATTAATGTTATTTCTTATAACATGTATTTGTCTTTGGGTTTGGGTCCTCTGACTGAGACTGGGGTTACAGTGCAGCTTGCTGATCGTTCACAAATCAGGCCAAGAGGCGTTGTTGAAGATGTTTTAGTTATGGTGGATGATTTGTTTTTCCCTGTGGATTTCTTTGTTTTAGATATGGGGCAGGGAACCCCTGAAACACCCATTATACTGGGAAGGCCATTCCTGAAAACTGCAAAGACGAAAATTGATTGTTGTGAGGACCTATTGACTATGGAGTTTGATGGAAGAAAGATAGAATTCTCTCTCTTTAATCACGCTAAGCTTTCTCCTGAAACTTCGTTAGATATGCCTATTGCTGAAAATACTGATCATAACAATAATTTTCGTGATTTGTTAGAGACAACTAAGGAACATAGTTTATGGAAATTTGAACCTCCTAACAAATTGCAATCTTATGTGATTCCAGGACAACCCCCAGGCATAGCCCATGGAGAGGAGCTAAGAGAAATGGCTGAACGCTGGAACAGGAAGCTACACCTTTCAAGGGTGCCTGCATTTGTCAATGAAATGACCGGTGTTGGTGACCCTGGTGGAGGAACATAGGCCAATCAAGGGCCATCACGTCGAGCCAACGACATGAAACAAAGGCGCTTCTCGGGAGGCAACCCGAGGTACATTTTTCAGATTTATTTTCTTTTTCTTTTCCTTCACCCTGAGTATATGAGTTTCACTTTTGTTGTCTTTAATGTTTCATTGAGGGCAATGAAAACTTCAAGTGTGGGGGAGAGGAGTTTTATTTACATAGTGCATCGAATTAGAGCATATTTCATTTTCTGCACCATGTTTAAGTTTAATTAAGTTGTTGTTTAGTTTTTATTTAGTTTAATTTTCGGAATTTAAAAAAAAAAACAAAAAAAAAAAAAAAAAAAAATTTATTTCGAAAATATTAGAAATAGAGCATGCATTGCATATATATGTGTTATTCAAATACCCATCTTGCTTAGTTGTCCTCTATTTTTAAATTTCAAGCATGATTCATATAAATCCCATGGAGTTCTGGATGTTTTGATTATTATTGCTAAATGATTTTTGTGGAGCATGAGCTAGCAATTATAATTGAGCATGTATGATTGAGCTAAAGTGTGATTGAAGTCCTAAAACATGACCCTGTGAGGATGGTTGGCCTTATTTGGAATTCTTTTGCTCAATTGTGTGAATTACTCGCCTAGTGTTGCTACCTCTTGGCATTGACTGCAGTATCTATTTTTGAAGACCAATGCACATGTTTGTTGCTTGCGGGGTGTATGTTTATATTTTGAGTCTTTTTGTTATTCAATTTTATGCATATTTAGTGAATAAGGTGGCAATGGTTGATACTCTGAGTAACCGGGTCTACGCATGACACCCATGTGTATGATTCGCGCAAAAAGGTGTTGAAAGCTATCCACTAAGAAAGGAAGCTTGATCATTGAGTAACCAGGTTCATTCATGACACCCATGTTTGCAACTTGCGTCAAAAGATGTTCAAGTGGACTTCATATTCATATTCACAATTAAGGTGTTGATAGACCGGGGCCATTCATGACACCCATGTTTGCGCTTCGCGTAAGGAAAGCACCAAGACAAGAAAAAGAAAAAAAAAAAGAGAAAAGAAACCAAAGAAAAAGAAAAAAAGTGTTGCATTTTTAGTTTCTTTATGTTATCCCGCAAGTAATGACATTTTGGTAGATAATTGGTGATATGGTGGTCAATGTCTATGAGCTTAGTGCATTATTGGTTTGAGTTGAGAGTTGTACCTAAAAGCCTAGACACATGAGTGAAACACATATTTCTGGTGAGGTTGGTTGATGTCTACTTCTAAGCTTTGATCACCTGAATACATGCTATGACGTTTGTTTGCTTGGTTTATGGTTTCACCTGCTATGATGTTGTTTTTGGTAATATTGAAGCGTGAAGGGATTTCCTGTGGGATACATTGATTCATGTTCATTCTAGCATTGCTTGAGGACAAGCAAAGGTTAAGTGTGGGGGATTTGATAATGCATATTTTAGATAGGCATTATAGTTATAATTAGTTTAGATAGGTTGCATTTCTTGCTTGCTTTATTGTTAATTTGCATCTTGTGTTTATTTTAGAAAAGTTCGGATTCTGCGCAATTTTGTGTTTATCTCGCAGATCGAATCAGAACACACTTGGGGAGATGCAATGTCTCGAAGAGGAACACAAGATGAATGGAAAGGAACAAGGAAGAAAGAAGCAAGGCAAGACGAGAAGAAAAGCCCGCAGAAAGGAGCCAAGACCACGGCAAAGCTACCTGCGGCGGGCGCCGCAGCTAGTGCCGCGGCCGCCGCAGTGCCCGCCGCAGCGGGTAGCTGACAAGGCAGTTGCGGCGGGCGCCGCAGCCCTTGCGGCGGCCGCCGCACGTACGGACAGCGCGGATCCGCTTTTTGGAAAACCCTAGTTTCTATCTATTTTGTTTGGGGCCGACTTTGGGATGTTTTAATTAGGCTTTTTTGTTATTTTTCTTTACCATTCATTCTTTTCTTCCATTCATTAGACTCTTTAGAGAATTTGAGCAATGTCTTCCATGAGGAACTAAACTCATCGATTCTGCCTGCAATTTGAAGCTTTATACGGATTGATTGTGAGTTTCTAATTCTCGCTCCTGATTTCCTATTTGTGAATGCTTCGACTTCTTTGTGCTTAATTAATTATTGATTTGTTCTATCTTGTCTGGCCAACTCGTTAGATCAATTCAATCGCTAAGGTTTTGTAGATTCCTGGTTGTGAACCTTAACCTAAGTAGCAAACTTATTCCTTTAGGGCTGGTTGAACTAATTGAATAAGTAGGAAGTTGAATGTGTTGTTAAATCCTTTTTTAGGGACTGCAAATACCTTGGCTAATCTCTGAACTTAAAGCTATCAATTGGGTTAAATCCTTCTTTAGGGACTGTTCGATTGATAAGGGTTGCTAGGACTGGTTGGACTAGTAACTATATTAGGTCGGGACAAGGGCATTCATAGGAAACATAATAGGACGAGAAGAAGTTACAGTGATCGCTTCAATCCAATAAAGTGGAAAATTGTAGGTAGAATTCCTTCTCCAAATTGTCTAAAACCAATTCCTTTACTTTGCTTTGTTTACTCCGCTTTGATAAAAGGCGGATCTTTCACACACAAACCCCCCCCCCCCAAATTGGTTACTTTGATTGACACTTGAATCACACTTGAATAATAATTTCCCTGTGGGATCGACCTCTTACTTATTGCTATACTAGTTATAGGTTTGAGTTTACTTTGACGGGATCAACGACAGGTTTCCCCTCCGTCAGCGGTTTATATACAATTATACAAAGACTAATTTGTAGTTTGAAATCAAAATGATGATGAATTCATGATGCAACTGACATTGCATACAAATAAACAGTAGAACATTTTCATTTCTAGTAAACATGTGCCGTGAATGAAAACCAGATTATTGACAGGTAAAAAAATTCAACCACATGGTAGGTAGACCTCCGATTGCCTGCACTTGTTGAGCGGGATGAGCAGGTGAGCCACCGAGAGAGAAGGTGGGAGGGCGCCGGAAGTCGCCGAGATAGATCTTTCTCAGATTTGAGGGCAGTGTGAGCAGATCTAAGGTCTCTTTATCATATCTGAGATCTGAGATTTATTGACATATCTGAGTGAAGAGAAGAGAGAGATTGTAGATTGAAGATGATGAAGAAAGAAGTTGAAGCTCAAACTTCCAGCTACTATTTTATTGAATTATAAAGTGTGTAGTTTGAATACATTGTAATTGAATTCCTATGACAATGGAAATGAAGCTATTTATACTACAATCTGAAAAATAGAAAGTGTAAACTTATTCCCCAAGCTATATATTCTAGAAGACTTGTTCACACATTGGTTATAACCGTATCCATTTAACATTCCCCCTCAAGCTTAGAGTTGATAAATTGATTGACAACTCCAAGCTTGATCAAAAGCTTTTTGTGGTGATCATGAGAGATGATCTTGGTAAACAAGTCTACTGGTTGCTCCTTAGTATGAATGTACTGAGCTTCAATTTCCTTGCGCATTACGTTGTCTCTTACCAAATGGCAATTGGCCTCAATATGTTTGGTTCTCTCATGGAACATTCGGTTCTTGGCAAATATGTAATGCTGCTTGATTGTCACAATATAGACCCACATGACCCTTTTGCAACACATTGAGGTCTTTCAGTAGAGCCACTAACCAAGTGATCTCACAACATGTAGCTGCCATTTCCTTGTACTCATACTCTGCAGTTGACATAGCTACAAAAGACTTTTTTTTTTGTTCTCCAGGAGACAATAGATGAACCCAGAAAAATGCAAAAACCAGTGAGAGATTTGCTAATCATAGGACATGACTGCCAATCAGCATCACAGGAAGAAGTTAGCTTCAAATATGAATTTTTAGCAAGTAGAAGACCTTGTCCAGGAGCACCTTTAATGTACCTCATCAAGTGCTTAACAACCTTCCAGTGCTCTATGTGATGTCATCCTCAAGCGGAAGAAGAAGGCTCCACCTTGGGAGTCGTTAAAGAAACGACGTCTATTATTTTATTATTTTTTATATATTAGGATTTTAGATTAAAGTTTTATCTTCTAGGTTTATTTATCTTTAGGATTAAAATTATATCTTTATCAACCTAAATTCTATCTTGCACGGTAGAATTGGTTCTTAGGTTTTCTATTTAAACATTGTAGTTCTATTGAAATTAATCAGATTGAATATAGAATTGAAGAAACCCTTAACGGAATTAGGGTTCTTCGATTAGGTCAATCCAAAAGCTCTTCGATTGATGTATAGCAATCGGCTATGACCAGCCAATTGCTATACATCAAGTGGTATCAGAGCCGGGTTATGCTACGCTCTTTGTTTCGTTGATGTTACTGATGTTTTGATTTGATATGATTTGCGAAATCTGGGGAGGAGACTGGGATGATGATCCCGATCCATGGGGTGTACAACAACGACACCGACGAGAGTTGGAGAGACGAGCTTTGCAACAACAAGCTTTAGAGCGTCAACGACAACAAGAGACTCAAAGGCATCACCTTTGGCTTCAAAGGCAAGAAGAGACTCATCGACAACAACAACAACTCCTTGAGCGTCAACGTCAAGCCGCAATTGAGGAGGCACGACGACTCGAGGAGGAAGAACGTTTCCGAGAGGAGGAACGAAGCCGATGGTTGAAGATTGCGGAGATGGTGGACAAATTCGTTGGCCAAGAGACTGCATTGCGCGATGAATTTGTTTCGCAGATTCCCGTTGACTCCGAACTCGGAATCGAGTCAACTCAGTCTTGTTGCGAAGCTCACTCGACGAGCTTTCCAACGGTGGGTCACACGCTGCAAGACTCCCCTGGAAATGTCTCCGCATTTGTGTTGCAAGCAGACTGCGACAGTGTTCTGCAGGACGAGCATGTTGATTCCGTTGACGAGGATGAAGTACTTGATGACGTGTCTCAAGAGTTAGCGAATGTACCTCTTGGGCATGTTCATGAAGTTCCATTTGCTGAGATTTGTGTGGTCATTGATCCTATTCTTATTGCGGATCATGTCCGTTCAACGATCGCACATGAAGGTGTTGTTTTTGGGGTTTCTATACCTCGAATTCTCCTGGCACCTATTCCACCCATTTCTCCATCATCTTCTTTGAAGGTTGCTGCTCCTTCCACGCTGATCATAGTCGACTCGATTCGGGGACGAATCGAAGATAAGAGGGGGAGAATGATGCGGGTAAAGATGGCCTTATGTGGGTCAAACAACGATCTTGATCCAGGCGACGACTCGAGGACGAGTCGATTTCAAATGGAGGAGAATGATGTCATCCTCAAGCGGAAGAAGAAGGCTCCACCTTGGGAGTCGTTAAAGAAACGGCGTTAATTATTTTATTATTTTTTTATATATTAGGATTTTAGATTAAAGTTTTATCTTCTAGGTTTATTTATCTTTAGGATTAAAATTATATCTTTATCAACCTAAATTCTATCTTGCACGGTAGAATTGGTTCTTAGGTTTTCTATTTAAACATTGTAGTTCTATTGAAATTAATCAGATTGAATATAGAATTGAAGAAACCCTTAACGGAATTAGGGTTCTTCGATTAGGTCAATCCAAAAGCTCTTGTGTCCTTATTATTTTCGGCAACCACAAACCAATCCCCAACACCTTACCTTGTCTGAATTCCATCGGCAAACACCAAACACCATCCCTAGAACAGAAACCGTCGCAACAGAGAGAGGAGCCCAGCCTTGGTTTCATCGGCGAGGAGATCCGCTCCAGCGAGCGTGGCGCCCCTGCATCGCAGCGCCGTGCCCTCGCTCCACAGTCCCCGACGTCCTCGTTTCGCACAACCCAGGATCCCCAGCGCTACTCGCGCACCTCGGCTCCGTCGATCGCGCGCCCTTGCGTCTCGTGGTCTCGCCCCTGTCCCGCTCGCGATTGCATCCTCCCGCGCACACCCTGAGGACTCCAGTCCTGTGTGCCGAGACCCAGCACCTGCGCGTCCGAAGAGATATCAAAGAGCATTGCAAGATCGGAGCAAATATACGGCGTGGTTCTTGATCTGAAGCCCACATGCGAAGGATCGGGTATCCCAAACGTATCACTATGCATGGCTCTTGCATAAATTGACTCAACACTTTTACACTATAAGTGATATATGGTCGTGTTACAGTCAAGTATATCAGCTTCCCAACAAGGCGCCTATATAAGTGAAAATTCTTCATTTTCTCCCCCTTTTTGGTTAGTTTCTCATGAGTATCCAGTGGGGTGTTGAGAGGCTTTGCATTACTCATTCCAACCTCTTCTAACATCTCCATTGTGTATTTCCTCTCATTAAGAATCACTTCTTCAGGAGTTCTGTCAATCTCAATGCCTAGGAAGTATCTCATTTCACCAAGATCTTTCAGTTGAAACTTGCTCTGAAGATGCTTCTTGAGCCTGTTGATTTCAAATTGGTCATTTCCTGTGATAAACATGTCATCAACATATACCAGTAATGCAGTAAATATGCTTCCTTCCTTCCCGGTGAATAATTATTAGTCACCCTTAGATTGTATATAACCTCCCTCTTGCACTGCACTTGAAAACTTTGCAAACCATTGTCTCGGGGCTTGCTTTAGCCCATAGAGGGACTTCCTGAGCTTGCATACAAGAGGTGAGCAATTGGCCTCATCATATATCTCCCCCTGAGAGCAAGTGCATGCTCCAATCTCCCCCGGTGTAGAAGCCTGCAGGCGCTTGAGAAAGGAATATGCAGGTGGGAGATTCATGTACACATCTTCCGCCAAATCACCATGGAGGAAGGCATTTGTGACATCCATCTGAAGAAGTGGCTAGTTCTGAGCAGAGACAACTCCTAATAAGGTTCTGACAGTGATCATTCGAGCAACTAGGGCAAAAGTCTCTGCATAGTCTACTCTTTCAACTTGAGTGAACCCGCGAGCTACCAGTCTAGCTTTGTGTCTCTCTAGAGACCCATCACTATTGAACTTCAGTTTGAAGAGCCAGTTGCAAGTGACTAGAGACTGATTTTCAGGCAGTTGCTGGATAACCCATGTCTCATTCCTCTCTAGAGCATTAAGCTCCAACAACATAGCCTCACACCAAGCAGGGTTTGTCAATGCCTCTCCAACAGATAATGGTTTAGAATAATTAGCAGCAGTGGCAACAAAGGCTTGATAAGAGGAAGAACAAGAAGAGTAAGAGAAACAAGAAGTAATAGGATATAGGGGCTTAGTTGCAGACAAGGAAGAAGACACGTTCACACATATTATAGAAGACCCGTTCACACATTGGTTATAACCGTATCCATATAACAAGATTTCTTGGCCAGCAGACGCATAAATCCGGAGGGAACTAGGGTTAAGGGTCGAGGGAGCGCAGCTCAAAGATGGCAGATCTGAGATCTCTTTCTCGCCGGAACAAGAGGCAAGTTCGTCGTCGCCAAAGTTATCCACGAACAGGAGTGCGGTGCAAAGGAGCAAATCTGGACTGTTGGAGGACGTCGAGTAGGGAGTAAAGGGTACGAGCCACGAATGGTTCGCCGCCGAAAGGAGGGAGAAAGGGGGAGAGTTGAGGTCGGCGCCTGGACGAAGCCAGGAGAACTGGAGAAAGAGGGAGGCAAAAGCGTCTTCAACTCTTCCTTATATATACCTCATATTACCTAGGGTAATTGTGGGAATAAAAAATATCGAGCTTTCGGGCTCGGCTCGAGCTCGTGTCAAGATCAAAATACTGTTCAAGCTTGGCTTGTAAAACGTATTCGAACAAGCCGAGTCCGAACTTTGTCGAGTCGAGCCCGAGCCGAGCTCGAGCTGTTCGGCTCAAACATCAGCCCTACGCAGGTGGAACTATTTTCTCCATGGATTTGTTACCAAAACCATCATTCTTATGCTTTGTTACTTGAATTGCAATCTTGATCTTTTAGTTCTATTTCTCATATTTCTTTGTTTATTTCCCACTTTTTAAGTAAAGTAGCATTTAGATTGATTCTTAGATTTTCCTATGGGATCGACCCTACACTTATCGCTATACTTAGTTATTTTTGTGGGAATTCTTTTGGGCGAGGTTTACACACGACGGTAATCCTCCCACCAAAGGTCGAAGCCATGGCCCCTAGGCAATGCGTCATCCAAACACCGCAATTAGGTATAAATCAACTACAGATTGAAGAAGACTTCCTTATTATCATAAACCATCTTAAAGCCAAAACCAATTGCCATTGGGAAATTCAAATGATTATGTCCGATATCAAGGTACTCCTGTTGAGGGTGAGAGTTGTTTCCTTCTCTAACCTACCCCGTGATGGTAATAGAGTGACTGATAAGGTTGCACGTATTTGCCACTTTGCCAAGGGTCCCAACATTTACAATGATATAGGTCTTCGGGACCTCATCCTTATGGATACTTTCGGGTAGGATTTTTCTATCCAAATTTTTACCTAATAAAAAAAAAAGACATGTGGCGGAAAGAAAAACTACTCCATCCATTTCAAATTAAATGTCGTTTGCCCTTTTGTGCACGCATTTTAAGGAGGTAAAAACTTTATAAATTTTTTTTTTTATAATTTCATACTTGTTAGTATTAAGTATGAAATGATAAAAAAAAATCATAAGAAAATAATATTTTATAGAATTTTTACGTATGTTATATGTACTAAAAAGTAGGATGACTTTTATTATGAAATAGAGTAGAATTCAGGTACCATGCTAAACATGTTAAACTTTAATACAATGTACAAATAGGTTTTACCTCGAGTACCACACGATAGGGTGGTTACGTGAACACGCGTAGCTCGAATTCGACTCGTACTTGCTCGATAAAAACTTGGCTCGAGCTTGTTTCTTTTCTAAATGAGTCGGATATGAGCCTATTTTTAAGCCCGGTCCAAATCTCGGCTCTTTCGAATTAAGCTCAAAATTTATAGAATTTCTAAAATTTTCTTTAAGTTACTGTATAATAAGCAAGTATAACTACTTAAAGCTCGAAAAATGCTTGGTTCGAGCTCGTTCAATTACTAAACGAGCCGAGTATGAGCACATTTTTAAATTCGAGTTAAAATTTAGGCTCGACTCGGACTTGTTCATACCCTAAATAAACTGAATATGAACAAACAATACTCGGCTCGTTCGACTCGAATAAACACGAAATTGAATTTCCGATTTTTGTTTAACACCCTTAAACGGACCGGGTTATATCGGATATGGATAGTAAAAGTAATCGGATCGTCATGTCTCAGTCAGAGGAGGAATTGGCGCCATATTTGTTGAGACACAGACAGAGAGAGAGAAATCTCGTAAACCCCCACTCCCTGCAAAGCAAGCCGCCGAAACCCTAGTCCCAGCCGGCCATGGCGGATTCCATCTCTCCCATGGACGTCGACGAATTCGACAGCCGAAACGCCGAGCTTTCTCTCAAATCTAGCAAAGGCAAAAGCATCGCCGTCGGCGGCGTTACCCCCAATACGAAGGCGACGCCGTGGGTGGAGAAGTATCGGCCTCAGTCCCTTGCCGATGTCGCCGCTCATCGTGACATTGTTGACACTAGTTACCTCTCTCTCCTCTCTGAACCCCTGATTCTATCAATTTCTGGAAATTAGTATCCAATTTATGCAAATTCTAGGGTTTTCTTATGTATACACTCTCTCTCTCTCTCTTACTGATTCGCTGTTTTTCATTGATTGTTTTTTATGCGCACCAGTTGATAGGCTTACGAGCGAGAACAAGCTTCCGCATTTGCTTCTGTATGGGCCTCCGGGAACTGGCAAGACGTCGACGATTTTGGCTGTTGCGAGGAAATTGTACGGAAATCAGTTCCACAACATGATTCTAGAGCTAAATGCTTCTGATGATCGCGGAATCGACGTTGTTAGGAAGCAGATTCAGGATTTCGCCAGTACTCAGAGCTTCTCGTTTGGGTGGGCTCTCTTGCTCTCAATCACTCTTCGACTTTCTGATGAATGAGTTCTTTTAGTGTCTGATTAATGAATGAGTAATTGGTGAAAATTCGGTTTCAGAAAGAATATGAATTAGTTTTGTGTCTTTCTTGCATTTATCCCAATTTTCAAGCTAGGTTTTCTTAGAGAACCTGTTTTCAAATATATTGTGCTATGCTAAAATACCACAAACATTGTCACCCTCACCTTATAAGATTGACTGTGTATTGATGCTTTAGTGCCAAGGCACATGTGAAGTTGATTTTGCTGGATGAGGCTGATGCCATGACCAAGGATGCACAGTTTGCTTTACGACGAGGTGTGTCAATCTGCCCTTTTCCTGTCCGTGTTTGTTGTGTAATTTTTCTGATGTTGCTCATAATTTGTTATTTTCTTGTGAATGTAGTCATTGAGAAATACACCAAAAACACTCGGTTTGCCCTTATTTGTAACCATGTCAATAAGATCATTCCAGCACTACAGTCAAGATGTACGAGATTCCGTTTTGCTCCTCTTGATTCTGTTCATGTCAAGGAACGGCTCAAACATGTTATAGAAGCTGAAATGTAAGTCAGTTAAAATGATATCCTTCCCCATTTTTAATGATAAAATGGATTATGGCCTATTTTATGTCTGAGTCATCATAAGTGCTACATTTTCACCTACAAGCTCCTTAGCAACATTTGCTTAAGCTAATAGAAGATATCAATAGCTTAAAGAATCCCTTTATAACTAGAAAACATATTTAAAATAACAAATTGAATGACATAGAAAATGTTAATTACCTCAGCTCTCTTTCCTAGTGAGCTCGTGTTTATTGGTGATTTCACTCTGTATTTTTGCCCATAAGAAAATCGTTTCCTCTATTACCATGATTTATTACATCCATTCCCGAGCTTCAATAGTTGCTAACTAAATCTTGTTGTACTGCTCTTCTATCAATTTATGCTTTTGGTCTAGGCTTGATGTAACGGATGCTGGAATGGCTGCTCTTGTAAGGCTTAGCAATGGGGACATGAGAAAGGCGTTGAATATTTTGCAGGTAAAATTTTTACTCTGTGATTGGAAGATTATTCTTTCTGCCACTAAAACAGCTTGTAGTATTGCTCCATTCTTTTTTTTTTCCCCAAGTCGCATATGTTCACATATTCTTTCATGCTTTGGCGCTTTACTTTGTTTATGAAACCATAATTCTCTGATCCCCATTTTAGGTAACATATACAGCTTATGTTTGGTTCTTTATGGTTTTTGTGGCCCTAATGTTCTTAGTGAAACCAGAGAGTTATTATCTCACATGAAAGGCTATTTCTTTTCTAGAATTCTCTATTTGATGTTAAATTTTTAAGCTGGACAAAACCTTAGTATTTTCTGTGGTTTTGATATTTGATTTGATGCCTTTTTAGTGTAAATTCCATCATGTATTTTTCTCTTCAAAATGTAACCCACTAGGTGAAACATGAATTTAATCTTTGTGTTTTGAAACATGCAGTCAACACATATGGCATCACAACAAATAACAGAAGAAACAGTTTACCTCTGCACGGGAAATCCATTTCCAAAGGATATTGAACAGATATCTTACTGGCTTCTCAATGAACCATTTTCAACTAGTTTTAGCCGTATCCTATGAGTTAAATTAATGGCTTTTCTTTGTAATTTCTTCTGCTGTGTTCGTCCCATGCTTGTTTTACCCTTGACTTGTTGCAGAAATCTCTGAAATGAAAACTCGAAAAGGTTTGGCCTTGGTGGATATCACAAGGGAGGTGACAATGTGAGTTTCTTTAAACGACTGTAATTTCTTCAGCCCTTTCATCATTGCATGGCACTGTATTTTATTAGTATTTGTTGAAATAGGTTTGTTTTCAAGATCAAGATGCCAGCAGATGTTCGTGCAAAGCTTGTGAATGATTTGGCTGACATTGAGTAAGCTTACCTTCTCCCATTTTTTGGTATAAATATCCACTCCTGGGATTTTTTAATATACATGTTTAGGATTGTAATTATTTTCTGTTGGGGCGTTACAGGTATAGGCTAAGTTTCGGGTGCAATGACAAACTGCAACTTGGATCTCTTATTGCTTCTTTTACAAGTGCTCGGTCAGCTCTGGTTGCTGCTGCGAAGTAGTACCAACGCACAAGATGCTTGTTTTGTTTCTCACTTCCTACTCGACAAGTACTGCATAATTTCCAAATGCAAAGTTGAATCTGGATAGTCGATGAGATGCTGTCTCCTTCTTTAGCTCCTTTGCTGTTGGATACTCTCACTCTCTCAGCATACGCACTAAGGTGTAAATTGTTTCATGTAAATTTTCTTAACTCTTAATTTGCATGTACTTTGATCCTTAAATGTCCTCCCGACCCAAATGCACCCTGCAATTGCCCTTCTAACTGACCATTGTTTAGAATCTCCAAGGATTCCATCGACTGCCTAAGAATGGAGTAGATTTCTGCAATTTAAACTGATGTTGATGGCAGATTCGAGTTTGATACACAGGGTAACATATAAACACCAGGGCTACAAAACGTGCAGTTTCCATTTTAGTATACAGAAGCCATCGCTACTTTCTGTACATTAAATTACTCACTTGACAGCATAATACAGCCATAGGCGCTCTTGTGGCTTCAAGATTGCGCTATTATAGTATCTTTAAAAATATAAAGACAAATTTGTTTCTCGAAGTGTCGTTGGACTTGTTGGCATCCAAGCAGAGCACACTATACATAAAAATAATGAACCCATGGAAAATCTCGATGCTTCCCTTTACAAGCGCAGAGTGTGTTAACCTGCGATCTGGGATTCCTCCTCCGACTAGGATCTGCCCTAATGATAATACTACAAAACTGGGCCTTAAATACACAAGACGCTACTTACAGAGAACTGGCCTGAATGCATTTTGAAGTGGTGTGATCACCCCACAGGATCGTCCGTGCCACCATCTGCTTGTCTGTTCGACCAGCTAATCTCTATTTCGAGTTTTTTGGACCCTTCTTTCTGACTGTTGCTGTGTGTAAGGCCATGGCCGTGGCTGTGGTCATGGCTGAGGTTGAACAAGCCACTATAGACTCCTTCGCTCACCACTTTGTCGATTTGAATATGGACTCTTCCTAGAGTCGTCTGGAGATGATAATAATGGAAGGGCAAATAAGAACTTCTATCCTGTTAAGGGATCATAAAATAGGATTGGATTGAAAACAATTACCTTGCCAAAAGTGCTCTTGCTTTTGCATACAATGTGAAGTTTCTGTCCTTTCGGTGGAACGTCAAAAGCCCAAGTGAATGCCTCCTCCCATTCAGGATTGATGTTTTGATATATGACCTGAAAGATTGCGAGGATGCAAAATCTTCAAGCCTTTTTCCAAATTAGGTTACTACAAGACATCCTTGCACAATAAGCTACACACACTGTATTAAGAAGCGAGAAAATAATCTCAAAATTTCCTAGAAGCTAATAGCAAACTCCAAAATCTTTAAATACAGATTCACATGTTTGCATATTTGCTAGGTTCATTGACATCCAAATACTCTAAACAATCTATTAATTTTCCAAAAAGAAAATGCATCGATATGAATAACTCAAAATATTCCAGTCAAAAGTAACATCGGACCAGTAAATCCTCAAAAAGTAGGATTTCTGGTAATGCTGTGAAAAGGTGGTGCCAACATGTCTAAAAGAATGTTATTTCAGGACAGGCACGGTGAGATCAAATCCGTTCAAATCTGCATACTGGATTATTCTAATATGGAAATGCAAAGGATGAAAAAGAAACATACCTTAGTTTGCTTTGGTGGGCCATTTCCTATATTGAGTCGACAAAAAGCATTAGTGGAAGACACAGACTGCTTAAGGTTATTTCCACAGTGGACTGTAACGGTCAAACAACCAGGTAGGCCGTGTAATAAGCTGTCCGCTCTTTCGTGAAAACTTGGTGGGCAGGTTTTCATCAGCAACTGCAGGACTGGGATTGCTTCAGCTGCCACCACTGCTTGTGATTTAGCAATATCTATTGGCATTGTCGACCACGAATGCTTTAGTAAGCACATTGTATCCAACACAGAATCTTGGGCAGCTTCACTTCCAGACTTGAGTGCTCCTAGCAAATGAGGAATGCACAATGTTGCAGCTTCGGAGGCATGAAGCTTAGGGAAATTGTTGAAGATAACATTTATGGTTTTCAAGACCTCCTCGTTTATGTTACTTGAAGACCACAATTCTCTCTCTAAAGCAGCTGCATAGGAACAGAAAAGTGTTGAGTTTCTAGAAAAAACAAAATATTTCAGAGTATGGAGGAACAGACATGACAACTGTTTAAGCTCCTACTCCTATTCATTCTAAAAGTCATTATTGTTCTAAAACAAGGTATGATTGATTATGTGTGCGTTGTTCAAAAGAGAACTAATCAAAATCCAACTTTTAAGCTACTTCTAGTGAAGATGACCTAAATCACTTGTTGCAACTCGTTCCCCGAACAAGTCGGGAGAGTGTTTCCGATATTGATTATTAATGAACGAATCAGTTGTGGATATGAAGCCAAAAAAGCAAATTGGAGAAGGAAGGGATGGGAATAGAGTACTGAAAATCAAGCCAGTCACAATTGCATACATCTAAAATCAGAATACTGCTCCTGATAACGTCAAGAATGTCACCTTTTACATCTAAAATCATAATGGAATAGACTACTTCAAGTAGTGAA
The DNA here is from genome assembly GCA_037127255.1 of Persicaria tinctoria. Lineage (NCBI taxonomy): Eukaryota > Viridiplantae > Streptophyta > Magnoliopsida > Caryophyllales > Polygonaceae > Persicaria > Persicaria tinctoria. The sequence goes on from JBANSL010000008.1 coordinate 51,491,165, forward strand.
GATCAGAAAGTTGATATTTACCTGTTAGAGATCTGATAAGCTCATTTGACACATATTCTTGTAGTGTGTGATTGGAGAATAAAAATCTAGTAAGCAGGGCCGCCTGAACAGAAACCTCCAAATTAGGAGATAGTAACTGCTCCTGAATAACGAGAATGCCACCTGCTTCTGCAACAGCTCGTCTATTTGTGCGACTGTTCATGACAAAATTCTGTAAAGCACATACTGCCACCATTTTCATTTCTACTGTAGGCTGCTCTTCAAGCAAGCTTACAAGAGCACGGCATGCAGATACAGAATCAGCAGATCTAGCTAGTCCTTCATGCTGAGAGAGGTCACCCAAAGCTAAAGCTGCAAGAAGCCTACCAGACTGGGATCTGGTTTGTGGATCTAATAGATATTGTGATAGAGGAGCTATTGCATACTTCGAGGCCTTCATTTCTCTCACTCGTGCATTATTGAATATCGCTTCAAGTAATCTTCCAGCTACATCTTCACACTGATGGGTTCTTAGCAGGTTTAATAAAGCCTCTATTGCATGAGCCTCAGCCATCAACTCAACACTGCGAGCATCACTTCTTTCTTGGATAATCAGAGTACTGAGGGCTGACTTTACAGTATTCTCATGCGACGAATGTAACATTTTCACAAGGACTACCAAGGGTACTTCAAAGTAATAATTCTCACTGGAGCTCAATACAATAGAGAGAATCAATGCAGCTGATTCCCATAATGGTTGAGAAGGCTGGGGATCATCTTGCAATATAACTTTGGAGAGCTCAAAAATTCCCCCAGCATCAGCAACTGCTTTCGGCCAACTTACTGTAATTTTTTCCAATGCTCTGACAGCTGTTTCCTGTAAATTTAATATTCCAATTCCAGCAAGCTGCACAAGAGGAACTATAGCATTTTTTGTTGTAATATCATGCTGAAAATGCTCTTGGTCTAGAAGATGAGATAAAAGTTCTGCACTCAGCTGCTGGATTGCTTGTGAAGGTGCTTCCAGGAATGAAATCAGGGGTTCAACAACTTGGCTGGGACCGAGCTCCAAAGTTGCCAAGTTCTGCGGCTTCTCTAGAACATTAACAAGTGCCTGAAGGGCACTGTGCTGTCCCCACATACTAATGTCGGATCGCAGTAGAGCAGTGAAGAGAGGTTCTACTATTCTTGGAGCAAATGCACTCCTTGCAATTGCACCACTGTTAGTTAAGATGCGAAACAACTCTGAAATCGTTGAACATAATGAGCTGGGTGCAGCAGGCAGAAGTGCAAGACAATTATCCATTATGCCAAGTTCAACCATATCCAGCTTTCGAGGAGTCCGGTCTTTACCTAATTTTATTAGAACACAAATGCTTGCTTCAATGAGTCGATAATTAGATCCAGAAACCAAACCAACTAGAAGAGCCACGAGATCACATGCTGATGCACGCTCTACTTGTTGCTCGTCATCCAACAACCTCTCAAGAGCGCATACCCCAGACTCCACAACTGAATCAGAACGAGACTCAATCAGATGTACAAGTGGATTTATGCATTCAGTGGCTAGTGGCAACGATCTGATTTTTGAATTGCCAAACATGACAAAACAAAGTTGTGCTGCCTTCATCTTTAGCTCAAGGCAGGATGCAGAAGTTAAAATCCTGTATACGCTCTCAAGTGGATTTCCATCAACATCAGCCAACAAAGTGCCTTTCAAACTGTTTCCAGTAGTCAACTTAAGCAAGGCATTAAGGGCGGCCTCTACCTCCCCATCTGAGGTAGCATTAAGCATGTCAACTAGAGGAGGGATGGCCCCGTTGGACATTTCAGAATCCCTAATATAATCAGAGTCAAAAAGTTCATGAAGAGCTTGAGCTGATGTCTGTCTAGCATTTCTTGACCCCAAGCGCAGAACAGCTATCAATTGGTTTACTGAATTAGGGGCCGCATCATGCCGTACAAGATCGGGATGGCAGAATAATATCCTCAGTAGTTCAGCAATTGACGCTTCTGTTGACTCTTGAGGGCTTAAGGATAAATACTTTGGAAGAGCTTCCAAAACTCCTGCTTCAGCCATCATGAGCTTATTAGCATCACAATCGTGTGCAATTCGGATCAGCAGGTTGACTGCAGCTGGAGGTGCATTAGGTCTATCTGGCATTGGTCTTAAAAGATCAACCAACAAAGGAATAGCTTTTCGAGCAATTAAACCAAGTCTTACATCATCGATGTCGAAAAGACGCTCCAAAACAACCTGGTCAGGATTTCTTAGCAGAGAAAACTCTTCATATATGGCAATAAGGTTTGGCATGTCTGTGTCTACACAACCAATCAATGCTATTAGACCAGGAATTGCACCAGAATTTGCAACTGTCAACAGTACTGCCTTTTTTCCATTACAGACAAGGCTAGCCAGTGCCTGGGCAGCAAAGAATCTATCAATCATTTCATCAGACTTCAACAGAAGTCCTAGTAATGAAATAACTCGCATTGTAGCTGGAGAGCAAACAACATGAGCATCTTGGAATAGTATGGCCAAAAGCATGGCAGTAATCCATGCACCCTCAGCATCTTTAAATTCTTCCTGTCATCAGAACATTGAATTGTTGTCAGCGAGGGTATCTCATGGTGAGCAAACATCATCTGTGAGATGCAAAAGAGATTTGTACAGAACAGAAAAGGTAACGAAAAACAGAGTGATTCACATATTACAACAAAAATAATACATTCATAGAGAACAGGTCAAACAATACCTGCACATTAGAGGTATAAACTCTGAGTTTCTCCGAAAGGGCCTCTACTCCTCCAGCTTCCATCACACTGAGTTTATTCTCTCCATTAAAGGAAGATATTAGTGATAGCAACCACAAGGAAACAGTACCTCCCAGAACAGTGGCTGGGTCAGGAATTTCTATTTCATCTTCTTCATGAAATGCTGCTCTCAAGGCCCCTGGGGATCTGACTTCAATATCTACGGAACAGCCCTTAGAATTTTGCTTTACCATGTCCAATAAAGAATGCATGAGGGGCTTCAGATGTCCTGACATGTCAAGAAAGAGAACTGATTGCTGCCTGTGCTCTTTAGCAACACAAATGAGTAATGCAGCAGCGCCAACTCTGACTTCTAAACTAGAAGATTTTAGTATTCTATTTGAGAGTGATCCAATTGCTTTTGATCTGGCAATCAACATTTCAGCAAGCACCACCGTCTGGTCTCCACATAGCCTAGATAGGATTTCTATAGCCTTGTCCTGCAAAGTTGGAGTTCCGTTAGCAAGACAATGCACGATAGGTTCTAAACTTGATGGAGCCTCTGCAAAGATTGTCCACAAAGTATATGCAACACTTTTGCTCGGTTTTGTCTTTGCCAAGACAGCAATCAATCCCAAAACATCTCCTGAACCAGCCTCATCCATCTCCAATGACTTAAGTGAATCAAGCAGCGCAAGAACAGAAAAACGAAATTGACTTCCTTTGAGCACATCTTCCACTGGATAATGCTTCAGTAATAGGCGCAGGGCACGTGATGCATTTTTTTTCCCTTCTGAACTACCTTCGCTTAAAACTCTTGTCAAAGCTGATACAACATCATCGGCAAGTGCAACAGCAGCCACATCCGAATTGGAAAGTAGATTTGCCAGTGCAGCAACAGCTGCTTCTGCAGCATGCATGAAAGAAGTTTTAGCAAGTTTGATTAGAGGCTTGACTTCTCCCTCAGCAACAAAAAAGTTCTTTCCTGAACTCCTTTGTCTGGTATGCCTGGACAAAGCGCCCAAGGCTCGAGCTGAGTTTGTTGCCACAACTTGAGTCTTGCTAGCCAGAAGCTTCATGCATGGTTGAACAATCTCGTCAGTTGCAAGAGTGCTACAAATATCTTGTCGAGCATTGAAAAGATCAGCTAGCACTGATGCAGCAGACTCTTGGCTTTCTTCACTAGAAGCTTGAAGAACCTTGACGAGAGATTTTAAAGCTGTGTTTGCTGTAGCTCCCTTCTGCACAAGATCATTATGTGATGCCATGGTGAGTAAGTGCCCCAAAACCTTAATTATGTGAACTTTTGAAACTGGGATGTCACCTAAGAGCATTGCTAATAACTGATTTATGATAGCAGAATCAGCACTTCGGACAAGCTTTTGAAGTGCTTTAGCTGACACTTCTTGCCCTTTTTGTCCACCACTTCTAAGAAGCCAAAGGAATGCTGGAACAGCATCTCCACTTTCCACACATGCACATATGTCTTCACTATGACAGCACAAATTCCACAAAACACGAGCGGCGTCTTCCCTTGCTTTCTGTGACCCTGCCTCCAACAACTGTACTAGTGGAGGAATCCCCCCAGCAGCTGTAACTGCCCATTTGCTTTCGTCAACTTCATCCAACAAAATTGCCAAAAGCTGGATGGCAAGTTCTTGATGCTGCTCGCTGGACAGCCCCAAGAATGAAATCAGCAACTGAATACCTTCTCTCTTTTTCAAGGCCACCCAAAGGCTCACTCCGTCACTGCACAAACTTGACAGAGAAGTGACCAAATGTTCTTGAACATCAGCAGAAGACATGGTTAATAAACCAGTTATTATCTTCTTTGCTTCAGCATATTTCAGCCATCTTGAAAGGTAACTATTGCCATATAGACTTGCCAAGGCTTCAAGAACACGATCCTGAACCAACCTATTATCTCGAGGCTGTAGCATCATAACTAAGATATCTTCTATCTGTTTTACATTAAATGGTTCCTCCTTTAAACCAGATTTCTGTTCAAAAACCATTAGAGTGTAGGCTAGTGCTCCAATTATATCAGCAATTGGAGTAGCAGCTCGAGGAGAGCGCGCAAGTTCTCCGAGATATAATATTAAAGAGGGCATCCCCCCACATATACTGGCCAAAGCTCGTGTAGAGTGACCTTGAAGAGCCTGGCCATGTTCCCCTTGCATACATTCTTTAGATGGAGCTACAACAGAACCAATAAGAATTGGAATACCACCTGCATCAACGACATTTTTCTTAGCTTCAGTTGAATTTGAAGAAAGAGCCTCTAGAGCATCAGCTGCGCTTGCACGGACAGATACATCATGTTCTCTACCTAAAAGACCCAGTAAGATTTTTACAGCTCCAGACTCTAGCACTTTCAGGATATCATCCTTGAATGCGGGTATTACGCGGGCCAAAAGGGAAGCAGCATTTGATCGAGAAGATGCATTGTCAGATGAAAGGAGTCCCACAATAATATCCACACCCCCATTAGCAAGTGTTTTTCTCCAATAGCCATCCTTGTCACCACAAAGATTCTTCAGTGCCCCAGCCACATAACCTTCCACCACTTTACCCTGCTTATCCTTTAAACTTAACTGCTCCCATAAGGCCGGCACAACACCCTCTGTCACAAATATTTTAACTCCTACATGATCATCTCCTAATCCGCCACTTGAGACTTCATATATTGCTTCAGCAGCAGCTTTTCTCACCTCATCTGAATCTGATTTCAAAAGTGTCAGTAGAGGAGGTATACATCCACCTAGAAGCACCTTCAGCCTTAAATCTATTTTTTTACTCAGAATGCTAAGGATTGCAGCAACATTAACTTTCGCCATGGGAGTGCCTCCCCTGAGGATAGATATGAATAACGGCATTGCTCTACTATGGGATCCAATAAGTACCCTTGCATCATTCTTGGATTTTGCAATTGCGAGCAACCTAGCTGTAGTAAGTTCCTTCTCTTGTGGTGATGTGTTGCCAAGTAGCTTCTCAATAAGTTGAGCAACAGCTGCCATTGTATCATCAGAATCTTCCATGCCTTTTGCTCCATTGTGTTCCCTGATAAAGAAATAGGCAAGTTTCTGTCAGACGGCATCAATCGCCTAAAAGGAAGGATTATTAAAACTAAAATGATCTCATTTTCAAAAGGAATAACAAAAAACATTTTTGCACATTTACCACTTCATCATGAAACTAGAAAAGGTATGTCCTTATGGCGACTTTTGTTTTCTCCATTCTTGGAGAAAGTGGAGTTCTATATGCTTTTTTTTTTCATTCATTTGAGTAGAGACAAAGCAAAATATTATTGAGGATTCAACCCAGTTGACAAAAATGGAAAACATGGGCAGCTTGGAACACAAAAAGAGTTTCATACCTTGGCCTCGAAGCTGACGCATTTAGCTCTACTGGTAGAGAGGAGGGGGCCTCCGGCATTTGCTCAACACTGGAACCGGATGCTTCTTGCACCTCTGCCAATCAAATTTAACTAAATTCAGTTAACTCAACTGACTCTACGTTGACAAATCAGCATCCTTTGAGGCCACAACAGATCAAAAGCTGGTGATCCAAGAGAATTGCCAAACTAATCCATGACATGCAGTCACTAAGGCTGCTGGATAAATTTCAGATCCCATTCTCACCAGTCCCCACTATTACAGACTATACAGAATGCTGTAAACATGGAAAGACCTTAGATTTTGTAGAATAAAATTCAGTCAGTGCCGCCGACATTGAAGATAAGATAAGCACGTCAAGCTCCAATCAAGGAAACTTCATATTAACATGTACGAAAAGAAAAAAAAAAGTGATTACCGACTTGAGGAGGGGAACTTGTTACTACCTCACCCTAATAAAGATGGCGAAGAACTCCTGCGCGTCAATACGCCGCACAATTTCCCCTTTCTTTGGGCCCGGAAAAAGCTTCACAGACCTATTTTATACACATTAGGATGAATCTTCCACAGCTCCAGCGGTGATGGTTCCAAAATCATCGAACACTAGCAAAAGAGCTTAAACAAGAGCAAAACTGCAACAATCAAAAACAAGAAGGCATGAGCAATACGGAGACGCAATAATTGACAGAAATCGGATCTTTGGACAGATTCGGACGAACACGGGAGAGGAACAGCAAAAATTAGGGAACACTAGAGATTCGAAACGGCAATGCAGATCACGATTGAAGTGACTCGCAACGGAAATCGCAGCGTAACGGGGAAGAAATCAGATAAAGAGTGAATGAATCAAAGGAAACTGGGGCCAGAGAGAAAGAGAGGTCACCTCGTTTCCGCAACGGTAAATTGCAAAACGATGGAGATTTTTGCAATCTGTGTCGAACCGACCAATGAATGCTCTCTGCCCGATAGGAATTGACAGTAGTTTCGTTACGGTTTGAGAATGGGATGGGACGGTAAGGCACCTAAACGTGAATCGGGAAGTCCATTAATGGAGGTTGAGAGAGAGAGAGAGACAGAGAGATGGAGAGAGGGCCCTTTTTCGTTTGCTTTCCATCGGGAGATAGTGTAACTTCTCTCTCTCCTTCACCCATTGTTTTTTTTCTCCCTTGTTCCAGTAGGAAAAAAAAACCTAAAATAATACTCCCTCATCCGTTACTTAAAACTTGTCATCTGTATACATACATATTCTAAAATCGATGCATAAGATCAATGCATATCGTCCTATATGACGCGCTGTGGTTGATTTTAGGAAAAAAAAACTTACGTGATATGTTGTGATTGATTTTAGAGAAAAAAATTAATAAAATAATATGTTATCGTAGTTTATAGAAAGTTATATAAGTCACAATCTATCTATACATATATTTTAATTAATTGACAAATATATATACATATCTATCTATCTATATATATATATATATATATATATATATATATATATATATATATATATATATATATATATATATATACTAAAACCGATGCATGGCGTCCTATGTAGCGCGTTGTGGTTAATCCTAGAGAAAAAATCTGATGTGCGCGTTGTGGTTGTTCCTGGTGGGGGGGGGGGAATTATTAAAATAATATGTGGCGCGTTGTGGTTGATTCCAAAAATTAATAAAATAATATATTGTCATATGTACCGCATTAAAAGCGATAGATAGCGTCCTATGTGGCGCATTGTGGTTGATCCTAGGAAAAAGAAAATCCTATGTGGCACGTTGTAGTTGATCATAGAGAAAAAAAATTAATAAAAATATGTTGTCATAGTTTATAAAAAGTTATAAAAGCCACAATCTATCTATATATATTTTAGTTAATTGACAAAAAATATAAATAAAAAAATATTTCATAGTCATACTTACCGAAAATATTAATAGATAAATATGTAGTATTTCATAGGTGTTAAGTTTATTTATATCTAGATTATTTTTTAGTGGAGATAATTATTTATATTTATGTCTATTATATTACATGAGATTTAATCAACGATAGATTAGAAAAAAATTATTTATCTATAATATGTCGAACTAATTTTATTTATATCTATATTATTTTTTATGGGAAAAATTATTTATATTTAGATTATTTTTTTATTTATTAGAATCTATATAGATTATTTATAATATTGTATTAATGTATTCTCCGTACATGGGACGGGACCTACACTAGCACATATACTAAAACCGATGCATAGCGTCCTATGTGGCGTGTTGTGGTTGATTCTAGGGGGAAAAATCCTACGTGACATGTTTTGGTTGATTCTAGGGGAAAAAATTAATAAAATAATATGCTATTGTAGTTTATAAAAAGTTATATAAGCCACAATCTATCTATACATATATTTTAATTAATTGAAAAAAATAAATAAAAAATATTTCATAGTCATACTTAACAAAAAATATTAATAGATAAATATGTAGTAGTTGATATGTGCTATTAAAACAATATTAAAATATTTTTAAAAAACAATTATCTATTAAACATTTAAACTACATGAGATTCAATTATTGCTAGATTAGAAGAAAAAAATCACCTGATAAATGTGAATTTTATTTATATTTTGAGATAATCTAAATAAAAGATAATTAGATTATGTTGGTTCGGGCATTTGCATAGAAGACCTAGATCGGCCCGGTTCGAAGGTGTGAGACTCTGGATCTTGGAGCTTTTCGTAGGGGGGGGGGGCAGACCGAAGAAGAGCTGGATGGGGGCTATATCCATCAGGACCTCAATTTACTGCAACTTTCAGAGGATATGAAATTGGATAGAGACAACTGGAGGAGACGCATACGAGTGGCAGACGTTTAGTGCTGGGGGATTGGTGTTGTGTGTGCTTGTATTGCTTTCGCTCTGATTTTCTTTTGCTTGCTTCGTGACCTGATTTGTGCTTATGCTTTACTAGGGTTCTTGTTTCTTTTCGTTCATGGTCTTTCGGAAACACTCTCTCGGGCTCCCCGGGGTAAGAGTGCGTACATCCCGACCCCCCAGACTCTGCTTAATTGCGGGATACACTGGGATGTTGTTGTTGTTGTTGTTGTTGTATAATCCATCGAACTAATTTTATTTATATCTCTATTATTTTTTGGTGGAAAAATGATTTATATTTAGATTATTATTTTTTAATTATTGGAATCTATCTAAATTATTTATAATATTATATTAATGTATTATCCGTACACGGACCTACACTAGTTTGAGATATTTTATCATTCACTTTACAAAATTGCCCTTATAATTATTATAGATATTTTATCATCCCCTTTACGAAATTGCTCTTATAATAATTAGAGATATTTTGTCATCCCTTTTACGAAATTGCCCTTATAATTATTAGAGATATTTTGTCCTCCCCTCTACAAAATTGCCCTCGTCATTATTAGATGGTTGTTAGATGTACTGCTTCCGATCGAAAATAAACGATATTTAACTTTTCTGCACGTAGTTTTATAAGCTAAAAACTATATAAAATCGTATTTATTTTAATTATTTTTTTTCATAGTTTAAAATTTATTAGGGGTATAAGTATATTTTTGTTTGTTTTCTTAATAAGTGTATAGATTTATAAAATGAAAAGGTTTAATTAACAAAGGGAATATCAACTAGGGAGTATCATATTTTACGGATAGATTCTTGAAGGTTCATCTTCACTTCCCATAAAGATACATGATGTATCGCTTGTCAACGGTGTTATTTCTCGATGGTGCTTGGCTTCGTCCGTAGTCTACGTCCCCAACCTGTTAGTTTTATGTCTGTTGTATTTCATCTTTCGTTGTTTGTATTGTCTGATCTTTTACACCTTTTCTGTATTTATGTTGTATATTTCACGGTTTGCCCACGAAAGTAAAACTTAACAGATTTTTTAATAGAGTACCCTCCTAATTTTGTCTCTATAATATGCACGATGAGGACACACAACGTCTATTTTTCGATTGCCCTAAAACCAAATCAATAATAAATCAATAACAAAAAAAACACATTATGACTATATCTGAGCATGGGGCGGGCTTGGGTCGGGCCTATGTCAAAATATTAGCCCATTATAGCGGGTCGAGCTTGGGTCAGGCCTGGCTTTTGGGTCAACTACCTTGTTCAAATCCACCCACATGGGCAGGCCGAGTAGCCCACCAGGCTGCCCATTAAAAAGTTTGTGAAATATTTTTTATATTTTTTTATATTTGTGTTTGATCCCAAACATTACAATATTTTCTAAGCATCCAAAAGATTAAAATTATATATAGATAGATAAGCAAAGGTACAAAAGTTACACAACTTTGAAATCAAACCGTAAATCTTTATTGTAGGTTTTTTTATAATGTAAAGATTTGAGGGCCATACATACCTAGCACCCCGAGAGGCCGACAAATCGGCATGCAAACTAACCGTCGAAAACAATACAACCAAAAGCGAACCAAAACAAGCGCAACAAAGATTGAAGCCGTACAAAAAGAGAGACCTATGCTAAACAAAGACCTTCGACCGAGATCGTAGACGCGAACACAAGCCAAGCACCACCATGGTACGTAGCACCGCCGCTCAGCGGTAGAACATGACATCAACTCACGTGGGCAGTGAAGACGGAAACTCCAAGGAGCAGCCTCCTAGAAACGAAGTCGTTTATGAGAACACCACCACAACCCCAACCAGACCCGACTCCGAGCGTAACGTTGTCAACCAAACCAAAACGAAACTAGGACCAACCAAAGGCATGCACAAGCCACAATCCGAACATGGTGCGACTGAGAGAACACTCAAAACAAAATTTACTCAAAGAAATAGTATTTACAATAGGACATCAACTCCAGTCTTGCGGGCCAAGAAAAGACTCGAGAAATAATTTCAACATCAGACAACTCCAGCAAAGTTACCCCTCTGCGGATTTGTTCATTCAAAAAACGTCTCGGGGGAAACCTTTCTTGAATAACAACAGGTAAAGGTTGAGGGTCACGTATGGAAAAGTCTTCGCGGTAAGGACAAGCACGCGGATCATCCGGAGAGTACAAAGGTATATGCAAATCAGGGAAGTTTTATGTGAGCGGCATTTTGCGAGTATATTAGTCGCCCCTACTAGGGTGGCCGCATGACGTACCCAAGACTCCTCGGACCCCTGACCATTACCAGATTGACGAGAAGTGGATGGTTCGTGCCAATTGGAGAAGAATGGGGGCCCGCGTCGCTTCTTGTTGAAGGAGTGCCCCTTCCGTCGCCATCCTTAGAAAAAGAATAAAGAGGGTGAGGTGAAGAACAATAATCAGGGTCAGAACGCTTTTGAGCCCTTCTCACCTTGATGGGACTTCCCATAGGACCTTCATAGACGAGCAAAATCTTTGTCGATGAGCTGGAGTCTTCAGGAGAAGACTCTGACGAACTCGAAGAAGACACTAAACCCTCAGAGGATAAACGTGGACAAGAAGACGAAGTCAGGTTCAGACGATATCCCTCGTTCCTCTTGAACTCATTCAAACCTTCAGAATCCTCCCTAAGACTAGAGATCCTCGACAAAAAACTAAGCTAGATATCCGCGGGCAATCCTATATACGCAGATCAGAATCATAAAAAAAAACATAAACAGAACCTAAAAAAGACTTACAAACCTAATTCAATCTGGAAACTCGAAGGAGACAAAAATCAATAACAAATCTCAAAATCTTCGAAACGAAACTTATGAACACCAAGAACAGATGAAAAAATTACCTAAGGAGGCGACGGCTAATCGGAAAACTCAACCAAAAAGCAAAAGCACCTGAGCGGCTAAGGTCGCGAGGAGGAAATGGAGAACAGAAAATCGAGGATAAGTAAAAGTGAAAATGGATAAGAAGTAAGAACAGAACGAGCTAATTTATAGGGATTTTTACCGACGTTTTAACTTCTTCATCTCTGGGCCAAATCCAAGCCCATTGGGCCTAGGACTCATCCAAAAACCGACCCAACCCGAAGAAACTCAATGGCCTTGGCGACACCAGATCTTTCCTCTAGGGTATTTCAGATCGCGCCAAGTCTGAGAGACTCGGCCCAACCTGAGGAGTTATGACCAAAATAAATGACCGGTGTAGTCAATCGCATCAATCAGGGACAATCCGCATCATTTGCGAACGAAACATTTAGGTTATAACAAACACATGTCATGCGTGTCAACTACCCACGAAGTTTATGAATCCGACATGTGTAAAGATTGTTCGAACACTCGCCACGGCTCAGTCCGTACAACTAGGCTACTATAAAAGGGCGACACAGACAAAAGAGTAAAGGCTTTTTGGAAAATCGGAGAATTAAGAGAGAAAACAAGATCAAATAGAGCGAAAGTCGAATGCGATAAAGAACCCAAGATTGTCTACGCGGTTTAATCACCCGACTGCTCCACGGAATAAGTTTTGACTCCTTTAGCGTCCATTAAGATAGTGATTTCGAAATGCCCTCAAGGGGAGCAGGTAAATTCTGTCCGACGCCTGATTGATATTACGCTTTGCTCGCCTGGTAGGTAAGTTCATGGTTCTCTACGAGTTTAAGATGTCGTTCCTTAAGGTGGATTGGAAGGGATTCGTCTTTTTCGCGTCATCACGGCACAAGTTGGGCCACATGAATATTGTCCATGTGGATCAAGTAAGTCCATGTTGGCTGCATAGTTTCCTACAGGTTCCACTTGGGTCCCATTAAAACGGGATTTTTATGGGGGGGGGGGGGGGGGGGGGCGTCATCAGTACTGTAATAATTTATTCTTCTTATTAAGGAGTCGTAGTTTTCAATTGTTATTGTCATTTTTTTTTGTATAGTTGTTCTTGATGTGTTGTAGTTCATCAATTTTTCTTCAATTTTTCTTAGTTGACATAATATGTTCCCAAAAGTTGTTTTGTTTCATTCCTTCGAGAGTCATTTCAATAGTTAAGTTTTTTTCATCACTTGAAACATATGAGATCCTTCGTGTTGTGGTCTTCATGCTCTTATTACTATGTTTCCATAGTTTTCTTAGTAGCCACATTTTTTCAAATTGGAAAAGTATGCTCTGTGTTGTCATTTGTACTCAGTTTCACTAATATAGTAGCCACGTGGTTTTTTGTTGCTATGCTTGGGAACCATCTTAGGATATGGTCTTGAACTAGAGTTCTGTCAAGTTTCTTGTAGATATTGTTGATATTTGTTCTATTTCTTCTCCATATAAACTCATTTCCTAATGTGGGTATGTCCAGTAGGTTACATTGGTCCTTGAAAAATAACAATCTTTCATATCTATTTGGGTTCAGTTGGACTTTACCTAGTTTTTCATTTGGGCTTTGAATTTCATTTAGGTCCCCAAGTACTACAAGCGAGGAGTCAATTTTCTGGATGTGATATATGAGTATTGGCCAAAACTTCTGGATGTGGTCGATGAGTATTGGTCAAAACACCACCTTCTTATCTTCTTGAAGCGGAGCATACACAAAGCAAACACAATACGTAGCTCCAATGTTATTATCTTTTACTTTCATTGTGATGAATCGTTCCTCTCTTGTCATCATCTCGACGTTCCCATTTTCTATTTGGTAATTTTTCCATAGAAGACAAATGTCAGCAGCTTACTCAACACACATATTTACCGAGTGCCAAACAACCCTTACGATCATAGAGAAAATGGATCAGAGAATTGAAAAACAATGTCGTGGTGGTTGAACCGAAAAGGATCTCAGGGTAGTACCCGATGGTCCCCCGGTTTGATTCTCAGATATGATCGCTCTATATTTATAAAAATCAAGGATTAGAGAATTCAAAGTGTAATATGAAACACCAATAGAACATATAAGCAAATCGCTATCGACATATTGTCACAACTTAATTCAAACCAGAAAGCTACTCTCGCCCTATCCTTTTTATCTGGACAATGATCAGGAACAAAATTTTCTTTAACGACCACACCCTCCAAAGGTGGATGATTGGGTACAATACATAAAACAACAACGAACAAGTTGGAGAAAGGCGCAACTAGAAGAACTAGAAGGCGAAAAACCGAACAAACGACCACATGGTAATCAAACCACCCGACATAAACAGAAAAAGATAAAATGGGTAAAACTAAAGAGGACTTTGATAGTGCTAAACTTCCCTTGCCAAGTGGCTTGCGGTTTTGTGATTCGTGATTCTCTCGGAAGATCGTTGAGGTGTGGCATCTTCGGATGCTGGCAGGTTTCGACGTTGTAGGCGGAGACTCGTGACCTTCTCCGCGAGCTATCGGAAGCTTTGAAAGGTGGTTTAACGTGTATTAAGGTGGAAGGCAGTTGTCTTACGATGATTAATGTCCTGAAGGGATGATGTATGTGTCCTTGGGAGATCGAGACAATCATTTCTGACATCCTCGCTTTCAGCCGTGCCTTTGACGTCATATTTTTCTTCCGCATTTGCAAGGAGGGCAACCGGATGACAGACCATTTTACCCATATCGGTCTTGAGGTGAACTTTGTAGGATATAGTGGAGCGATCAACGACCTCGTCCGAAATGATGCTATTGGTTGGTGAATCAACACCAATTGACCCACCAAACAAATTTGCCATATATATAGATCCCAACATATGCATGAAAACAATTTCAAAATTTGCAGGGATGCATATAATGCCAATTTGACATGTTCTTTTTTTTTTTTTTTTTTTTTTTGAAAAGGAAATAATTTGGCTTTAGGGGGGCCCTAAGAACCAAGGGCATCCTTGCGGATGAGGGAACTGAGCAAAGAATCGCCAGGGCTGTTATGACTGTGAATGGCAAAGTTCAGATGCGATAGGCGGTCCGCAACTTGGTTTGCCTCACGGTAGACATGACGAATCTCATATGTCGAGAGGAAACCTAACGAGACTAGACTGTCTGAGACAATCATTTCAGAGTCTCCTGGAGGTTTCCCAAGACCTTTTAGGCTATTGATTACAGTGAGGTTATCGCCTTCAATTTCTAGGTCCTTTATTTGTAGGTCTAAGGCGGTCGTGATACCTTGCCAAGCCCCATAGCTTTCGGCGCCTGCAACGGAAGAGATGGGGCAAGGACCACAACCAAAATAGATCGGGGTTCCCGAGTGGTTCCTAATTGTAAAGCCATAGGAGGCAGAACCTGACGGAGAAAGTGCCCCGTCAAAGTTGAGTTTATATTTTTCTGCCGCTGGGGGTTTCCATTTTGCTTTGTGTCCTCGTGTACTTGTAGTTTTGGTTATGTGTTCCGGGTTTCCCTTGGTATCGATGTCTTCTGTAGTTCTGGTTGATTTCCAAAGGGTGACTTGGTCATTGACGAAAGATTTTATGCAACGTACATCTGGGTGGATCTTATCAAATAGTGTCTTATTCCTGAAATACCAGATTCCCCACCATGCAAAGGCAAGAGTGGAGAAGCGCGATTTACCCAAATTATTTTTAATGTCTTGTAGTGTTTCATTGAGGTTAGTGTTGTCATTAAATGCATCAGCGGTTTTCCTGTACAGAACTGGATCTATTGTGAGTACTGTGTCCCTTGTTATAGGGCAGCTCCATAACAGATGAGGGATGTCCTCGATATTAGAGTCACATAGCGGGCAGTCAGTAGGGATCCCTAATCGTCTTGAAGCTAATTTAGAGGTAGTTGGTAAACCATTTTTTGTGATCTTCCAAAGGAAGGTTTTGATCTTTGGTGGTATGTCTAGGTCCCAAATCCATGTCATGTTTGATTTTCGGTGTTGTTTTAGATTACCCAACATGTCAATTGCAGATTTGGTAGAGAACCAGCCATTTCTGCTCCATTTCCAATATAGTCTATCCATGTGTATGTGTTTGGGGATGGGTGTCAGTTTAATGTTTTCGATTACTTCCCTTGGTAAGTTGTAGGCATCCAGACATTTCAAATTGTCACCATTCCAAGTCTTGTCATCTTTTATAAATTGGCTTACTGTCATGGTGATGTCTATTTGGTGAGGATGGGTTAATAAAGCATTAAGGGGTGCATTTCCCGTCCAATGATCAAGCCAAAAGTTGATATTCTGACCATTTCCGATTGACCACCGGATACCTTGCTTGAAAAGAGGAATTAGTTTTGTCAATTGGGTCCATTGCCAGGAGGTGGACCCCTTCCGATCATAGTATAGCAACTCTTTTTGTTTGAGGTACTTTTCCTTGATTAACACCACCCAAGGGTTGCTGGGTTCTGCTAAAATTTTCCATAGTAGTTTTAGTTGTAAAGCCTTGTTCATATCTTCGGATGTGTGTAATCCTAAACCACCACTAGATTTGGACTTACAGATCTCATACCAGCTGATTAGTGGTTTATGTTTAGGCCCCTTGTTTCAGAGAAAATTTCTGTTTATTCTGTCAAGTTCTGTGACATGTTCTTTTATTTGGATCGGATTGCATTTAAATCAAAATTTTGGTGATAGTTTTATTTTATTTTAAAAAAAAATCAATCTTGATGAAGAAGATTGTCCACATGCAAAATTATTAATTAATATATTTTTTTGGAAATCATTAATAATTTATATTGAAATCCATATCTTGGACATAAAAAAAAAATAACAATAGATTCATGGATATATGTCAGATGTGGAAAATAACAAATAGTATCTGTAATTAATTAATCAACATATATCTGAGATGGTAGATCTGGTCAGTGATTAAGTCAAAGTGTGAGCTTCAATTGTGGATCTGGGTCACTGCTTTCTTACTTTCTTTATGTCGGAATTACTCCCTAGTATTGATTTTACAAATAAGAATCCTTAGAAAAATGGTTGATTTGAGTACTAACCGTACTTATAATCTAGCTCGAATTAATTACTTAAAAAAATACTCCGTATTATACGGAGAATTATGTTTATGCTTCTCATTAGATTGATTGATACTCCAAATCAAATGGTAAAATTCTATATTGTTCGACTCAAATTTTGCTAGTATAACTAATACTCCGTAAGGATTACATATAGTCACTAAATAATTCATGAGTTCAATCTTTTTTTTTTTCTAATAGAATGAATGTTTTTCTATATCTTTAACTTTCAAATGTAATAAAAATATCTCGATCTTTGAGGGTAGCGGTAATATATTACCAGTGGTTTTCTCACGGGTAAAAACTGATGATATGTCAGCCTACATGGATTTTTTTTAACAAGACAGCATGCGTGGAAGCTGATAACAGTAGTATTGTAAAGACTAATCGGCCTAAGGGTCACACACACACACACACACACATTCTATCTAATGAAAGGCAAACCCCAAGGGGGGATTTATCCAATCTGACATGGTATCTGAGCCTCTAGGGTTTCATCAAAATCAACCATAATTTTTTCTCTAGATCCCTCCCCCACCTTCTCCTGACCTACTGTCGTCGGCACCCCGTCTGTTCTCCTTGCTCGCTCTCGCGGTCCCTCCTGCCGGCCACCCTCCTCTTGGCTCGCTATCCAGATCCGAGCACCACATTGTCTCTCTCGCTCACCTGTCCCTCTCGCTCACATATCTCTCCCTCTCCTCACCTGCATGTCCTCGCTGATCTCCTCCCTCTCTCACAGATTCGAACCCCGCCGCCACAATATATATCTTTCCCTCTCCTCTCCTGTCCTCCCTCGCCGATCTCCCTCGCGGTCCCTCCTGCCGGCCACCATCATCTCGACTCGCTCTCTAGATCCGAGCACCACCCACCTAGTCCCTCTCGCTCACATGTTCTCCCTCGCCGATCTCCTCCCTCGCTCGTAGATCCGCCGACCGCCACAAGACCTCCCTAGATCCGAACCCTCCGGTCACCACTAGCCCAGATCCGAGCCCCTCAGCCCATATCCGAGCCTCTCCGCCACCAAGCCGCCACCCCCTCCTCTCGCAAATTCCAAACCCCGACCTGTTGCTCTGGAAAAAAAAACCGAGAGCTCACCCCTAATTTTTTTTTAATTTCAGTTTCCTTCCCACTTTTGCAACTCGTCATGGCTGACGCCCTCAAGCCTTCAACTTTCCATTCCGCTCTAGCCATTTCCAATGTCAAAAACATTATCCCCATCATCCTTGATGCTGAAAAAGGTCCATATCCCTCTTGGAAGGAGCTATTCCGTGTTGCCGCTCGTGCTCACAATGTCCTGGACCACATTGACGACTCTGTCAAACGTCCGGAAGGCATTACTGATGATCTCTGGAATCAAGTTGATGTTGTCCTCTTGCAATGGATCTATGGCACTGTCACTCAAGATCTCATTCTCACCATCTTGGAGTCGAATATGAGTGCCAAAACCGCCTGGTCGAAGATCGACAATCTCTTCAATGACAACAAGAACTCGTGGGCGGTCTATCTTGAGCACCAACTGACGAACGCCCGCCTCGAGTCCTTTTCCTCTATCTCCTCTTACTGTAAGCACATGAAGGAACTCTCTAATCAACTGTCGAATGTTGGCTCTCCTGTCACCAACGCTCGCCTAGTCCTTCGCACTATCTCTGGCTTTCCTGCTGAGTACAACACCGCCGCCACCTTGATTCAACAGATGGATCCTCTCCCTAACTTCGGCAAGGCTCGCTCCCTGTTGATCCTTGAAGAGACTCGCCTTGCGGTTTCCACTCTGGTTGATACCTCTGCTAAGCTGGTCCAGGCTTCGGGTCCCTCCGTCTCTGACCCAACCCTCTACAGGAGCCTGGCGGATGCTCTACAGTACTTGACGTTCACCCGCCCGAACATCAGTTACGTCGTGCAACAGGTATGTCTCTTTATGCATAATCCCCGCGAGTCACATTTTGCTGCTCTGAAGCGCATTATCCGGTACATTCACGGCACATTAGCCCTCGACATCACCATCTGCATCATCGTCACCAGTCTTCTTGGTCGCCTATATATACCGATGCCGATTGGGCGGGTTGCCTTGACACCCGTCGCTCCACATCCGGGTACTGTGTCTTTATAAATGACTCTCTGATCTCCTGGTCTTCTAATCGATAGCCAGTGGTCTCCCGCTCTAGCGCTGAAGCTGAATACCGCGGAGTGGCCAACGTCGTTGCCGAATGTGCTTGGCTGTAGAACCTTCTTCTTAAGCTTCATTGTCCCTTGTCTCTTGCCTCCATTGTTTACATGGACAATGTCAGCGCCATGTACCTTGCTCACAATCCAGTCCATCATCAGCGGACCAAACATGTGGAGATTGACATCCATTTTGTTCATGAGAAGGTTGCTTTGGGCCACGTCCGTATCCTCCATGTGCCTTCAGCACATCAGTATGCCGACATATTCACAAAAGGTTTGCCACGTCAACTGTTCTTGGATTTCAGATCCAGTTTCACTCTTCGGTCCCCTCCTGTTTCGACTGAGGGGGTATGATAACAATAGTATTGTATAGAATAATGGGTCTAAGGGCCTCGTTCTAAATATTCATCCATGTAACCTCTCTATATATATTCTATCTAATGAAAGGCAAATCCTAAGGGGGAATTTATCCAATCTGACATAAGCTTCCACGCAACCTACGTGGGGTAGAAAATGCTGACAAGGCAGCCTACATCGGTTCAATTTCGTTTTTCGAGTTTAATTTTGTTGTCGGTTTATTTTTTTCCTAAGAAAACTGTTCAAGGAAACCCGATTTTAGTGCAAATTTGTGAAAAAGCTTCCACGCAGGCTGCCTTGTAAAAAAAAAAAATCCACGTAGGCTGGCTTGTCAGCATTTTTGACCCGTGAGAAAACTCGTGGTGATATATTACCACTAACCTCAAATGGTGAGATATTTTTATTACATTTTAAAGTTGAGGATATATTTTTACTATACCTTCAAAGTTGAGTGTATTTTAATTAGTTTTCCCAAAAATAAATTAATAAAGAAAGCGATTTGATTTATCACAGGTAAATTGAGAGACCGGATATGACAGACAAAACTAAAAAAAAAATAAAAAAATACTCTGCGTTAGAAATTGAAGAAAATTAACTAAACGATTTATATTTTATAGTCATTATTATCATATACCAAACTCACTCCACTCTTACTCAAAAGAAGGTCTACCATTTTTTCATGGCTGACGCCTTTGTGGAGCCCAACAAATTTGTTTATCCGAAAGTGAGATACAACACTACCTCAGTTCCACCAGTTTAATATTAGAGAAAATTTGCGCCGAAGGCGCAAATTTTGACCCAATTAGCGAAATATACACGTTTTTGTATAATTTGCAAAACTATACATCAAATCCTAACACTAACATCCCGCTCCTCTCTTTTTTTTTTACCCTAATATGAAATTCTAAACTCCCAAAATATCAGATCTCGCCAGATTTCCATGGTGCCCCTCCCCTCCTCCTCTAGATCTCTCTCTCGACTCTTCAATGGTGCCCCTCCTCCTCTAGAGGGGTGCTCCTCCTCCTCCCTTTCCAGATCTATCTCAATAGGTTCTTCGAGACCAGATCGGGGAGCAATCAGGGTGCAATCGCCAGATACTGGCCGCCGCGGATCCATCTCCGCTCCTCAGCGCCTCCGCTCCTCTCTCTTCCGCCGCGGAGGTGGAGGCTCCGACGTATCTTAATTTGAGGCGGAGGCTCAGACCTCCATTGCTGACAGTGCAGCCTCGGCTCCTCCTCAAAGTCCGCCTCTCCACCGATACTGGCCGCCGACCGCCGGAGTGCACTTCTGACTCCTATTCGGCGATTTGCTCAACCAGGCTCCGCTACTCCCTCTATCTTTCCTCCGCGATTCGGCGATTTGCTCAACCAGGCGATTTGCTCAACCAGGTGCGCTACTCCCTCAGCGCCTCCGCTACTCCCTCTATATTTCCTCGGCGATTTGCTCAACCAGGCTCGAAAACCGTCGGTGAGGAGATGGATCCAGATCTCTTCCTCCTCTCATGCTCCTCTTCCGCCCCTACTTCTCCATTGCTGACAGCATATTGAAGCTTCCGATGTTTGTTTGCTCGATCTATTTCAGGATCTGGTGACGTGCTTGCGTTTTCGTTGTTTGTACTTTGATTTCTGTTGCTGAGAGTTCTAAGTAATTTATGGTTAACTACAGCTTCATTCTAGGTGATTTTGGAACTTGTTGAGTATACATCATGAGTAGCTAAATCCTCCACCTAGTACTGTTAAAATACATTGTTGGGATGTAGTAGCTAAATCGATCAGTAGTTTGGGCTTGAATTTTAGAATCATGAAATGATTTGTCAGTAGCTTTTCTTTAATAAAAGTAGCTTCTGCCATTGTTGTGATGTAGTAGGTAGGTATAGTAAGTAGTTGTAGTAGGTAGTTCATTAACCTTGCATTTGGAAAAAGTGGATATTTGGAGATAGCAACTCCAATATATATCAAATAATTGGGATGTGATTGTCATATTTTGTGAATATTAGGGATCAAAGTGCTGCAACGTAGATGCATATATCAAATAATTGGGATCCTTTTGATCTTTAATCTAAACAGCTTGTGGAATTTAGATAATTTTTTATAACGTATATGAATATTAGGGATTGAAGAATGTGTAATGGTAAAGCACTGCTTCTACTTTCCTATGACAGTAGTTGTAATTTTGGAATGCAAGTAGTGCTTCTAATTTGGCAGCTAGAATGGTTAATTTTGACATATTTTTTCAGTGTTGACATCGCTGTTGCAATATAAGAGATGAAGAAGGAAGGACGTACAATGATTTTGAGTGATTCAGTGCCATGTTCTTTGTCGAGAAGGAAGAGGAGTACATCATCAGATTGAAGGTATGTCCTCGTGCTGACATGGTCTTTATTACCTTGTTTAGGTTGCTCTTTAGATATATATGTATGCTTGAATCATTAAAAAATGGTTTGTTTTTTAGTGCTGACATCGTTTTTAAGCGTATTTTTTAGTGTTGACATCATTTTTAGTTGGATATTATATATGTAGGTATATTTATATACTTGAGTTCTTAAAAACTAGTTTGTTTCTTAATGCTGACATCGTTTTTATGCATATTTTTTAGTGCTGACATCGTTTTTAGTTTGATATTATATATGTAGGTATATATGTATGCTTGATTCCTTAAAAATTGGTTTATTTTTTAGTGCTGACATCGTTTTTATGCGTATTTTTTAGTGCTGACATCGTTTTTAATTTGATATTATATATGTAAGTATATATGTATGCTTGAATCCTTAAAAATTGGTTTATTTCTTAGTGCTGACACCGTTTTTATGCATATTTTTGTGTAGGTACATATTTGCTGACATCGTTTTTGCAATATAAGAGATGGATGAGGGAAGAGGTCAGCATCGTCGGCATCGAAAAATTCTTTGTTTCTCACTACAAAAAAAAATAAAATATTCGTTTTTTTTTAAACATTCCTTTGTCTCTTTCTTCTCCCCCTTTTATTTTTTATATAAAAATATATTGATCTTTGATGTCATCATTGTCGGCGTCAGCATTCTCGTAGAGGGTGTGAGCAATGCTGACGTCAGCATTCCCGACGTCATTGTCGTCGGCGTCACCATTCTCGTATATGGCGTCAGCATTGCTGATGTCAACATTCCAGTCGTCGGCGTCAGCATTGACGCATGGAACAAAAAAACCTCCTTGTAAACGGTGTCAGCATTGACGCGCGAAAAAAAAAACAAAAAAACCTTCCTTGTAAACGGTGTCAGCATTGACGCGCGGAAAAAAAAAACCAAAAAAACCTTCCTTGTAAACGGTGTCAGCATTGCTGACGTCAACATTCCCGACGTCGGCGTCAGCATTGGCGCGCGGAAAAAAAAAACATCCTTGTAAACGGTGTCAGCATTTCCGACGATGACGTCAGCACTGACGCGCGGAAAAAAAAAAAAAAATGATGACGTCAGCATTGATGACGTCAGCAAGGGGGGGCACACGGGGAAGGGAAGATGGGCAAATTGGGATGTATAGTTTTGTAATTTTTCAAAAACTTTGTATATTTGGCTAATTGGGCCTTTGTATTTGTATAGTTGACAAATTGCCCCTTAATATTATACGCATTTTAATGATAAAAACTATATAAAATATTAATTTTTATTTTTTTTTAATAAGTTTGTACTTATTAATAATAACTATAAAATTATTTAAAAAATAAATATTTTATATAGTTTTTATCATTCTAAAAAAGTGTGCGTGAATAGTAAATGACAAGTTTTGTGGAACAAAGGCAGTACAATATATGGTCTCCTATACGTTTCAATCCAGAAACGAAGAAAAAAAAGAAAGGTAAAACAAATGATGTAACTTTATTTCTCCTTGTTCGCTGCCCCTTGATCAAAATTTCTATTTTATACTTGCGCGATTTTTGTCCATCGACTTCTCGACAATTAGACTTGTCGAACTTGAATTTTTATTTTATAAAGATGAAAAAAGTATTTCAATTTCCTCGGGGCAAACATAAGGCATAAGGAAAAAATAAAGGTGGTCTGAATCATATTTTTGATAAATAGAGAGCGGTCATTTGATAATCAAATCAGGGATGTTCAAGTGCTATTCTGAGATCGTTTCCGACTCAACCACCCCGACATGGTTAAAGGTGGTTTGAATGTATAAAAAAAAAAAAAAAACATGCATGTGTGTTAGGAGTTTGGACTAGCTTGATTATTGGGTTTATTGGGGTATATAATTGAAACCCAGCTAGGCCATGCCATTATAAATAATCATCACTATGAATCACCTCACACGTGATAAGGTTGGTGTTTGAAAATGTCCATTTTCTTTTTTGGCCTTTTATTTTTGTTTCAAATCGGTAATCCATTTTCCATTCCTTTCGTTTTGCCTATCAATTGAATTTTCATGGAATTCAATTGTTGTTAAGAGATTTAAAAGGTAGAGACATCAAGAGGCAGGAGAAGGAATTCACAACAGCTCGTTTTCAACATTGCTATCGTGAAGCTAACTGTGCAGCTGATTATATTGCTAGATGTAATGATGTTTGTAACATTTCGACCCTCCATTTGAACAGGGATCTTTGTAACATCATCCGAAAGGATGATCTCTCTGAGACATTCTATTGTTTGCCTACTTAAAAAAAGAAAAAAAAAAAGAAAGAAAAAAGAAAAAGAGACATCAATTAAAACGTTTATTTGATGAAAAGATTTAGAAAAAAATCCGTGTGTCATGTGTGTGTAACCCCACTTAAAGACCATCAAGTTTTGGTACTTTTTTGAACAATGGAAATGAATATGAGAATACAGAATTATATAATAACAATACTTAATTTTGTTAAATTCGAGTGATTTTGAGTTTGGTTTGTTTTGGGTTCGATCGTGTCGAGTAAGGACAAAAATGTCTGATAAAATATCGAATTAGGTTTGAAAACGAAAATTAGAAAAGAGGACAATAGAAGGATTGATGCAACACGAAAAGCAGGCAGGGTAACCAAAATGTATGCCAAAAATCGAAAACTCAAAAATACTAACCAACGTCAAAAGCCGGTGAAGTGAATTTACTACACGTTTGACTAAGACATTATTGGTCGTCCATATAACAAGCTGCCAAACTTTTCAATACTTGAATTGAATGAAATGGTTACACACTAGCTTAATACTGAACATTGCCTAAAACATTAATTCATGATGGCATTCAGAATCACCCGATCGATCTTGCTCCATTCATTACTTGCGATCCGATCTCATTCACAACTTTAAATTACACTAGTTTTCATCTGAAAAAATTATTTTTAGATGAATTATCAAATTGTTACGGAGTATTTTTTAAAGAAAAGAAAAACAAGTGCACATGGTTTGTGGCAGCTGCTGCTCTGCTCCTCATTTACAACCCAAACAACTGCCTTCTGATTTTGCCATTTCATCTTAAACTGCCCCTTGTGGCTCCATTGGCCCATTTCGGGGCCCCACCCTCTTCCATAATCATCATCTCATATTTATGATCTCCATTAAATAATTTCACTGAATCATTCAACTCAAACCCTGAACCAAAGATTTTGCAATTTATATGAAAGAAAATGGTGACAACATACATAACACATACCCCATCATGCCTGCCAAATGCCAATGCATTGCATGCCCCTCTTACACATCATTTATATGCATTTACACACCGATACATCATCAACACTAACAACTGAAGCCCACGTCTTCCCACTACAGGCCCAAAACGGGCCCACGGCCCACTCGCTCGAGCATTCATAGACACGTCTAAATGCGGTCTCATGTCATCGAACGAGGCTTTAGCCCAATTAGCGGCCCAACAAAAAGGCCCACTTTTCTAATACGGCTTCTGCGCGAACATGAAGATGTCCTGCAACGGGGACATAGCGAACGAGCCATCCATGGTGGCATCCATGTAATTAAACCCGAAATCGAGGGTGTTTTCGAGGTCCTTCCACTTTGGCTCGCTCTGCACCTCCCTATCGCACGTGAACTCCGGCGACACCACGTGCTCCGAGCAGCTGGAGTCCGTGTGCAGCCGCGGGAACGAGTCCGACGCCTCGAATTGCATGTAGTCGTTGAATGTCGTCACCTTCTGCGGCGGCGGGAGCGGCGGTGCCGCGGCGAAGATGTTCGGCTTTTTGTCGATCTCCTCCCCCGACACCGGCGGGCTCGGGTATGACTTCCTCGCGGCGGCGACCGATGCCTGCTTCTCGATGACTCCTTTCTTGTTGTAGATGCGACAGAGCACCCAATCGTCCAGCTGCGTAGCAAAATCAGAACCGTTCAATCCATTGGCCAAAAAAATTAGAGAGGATGATCGATAAATTTCCCGATCGGGCAATTGATAAGACAGTATCTATTTTCATTTTTTTTTTTATAAAAAAAAATCTGCATTTGTCTGTATCTGGCGGCGGTAATGCAAGCCCAGTCACACAAGTGGGTGGGCCCTCATGGCTGCTTTGCATCACAGCCGTTCAATTGTTATCAACACCGCCCAACTTCTAAGATCTTATCACGGCCGTTGAATATTAATTTCTTAAAAAAAAAAATTAAAAAGTTGAGGAGAAAGTAAATTACCCTGAGGCCATTGCCTTTCTTGCGAGCGGATCGATCGACGTCGGCCAAGCGATACTCGTGCATAATCCAGTTTGTTTTCTCTCCCTTTGGAGCTTTCCCGGAGTAGAAAACCAGCGCCTTCTTGATCGCAACCGGCTTGGGCTTACCGATTGGCTTATCGGCGCCGGTCGCCTTCCAGTAGCCCGAACCGGCCGCGCGGTTCGGCCGAGATCCGTTGGGATACTTCCTGTCCCTCGGCGAGAAGAAGTACCATTCCTTTTCCCCGTACCTCGCCAAATCTGCACACACAATCCAGATTCAATCAATTAAGTAAAAATTTCTCAATTAGTGAGGTAATTAACCAAAGAGAAAGGTTGTATTAATTACTTGGGAGGTCCCAGGGGTCGAATTTGTAGAGATCGATCTCGGCGACGATGGGGACGGCAATTGGCTGTGAAGCGCACCTCCGGCAGAGGTAGTGGTTGACGAGCTCGTCATCGGTGGGGTGGAAACGGAAGCCCGGCGGGAGGTTTAAATCGGCGGCGGCCATTGCAGAACTCACGACAGTCGTCCGAAATTTCTCTCTCTCGATATAAACTGGAGAAGATGAACTTGGGGGAGGAGGAAGGGATGTTGAAACTTAGAAAACTGAGACGCAAGGGAGAGAGCGGAGTATATAAAGAGGCGTGGAGGGACACGTGTCACGAGAATAAGGCGGAGTTTTCTAAATCCACGTGAGACATTTCACTTGGACAGTGAGTAGCTGGGCCGCACCGGGCCGGGCTTGCTGTGCTCCGAGTCCAATGTGGACCGTAGGTGATACGTATTACTCCGTATTTTTTCTTTTTTTTTTTAAAAAAAAGAAAAGAAAAAACGAAATACTATAGAAAAAAGGAGCAGGCAACACGTGGTAGAATGGCTGAGCAGTGGACCCCCACATGGCTGAGGAGGTGCAGTCATCGCTTGCGTCAATACATTTGGATTTTCTTTCCTCCCCGAACTAACCCGCCCCGGTTGGTTCCAGCCTGTGACCCGGTGATTTTTTTTTACCCCACCTTTCTTCCCGAACTTTATTTTTACAGTGCCCAGCTTGGCTGCGAAACGGCAAATTAATCAGCGAGTAGTGAGCAATGAACACTCTTGCCTAGACCTGTCAAACGGGTCTTTCGGGTCGGGTCACTTCGGATCCTGGATAAAACGGGTTCCGGGTATTTTCGGGTTGACTAGAATCCGGGTTTGACCGGGTTTGATCGGCCATTTGCTTTTAAGCACGCTTTTTAATGAGCAAAAAACTCTATAAAATATTATTTTTTAATTAATTTTTATATATAATATGGTACTTATTAGTAATAAATACCATATTATATAAAAAAATTAATTAAAAAAATAATATTCTATAGAGTTTTTCACTCGTTAAAAAGCGTGTCGAAAAAGAAAAGGACATGTATTATGGAACGGAGGGAGTATTTAATTAAAAATCAACCGGGTCAATCGGGTAAAATCGGGTCAAAATTACCGGGTTAATCGGGTCAGCGGGTCGAAACCCAAATGACCCGAAAAATTTTCGGTTTTTCGGGTTAGGGTTGAAAAAAATTTCCGGGTCAAAATTTTCGGGTTCGGGCCGAAAATTTTCCGGGCGGTCGGGTCAGGTCGACCGGGTCGGGTTGTGTTTTGACGGGTCTACTCCTACCAGACAGGCTGATGCGAATTCTGATCCTCTACGCCACCCGGCGCACCCTATAGTGCTCCACAAAATTATTTTGGATATAATTTTACTTTTAAAAAAATTTCAAAAAATATATTTAATGATCTAATTCATAAATCAACACAAATCAAATCCAAAAGAAACCAATAGTAACCCAACTCCAAAATCGACTTCAACTTGTTGGAAGAATCTAATGAGAAATGAGTTTTGGAAAGATCTTTGAACTTTATATCCCATATTGAAAATTTAAGGCTTGGTAAATTAATGTGTTTTTAAGGACTCTTCAACAGAGCCGTTCAATGAATTTTATAGGCCATGTTCAATACTCCCTCCGTTAATTAAAATTTGACGTTTTCTATTCACGCACGTATTTTTATGTGTTAAAAAGTATATAAAATATTAACTTTTATAATATTTTTTTTTAAATAATACTCCCTCCGTTCGACAAAACTTGCCGTTTACTATTCATGCACGCTTTTTTATAACGATAAAAACTATATAAAATATTCATTTTTTTATAAATTTTTTTTAACAAGTTTGTACTTATTAATAATAACTACGAAGTTGTTAAAAAAATTATTAAAAAAACTAGATATTTTATATACTTTTATCTCCTAAAAATGCGTGCATGAATAGTAAAGTGTCAAGTTTTTCCGAACGGAGGTAGTATCATACTTATTACTATTAAGTATGAATTTATAAAAACAAATGTAAAAAAAGTTAATATTTTATATAGTTTTTATCATTCTAAAAAAGCGTGCATGAATAGTAAACGACAAGTTTTAATTAACAGATGAAGTATTATTCTAATATTTTTTTGATGCACTAATTATTAAAAAAAATTATATAGTTTTTAATTGTTAAAAAAAGCATCAACAAGTTAAACGTCAACTATTTTGACACGGATAGAGTATTTATTACATTTACCAATCTTTCAAAAACATGTAGCACCACTAGTAGAAAAAAGACATTTTAGCCCGGGCGTTTTTGGAAATATAGCCCGGATATTTACAAAATCCCATCCGGGCATCACGTTGGTGTGATAATAGCCTAATAGCCCGGATATGAAATGGGGCGCCCGGGTTAATAGAGCTTTACTTTGTTGGAAAAAAATAGACTTTATATCCCGAATATGGGGCACGCCCGGGCTATTTGGTCTGTTATTTGTTTTAAAAAAAAGAGACTTCATAGCCCGAAGCGTTTGAGATCCGGGCTAAAAAGGCCCTTTTATTATATAAAAAAAGACACCTACGAAAATCCATAGGTGCATTTCTGTAGCCCCTGTAGCCTGTAGGTCCATATTTCAAATAACCCACATCTAATTAATTTTTTAACAAAGTGACTAAATATTCATACATACATCCACAATGTCTTCAAATATAACATAAGGATCCTCTTGATACAGTCAAGATTGAACACGAAAGACATGCAAACCAATTGTACCACTCAACTCCTCACTCCTTTTCAAGCTTATCTGGTCTACATGCCACTCCGCAGCTTCTACGGTTTTCTTGTCCTGAGATCTCCATTGTGATTCCCTTCACCCCACTTCAATGCCCTGGGAATCATAATCTGATTAATAATTCATCACAACTAACCGATTAAACCAAACACATCACAAGTTGCAGTAAAATAAATATCATTTCTTTTATACTTGCACAAATAACTTAAAAAGTTGACTCCATAAAAAATATCATAAAAAATCACATTACACAAAAAGTATAAATCTAGTAAAAAGAAACTGCATCGTGATAGTGATGAGGATAAAATAAGTATATGCATCAATTTTTTTTTCACTCAAGGACAATGAAGAATTACATCTACAAGGGTATGACAACTCTCTAGCCAACATTCATTTTCTTAACTTGATTTCACTAAAATAATAGTGTCAGCCAACATCAATATCATAGGAATTGTTGTAACATGGCACAATATAGTATATTCTAACTAGGACAAGGGCAAGGGAAGAAGGAAGCATAGACATGTTCTCGGACATCATCACTCGCAGATGCAAGGCTTTGAATAAACTTTGGGACATAACCATTCTCAGACACCTCAATCTTGTATCTTCTTTAGTTCCTGATGCAACATTGGTCAAAGCTCGGGCTGCCTTAAACGGTAAAAAGCCAAACTCGTAAGTGCAAACCACTTGGATATTGTCAAATTTTCACAAATCTTCCAAGGTAGGGGATATGATACCTGTAGTTGATGCCTATGAAACTCGTAAGCTCAGGCTGCGTTAAACGGTAGGTGATGCCTATGAAACTCAACAAACATAGGAATTACACCAGCCTTGATAACTTCATCAATGGGCTAGCAACACTCTAAACATGAACGAATACAGAATCACACTCCAAGGTTAAAATAGTTAATTTGAACATGGAAGAAAATATAATAAAAGCAGAAGCTTCACTCATACAAATGAAAAAAATATACATAATTGAGGATAAGAAGTTAGATCTTGTTTTTAAATTTTCTTTTTACTCAAAGCCTACCTCACAAAATGTTCCATAATTAGACCCTTGCGCGTTCTTTGCTTGTCATAATTCCTTCTTCTCCAAAACGTTTTTCTAGAGCCACACCTGCAATAACAGAATACTACTCTTACATTTATTGAAGTTTCAGTATTGGACTAAAGAGCAATAGGTGATAGTGGACTGAAGCAATATAAACACGGCATGGAGATGGAAAAAAGTTGCCTACACCTAGAAAAATCCCTTAGGATTGTCTAAACGGCGCTCATGTACAGATTCCTTTCTCTCCCCAGAATCAACAACAAACTTCCTTTTCCATTAGCCTACAAAAAAAAAATAGACAAGTGAGAATCTCAGGAATAAAACTTGTTACCAGGCAGTGCAGTAAACGACAACTTGGAAAGAGAACAATAATTTATGCACCTCTTTTGCAATTTGAATATCCAAATCGATCCTTTTCAGCTTAAAGCCTTTTGACTTGCTTCTTGCATAAGATTTTCATATTCAAGCCCAAACATTTTTATAAAATTAAAGATTTCACTAAATGAACTTTTTATTGACACCCTTTCAAAATAAATGGCCACTCAACACATAAAATAATTCAAACAGATGAACGTCAATGAAGAACAAATTCTAGCCAAGTTAACATGAAAAATAATTGATGAGGAGGGAAATGGGTTCTAAAATAAGTGGCCTGAGACTAGTCTTTCAAAATGGGTTCTAAAATAAATATAGGAATATAAGATTTTTATCAAGTATTTGTTTGTACTATTCTTAATGTAAAACTATAGCACAACAAATACAACAAGAAAAAATCAACATACCTCACATATTCTGTATAGGAGCTGGAGAAGGTTCTCTGGGCCATTTGAGAGACACATGATGATTTTGAGGACCAACGTCCATGTGAGCAAGAAGGTTCTCTGGTACTTTCCCAGACATGTTGCTGACTCTTGCTTTCTGGAATTACTTCTACAACAGTGAGCGACTCTCCTTCAGTTGCCTTCCCATTAAGAGAAAAAAACTCGATGTGTGGAAGTTCTAATGAAGAACAATAAAAAAAATGTTCTTACCGCACCAACTTCAACCCCTTCCTCAAGGAAAAAAGATTCAATGCAGCTTTGTTGCCCGAACAAGGTTCGAAATATAACCCAAATCCATAATCTTTTCAAGGATTTTGTAATCAGATTTGGATTCTAAACTTCAAATTCATAGTAAGCAGAAGAAAAAAAAATTGCTGGCACTTCCTATTGTATTTTCTTTCAGGTTTATGAGAACTGTAAAACAGGAGAATCTAGATTCCAATTTTTAGCTGTACAAATTACTTCTTTTCCATCAATACAAAGAAAATCAAACTAATAATAAAAAGCAGTACATGTGAAAATGGGACAAGATACCCTACACTCTAAGCCCGGAAGTAAAGCGTCCCCTAAACTAGAAAGAAGGAACATCAAACTAATAATGAAAAAGCAGTACATGATTTTTAGCTGTATAAATTACTTCTTCTTCATCAAAATAGAATTGAATATAATAGAGTTATTTTACAACTCCACATGTCATAGACAGAACAAAAATTGAGTGGCTAACAAATAGATAGATTTTAATAATCCTTTTAGTGTCTTGAAGATAAAATCATGTAGTCAAGTTTAGACAAAATTTAAAGTGTGTAGGGCACAAGATAGAATATAGTAGAATATATAGATGATCTCATTGGCTTATTGATTAGCCTACATTAATCCATATGCCTTTGTAAAAGTAGTTAAATCAGTACACCAAAGCATTCAAATCTCAGCTTCACGAAACACAATCCACTGGAATCGCCGATTCGTAGACTCTATCGAAAACGAAAACATTCAAACGCTTGATTTTCTATAGGTTTTTGTCAATCCAAGGATGAGGTTCTCAAATGTCTCAATCTCTGCCCCAAATCGAGCTACACCAAGCCCTAATTTCGGATTCAGGGTCAAACATTCACGAAGAACAACAAACCCTAAACCCAAATTTAAAAAACGATCCCTACTAATTGAAGAACCACAAACCCTTACCTCGGTATGACAACCGAGAGACGAAGACGGCGACAAGAGAGAGGGTGAAAGGCAAAGACGGCGAGGTGGAGAGAGGCGGAAGCTCCCTTCTCTGAGCCATCTAGGTTTGGCGGTTGCAGGCGAAGAATGGACAGTGAAAGCTTCGGATGGCGAAGAAGGTGAAGACGGTGGTTTCAGTTTTGACGGATTTGAACGGGTGCAGGCGAAGATGGTGAAGACGGAGACGATGGCGAAGGTGGAGTGAGGCGGAAACTCTCCCTCCTCGGTCAAAATCTCAATTTCGATTTGGGACCTGATTTCAGTTTCGATTTGGGCGAGCTATTTTGGGATTAAGTGATTTCAGGCCCCTCTTTTATATCCCGGATCTTATTACGGGTTTTTTGTTGGACTGGTGGAGTGGATACAAAAAAGCCCGGAGGTAAGGCGTTGATGAAACGCCCGGGTTTTTAGAACGGCATAATAACCCGGATTTTTTAGCTTCGGGTTATTTCATTTGTGTAGAATTGAAATACCCATCACATAATAGCCCGGGCGTGCTTCATATCCGGGTTATATACTGTAGATATTTTTTTTTAAAAAAAAACAAATACCTTTAAACCATATTAGACCCCGGATATAACACATCCGACCTCTTTTGTAGTGTGCTAAATTCGCATTTTTCTACTAGTGCACGTAAATGAGTGTAAAATAAATATATTTTTTGTAAAATAAGATAATAAAAAAGGCTCAAATAAATTTAATACAGGACTTCTTTCTATTAGATTTTAAGTCATGTATTTTAACTCTTTAAGTGTGTGTCAATATATATGTTATAGTATTTTTACATATAAAAAAAACTCATTGACTGTGTGAATTACAAATAAAATTTCAAATATATGTGCAAAATTTTAAAATATCATAAATTATACTCCAATACAAGGATCTGTATTAAAATAAGAAATAAAAATAATTAATAAGAAGGCCCCATAATTAAATTAGTTTTTCATTTATAATTAGAAAATGTTTAAAACTTAAAAAACTAAAAAATAGATGAAAAAAATCAACCAAAAAAATCAACTAAATTCAGTGACCTTCATGCCACGGACTAACCTTCGGACGAGGAGTACTATTTATTAAATCCAGTATAAAGTTGGTTTTAGATCTTACTGATCAACCATCCAATTTTGTTCTTAAGAAACATACTAAAAAATAAGGATAAAACTTGACTGGTTTCATATTGTACTAGTGTAGAAGCTTGACCACAACATCAGCAATAACATTCATCTCTCATAAGACATAAGTGTAGTGAGCCGAATCAAAGGATTTGAGAAGGGTTAAGCATATGAAATGATCATCCCAATCTCTAACATGCAATTTATCATTATCTCTTTTGACTTCAATGTGCCTAGCTCAATCCCACATGTAGGGTGATGATGTCAAAAGAAGACAGGAGACTCATCCGCACTAGCTAGGATGTACAAACTATAGCTGATGAGATAGGAGAAAGTGAATAGAGTCGTGAAAATTCAATTTCAAAAGTTAATTAAACTAAAATTTTATATTTAACTTATTTAAAATCAGAGAATATTAAATAAAAGCTTTAAAATTAGATGCATTATCAAGCGGAGATGAAGTAAATTTTTATTTTTTATAACCTAGATCTAAAAAAAAAATGGAAGCATGAGTGCGAGGTGGATGAGAGGCATATTGTGTGTAAGTAAATTAAGAGATATAGAAATGAAGCCAGTGGCGGAGCTGGGGTGCTCGAGCACCCCCTGGCTCGGAAAAAAAAATACAATTTTTTTTTTTTGCATATATTTAGTATTTTTAAGGTAATATAATACCTTTAAATAATATTTGAAACAAAAATATTATCTAGCTCAAGTGGTAAGGGAAGGAAGGGAGAAAGTAAGGAGAATCAAAAAGGTGTTGGGGTTCAAATCCCACTTTCCCAACTTTTTAGTTGTTTTACTCTATCATTAATTCTTCTTAGCTTCTCTTTATATTTCTTGTTTCTATCAACCATTTCATTAAAAAATGTCATATTTATGTTTAAATTATATATTAAACCCTTTCTTTCAATATTGGATTAAAAATAATTCTTCATCATTTTTATCTATATTTTTTTGTTTCTCTTCTATTTTTTTGGTTACTCTCAACTATTTAAATACAAAAAAAGATCATTAAAAACAACAATTTCAGTGTTTTTTTTTTATTTTCTTTTACAAAATCTTCTTATCAAGTATACATCAAAAAAAAAATTACAGAATTTTTTTAGCACCCCCTAGCCGAAATCCTGGCTAAGCCGAAATCCTGGCTCTACCACTGAATGAAGCCATGAGATATAGATTCATTGCCCCTAACGAGTGGATGTAGGAGGACCTGGGTTCGATCCTTGTCTTTTACCCTTTTTTTAGATTAAAATCTAAGGACTAAGGTTTGCCTTCTCCCTAACAGTGGGTCGAGTCAGTAAGTGTAATCGATTTTCTTGATGCGTGGTTCTTATCGACTAAATCACATGTGCAGGATTTTCCACCCAATAACGAGTTTTCTCGTCAACAAAAGAGTAAGACCATCCTCAACCATAAGGTTATCTCTTATCCAATTTTTTTCCTCTCTCCCTAAAATATTTTGACACCTCATTTATTTTTTCTTTTAAATAATTTTCTACTTTACCAACCTCTTTCTTTAAGGTTTCATATTTTTACCCCACAACCATGAGTTTACCTCATTCTTCCCCTTTTCCCATTTATTTATACCCAATATATGATTTCCACCAATCATAATATTATTAGTTAAATATAAAAACACAAAAATAAATAAAGATCATGCTTTTGCACATGGTCCAATGCACTTTCTACCTCTCCACACCAAGGTAACTCCTTTCCTCTCTTTACCTTAAGGTTTTGGCTACAACCATGGGGTTACCTTTTAGCAACCTTAAGGTAAGCAAAACCCATGGTTGCTCATGCTCTAAGAGCATCATCAATGGTGGGGAACCAACCTCCCCAAGCTACTTTTTCATGTGATTTGGGCAACCCGACCATTGTGGACAACGAACAATGATTCTCTTACCCTCTGGTAAGCTTACCCGGGGGTAAAAATGTAATCTTCTTTTGGTAAAAAAGTAAGTCGGCCCAAAAATAAAAAGAAATGAAAATAGAGGTAGTAGGTCAATAATTACCTGCAACAATTAAAGTAACCTTGATCCTAATGATAATTAAAGCATTGTAATCCTTCTCTCTCCGAACACTCCAACGGTAATTTCAAATTTTCATCTCCATCTCTTCAAGCGGTCGGAATTGGAGTTGGAAGTGTTAGATTGCTCAATTGAAGTAGTCTTCTTAAGGAATCCGGCGAAGATTGATCATTGAAGGTACTAGGATTTAGGGTTCCGTCGTCAACTGCTCGAGATCGAAGAACCTGCAATCGATCGTTTTCCGATCGCTGAACTCGCCGGACACCGAAGGTGAGCGGTACATATACTATCCGATTGGATCTATATTCGTGAATAAGGGATTGTCGTTAATTTGTATTTTGAAACTGAATAGAGTGTAATTGTAGTTCGAACGCTAAATTAATTAGGATTTGGAATTTCTCCTGCAGATTTACCGATCATCCTCTTTTCTCAGCTACAATGAGCCAGAACAGGGATTTTGATCTTAACATGGGATTCGAAGATGGGTCCGGCTCCGATGATTCGATCAATGGGTCAGGCCCCCTGGACTTGAACTTGGTCCAAATTTCGGATGATGACAGCGCAAGCATTTCGTCGAACAATGACAACCACATCCCGGAAGACGGTGATGAAGGAGTCGGTGATGAAGGAGACGATGATGAAGGAGACGATGCTGAGCCTCGCGAGATTTCCGATAACCTGAAAATGAATCCCCCCATGTCGGGCTGATGTTGGAGCGGGAAGCATATTTTATTTGGTTAATCCACGGATATGAGAGAGAAAATGGATTCATGGTAAGAATTCGGAGTTCGGAAAAGTTACCCCCCGCGGAAGGAGGTGATGGAAATACGGGCGAAAGGTACAAGTCAATTAGGATGGTATGTACAAAGACGGGGAAGTTTGTGTCCAAGTCAAAAAACCCGAGCAAGGGATCCACTTCAACCATGACAGGTTGTAACTTCAGGGTGAATGCTGTCCGTGATGGACCTGGTGTATGGAGGGTAACCGCCGTTGTCCTTGAGCATAACCACGAGTGTGATGCGAAGAATACAAAATACCTTACAAATTATAGATACATCACTGAAGGCAACAAGAAACGGATCTTGGAAATGGATAGGGCCGGCGTACCAATAGCTAAGAACTTCACATCCTTTGTGGTTGCCAACGGGATCCATGATAAAGTGGACTTCACTGAACGGGACCTGCGGAACGTGGTTGCCAAAATCAGAAGCCGGCAAATGGAGAAAGGGGACTTTCTTGCAATGAGGGATCATTTCGATGAAATGGCTTCAACCAACTCGAACTTCTTCTACAGTTATGATGTGGACGAAGACAACAGATTGAAGAATGTGTTTTGGGCTGACGGAAGGAGTAGGGCATCGTACTTGGAATTTGGCGATGTCATCTCATTCGATACGACATACGTCTCAAACAGATACAAGATGCCATTTGCACCATTCACCGGGGTCAATCACCATGGGCAGAGCGTGTTGTTTGGATGTGCCCTACTCGTCGGAGAGGAAACCGAGCACTTCGTGTGGTTGTTTAACACTTGGCTCAGCTGTATGTCCGGGAAGACACCAACAACAATCTTAACCGACCAAGCCCAATCCATTGGTAAGCTACTGTAAATATCTTGTGTATATTCTAATAGTTGCTCCAACTGTTTGATATGAACAAAATTAAAATAATAACTATGCGTATTACTTTCACTAATTTTTCATAATAGTAATAGTAATAATAATTATAATAATAATAAAAATATTATTATTATTATTAAAATAATCTTATATTAATTATTATTATTATTATACAAATTAGTACTGTACTCCGTAATAATACTAATAACAATAAAAATAAATCTGACTGAATTAAACTCTAAAAAACAATTTGTTAATTTTTTTGAAAATAAAAGTACAGTAGCATTCGTGGATAATTTGTGATCCCGAAGCATCAAGGGATGCATCAGCCATTCGCATGGCTTGTATGCAATCTTGGCCCTTTATTCATTGAAATCCAACGGCTTGTATGCATGGGTGCATCTAGCAATGCATCAGCCATTCGCATAAATGCTACTTTTCTTTTCTTTTTTTCCAAAAATAAAAGACACGCTCTGGGCTATGATTGGTCGGGACTGTTGTGGGTCCGAGGCAGCGTTGTAAGCATCAGCCATTCGCATGGCTTGTATGCAATCGCGACCCTTTATTTCTTAAATCTAACGGTCCAAGATTTCAATCCATGTGCTAAGCCTTGCACCAATATGAATGGGCCTCGAAAAGAGGGAGGTACACACATAATTTGTTTTATTGCACCGTTGTGCATAATCATTTTATGTTTCATTCCAAATCGACACCCTATTTATCACAATTATCGCCCACATTTTTATATATTTGAATAATTGGCACCCTGGATGTGGAAAAATTCATAATAGAATACTATATGAGTATGTTTTGAGGAAAAATCATATAAGTAAATAACAAATGTTTAATAAAACCTTAACTACTAAATTCTTATTAGAATACTATAAGAGTATATTTTGAGGAAAAATCATATAAGTAACTAACAAATGTTTAATAAAACCTTATATTAACTACTAAATTCATATTAGAATACTATAAGAGTATGTTTTGAGGAAATCTCATACAAGCAACTAACAAACGTTTAATAAAACATTATATTAACTACTAAATTTTTATTAGAATACTATAAGAGTATGTTTTGAGGAAAAATCACATAAGTAACTAACAAATGTTTAATAAAACCTTATATTAACAAAGAAATTGTTTTTAGAATACAATAAGAGTATGTTTTGAGGATAACTCATGTAAGTAACTAACAAATGTTCAATAAAACCTTATATTAACTACTAAATTCTTATTAGAATACTATAAGAGTATGTTTTGAAAAAAAATCATATAAGTAACTAACAAATGTTTAATAAAACATTATATTAACTAATAAATTGTTGTTAGAATACAATAAGAATATGTTTTGAGGAAAACTCATGTAAGTTAAGATGTTAACTTCTCAAGTATTTCAAGTTAATGGTAAAGTATTATATAGATCTTTTGCAAGAACATTATAAGTATTCAAAGTGGGAGTATCTTAATTTATCAAGTATCTCAAGTTAATAAAACACTTGTCTAACTCACGTAGCCAATAATTTCATTTGGTAGTTGAAATCGGAGGAAACTAAGATCTTTTGCAAGAAAAATAATGAATAAGATGGTATTTTTATTTTATATATGCATTTATGTTATTCACTTATTAGATTAATCCTGATGTTGATTTTATATGGAACGAATCTTCACTTAAGTATGCTTCATTGAAGAATTTCATAATAAAGGTTCCTTGGAATACTTTTAATTTTCACATTTTAATGAAAAATAATAGTTCAACATAGATTATCGTGGGCTTCCGCAATGGGCCTCAAATGGGCTTTTTGGTTTGTAACAAGCCAACATTGTTTAAACTTCCGCAATGGGCCTCAAATCATAGCCAGCCTGAATCCATTCACAAGTTAATTGTCCCAATATATACTCTATATTGTACGTTTTCGACAATGCCATAGAATCATCAATCATAGATAATAAAATGTGCTAGATTTAGTAGATTACATAACAATGCCATAGATAAACACAAAAATCATCAAAGTTAACCAATTGTATCAAACATAAAATACAGAAGTGTCATAATGTTTTCAAAAGTGTCAACCCCGGCCCCCAGCATGACGACGACCTCCACCGCGACCACCATACCGAAATCCACCTCTACCACCATTATGAAGTCCTCCTCTACCACCATCCCGACCTCCACCGCGCCCTTCAAATGGACCGCTTGTGTCCTCTGGCCAACGTACAGTTCTTCGACCGTTGAAAGGCCCTTCCCTGGTAAATTGTCGCGTGACAACCGCATCGAGCATTTGTGGAGTCAGTGCGTACATATCAACATAATTAGGGTAGAAGTCGTGGGCGTTTTCGTCCATTGCCTGAACATATAACACCGTAAGCTCTTGTTGATCCCGAACTGACTCCATCTCACCATCCATCTGGTGCGACCAGATTCCAAGATCATCTACTTGGCAGGCGATGTGGTGGACCGTATCAAACATCGACTGTTGGTTGGCCGACACGTCCCGAAGACTCATCTCCACGTCTGTCTGGTGGCTGTGATGCAAGTCCTGACTTAGACGCATCTCCTCAAGTTCTTCCCCCAAACGATCCTGCCTATCGGATATTTGGTTTATCCTATCCAAGATGTATCTTTGAGTGTCCGCCATCTCCAGAAGTTTCGTGTCCATATCGGACTGTCGGTTTGCAATTCCTTGTATCCCTTGTAACACCTGCTCCCAAGGAACAGAAGAGCTGGATTCACCTTGGTGCAAATGCACACCTTCTGGCCCTGGATGTGATGAGGTGAAGGGCTTGTATTCGATCAGGCAAACGTCATCCGTGCGCAGATCCTCAACGGGTGAACTAGTTGGACAAAGCCCTGTATCAGACTTCATACCATCTTCCGTTGGCACTACCATCTGATCATTTATTTCTCGGGCAAGGGGGGCGTCCAAGTCCATTGGTGTACTCCGTTCATCCCGATCCAATCTACTCTTATCTTCGTAGTTGTTCATACAGAAGTCCGCATCTCTCTTCCCATACGGCAGGGGACATGGCAAATATATCGCGTTATGGTAAGATTTCGTCAGTTTCAATTGCAACTCCGACTCTAGTGGGTTGCTCAACAGACTGGCTGTGTTCAGACTCCTCTCATCGTACACATGAGACCCATGTATCTGCTGCAACCATTCTGGCGGTTCTGGTTCCCACTTCCTAGCGATCAGTGTGATCATACCCCCCAACGCTAACTTTCCCTTCGTGCTCCCGCTTGTTGCATCTCGAATGCAAGATGCAACAAACAAAGAAGTCCAGTCAGGCACTAACTAATTACCGCCATAACTAATTATATAAACTTTC
Source organism: Persicaria tinctoria (assembly GCA_037127255.1). Taxonomy (NCBI): domain Eukaryota; kingdom Viridiplantae; phylum Streptophyta; class Magnoliopsida; order Caryophyllales; family Polygonaceae; genus Persicaria; species Persicaria tinctoria. The sequence goes on from JBANSL010000008.1 coordinate 51,531,512, forward strand.
GTAAAAAAGTTTATATACGAACTATTCATTACCGCCATAACTAATTACATTCCAAATAATAAAATATAGGAGCTGGAACTAATTAAGTTGTACAGTATATTATAAACTAAGTCTATAAATTATTTATGTATAAAGTACGTACCGCCATTTTTTAATTATAGGAGATGGAACTAATTAAGTTGTATAGACCAAGTATAAACTAATTAAGTTGGAACTACAGTAATTAATTAAGGTGCATACTATTACTACCCGTTGTGTTACTTGTGTAGCATTTCGGACAATCTCTTACCGCCCAAAATCAGTTAACAAACTCCATTTATTAGGGGAGAGAAGTAATATAGGTGTAGTAATTATGACATAGGGGTGCATGGAACCTCACAAAAAAGCAAACATATTTATCCCCTATTAAAACATTTCTTTTTAGTCCACTTTTTCCTTGGACATGGGAATACCCTTGGGTAAGCTTACCAGAGGGTAAGACAAACAATTTCCGTGGACAACCTCCCCATTTTTCGGGTGCCCCAATATATTGGGAACCTTCCCAAATCCGAAACCAATTAAACGATGACATTTGTCAACGTGATAAATCATTTCTTTTTTTCATTTTCCTTAATAGATTTTAATTAAAGACTAAAAAATATTAATAATTTAATTAAAATATTAAAATTAATTATTAAATATAATTATATAATTACATCAATAATTTTTTTTCAATGGTTTAATTTATTTTAAATTAATAAAATTAATTATCAAATATAATTAAAATTTTAAATTAGTATTTTTTAATTCTCGGATATATTAACAATTTAGTTTAAACATTTTAAATAATTAAAAGTAATTAACAAATATAATTAATAATTAAATTAATATTTTTTTGAAATGTCAAATTTATTAACAATTTATTTTAAATATTTTAAATTATTAAAAGTAATTTAAAATTAAAAATATAATTATAATATTATAATATTAACTTATAGTAATATTAAATTAATTTTTTGTTGAAATTTCAAATTTATTTAAAAATATTTTAAATTATTAAAACTAATTATCAAATTTAATTAAAAATTAAATTAATTTTTTATATTGATAAATCAATTTAATTTTTTTAATATTTGAAATTATAGGAAAAATATAATGGGTATGGAAAAAGTGATGGGATAGATTATTGGGGGAACCTGACCATTGTGGGAAGGGAGAATTGAATTGGGGAGGGTTGAGAATAAAGTTAGTGGAAAATGAGGTGGATGAATAAGAAAAGGGGAGAGAAGTTTTGGGGAACCCGACCATTGCTGATGCTCTAAGAGATGGAGGGGTTGAATGTGAACGTAACAGAGGATAGCATATGATATAATTGTTGTTCCTAGGGTTTCTCTTTAAATCGACATTGATAAACAAACGAGAAGAACTTAACAGAACTTAAACGAAAAGCAAACAAGAACACACAAGGCTTTGTTTACGCGATTCGGTTTCCCTACATCCGCGGAACCTCAGGAGGGGAGGTTCACCCAATCACTAGGCATCCAAGGCCAAAGAACTGGTTACAGAGGTATGTAGCACAAGCACTAGGAAACGATTCTAGACAAGACTCAACAAAACAAAGATGAACAGAGATAGGGATGAGATCGTCCGATTAAGGACACCGAGAAATCTCCCACGAGATTTCTCACTCCCAGCTTCTCCTTGGCTTCTTCTTCGTCTTCGTTGGACAACCAGGTACTCAGGTAGCACTTAAGCAAATCGAGCACAACAGGAATCGCCGTCTTCAAGGAGCTCTCCAGAAAACCCTAGCCGATTTAGGGTTAGCTTACCTCAAGAGCTCTGTGCTACAGTCCTCTAGGGTTTCCCCTTAAGAGCAAATATATAGGCGAGCTGCAACGGTCGACTGGAGGAGTAGAGTTTTGGGCTTCACAGAAATGGGCCTAACCAATTTAAGCCCAAGTAAAGCTCAAAGTCTGTCCAACCTAAATAACCGAGACAACAACCCATATAAGGTCTAACTTAGGCCTATATACCACACATTGCTTCACCTTGTGAACCATGGCTAGCCATTGGATCCAAACTTGGTCAAGCCAAGGGACCAATGCGCTTTTCCATGGTCACGGCAATGGCTAGGTGGTACGTGGCACTAAGGAACCAACAACCTAGAGCTTGTGCATACAATACAACTTAAACCATAGTTCAATGTTTAATTACATCAATTACAAGGATTATGAAACATTACAAAATGCCCTCCTAATCCTTGTGGTTGTGTAAGCCTTGATCACCAGTAGTGAAGGGGGTGTTCCAACAGTCCGTCCTCGGTTCAAGAAGAGTCAAGAGACTCATGGAACTTCCCAAATATGCAGGGAATCCCTGCAAAATGAGAATTTGTTAGCAGTGACAACCTTGGTTCCAAAATCAGCAGGATTAAGGTCACCCTTAATCTTTTTAACATCTATGAGATTCTGTTCAACCTGTACACGAATAAAATGGTGCCTCACATCAATGTGTTTGGTCCGTTCATGATGAACTAGATCCTTACACAGATACAAGGCACTCTGACTATCCATATGTAAAACAGATAAGGAAGACATAGGTAAGATTTCACCAATAAGCCCAGTAAGCCATGAAGCTTCCTTAGCAGCCTCTGTAGCAGCAACATACTCAGCTTCTGTAGAGGAAAGAGCAACAACTGATTGTTGCTGTGATTTCCAAGAGATGCAGTTACCTGCCCAGGTGAAATAATAGGCAGAAGTGGACTTCCTATTATCTTTATCTCCTGCATAATCTGAGTCACAGAAACCATGCAAATCATGCTTTGAAGCATGTTCAGAAAACACCAAACCATAGTTTCTAGTTGCACAGAGGTATCTAAGCAAATATTTCATGGCAGTCCAATGAGGTTCTCCAGGATTGGACATGAATCTACTGAGCACACTAATGGAAAAAGCAAGATCAGGTCTGGTACAAAGCATAGCATACATAACAGACCCTACAGCCACATCATAAGGAACCTTAGCCATTTTCTCTCTCTCTCAGCAGTATCAGTGGGACAGTGGTGTCTAGATAAGTCTAGGTGCCCTCCTAAGGGGATGCTAGCAGGTTTAGAATCATGCATATTGAATTTTTCTAACACCTTTTGGATATAATCACTTTGAGAAAGCCACATGATCTTCTTTTTTTTGTCTCTAGTGATGTTAATCCCTAGAATCCTTTTAGCTGCTCCTAAGTCTTTCATGTCAAAATGCAATTTTAGATCCCTTTTCACACCAGAAATGATCACTTTGGAATTGCACATGATAAGAATGTCATCCACATACATAAGCACAAATAAAGGAGATTTAGACTTAACACCCTTAAAATATAGGCATGTATCATAACTGCTTCTCAGAAAACCCAGTTTCTTCATACATGAGTCAAATTTTAAGTTCCACTGTCTAGGGCTCTGTTTTAAACCATAAATTGACTTCTTCAGCAAACACACATGACCAGAATTCAGTTTATCAACAAAACCCTTAGGTTGTGACATATAAATAGTCTCATGCAGATCACCATGCAAGAAAGCAGTCTTAACATCCATCTGTTCTAAGTCCCAGTCAAACACAGTAGTAATGGCAAGCATTAATCTAAGTGTTTTGTACTTTACTACTGGAGCAAAAATGTCATTATAGTCGATTCCTTCTTTTTGAGTGAAACCCTTGGCAACTAACCTAGCTTTAAATCTAGGAGGTTCAGAGGGTTTAACACTTTCCTTCAACTTATATATCCATTTACAGGCTATGACTCTAGCATTTTTAGGTTTAGGCACCAGTATCCAAGTTTTGTTAGAGATCATAGACTGAATTTCTTCCTTCATAGCTTTCAACCACAGATCAGATTGTTTACAACTTATAGCTTGGTCAAAAGTTTCAGGAGTGTAGGATCTAATAATGTCAGTAGCAATAAAAGCAAACTCCACAATATCAACATCTTTAAGATCAGCAAAATTTATATACCACCTATTAGGTTTGATAACCCTAGGTTCCCTATCTCTGGTAAGTTGATAATCACTTAACACATTGTCATTATCAAGATGCACAGAAGACTCCCCAGACTGAGAGTTAGATAAGGAGGAAGAGGAGCTTACTGCCCCATCAACAAGATGGGGGGCTGCTGCAACAGGAGGGGGTGTGTGGTCATTTTGATGACCTTCAGGTTCTTGCTGATCATCCTCAGCATTACCATCTTGAGATAAGGCATCCTGTTGGTCTTGAGGAGGAGTTGGGTCATCATCATCTTGATCTTCATCCTCATCTCCTGCTACCTCTCCTTCATGAGGTAGAAAGAAGGGTGAAGAAGCTGTTGTGTCTTGATCAGTACCTGCACACTCAGTTGAACTGGTCAGCTTGTTCTTAAAATGAAAATCCACCTCATTAAAGGTTACATTTCTGGATATGATTACCTTGTAACCATGGGGTTGCACAAGCAACATCTTGTAACCTTTTGTACCTTCAGGATAACCTAACAGTACCCCTTTCTGGGCCCTTGGTTGCAACTTACCTTGAGACACATGAGTGTAGGTAGTGCATCCAAAGGGCCTCAGGTGGGATAAGTCAGGTTTCCTTCCAGTCCACATCTCATGTGGAGTTTTAAACTCAATCACTGATGATGGGGACCTGTTTATGAGGTATGCAGCAGTGGTAACTGCTTCACCCCATAAAGAAGGTTTCATTCCAGCACTTATGAGCAGACACCTTGCTCTTTCAAGCAAGGATCTGTTCATCCTCTCAGCAGTCCCATTCTGCTGAGGGGTGCCAGGAACAGTGAGGTGTCTTTTGATGCCATGTTGCATACAGAAATCATTAAATGTATGATTACAAAATTCAAGGCCATTATCAGTTTTAAGACACTTAAGTTTGTGATTTGATTCATTCTCAACAAGCAATTTCCATGTTTTAAAACTGTTAAAAGCTTCATCTTTAGACCTAAGCAGATAAATCCAAACCTTTCTAGAATAGTGATCTATGAAAGATATGAAATATTTCCTACCACCAACACTATCAACTTGGGCAGGGCCCCATAAATCAGAATGAACATATGCAAGAGGTTCTTTAGCAGTATAAGTGGATTTAGGAAACACATGCTTATACTTTTTTCCTAGAATGCAATCTTCACAGAAACTCAAGTCAACAGGCTTAATAGATATAATACCATGTTTAAATAACTGATACAGACCATGAATACCAATGTGACCAAGTCTAGTGTGCCATAATTTTGTTTGATCAGTCATAACATTAAGACTCACATAGGCAAAGTTCAATTCAGGAGTACCAAGTACACAGTACAACCCTCTTTTCTTGATACTTCTTATAAGTATAGTCCCATTTTTAGAGACTTCCTTAATCCCATTTCGAGTCCTAATGTCATAGCCTTGATCATCCAAAACAGATTCAGACATAAGGTGCCTCTTAAGATCAGGCACCCATCTTACCTGTTGAAGTACCCTTACCTTTCCATCAAACATACTCAAGGCAACAGTGCCTATACCCTTGATCTCCAGAGAGGAGTCATCTCCCAGTGAAACCTCCCCACCATCATACTCCTTGAAGGTTTTGAACATTGACTTATCATAGGTAGAATGAATGGTGCATCCAGAATCTAGTATCCAAGTGTCATTAGAGGTTAGTGAAGAACAAACAAGTAGTTGATGAGGATACTCAACATTAGAATCAAGCACAGCAACAGTTTCTTTAGCCTTTTTATTTTCATCAGCCTTTTTCTTCTTGTAACAATCCTTGATGAAATGACCAGGTTTATCACAATAATGACAGTTACCATTGCTACTCCCTTCTCCACCAGTCTTGTTATCTTTTTCCTTATTTTTTTTTTGATTAGGAAAAGATTCGGGTGGACAAGCCCTACCCGGCAGCATCCTTGCGGATGAGGTCAATAAGACCAGGATTGTTGTGGATATCATTACCTCGGGCAGAGTGGCTAAGGTGTGCAACCTTATCAGCCACTCTATTGCCCATACGAGGTACATGAAAGTAACCTACATCCTTTATAGTTGACAACATGACTTGAATATCGGAGAGGATTAGTTCAATTTCCCAAAGACATTTAGCTGTCTTGTTTAGATAGTCTATAATTATTTTAGAGTCCCCTTCCACCTGGATTTTGTCGATGTGTAGTTGTACTACCTTCTGAATACCCAGTTTGAGAGCGAGTGCTTCTGCCTTGATAGCTGGCTGTTTTCCTAGTACTTTGTGCTCAATGGTGACAGGGCTTCCATTCCAGTCCCTAATAATGATACCGGCCGACCTGTCTCCGTTGGTTAAAGACGAACCGTCAAAATTCAGTTTGATCCATCGTGAAGGAGGCTTGCGCCATTTAACTGGACGTTGTTTGTCGGTCTTTCTTGGATAGACCCTTGAGGAGGAATGAAATTCGACATCGCCATTACTGTCGAATGCGGATGTTCTCTTCCAGTTATCTATATGTGCTCTTACCCGATGGATGGCATTTTGGTGGTGGGGGATTGGTTCTTGTTGAAACAAATTTTGGTTCCTGATGTACCAGGTCGTCCACCAGGTGAAGGAGAGATCGGCTAGAGCGGCAGTCGTTAAACTTGTTCCAAGACTAGAAAGAATGGGTCTGAAATCCCTGGACTGGTTGATCAATCTTGTAACCGTTGTTTGTTCTTGATTCGGAAGTCGGTATATATTCCGTATGAAAGGGCATTCCAAGAACAGGTGAGCCTCGTCCTCAGGAGCCGTGTTGCATAACGAACAGGTAGTTGGAACAGCCGACCCCCGGCACGAAAGGCGCACAGCCGTTGGCAGACCATTTTGTGCAATCTTCCATAGAAAATTCTTCACCTTCGGGGGAACATCAGTTTTCCAAATCCACGTGTTCCTATCGGTTAGAGTTGAGGATTGTCCTGTTATCAGTTTATAGGCGCTGGTTGTAGTAAACCATCCTTCCCTATCTGGCCACCAGTATAGGCGATCTTGCAGATAAGTTTCCGGAATAGGAATGTCCAAAATTTCTTTTACAATGTTGTTTGGTAGCACTCTCCGCAGCTTTTCACTCCACCATTTCCCCCCCATAATATAGTCACTGACGGTCTCATTTTGGTCGAAGCCCTGGATGTTACCCACCCGAGACAGAAGGTTATGGGTAGAGATCCAATTGTCTGTCCAGAATTTTATTGAACGACCGTTTCCCACCGACCAAATAAGGCCCGTTTTAAAAGTGTCAAATAGGTTAGTAAGCTTAGCCCATTGCCAAGAGCTGGATCCCGATCGTTTGTACTCGAAAATACTAGCAGAACGTAGGTATTTATGTCCGATTAATGTTACCCAAATATTGTTTGGTTCAACCAGTATTTTCCACAGAAGTTTCATCTGCAGAGCGACATTCATATCGCCCGATTTGCGAATCCCCAACCCGCCATGCTTCTTTGGTTTGCAAATCCTATCCCAACTAATTAGCGGCCGATACTGTAAGTCCTTATTCCAGAAGAAAGAACGGTTAATTTGATCCAGTTCTTTATGTATAGCGACGGGAAGCATGAAATTCTGCATTACATGCAATGGCTTAGCCGATAGATTAGAATTGATGAGGGTAGCACGACCCTGCTGGGAAAGCGCATTGGCCCTCCATTTTGATAGTTGTTGTTTCGATTTACAGACGATATCTTCAAATGTACTGCTAGTGACTCTGCCATTAATAATTGGGCAGCCCAGATACTTTTCTATAGAGTTGACGTTTGTAATGTTGAGGCAGTTACTTAATTCAAGGATTCGATGGTTTGGAATCCCCGATGAGGCTTGAAAACTAGATTTATGGTAATTGACCTTTTGGCCCGACACCCTGCAATACGAATCAATTAACGATCTCACTTTACACCCCGCAGTCACGCTTCCTTTGGAGAAGATGATGATGTCGTCAGCAAAAGATAGGAACGGAATCCGCGGCCCATGTTGTCCAATCGGAAAGCCAATTTGTGGTTTAACCATGTTGGTTTCAGCTGCAAGTTTGCGGGCTAGTATCTCAGCACCCAAAAGGAAAAGAAAAGGAGACAGTGGGTCCCCTTGGCGAATACCTCGGGATGGAAAGAATAGTTCAGTAGGCCCGTTGTTAACCAGGACAGAGAAGGAAACAGTTGTTATACACTCCATAATCCATGACGTAAAGGTGTCGTGAAATCCAAATCTGCGGAGCACACTCTTCATGAAGTGCAAGTCGACCCTATCGTAAGCTTTTTCCATGTCTAACTTTATTGCCAGCCATCCTTCCCGTCCCTTACGGTTTTTGTAGGAGTGGAAAATTTCGTGGGCAATAAGGACATTGTCCTGTATTGCCCTGTCCGACACAAAAGCTCCTTGTAGAGGGTGGATGAGTTTTCCGATTACCTTTTTTAATCTTTCAGTTAATATTTTGGAGATTACTTTGTATATATTAGAGCATAGGCTGATAGGCCTGTAGTGACTGGTGGACGTTGGGTTGTCCATCTTTGGGAGCAGGGATATAAAGGTATGATTTATTTGGCGGAGAATTCTTCCAGACCGGAAAAATCCCTTGACCGCACAGATGACCGATTTCCCGACTATGTCCCAGTATTTTGTATAGAATTCCGCTGTAAAACCATCCGGACCTGGGGACTTGTTTTTTCCCAGACTGAACACCGCCGTCTTAATTTCTAGGTTTGAAGGCGGTGCAATAAGGAAACTATTTTCCTCAGCCGAGATTGACGGTTGAATTATTTCTAGGACGTTAGACATAAGGCCAACATCAATAGCTTCTTTTTTAAATCTGTTTTCAAATTCCTTTTTTATCTCATTCCTAACGTTCTCCTCACCAAGTATCAATGTTCCACTTGAAGAGGTTATGTTTCGGATTTGTTTCATGTGTCTCCGACCTGAAGCCACTCGGTGGAAGTAGGCCGTGTTTGAGTCCGAGAGTTTGAGGTGTTTCGTTTTTGCCCTTTGGCTCCAATATGATTTCTGGAATGAAATTAACTTTTCTTGCTTCGCAATTAGGCGTTTCTCCTTTGCTTGATATATATGCGGGTTTGTCGACGTTCCCGAGGTCTGGATGAGCAATAATTCAGAACCGACCTCCTTTAGTTGGCGGAAGATATTACCGAAGTTGTTTTTATTCCATTCTTTTGCCTTTTTTTTTCAGTAGTTTATGCTTAAACAATAGTTGGAACATAGCCGAGCCAGGGCATGATGCCCGCCAGGATTGCTTTACAATATTGCGAAAATCTTTCCTTGCAAGCCATACGTTCTCAAATTTAAAAGGCGGGGCTTTGAAGGAAGACCCATCGTCGATCGATATTGAAATTGGACAGTGATCCGAGGAAGAGAACGCACCGTTATGTGTTGCCATGTTCGGGAAAGACGTAAGAATCTGTTGGTGAACTAATATCCGATCTATTTTTTCGTGGGTGTTGAAGCTGTCGTCCACACACTTTCGCCAAGTGAACTGGTTGCCAAACGTGGGGAGGTCAAACAAGCTGCATTCGTTTTTGAAGGAGATTAACCGAGAAAATCTAGACGGGCGGGTTGCGGCCCCGCCTAGTTTGTCAGCACTGCATAAAATCTCATTCATATCCCCTAAGACCATGCACGGAATAGGGGAGTTGTTTACAATTGATATTAATGTTTCCCAAAAAGCGACTTTATCGTTTAGATTTGGTGGGGCATAAACGAAGAGCGCCAAAATTGGGAAACCCCACATTACACTGTCTAGTCTGAGTCCAATAATACGGGGGGTGTGCACGGACACTGAGATTGATACATTAATCATCTGATGTGACTTCCAAATGACCCCGATGCCGCCCGATCGCCCAATGGACGGTGACCAAATCCCTTCATCGAACCCAATATTTTTCCATAACTTGTCGTCCGGAATATTTTCAGCTTTAGTTTCTGCTAGCGACAAGATTTGAATGTGTTCGTTTTTACACATTGAGTCTATTTCCGTCCAGAATGTACGCTTTCCTATTCCACGGCAGTTCCAGAAGCATATCTTCATAAAACTTTATTGATAATGAAAGGACAGATAGGCGGAGTCCTTTCATCGACACAATTTTTATAATCTAGTTTGTAAATACTCGTAAGGAGCCTTTTGTTGACGATACAATAACTGCTCGAAATCCAGTCCATCTTAGACCAGGAAACCCCACTCAAGTGACCAAAACATTCTGAGGGAGAGAACCGCTTGGCCCAGTATGTCCCATTCAACACATCAACTAAACATTTTGTGAGCAGGTGTGAATGAGAATGCAAGTATCGCACCAGTAATCGATCCAACTCTAGAACAAGACTGAGTAATTGTACACCCATGCATGTTGTATAATAGACCGTCGACGTCCGTCGTATGTAGCTTCTCTGTTGACGACAATCCCCACTAGTCCAGGCTATACCCATAACAAACCACAAGGAACGTCGGTAAAAAATGAAAAGTCTCCGTCGTCGATCAGACCAACCAACCCCAATCCATTGTTCTGACCAAACACCCAACATACCTCGGCCAATTGAGGCATCCCATCTTCGCCTTTTCCAATCACAATCGGCCTGATGAACGACTCTTATTATATAGCTTCCACAAATTCGAAGTCTAACCATTTGAACAATTTTGGCAAACCCCCGACACAGTGAGCACGCAAGGAAAGAAGGAAAGCCGAATGATTGTCCAACCCCAGGCCAAAGCATGCCATGCCAGGAGTCCATATTCATGATGTAGCAGTAAATACCATAATCATAATATATTAAGCAAATTGAAATGGAGCTTTTCATATAATAGTTAGTGGGGAATACACATGCATCTAACCGTGATTGTCCAAACCCCATTGAAGCATATACCCTTACACAAGCAGCTAGGTGAATACATAGATACAATAGAACAAAGGTGCAGCTTAATTTACAAAACGAGTCATGCACCGCCACATTTAAACTAAGTAGATTAAAAGCAATCTTGAACAGACCATCGTAGAGCAGCCGAGGTAACAAGCCGAAGAGGTATCCTAGAGGAAGGCGACATCGAGACGGTGGTGGATTCAACATTCCAAAATAAATTGCCCGGCTAAACCAAAAGGGGCAATCTGGCCGACCGTGGATAGAGTGACTACACATGGAGCCTTTTGTTGCTGCTTGCCGGCACATCGGAGCAAGCAGTGTCGGATTCATCCAGTTGTAACTTCCTCTTGTACGAGGAAGACCTCGACATGGAGGTTGAACCCGCAGTGCCCGACTGAGCCGCACCACCAGAGGTGCCAGCCAAGGCAGCAACCGCTGGGGCAACACGCATAATTTGGTCAGGTGTGGCAACATCCTCCAAGCGCACCTCCGTTGAAGGGTCGAAGTCTTCGAGCATTTGATCAAGCATATCGTTGGTGAAGTCAGCTGGTAGCGCTCTGCACTCATGAATCAAGGCAGGTTCTTCATCATAATCAACCATATCAAGGTCGAAGACCTCATAGAAGGTTGAATCGGAGAGCACCAAGGGTCGAAGTCTTCGAGCATTTGATCAAGCATATCGTTGGTGAAGTCAGCTGGTAGCGCTCTGCACTCATGAATCAAGGCAGGTTCTTCATCATAATCAACCATATCAAGGTCGAAGACCTCATAGAAGGTTGAATCGGAGAGCACCGGATCAAGGCCTGGTGATGCATAGTTCTCGGAAGCAGACTGATGCTCCGATAGCACCCCCACAACAGGGGCAGTGGCAGCAGCATTGGGCTCAACGATGTCATCAACGACAGATTCCGGAGCCATGGAAAGGATAGCCGACGGCGGCCTATCGATGGGAACATGAGTTCCAGACACCACCAAAGGAGCACTCACCATAGCATCAGGTGACGCAGAAGAGATGGTTTGTGCGGCGTTGGGATCCGGCATAACAGAAGAAGAGTCCCCTAGGCTGTCGGAAGATACCGACTTGGATGAATCCGAGCTATCGTCTACATTCGAGCCAAATAGAGCCAAAAGAGCAGCCTTAGAATGGCCGAACCTAGGCGGAGGTGCCTTCCGCTTCGATGCAACTCTAGACCAAGCCCCACCAGTACCCGAATCCTCCTCCACTGGCGGCGCATCCTCAGGGACCAAGTTATCCGGGACTTGACCATCATGGGCATGCGGCAAGTTTGCCAGTCGTGAGGGGCAATCTTCAAATTCATGGTCAGGAGACCCATACGCCCCGCAACCGTCCGAAATGTCCTCGATCCAAATCGGATAAGCAACCAACTCCTCCGCCTCATTAAGAATTTGGATCCGGAACTCACGAATCCTGGTGATATCCACCGATGCACAGATTCGCGGGTAACGGAACCTCGCGCCATTCTTGCCGAATGCAGCAACTCGGATCACCTCACCGATCTTGTTGCCTTCGATCAGGTCGGTCAGTACCTTATCGCTGATGTATTTCACTGGAAGCCCAGGGATGCGTATCCAGACATCTAGTTTTGTAAGTGACTCAGATAGAGGATCGAAATCAATACGCCAAGGACGGATGACCAACATTTGCTTCTTGACATGGAATGGCCTACCCAGCCACACTTTCTTGCAGTGATCCGCTAAGTCGAAGCGGATTTCCATCCAGTTATTCCGCATAGGAATAATCTGGAAACCTCCACTCAGAAACTTCCAATCGAAAGAGATTTTCTTCCGGATCGTAATGATCGAGACTGGCTCACCAATAATGGTAGCAAAAACTGATCTTTTTCCTTATCTTTCTTCTTAGATTTTTTGTTATTTCCTTTACCTTTTCCTTTAGCTACAAGAGCCTCAGGCTTGGGCTCAGCTTTCTTCTCAGCTTTGGTTTTAAAAACCTTCATAATTTCATTTTTCTCAATGATAGACTCTAGAATTTTACTTTTACTAAGGTCATCATTGCTGTTAGGGCTGGGCATCCGGTCTGGACCGGATCGGACCGGAATTTTTTGAAACATGGACCGCGGATCGGACCGGGACCGAGAATAATGGTCCCGGGTTTTCCGGTCCGCGGACCGGAAAGACCGGTTGGACCGCTTTATCCTTCAACCCCATTTTTAATTTTATTTTTTTGGGTTACCACTCGCTGTTACAACAATCGACCATACAATGACATTATATTTATACTATCATTGTTGAAGATATACAAATTAAAATTCCTCCAAGATCTGAAATTGAAATTCCTCCAAATCTAAAAATTGAAATTTCTTCTCCAACATGTACACAAAACTAGATCTAACGATTTTAAAGTACAAATTGAAATTTCTATAAACCTAGATCTGAAAAGAGAGGGGAGAGAGAGGTCTACGACTGGCCGGTGGCGGATGAAGGTTGGCCGACCGGTGGGGATGGCAGTGGCGACTGAAGAGGGCGAGGCTGAGGGTTGGCTCTGTGTGCGAGTGTGAAGGCTGTGCGGACTGAAGAGAGAGGGGAGGGAGATGCTAGGCAGGAGGCTGATGGCTGATGAGTGGTGGCGAATGGTGAGGGCGGTGGCGGTGGGCAGCGACGACCGAGCGAGAGAGTCGGAGAGATTGAGAGAGCGGGTAGTGTGAAACTGTGAAAGAGAGACCGTGAGAGATTGAGGGAGTTGAATGAATTTTTAGGGCCGGCAATGGGAGCTTTTAAAAATAAAAAGAAAGAAAGGGACAAACGCTGGCAAGTGGCAACACTATTGAGAATTTGGGATTCCACTTACTGTCCAACTTTTTTTTTTTTTTTTTAATAAATAAATCCGGTCCAATTCCGGTCCGGACCGGAAATTCCGGTCTGGTCCCGGGTTTGGACCGGAACCCGGAAATCTTAAAATCTTGGACCGTGGACCAGACCGTAATATTCCGGTCCGATCCAAAGACCGTAAATTCCGGTCTGGTCCCGGTCCGATTACGGTCCGATCCAAATTTTGCCCAGCCCTAATTGCTGTACTGTATCACATCTTTGAAATTATCAAACTGAGCAGGTAAAGAGTTTAACAATAACACAGCTTGGTGAGTATCTTTAACCTTATCATCAACTCTTTCCAATTCTTGTGTTAGTCTAAGAAATTTGTCCAAGTTTTCATTTAGAGACAGATTAGTATCCATTTTAAATGTGAATAGTCTACTGAGCAGAGAAATCTTTCTAGGTAATGACTTTGTCAAATATAAAGACTCTAGAGCTTCCCAAAGGGACTTAGCAGTAGTTTTACTCACCACCTGACGAGCTACGTCGTCAGACAACCTAATCATGATCTCTGAATGAGCTTGTTCATCCATTTCCTATTTGGATGCATCTGAGGTGCCTTCAGGGTGAGTTCCAGTCACAGCCTTCCAGCACTTCTCTTTTATCATCACAACCTTCATCTTGACTTGCCACATGGCAAAGTCAGTCGTCCCATCGAAGGGCTTCATCCTCATGGTGTTATCTGCCATTGAGAAAACACACAGAAAGTTAGTGAATAACTTTAGCAGTATAAGGATAAACTGTAAAGGCTAGATCTAGCAGGTAGAGAACTAGAAATAAACAAAGCCGTATTTTTGTGGTTTTGAGTTTTTTCTAAAGAAAACACAAAAAAAATTAGAAAACCAACAACGAAACAGAAAGAAAACCCTAAGGAGGAGCGGAAGCGAATGACAATCAGAACCAGTGCTCTGATACCACTTGTTGTTCCTAGGGTTTCTCTTTAAATCGACATTGATAAACAAACGAGAAGAACTTAACAGAACTTAAACGAAAAGCAAACAAGAACACACAAGGCTTTGTTTACGCGGTTCGGTTTCCCTACATCCGCGGAACCTCAGGAGGGGAGGTTCACCCAATTCACTAGGCATCCAAGGCCAAAGAACTTGTTACAGAGGTATGTAGCACAAGCACTAGGAAACGATTCTAGACAAGACTCAACAAAACAAAGATGAACAGAGATAGGGATGAGATCGTCCGATTAAGGACACCGAGAAATCTCCCACGAGATTTCTCACTCCCAGCTTCTCCTTGGCTTCTTCTTCGTCTTCGTTGGACAACCAGGTACTCAGGTAGCACTTAAGCAAATCGAGCACAACAGGAATCGCCGTCTTCAAGGAGCTCTCCAGAAAACCCTAGCCGATTTAGGGTTAGCTTACCTCAAGAGCTCTGTGCTACAGTCCTCTAGGGTTTCCCCTTAAGAGCAAATATATAGGCGAGCTGCAACGGTCGACTGGAGGAGTAGAGGTTTGGGCTTCACAGAAATGGGCCTAACCAATTTAAGCCCAAGTAAAGCTCAAAGTCTGTCCAACCTAAATAACCGAGACAACAATCCATATAAGGTCTAACTTAGGCCTATATACCACACATTGCTTCACCTTGTGAACCATGGCTAGCCATTGGATCCAAACTTGGTCAAGCCAAGGGACCAATGCGCTTTTCCATGGTCACGGCAATGGCTAGGTGGTACGTGGCACTAAGGAACCAACAACCTAGAGCTATTGCATACAATACAACTTAAACCATAGTTCAATGTTTAATTACATCAATTACAAGGATTATGAAACATTACAATAATCCAGGTGGCCGGGGGTGTACATTTGTATTGTGTGTAATGGGTAAGTGAGTAGGTGTATCAGTGTAAGTGTATGTGTATGTTTTAAATTAAAGAAGGTAGCGTAGCGGTGGACGGTGGTGGGTTGGGTGGGATATGGCTGGTTTTATCAAAGCCACATGTTGGCATATATCTTGATCAAGTTGTAAGGCATGTTTAAAGGGGTACTTGGGGTGGGATGCTAGGAGTTTTAATTAGACCTGTCAAACAGGTCATTCGGGTAGGGTTCGGGTCCGGTCACTTCGGGTTTCGGGTAAAACGGGTCTCGGGTAAAACGGGTTTCGGGTTTTTCGGGTTGACTCGAACTTGGGTTTGATCGGGTTTCGGGTCGGGTTCGGGTCGATTTCGGGTTTGTCAATTTTTTCTTTTTTAAATTAAAAAAATCATTATTTGATAATTTTGTGATAAATTTTAATTATATATATAAAAAATAATTATATATAATTATAAATCAACCGGGTCAATCGGGTAAATCGGGTCAAAATTACCGGGTCAATCGGGTCGAAACCCAGATTACCCGGAAAATTTCAGGTTTTTCGGGTTCGGGTCGAAAAAAAATTCGGGTCAAAATTTTCGGGTTCGGGTCGGAAATTTTTTGGGTCGGTCGGGTTGTGTTGTGACAGGTCTAGTTTTAATGAATAAAAAATTGGATGGGGTTCAAGATCCTCTATATGGATACTAGTGGTAGTATTCTTCCAAGTATCCCATTGGCATTAAGTAGGGGCCACGTGTCAACTCGGGAGAGGAGGGATAATGGACGGCTATGATTTATTGGGTTGGATGGTTGAGATTTAAGTTGTTGGCTGATTTTTGACAAGTAGAAAATGCAATTTTGGACATTGAAATTGTAAAAAAAAAAATTATAAAATAACCAAAATACTATATTCATTTTTCTATACACATAGACATTAATTTTGAATATATTTGATTAAATTTCAAAAAAAATATTTGTTCAAATCCAATTATATGTAATAATACCTTAAAAAATATTTTTACTTATATTTCATTAACTTTGACTATTAGTAATAATTATCATTTGAAGAATTTATGTTAAAAAATATAAATTATGTGATATAAGGTAATAATTTTCATGATTTGTCTACAAATATGGTTATATATGCAATCACCGAGTTAGTTTATAAATAATATTAATTTGTGAATAATATTTTTTTTACGATATTTAAATGAATTTTTTTATGAATAATATTTTTAAATGAAATATATTAATATTGTAAATTAATCTAGATTATAGAAAATGAGTCGAGAAGGGTATAATCGTAAATTGATTTGGTAGAAAATGATGGAAATAATTATGGGGGGGGTATAACTGTAAATTGAATTGATAAGAAAAGATGGATTGTGGGATACTAGGGATATTATTGATAAAGTGGGAAAAGGGAGAATGAGATGCTAGGATGATGTGGCGGAAAGAGAAGAATAAAATATTAGTATTTCTAATATATCTAGTATTTCTTGATAAAAATGGCCTAAGGTAGATGAGGTGATGCAGTACGCCACCTAATTACGTGTCATCTTCATCCAAATGCAACATCATCTATCTCGATCCCTGATGATTGAGAATTGCCATCACTCTTTTATATTAAACCATCGTATATATGTTATGCAATATTTGTCCTAATTCATTCTAGTTTACTTTTTGATCCACATATATCCAATCATTTGCAATAGATAATTATGCTTCATGTCAAAATATATATAATTGGCAATATACGTGTAATCTTAATTTACATGTTGTTCATTATTCAATTCTCTTGAATAGTTCATCATTCAACTCCTGGTATTGGGTTGGGTGTGCGTCATCGCTCCCAGTCCCAACAATTCACAATTTATGAACTAATTGATCAAGTAAGATAAACAAAACAGCTCTCAAAACTATAGAAATCCGGATGAGCGAGGATGAAAGATTCGATGTGTGGGACTGGATAATCGACACACGAACCGGATAATCGTGTCGGGTACTCGAAATCGTTAAACCGCAAATGATCGAACCGTAACCGAACTATCTGAAACCGGGTACCTGACACGGTTAAGCTATTCGGTACCGTGTCGGGTACCTGGTTACTCCATGACAACAACTTGCAGATCTGCTTATTTCGAGAGGGTTGAACGGTGAGATTTGTGAGGATTTGAGAGGTAAGATACTGAGGTTTGTGAGGATTCGAAAGAACAACTTCAACAACGACTCTGATGCGTTGAGTCTCTGTGCGAGCGTCGAGTGCGATAAAAAAATGAGATAGGATTACTTAGGTGGGCTGTCTCACTGTTTGGGGAAAAATAAAAATACAAATGGCGTCGAGAGGATTCGAACTCGGGCCTGTTTGCAAGAGCTAAGAGCATGCGCTTACTTGGAACCATTTGGGCTAACAGAGTTTATCAATATATATTATATAGGGATTCTATTTACACTAATATTATATTACCCAGTCTAAAAAAAATAAAAAAATTAAAACGAACCGTTTACAACCGTGTTTTCTCGGTTCGTGTCATTTTCGTGTCCTGTTTTTTCGGTTTCGGGTTTTTTCGTGTCGTGTTTTCGGTTTCGGATTTTTTTGCACACCCCTAAATGGAAAGGCTGACGCTGACATGATTTCTCATCGTCGTAGAGACGAAAAGCAGAAATCATCAATAAACAATGGACAACTCTTAAGAAAGTGTGGATCAGACGACGCCCCCCAACTAAATAAGGGATATTCGGAGATCACATGCATTCTCACAATCAACCCGATCAATGGGGGTCAAGGTTCTAAAAAATGCTTGGCGGACGCTCGACGGCAGGGTACCGCTAAGCACCAAGACGGTTTGACTGTCTTATTAGCGGCTCTTGGCGGACAAAATTATTTCTGATTATTTTCTTATATTTATCCCATAAACTATCTATAAAATATATATTATGTAATAAACTATGTATTAATTTCATGTTTATAGCATATCAAACAAAAAATCATCATGACCATTTTTAAAGTTGTTTGAATCAAACATAAAATCACATATATATGTTTAAATAAGTATCACGGTTTCATAATTGAGAAATTTGAAACCACAAAAATAAAATAATCTCAATTTAAAAATGTCAAGACCGCTAAGCCTAGGGCTGTGCAGAAATATACGATACGGTTGACACGACACAAAACAGCAACAACACGATACGAAAAAACACGAAACGATATTGATACGACACGATTCTGACACGAAACGGTAAAACACGACAATAATCGTGTCGTGTTCGGATCGGCATTTTCCCCTTATCGGGTATCCGACACGACACGATAAGATTTTTTTTTAATATTAATATATGGTGATAATAAAAATATTACAATTTTAAGTATCATAAAACACTGATTGCCCACTTGGCAGAGTGCTCCTTCTTCCTCCGTGTCAACCCGAGTTCGAATCCCAGGTTATCCCCTTTTTACATTCGTTTTCAATTTTTTTATTTTTATTTTTATTTTTTTTCTATAGAACTGCTGTTTAGGTTACACACTTACGCCAAGACTTCTTTCTTCATTCTCCCCCTCACACTCGCCGCCTCTCTTCTCACCCTCTCTTCGTTCTGCCGTCGTCATTCGATTCCTCTCCTCGCTCGCCATCGCCACTCGATTTCTCTCCTCGCTCGCCGTCGTCACTCGATTCCTCTCCTCGCTCGCCATCGTCACTCGTCAGCCTCGTCGTGTGGACTCGCCGCCACCACCTCCAACCCACATGCCACAACTCTCAGCTCAGCTCTCCTCTCCTCTCATCTCCTCTCTCGCCCTTCTCACGGCTCACCTCGATCTCTCTCCTCAGTCTCGACTCCAGACGTCCTCTCACGATCCTCAATCTCGCTCACCCGGCCTCTCGAGCCCTCTTCTTAGTTCTGACGCTCAATCGAGTCGCTTCAGATCTGGCCGCCCTTCTAGCGGCTCGCCTCTCTTCTCCTCTCCGGCCTCAATCTCAGATTCGACACTCACCCTCGACCTCGCTCGACGCTCGTCCTTGTTCAAAGTTCAGATCCGGCGTGCTCGAGTTGCTTCAGATCCGACGTCCAGTACGGCAACATTTAGAAAAAATAAAAAAAAGAGGTTTTTGTAGAAATCGTGCCGTGTCGTGTTATACGGGTATCCGACAAGAAACCGTGTCGTGTTATCGTGTCGGATACCCTGTACTTATCGTGTCGTGTTCGGATCGGCATTTTCCCCTTATCGGTTTCGTGTTTTTGTCGTGTCGTGTCGTGTTGGATACCCGGTTATGCACAGCCCTAGCTAAGCCTTTGTCCCCTACCAGCCAAAACTCTTCCTTGCCAAGCCCGATTCGCACCCGCCAAGGCCGTCAAGATGTTGTTCAATTCCCATCAAGGCCCTTCCCCGCTAGGCTACCCCGCCAAGGCCGAATTTGAGACTGTGTGGGTCCGGTCCGCCAAGGCCATTTTTAGAACACTAACGGAGGTTACAAAACTGCTCCTTTTTCGAAACTAACCACGAACCAACGAGTTAAGATCCCACAAGACCAGAAATCAATCAGCCCGAAGGCAGAACTAAAAATAGGGTGAGTTTTTCGACTTATTAACTTGTTAAAAAAAATTCAATTCTCTCAAATATTTTTTTTACAAGGAATTCTCTTAAATAGTTGATATCAAAGTCCGACTCGGATCGATGACTGGGGGTCGTGTGCACGGGCGGACATGCGCTAGTAGCCTAGCACATAAGCCGAGTGGGGTTCCATTCTAAAATCAATTGACAATAGAAGGACTAGCCCACCGACTCATATAATAGGACTTGTTATGTTCAACTTTCCGACGTGGGACACTTTTGATCTCATTCACATCTCTAACACGCCCCCGCAAGTCCAACTAGGAATGACCATCTAGTTGAGACTTGTTCAACTGGGTAACCCAGACCAGGATCAACACGGGATATTAGGCTAACCACTCTGATACCATATCAAAGTCCGACTCGGACCGATGACTGGGGATCATGTGCATGGGCGCACATGCGCTAGTAGCCTAACACACAAGCCGAGTGGAGTTCCATTCTAAAACCAATTGGCAATAGAAGGAGTAGCCCACCGTCTCATATAATAGGACTTGTTATGTTCAACTTTCCGATGTGGAACACTTTTGTTCTCATTCACATCTCTAACAGTTGATGTGGGATATGAATGACGATTTTCGTATCGGTATATCCATAAAATGATTAAGACAGATTATACCAATTGATTGAACAAATATCTAGACCATAAATTAATGGTATATATCATGTCAAATATCGATTCATTGCTAAGGTAATATCGAAGTTTTTCTTTTTCATTAACTAATACTCTCTCCGTCCAATAATACATGGGTTTTTAAAGTTAAATTTTTGTCTAACAATAGATGGACTTTTATATTTTCTAGGTAGGAAGTTGTAATGATTTGTATTGGTTTGTGTGTTGTTGACTTTTGAAAATAATTTGATTGGTTAAAATGTGTAGTGGGTGTTAAAAAATAATACAGTAAAATTTATGAAAAAGTTAGTGCAATGATGATGTTTTTTTAAAAGTTAAGTGTTTTATTAAAACTTGTGCAAAAAGATAAAAGCCCATGTATTTTAGGACGGAGGTAGTACTTCTTTACTGCTCACGGGGGGTTTGAAAAGGATTTCAAATATATATTATTTTATAATATTAATTTTATTAAGAGAAACCAATCAAATATATATGGCTCAATAAAGCAGAAATTGATCAACATCTCTTGCCGAAATGAACGCGCCGGACGTGCCTGCAATCCTCCTCCTTCGAAACCCCCAAATTGAAGAAACCTTCTCTGATGCAAAACCTAATCGCACAAGCATCCCCTATCCAGTGGCCTTCTCTTGTCAAATCCCCCCTACAATCCCTATTGTTTCAAGCATTAAAGATGAGAAAGAGTGGATTAAGGATCCAATTGAAAGATTGCGTGATATCTCTTGGCTTGCGTTGGTGGGTTTTCAATCCGATAATCTTCGAAGGAGAAAGAGGATCGATCGAAAAGTACGGTACGAACTGATCTTGGGAGTTAATGCTCGATTCGACGATGTGAGGGTTTGGTTGGATCTCTGGGCTGAGGCGCGGATTATTCGCCCCCCTCCATGGCCTCACCCTATTCGTGTAGCCGTACGGACCCTAATCTTGAAGGGGATTGTTCTTTGAGATTCACCAATTAGAAGTGTTCTTGTTCTAATCATGTACTATTACACGCCTTCAGGACAGAGGTATGGTGCTTTGATGACCGACGAAGGTTGGCTGTCGATTTCCTTCCCTTAAATCTTTATAAGAAGAATCTGGTATGTAAACAACATTCATTCCATCTCCTTCATCGTCAGCTTTCTTCTCCTAACTCTCTCTTTTCACTGCTCTAACTCTATTGTTGCTGTTTGGTTCTCAATGGCCTCGTCCGCTATGGACAAGGGAAAAAAAACCCATGGAGGGCGAGTCTCTCGTTCCCCAACTCAACACCGCCCGAAAGGGCTCCAAAAACCATACTTCTGGCGAACCAGTAGATGGATTATCTCTTTCCTCTGCTGGTTTTCCAAAAGTGAATCAAAAGCAGGTTGACAGATTCTTGAAGAAGTCCAAAATCGATGCTCTGATTCTGAAGGAGTTACAGGCTGATGTTCATGAGAACATTCCATGCTTATCAGACACATCCTTATTTGCAACTATTTTGGGGAGTCCTATCGAGGCCAAAGAATTTCGGAAAAGGATCAAGATGGATTGGAAGTTCTTGAGTGGCGGGTTCTAGTTGGTGCCGCTTGCTAACCATTGGTTTGAACTCAAGTTTGACAATAAGGAGGATCGGGTCATGGTATGGGATGGTAGGCCATTCCATGTGGCCGACCAGCTCATGCTGTTGCGCCCTTGGTCGCATGACTTTCGAGATGAGAGGGTATAATTTGTGTTTAGACTCTCGTGGTAAGAAGAGACCGTTGATCAGTATAAGAATCGAGAAGGATAACTCAATAAGGCAAATCACTTCTAACTCGAAATTGTTTCATTGATCACCCTTCCTAGAACACTCATGGATTTCCCATATCCGACACACCCCCGGAAGTAGCTAGTTGACCGACACAAATTTTCCCGTGGAAGACACCAACCTAAGGTACGTGACTCGATAGAAGCATTGGTGGTGGGATACAAAACAGGACTCGAAACGGGGAGAGCGGATGCTCTTCGACCCTTGCTAACATGCCTAAATGTGTTGGTGGGACGGTTGGCGAAGTCAGAATCATCAAGGGTTTGCATTATGGAAGAGATATTCCGACAAGACAAGAGTTTCAATGACGTAAGAACAAGGTATTCTCCCGCTATCCCGTTTGCACAGTTATTCAATACATGATTCAAGTCAAGACATACTCATTAGTTCTCTACCCTAAGCACAATAGCACTCAGCATGGAAGCAATCAACGATCAAGCTATCCTATGGGCCGCCCTTCGAGGGGCGACTAACCTGAGGGGCAAAACCTCACGGTCTCTACCTAACTCGCCACTCCAGCCACTACGACGCAAAGCCTTGGAGTCTTGTAGGCCCATCTGTAAAGAAAAAGCTATATTTTGCCTACCCGTTCCCAATTACATCCAATAGGGATGGTCTAACGCCTTTACTACCCCTTCGTTTCCCTTTGTTTGATTACCGAATTTATAGAGTCAAGTTCGTATTTAGTCCATTTGAGTTAGCCATATTAAATTCATTTTGCCCTTTCTAAAACATTTTTGAAAACCATTTGAAAACCTTGGGCCATTTTCAAAACCACTTCAACCTATCATACTCGGTTTGCACAACCTCAGCTCTGATACCATCTTTGTAACGGCCCGGAATTATGATTCCCGGGTTACGTTTCGAGGGATGAAACCCCTCGTTAGGATCTTGCGCCCCGAGTACAGGTTGAAGGTTTGAAATTCTATCCTAACATTTTAGAGTGGGATTTCATACCCAAAATTCGAAGGGATCGTTGGAATCCCCGGGGAAGTCCCTTGTACCTGTCATAAGTCTAAGCGTGGAAAACCAAAGGTTACACAAATAGCGGAAGTAAAGCATAATACAAAAGGGGTGCCACGGCAGAGCCGGGTCAAAATATGATCAACCATTCAAATTCGAGCCGTAATTAAATTGGTGAAGTTGGAATCTCAACTCTCTCTTTCCGCCATGTTAGACCCAGCGGTCATGGACTCAAATCAGCATCAACAATAGTAAGCATAACAGATACCTAAAAAAATTGATATGGGGCGGGATCACATCGATGCCCACTTTAGCTCTGCATCCCAACCCTAAGCACACATATACGCTATACCTAATAAAGATGATTCTAGATGCATGGCGGGATATTAACACACTAACATGCTCCTAAGATCAAGTGCATAATAATAATAAGGCCTTAACACAGAATACCAAGTGGTATATCCCTCTCCTACCTCCACCCCCTTCCGATAGGGCGGAGACTGGCCAGCTCGTGAATGCATTCCATCATAATCGGGTGGCACGCATGCCTAACCCGCTCCACAATAAAGCCCGCAGGCATCTCATAATATAAGGAAGTTCATGACTCGATTGACTCAGGGTACCCGATGAGGCTGGGCTACCCTATGACCCTAGCAAAGACTCTAGGACTATCACAGATAACGGTCGTTCTGTTTACATACACATAGAGAAATAGAATGCTCAACGATCAATGCAACCTAGCATGGTACTACATGGCATGCTGATCATGAATGCAACACCTAGTATATCATGCACCTAAAGCAGGGAATAGCTCTATTCAATCTGAGTAAGCTCCGAAGAGACTTACCTGGAAGTGCAGAACAGCAAAAGGCAACAACTAGGTATACAGAAAGCCAACATGTCACAGATGATCACCTAACACATATATAAGTAATACAAATAAGTCTACTTCTAATGTTTCTTAAGCATATAATATCACACACAAGTTATCAAATTTATTCACCAAGTTAGGCAAGGTAAATGCATTTTCCCAAGATTTCCAAGAACTCTTTTAAAACCACAAGTTAGATCAAATCACTATTCAAAACGCTTTCTCAAATCAACCAGAAAATCCATTTATAAACATTACCCTTTCATCAACTTATTTTTTTATTATTATTTCAAGACAAACCGACAAGGTTAGTATATTCCCAAAATCCTCTTTTTAGTTTTTATTAAATCAATTCTCCATTCATCAAAACAAATTTCAACTTTGAAAACCTTTTTCCGAATATCTCATAAAAATCCAAGTCTCATAATGTTATAAAAAAATCAACCTCTTTTAAAAATTACCATAACCGCCCTTTAATTTATAAAAATTACAACCCGGCCCTCTTTATTCTAGAAATTGCCAAAACCGAGCTTATCCCCTTTTTTTAAACCCCAAACCGAACTCAACTTGTGAAATAAAAAGCCCAACAACCCACTCATATTTGATTTGTTTGGAGGCAATTAGGCCCAACAGTCTTCACATTCATTTTTTTTCGAAATGGAAGGTAGCAGATAAAAAAAAGGAGGGGGCCCACTGACGTGGCGGGTGACATGGAGACAGGGGCCCACCAGGCCTTCTTCTTCCAGTTCAGACCGAATGAAAGAACAGAGCTCTCCTCTCTGCGTTTGAAGAAAACGAAGGAGGAAGAGGGGCCTCGTCGGCGGCCTGGACCCGGCTTTCGACTACTCAACCCGACACCCACACACAGGACAGCTAGGGAATAGAAGAAGGGGAACGGGAGAAGGCTCACCGAGGTGCGGTTTCGACGCTCGCCGGAAAACGCCAGAAAATTCGTCGGGGCTTCGATTCGACTCGCCGGAGATTGGTCTTCGTCGGGGACGTCCTAGGGAGAGAGGTAATAGCTTAAAGGCGCGACCTTTGTGGAGTTTTAGACCAAAAGGAGGAGGAATGAGGGCTTACCGAAGCTACATCGGAACCCAGGGGAGAAGGAGCGAGGAGAGCTCGGCGGTGGTCGGCTCTGGCCTGGGTGACCGCCATTGGCTCGGACGGCGTCAGAGGAGAGTCCAATCGGCTGCGGCTGCTCAGCGGAGGTGGATTAAATAAAGAGGGTGTGATGCTGTTGTGTGCTTTCGGCAGAACCAGAGGAGAGGGATTAGAGGCGGGGGCGGCTCGGTGAGGCTCGGGGGCGGCACAGGGAGGCGGTGTGCTGCTGCTCGATAGTACAGAGGAGAGAGAGAGCTCGCGGCTGGCTTCTTCGAGGCGGAGGAGGGAGAACGGAGGTGAATATGAGGAGGGATTGGAAATCAAATAGAGAGATGGGGAACAGTGGAATGTGTAAACAAAAATGGGTCTTTTTTTGCTGGTCAAAATAATGTCAGGAGCCTGTTCTAAATAAATAAAAAGGGGTTTGGGGAATTTTGTTGTTTTGCTACAGAACAGGGAAGGGCACTGTGGGCAAAAGAAGTGTCTGTAGAATTCGAAAGAGGGAGAAAAAAGAGGGAGAAGGGAGGGATAAGAAAAACCCAACCCGTGATTGCAAAACAAGGATCAAAATACCCGATAAATAAATCCCGAAGCCTGTTCTCTCGACCTATCTCAATCCGATCAAAATAACGCTTCAAAATTACGAAGATATCGACATCCCAAAGTTTATTTCAAATCCCGTGGTAAAATGACAGAATTATCCTTCAAAGTTCAAAATTAGGCCGGAATCCGCTTTAAAGATTTTAAAATACGACTAAGTAATTTAAAGGCGAATTTTACTTGAAATATTGGAATTAAATACAATTTAAATTCATTTCTAATTTCTTTATCCGAAAATTATGATTTCAAAATCCGAGCCTTTACATCATCCACCTCTAAAAACAAGTCTCGTCCTCGAGACTAATGTCAAAATAAAGTAGGGTGTGAAACTTGATATTGATGAGCCCAAGGACCATGTCCAAGGATCTTGTAATCATCTCGGTTGCGTCTTTCGGGATTCTCACAACATCCTAGTCACGGTCGTGACATCTCCAATTGGCCTTGACAAGTATGCAATAAGCGCCCCTATCACATCCTCGCTTCGACTTTTCGGAAGTACCACAACTCTAAAAGTTCTACAGTATCATCACTAGGTCTTAGCAAGCACTCTACAAGCGCCCCCATAAAGTGCTTGTATCCACGTCGTGAGATACCATAGAGTTGCCCGGGTTTGAAAAGTTTCAAAAGGGATTCCACATTTGAAAAAGGTTGGCCTTAAATTCATTGAAATTTCCGATCGTGTTCGGTCTTCCCAAATTCAAGTTAGTTCTTTTCAAAATCGTTCAAAACCTTTCAAACAAGCAAAACCTCTCGACTTCAAATCCATCCAAAGCTTTTCAAAATCTGAGTTAGTCGTTTCCAAGATCTTTCGAAATCTTTTAAATCCCAAATTGATCAAGCATATTCAGAACTCAAGAGGTGGAATCATCCACCTCTAAAGGCTAATCCAATATTTCCTTCCTAGGTTCCAAGTTAGAATCACATTTCATAAATTCAATTCTAGCATCCTAGCAATTCCAATTCAAGGCATCATATATCATAACAATTGTCTAACATAACAATCGTATCGCTCATTCATAACCAGGTCATACTCATGCCACGGACAGTTACATATCATAACATATCTAGCATCTTATCGTACAAGGTAGGATTTATCACATCATCTCACAAAACTACACATCGTATCAATCAGATAAGCACGTCATATCCGTCGGATGAGCACATCATATCAATCACATAACCATATCATACTCATGTTAACTACCAAGCGTCATCGCATTAGAGGCAAGCAAATACTTCCGTACACTAGCATTTTATCGAGTTTAGGGGCTAACTATGTTAGTACTAACAATTCAATATCGCCTATGGCAATTCATCAGGGAATCAACATCGTCTAAGCATATAATTTGCACAACACTCGACCCCAAGTAAAGCATACACTAGATCAAATCCTCAAGAGACCTTGTCTACGACTACCAATCACGACAAGACACGACCACTACTCATCATCACTTGCATCAAGATCAACCTTGCCTAGGTCTACCAACTCAATCCAATACTAGTTCTAAATACCATTGCATTGCGCCTAACGTACAATTTGTCTAGTCTCATAACTATCCGCAATTCAAGGTCAATTACCCAAACCAACTACTAGGGGTCCCAATTCCCATGCCATCAAGCCATCTAAAAACCATCCCACTTCGACATCCTGATCTCAAATCCTACTTGACCACCTAAAACCATATCTCGGAGTTCCCAATCGCACAATTCCCTTGTTCCGACAAGCTTAACAACTCGATCAACAACCAAGACTCTCTATAAAGTACACCCTCATCCTAGGAGTCCTCGACCAGTCCCATCTCACCTCTAAGAGAAATCTCAAGCTCTCGACTCAACCACTCTCACGATCGATCTAGGTGCTCCTTAACAATCTCGCTTACTCTCCCTAGGTTCTCAAGACTCTGCCAAAGAGACATCTCGAATACTCTTGTTAACATGATCACACTTCTCGTATCACTAATCACTCTCACTAGCCATCCACCTCTAAGAACCCAACACATACCGACCATCTCACACCTGACACTCCCATCCTTATCCTCGACATTACCAACACAAGCATCCTACCTTGCTAGAATCCACTCAACCGCCTACTCTCGACAACTCTAACGCAGAAAATTGTCTAGTGCTAACTCATAACCACGTATTACCGAGTTCCTCATCACCCGCGCCTATCCTCAATGACCAGTCACAACTTCCACCTACTTGTCCCATTTCAGTTCTCATGAAACCTGAACATCTATGATTCCTCGACCGACCTATTCTAGATTCCCGTCTCAGCATATTCCCAAATTTCCTCATTCCAAATCTTACTAAACCTTAACCATTCGAAATCCACAATTTGTCCTACTCTAGTTCCTAATCTCTTCATATTCATAAATTGCCTCAAGCTCCTACTTCTTAACCATGAGACATTACCGTCCAAGGCCCTCTTTTACCGATCATCATTTCCGTAAATCCCTAAATCATCCTCATCCGAATTTCTCAAGTACCGCAACTTCGCCAAACCTTCTAAAACCAATTCCCCTAACGTTCTCAATGCATTATGCCTTGCCTAGTACAGTAGTACCCAAATCCATGCTCAAGATCTCCCTATCTCAATCTCAAGCCCACAATCTTACTATAATCTCAACGACATCCTTGCCTAACTACCAACCTTCTCCCGAACAATCATCTCACATCCCCAAATACCTCAACAGTCCAAAACAATCTCCACACATCAACCTCGATTCCTTTCCTATACTAAAATCCTCCAAGAAATCATCTAGAAATCCTTCCCTCAGGAATCCTCCAAGCATCACTAACCCTATTTAAGCAACCCCAAGTACTCATCCCAGATACAGCCTGCTACCACTCTTTTTTAGCGATTCCTCAATCTCATCCTTTACCATAAACAGTTCCCAATCACTGCACATAGAACCTAGTCCTCAATTCTGCAATTCCTTAGACATTCCTCAACCAATCATCCTCGATGCCACCCACGATCCGCTCCCAGACTATCTAGACACCTTCCTTAGCTCACCAACCCGTCTAAAACACTTCCCCTTGAGAATCCCTCCGATCCATTCTTAGCTCACTCATCCACCTCTAGAACTACATTAACCACCTATACTTGCACCCACTACCTATCGACACTTCTAGCTAGGACCTCTTCCTCAAAATCTCACAAAGGAAAACACTCGACTCATTCCCAAGAAGAATACACCACCACATATAACCCATGACCGATTTACTAGCAGGTCAGTACACTTAAGCACATAGGCACATCATCACAAATACAAGTTAGTCAGGCAATCATTCACTACCAGTTCAGCTTATCAGTCATCACACCTCAATTTAGTTAGTTCCAAGCCTATCGCACGACACCGATTCCAGATCACATAGGAGAGATCACAACTCGGACGAAGAACGTCATTCCTTGAGTCATCTAGGAGGATTACGTCTGCAACCGCCATCTTCGAAAGGCGTCTTTCCTTTGGTGATGTCGACCCTAGGGTCCATGGGCCATGGGCCCACCACACTTCCGTTGCGCCACTCTGGTGCCACTCGATCACTCGTTTTCTCTTCTATGTTGACGTCCATCAAGGGGATCACGAGGGGTTAGAAGTCACGGAGATAGGGGAGGGCAAGGGAGGACAAAACGACTTCCTTAAGAATTCAGACACAAACCAGGACTAGAGATGACGAGACTCAAGGCAAGACACAGACTCGAGAGTTACAACAATCCCCTTAGGGTATTCTATAAGGTTACAGGTGCACATAGCAATCACAAAATATTTCGATCATATCATTCCACACTATCATGTACCTATTAAAGGAATAGCGTCCTATGCATCCATAACATTTCACATAATCAACTTTACATGCACACGGGACATACTAAAACTTATCATCTCATGCACTAATCATGCTTCACATATTAATATCATGTAGGCACAACCGACAATAGACATATGCGACATAAGTTATATATGACATAGCGAGCATTATAGGATATCACATGTATGATCCATTACTCACTTAGTGTACACATAAGTAGGTCAAAACAATGTGGGTTCTAGGTAAGCATGTTAAGATGCGCTCTAATAATCGTGTCAAGGGTTATGGTTAAGTCATTTGGGCATAACAACTATCACATCCAACACAACCATATACATGTAGTATGACAAGTATGGCACATATATGCATGATGGTCAATAATTAGGAGATGTATATCCTACATGATACTACCAACACTTATTAAGAAAATACATAGTCAATGAGGTTCAATTTGATTAACTTAACATGCTCACAAATTTGTGTGTTGTTGACTTTTGAAAATAATTTGATTGGTTAAAATGTGTAGTGGGTGTTAAAAAATAATACAGTAATATTTATGAAAAAGTTAGTGCAATGATGATGTTTTTTTAAAAGTTAAGTGTTTTATTAAAACTTGTGCAAAAAGATAAAAGCCCATGTATTTTAGGACGGAGGTAGTACTTCTTTACTGCTCACGGGGGGTTTGAAAAGGATTTCAAATATATATTATTTTATAATATTAATTTTATTAAGAGAAACCAATCAAATATATATGGCTCAATAAAGCAGAAATTGATCAACATCTCTTGCCGAAATGAACGCGTCGGACGCGCCTGTAATCCTCCTCCTTCGAAACCCCCAAATTGAAGAAACCTTCTCTGATGCAAAACCTAATCGCACAAGCATCCCCTATCTAGTGGCCTTCTCTTGTCAAATCCCCCCTACAATCCCTATTGTTTCAAGAATTAAAGATGAGAAAGAGTGGATTAAGGATCCAATTGAAAGATTGCGTGATATCTCTTGGCTTGCGTTGGTGGGTTTTCAATCCGAAAATCTTCGAAGGAGAAAGAGGATCGATCGAAAAGTACGGTACGAACTGATCTTGGGAGTTAATGCTCGATTCGACGATGTGAGGGTTTGGTTGGATCTCTGGGCTGAGGCGCGGATTATTCGCCCCCCTCCATGGCCTCACCCTATTCGTGTAGCCGTACGGACCCTAATGTTGAAGGGGATTGTTCTTGAAGATTCACCAATTAGAAGTGTTCTTGTTCTAATCATGTACTATTACACGCCTTCAGGACAGAGGTATGGTGCTTTGATGACCGACGGAGGTTGGCTGTCGATTTCCTTCCCTTACATCTTTATAAGAAGAATCTGGTATGTAAACAACATTCATTCCATCTCCTTCATCGTCAGCTTTCTTCTCCCAACTCTCTCTTTTCACTGCTCTAACTCTATTGTTGCTGTTTGGTTCTCAATGGCCTCGTCCGCTATGGACAAGGTTAAAAAAACCCATGGACGGCGAGTCTCTCGTTCCCCCACTCAACACCGCCCGAAAGGGCTCCAAAAACCATACTTCTGGCGAACCAGTAGATGGATTATCTCTTTCCTCTGCTGGTTTTCCAAAACTGAATCAAAAGCAGGTTGACAGATTCTTGAAGAAGTCCAAAATCGATGCTCTGATTCTGAAGGAGTTACAGGCTGATGTTCATGAGAACATTACATGCTTATCAGACACATCCTTATTTGCAACTATTTTGGGGAGTCCTATCGAGGCCAAAGAATTTCGGAAAAGGATCAAGATGGATTGGAAGTTCTTGAGTGGCGGGTTCTAGTTGGTGCCGCTTGCTAACCATTGGTTTGAACTCAAGTTTGACAATAAGGAGGATCGGGTCATGGTATGGGATGGTAGGCCATTCCATGTGGCCGACCAGCTCATGCTGTTGCGCCCTTGGTCGCATGACTTTCGAGATGAGAGGGTATAATTTGTGTTTAGACTCTCGTGGTAAGAAGACACAGTTGATCAGTATAAGAATCGAGAAGGATAACTCAATAAGACAAATCACTTCTAACTCGAAATTGTTTCATTGATCACCCTCCCTAGAACACTCATGGATTTCCCATATCCGACACACCCCCGGAAGTAGCTAGTTGACCGACCCAAATTTTCCCGTGGAAGACACCAACCTAAGGTACGTGACTCGATAGAAGCATTGGTGGTGGGATACAAAACAGGACTCGAAACGGGGAGAGCGGATACTCTTCGACCCTTGCTAACATGCCTAAATATGTTGGTGGGACGGTTGGCGAAGTCAGAATCATCAAGGGTTTGCATTATGGAAGAGATATTCCGACAAGACAAGAGTTTCAATGACGTAAGAACAAGGTATTCTCCCGCTATCCCGTTTGCACAGTTATTCAATACATGATTCAAGTCAAGACATACTCATTAGTTCTCTACCCTAAGCACAATAGCACTCAGCATGGAAGCAATCAACGATCAAGCTATCCTATGGGCCGCCCTTCGAGGGGCGAATAACCTGAGGGGCAAAACCTCACGGTCTCTACCTAACTCGCCACTCCAGCCACTACGACGCAAAGCCTTGGAGTCTTGTAGGCCCATCTGTAAAGAAAAAGCTATATTTTGCCTACCCGTTCCCAACTACATCCAATAGGGATGGTCTAACGCCTTTACTACCCCTTCGTTTCCCTTTGTTTGATTACCGAATTTATAGAGTCAAGTTCGTATTTAGTCCATTTGAGTTAGCCATATTAAATTCATTTTGCCCTTTCTAAAACATTTTGGAAAACCATTTGAAAACCTTGGACCATTTTCAAAACCACTTCAACCTATCATACTCGGTTTGCACAACCTCAGCTCTGATACCATCTTTGTAACGGCCCGGAATTATGATTCCCGGGTTACGTTTCGAGGGATGAAACCCCTCGTTAGGATCTTGCGCCTCGAGTACAGGTTGAAGGTTTGAAATTCTATCCTAACATTTTAGAGTGGGATTTCATACCCAAAATTCGAAGGGATCGTTGGAATCCCCGGGGAAGTCCCCTGTACCTGTCATAAGTCTAAGCGTGGAAAACCAAAGGTTACACAAATAGCGGAAGTAAAGCATAATACAAAAGGGGTGCCACGGCAGAGCCGGGTCAAAATATGATCAACCATTCAAATTCGAGCCGTAATTAAATTGGTGAAGTTGGAATCTCAACTCTCTCTTTCCGCCATGTTAGACCCAGCGGTCATGGAATCAAATCAGCATCAACAATAGTAAGCATAACAGATACCTAAAAAAATTGATATGGGGCGGGATCAGATCGATGCCCACTTTAGCTCTGCATCCCAACCCTAAGCACACATATACGCTATACCTAATAAAGATGATTCTAGATGCATGGCGGGATATTAACACACTAACATGCTCCTAAGATCAAGTGCATAATAATAATAAGGCCTTAACACAGAATACCAAGTGGTATATCCCTCTCCTACCTCCACCCCCTTCCGATAGGGCGGAGACTGGCTAGCTCGTGAATGCATTCCATCATAATCGGGTGGCACGCATGCCTAACCCGCTCCACAATAAAGCCCGCAGGCATCTCATAATATAAGGAAGTTCATGACTCGATTGACTCAGGGTACCCGATGAGGCTGGGCTACCCTATGACCCTAGCAAAGACTCTAGGACTATCACAGATAACGACCGTTCTGTTTACATACACATAGAGAAATAGAATGCTCAACGATCAATGCAACCTAGCATGGTACTACATGGCATGCTGATCATGAATGCAACACCTAGTATATCATGCACCTAAAGCAGGGAATAGCTCTATTCAATCTGAGTAAGCTCCGAAGAGACTTACCTGGAAGTGCAGAACAGCAAAAGGCAACAACTAGGTATACAGAAAGCCAACATGTCACAGATGATCACCTAACACATATATAAGTAATACAAATAAGTCTACTTCTAATGTTTCTTAAGCATATAATATCACACACAAGTTATCAAATTTATTCACCAAGTTAGGCAAGGTAAATGCATTTTCCCAAGATTTCCAAGAACTCTTTTCAAACCACAAGTTAGATCAAATCACTATTCAAAACGCTTTCTCAAATCAACCAGAAATTCCATTTATAAACATTACCCTTTCATCAACTTATTTTTTATTATTATTTCAAGACAAACCAACAAGGTTAGTATATTCCCAAAATCCTCTTTTTAGTTTTTATTAAATCAATTCTCCATTCATCAAAACAAATTTCAACTTTGAAAACCTTTTTCCGAATATCTCATAAAAATCCAAGTCTCATAATATTATAAAAAAATCAACCTCTTTTAAAAATTACCAAAACCGCCCTTTAATTTATAAAAATTACAACCCGGCCCTCTTTATTCTAGAAATTGCCAAAACCGAGCTCATCCCCTTTTTTTAAACCCCAAACCGAACTCAACTTGTGAAATAAAAAGCCCAACAACCCACTCATATTTGATTTGTTTGGAGGCAATTAGGCCCAACAGTCTTCACATTCATTTTTTTTCGAAATGGAAGGTAGCAGATAAAAAAAAGGAGGGGGCCCACTGACGTGGCGGGTGACATGGAGACAGGGGCCCACCAGGCCTTCTTCTTCCAGTTCAGACCGAATGAAAGAACAGAGCTCTCCTCTCTGCGTTTGAAGAAAACGAAGGAGGAAGAGGGGCCTCGTCGGCGGCCTGGACCCGGCTTTCGACTACTCAACCCGACACCCACGCACAGGACAACTAAGGAATAGAAGAAGGGGAACGGGAGAAGGCTCACCGAGGTGCGGTTTCGACGCTCGCCGGAAAACGCCAGAAAATTCGTCGGGGCTTCGATTCGACTCGCCGGAGATTGGTCTTCGTCGGGGACGTCCTAGGGAGAGAGGTAATAGCTTAAAGGCGCGACCTTTGTGGAGTTTTAGACCAAAAGGAGGAGGAATGAGGGCTTACCGAAGATACATCGGAACCCAGGGGAGAAGGAGCGAGGAGAGCTCGGCGGTGGTCGGCTCTGGCCTGGGTGACCGCCATTGGCTCGGACGGCGTCAGAGGAGAGTCCAATCGGCTGCGGCTGCTCAGCGGAGGTGGATTAAAGAAAGAGGGTGTGATGCTGTTGTGTGCTTTCGGCAGAACCAGAGGAGAGGGATTAGAGGCGGTGGCGGCTCGGTGAGACTCGGGGGCGGCACAGGGAGGCGGTGTGCTGCTGCTCGATAGTACAGAGGAGAGAGAGAGCTCGCGGCTGGCTTCTTCGAGGCGGAGGAGGGAGAACGGAGGTGAATATGAGGAGGGATTGGAAATCAAATAGAGAGATGGGGAACAGTGGAATGTGTAAACAAAAATGGGTCTTTTTTTGCTGGTCAAAATAATGTCAGGAGCCTGTTCTAAATAAATAAAAAGGGGTTTGGGGAATTTTGTTGTTTTGCTACAGAACAGGGAAGGGCACTGTGGGCAAAAGAAGTGTCTGTAGAATTCGAAAGAGGGAGAAGAAAGAGGGAGAAGGGAGGGATAAGAAAAACCCAACCCGTGATTGCAAAACAAGGATCAAAATACCCGATAAATAGATCCCGAAGCCTGTTCTCTCGACCTATCTCAATCCGATCAAAATAACGCTTCAAAATTACGAAGATATCGACATCCCAAAGTTTATTTCAAATCCTGAGGTAAAATGACAGAATTATCCTTCAAAGTTCAAAATTAGGCCGGAATCCGCTTTAAAGATTTTAAAATACGACTGAGTAATTTAAAGGCGAATTTTACTTGAAATATTGGAATTAAATACAATTTAAATTCATTTTTAATTTCTTTATCAGAAAATTATGATTTCAAAATCTGAGCCTTTACAATTGTCAGTAGTGAACCGACGAACAAAGATAAGGTTTTTGACAATCTTTGAGGCAATGAGGACATTGTTAAGGTATAGTGGGTGGGTGGGATCTGTAATTTGGCATGGCCAATCCCCGAAGTACCAAGACGACCACCATTTTCGACGATAATAGAGTGTGCAGGGAATTTAAAGGAAATAGATGAGAGGTTACCTGAGGAGTTCGTCATGTGGGAGGTGGCACTAGTGTCCATGTACCAAGAAGAGTCGGGAGATGTCCACGAGGATGGCGGCGAAGAGGATGGCGGAGGAAGAGGATGACCGGTGAGACGGGAGGATCAATTTAGGGTTCCGTGAGGAAGAAAAAGCTCTGCTACCATGTAGAATGATATGATTGATGTAAAGTCCTCCATGAGGGTTTCATTCGTTAGGCAAAGATATATATAAGTTATAAGGTATTGGGCCTTTGGGCCCACTATATACAATATGAGACCTATGTAATCTATCATTTAAGAAACTAGCATAATAATTAATTATAAGTTTAGTAAATTGACATGTTTTTAACAAATGCCAAAAGGTATTGTATTTTTTTTTTACACAAGATAAGAATTAGGTCGGGTCGGCCGCAACATAGGCTTTTCCTAGTGCATCCTTCCGGACGAGAACTAGCAGTTCTGGATCATCCTCACAGCAAACGTCGACAGGGGAGACATGGGCACTACGAGCAATGTAGTCAGCCACAACATTCGATTCCCTGAAAATATGACGAATAGCAACATAAGTAAAGGATGAGATATCAGACAGTATATCAGCTTGTAGCATCTCTATTGTCCAGGGGCATTTCCAATCCCCCCGTAGAGCTTTTATCACTAGTAAGTTGTCTCCTTCGATCAGAAGTGTAGATAGTTGTAACTCCTTTGCCCGTAACAAACCCATTCTGAGTCCTAGAATTTCGGCATAAATCCCCGAGATATTTGTGCAAACAGATCTGTCAGCAGAGACAACTAAACCAGTAGAGTCACGGATGACAAAACCATAAGACGAGTTGCCACTCGGGAGTACCGAACCATCAAAATTGAGCTTATAACAATTCGAAGGGGGAGGGGGTTTATCCCACTTCCCGGACCGATCCTGAGCCCTGGCGTTCGTAGACCTACCCCTAATAGCCTGGTTGTGCGGACCGCTATGAATGCGATGTTTGGGGATCAACGGTCCGGTCGGATCATCGTCTAAAAGCTTTGATTTTTTCCAACAATGACTAGTAGTGCTGTGAAACAACAAAATTTCATTGATAGTTACCTTGTTAGTATGATCGAAAACGAGTTGGTTTTTGGTCTTGAGAACCACATCAGCGAATGTGTCCCTATTGGTCCTACCGTTAACGACAGGGCAACCCAAATATTTATCAAAATTGTTAGCCTGTGGAATACCAAGTACTGCAATAGTAGAAGCTATGTCTGTAGCAGTTGTGTTAGGAGATGCTTGGAAGCTGGATTTATGCAAATTCACCTTTTGTCTTGAAATTAAACAGTATCTGTCTAAAATGGACAGTACAGAAGTACATGCCGATTGGGAGGCTTTGCAGAAAATAAGAATATCATCAGCAAATGCTAGAAAAGGAACCTTGATACCCGGACGACCGAAAGATATGCACAGGTCCTTACTAACTACCCCTTTGTTATGCAGTGTACGTGCTAATACCTCAGAGGCTAAGATAAAGAGAAAAGGGGAGAGGGGGTCTCCTTGTCTTAAACCTCTAGTGGGTTGAAATACTATGGTCGGTTCATCATTAACGAGGACCGAGTAGGATACAGTTGAAACACATTCCTTTATTCTATTAATAAAGAGGTCATTGAAACCATACTTAGATAAAACTTGGAACAGAAACGACCATTCGATGCGATCGTATGCCTTTTCCATATCTAACTTAAGAGCAACCATACCCATTTTGCCTTTCTTCATCCGAAACGAATGCAAAGCTTCATAAGCAATCAGAATATTGTCCTGGATAGATCTCCCTTTTGTGAAAGCTCCCTGGAGGGGGTGTATAAGCTTGTCAAAAATCATAGTTAACCGTGCTGAAATTACTTTAGCTATGATTTTATAGATCTGTAGTGGTTTACTGCAGTCGGGTCATCGAATTTTGGTAGAAGCGTAATGAAAGTATTGTTGTTCTGACGGAGTAACCTACCACTGGTGAAGAAAGCTTTAACGGCTTTTGTTACAGACACTACCAAAAACACAGGAAATAGCCACGGAATTTTAGCTATGTCGTACGGTCGTTGCCAAATCCGTAGCTGATAGCCACGACTATAGCTACGGTCTGACAAGCCGTAGCTATAATAGCGTCGAATAAAAATATTCGTGGCAAAGCTCGTGGCTAGGGATGAAGAAATAATTTCGTGTCCGGAATTTCGGGGTTTTTAGCCACGAATATAAGTGTCGTGGCAGGTATCATAGCTATTAGCCACTACTTTGGCCACAGTCACCTTTTCCGTGGCCGATTTCGACGCCATTTTTGGCGAGTCTTACCCGACATGTCAGTATAGCCACGAATTTAGCCATGAATAATATCCGTTGTTGTACTCATGGCTAAGAATGTGAGGCAATTAGCAATATATGACCCAAGTTTGAGGTGAACAGCCACGAATTTAGCCACGGTTGGATTATCCGTGGCTGTATTCGACGCTAACATGGAGACACCCATTATCACTTTGGTGTATCAGAATTGAGGAAATTCACAAATTAAAGCAAATTAATTTGAAAGAAAATATCAATTTTTAAGCCCAAAATCTCACCAAAATAAAGGTAGGGTCTAAAGATGGTCAAACTCAATTTTAGAGAGTCAAAGCCCAAAAAAGGTCAAGCTCATTAGTATTAGTCAAAGCCCAATGAATATGTAAGCCCAATTAATAACTCTCGACGTATTAAGAAGCCCAATTAATAGCCACGGTCATACCCGTGACTAATGCCGTGACTATTTACTGTTAACCTCAAATGACACACTTTAATTTATAATGAGCTTTAATTTATTATGGGCCCAAATACGGTTATAATTTTTGCCAATAGGCCCATTAATGATATATGTATTTATATCTAAATAAATACTAGAATATAAACAAAACTAATAATTGTTAAATAAAATGTGTTTTGAGGGAAAAAATCATATAAGTAACTAATAATCGTTGAATAAAACCTTATATTAACTGATAAATTCATATGAGAATATTATGAGAGTTTATCTTGAGAAACAAATCATATAAGTAGCTAATAATTGTGGAATAGAACTTTATATTATGCAATAAATTCGTATTCGAATAATCTAAGTGAGTGTTTTGAGGGAAAATTGTATAATTAAGGAATAAATGTTTAATAAAACCTTATTTTAACTACTAAATTCTTATTATAATATTATAAGAGTATGTTTTGAGGAAAACTAATATAAGTAACGAATAAATGTTTAATAAAACCTTATTTTGACTAATAAATTCTTATTAGAATACTATAAGAGTATGTTTTGAGGAAATCTCATATAAGTAATGAACAAATGTTTAATAAAACCTTATGTTGACTAATAAATTCTTATTAGGATACTATATATAGTATGTGTTGAGGAGAACTCATATAAGTAACTAACAAATGTTCAATAAAACCTTATATTAACTATTATATTCTTATTAGAATACTATAAGAATATGCTTTGAGAAAAACTCGTATAAGTAATTAACAAATGTTTAATACAACCTTATTTCGACTACTAAATTCTTAATAGAATACTATAAGAGTAGTTTTTTTTAGGAAAACTCATATAACTAATGAACAAAAGTTTAATAAAACCTTATATTAACTACTAAATTCTTATTAGAATACTATAAGAGTATGTTTTGAGGAAAACTCATATAAGTAATGAACAAATGCTTAATAAAACCTTATATTGACTAATAAATTCTTATTAGAATACAATAAGAGTATGTTTTGAGGAAATCTCATATAAGTAATGAACAAATGTTTAATAAAACCTTATTTCGACTAATAAATTCTTAATAGAATACTATAAGAGTAGTTTTTTTAGGAAAACTCATATAACTAATGAACAAATGTTTAATAAAACCTTATATTAACTACTAAGTTCTTATTAGAATACTATAAGAATATGCTTTGAGAAAAACTCGTATAAGTAACTAACAAATGTTTAATAAAACCTTACTTCGACTACTAAATTCTTAATAGAATACTATAAGAGTAGTTTTTTTAGGAAAACTCATATAACTAATGAACAAATGTTTAATAAAACCTTATATTAACTACTAAATTCTTATTAGAATACTATATAAGAGTATGTTTTGAGGAAAACTCATATAAGTAACGAACAAATGTTTAATAAAACATTATATTGACTAATAAATTCTTATTAGAATACTATAAGAGTATGTTTTGAGGAAAACTCATATAAGTAATGAACAAATGCTTTATAAAACCTTATATTGACTAATAAATTCTTATTAGAATACAATAAGACTATGTTTTGAGGAAATCTCATATAAGTAATGAACAAATGTTTAATAAAACCTTATGTTGACTAATAAATTCTTAATATAATACTATATATAGTATGTGTTGAAGAGAACTCATATAAGTAATTAACAAATGTTCAATAAAACCTTATATTAACTATTATATTCTTATTAGAATACTATAAGAATATGCTTTGAGAAAAACTCGTGTAAGTAACTAACAAATGTTTAATAAAACCTTATTTCGACTAATAAATTCTTAATAGAATACTATAAGAGTAGTTTTTTTAGGAAAACTCATATAACTAATGAACAAATGTTTAATAAAACCTTATATTAACTACTAAATTCTTATTAGAATACTATAAGAATATGCTTTGAGACAAACTCGTATAAGTAACTAACAAATGTTTAATAAAACCTTATTTCGACTACTAAATTCTTAATAGAATACTATAAGAGTAGTTTTTTTAGGAAAACTCATATAACTAATGAACAAATGTTTAATAAAACCTTATATTAACTACTAAATTCTTATTAGAATACTATATAAGAGTATGTTTTGAGGAAAACTCATATAAGTAACGAACAAATGTTTAATAAAACATTATATTGACTAATAAATTCTTATTAGAATACTATAAGAGTATGTTTGAAGGAAAACTCGTATAAGTAATGAATAAATGTTTAATAAAATATTATTTTACTCTTATTAGAATATTATAAGAGTATATTAACCTTGTATAAAACCTTATATTAACCTTATTATTATTAATATTATTATTGTTGTTGTTGTTATTATTATTTTATTATTTAATATATACTACATATTTTTTAATTTTTGTTTTTAATGATAACAATAACTATTATATTATATTTTTATTACTATTATTATTTTTACCATTTATTTGTTATTTAAAAAAAATATTTTTATTTGTATTCATGGTTTTATTTGATGTAAATTTTGAATGCAAATAAAAAAGCAATTCATGCATCGATGTCCGAATTTTTTTGTTTACCGCCCAACAAAATTTTGAGCGGTAATTTTCCCGCACTCAAAAATTTGGGAGCAACCCTAATTTGGGAGCACCGCCTCATTCACAGTTTCACACAACCTCTTCCTCCTGTCTGGCCGCTCCATCCTCATTCCATATTTCTCTCTCCCAAAAATTTCAGATTTCTCTCATCCTCCCCATCTCACATCCACTCTTGTCCTCCGATCCTCCACCGGAGATCAACGCCGACAGGCACACAACACAGCGGCACAACACAACTCTAAGGGCTCGGACTCAGATCTCCGTTGACTCGCACAACCTCACTAGGGACTCAGGCGGGCAGGCGCAAGCGTCATCTTCTCCGTTGACTCGTACAGCCGCAGGCGGCATCTTCTCCGTCGACTCGCACAGCCGCAACAATATCTTCCTCCTCCTCGGAAATCGAGTAGCAAGTGGGCGCGGGCAGGTCTGCAGGCGTCATCTTCTCCGTCGACTTGCACAGCCGCAGTCGACATCTTCTCCATCGACTCGTACAGCCGCAGCGACATCTTCCTCCTCCGAAATCGAGCAGCACGCGGGCGCGGGCAGGTTTGCAGGTGACATCTTCTTCTTTGTTTTCCCGTTTCTCCTATTCCTTGAATGTTCCCCGACTTGCACAACGTCATTAGGGTTTGTGAATAGGTGGGTCTGAATAAGAAGGAATTAGTTGGCGCCGAGTTTTGATTATGGTCTTACTTTGTTAATGGAAGAAAATTTGGCTCCCCAATTTTGCTTATTCAGTGCTTATTTTGAATCCCTATGTGTTCTCTTTTGATGCAGTTTAGATTTGAGAACTCAAACTGTTTGTTGCCCTGTTATGTCGTGTCTTGTTTGAATAATTATTGATTAGCACATGAATTGTGTGATTTTTTATTTATTTTTTGGTATGTCATGAATTGTGTGATAGTATTGAAATATTGAAAGATGTTGAATTGGATAGATGTTTATGTTTGGAAATCAGTCCAGTAAGTTTGTTGTTTCAAATTCATCTCGTTTGTACATCCAGAATCAAGGCCAATTAAAAATGCTAGTTGAATGTTATGAATTAGCTAATATGTGTATCACAAACAAGTTCTTAGACAACAATTTACATAGCTCTATTGAATTCCAGCCTCATAAGCCACATTTAAATTCAAGGTGTAAAATTGAATATAAAATTTCATAGCATATGATTAACCACTGCATGAGCCAAGAAGTGAGGAAGGCCTTAATAAAATCTTATTTGTGCTAACAATTAAGATTTTTTTTCATACTTCATCTCATTCTCTTCCCAAACTGATCGTTATTTCAACATTTTTTTCACCCTTTCTGATTCATTAGATGAATTACACAAGATTGAATCCGGTATAAAGGGTTGCTATTGGGTACTCCAATTGTGTGTGCTGATTCTTGTTCATGAAATTTATGTGATTTTATTCTCAATATTAATCTATCATATTAACATATGAGCCTGCGCCTACGCCTAATCTGTTTGATGAAATGATGTAAAAGAAATTTACAACTTCCTTCATTTCTTTTTTCACCCTTTTTGATTCATGAAATGATGTATAAGAAATTTACAACTTCCCTTCCTTGCTTAATTTTTTCTGTTCTACAAGAAGGTGGATTTAGAGTTATGGCTATTGACTTCATTTTTCTGAAATTCACTCATTTGACACAAATGGAATAACAAGTCTTTCACAATATGTGAAGCCACTGACCGAGTTTCTCAACAAAGTCTCAAATGGGAAAAAGGTTGTTTTTACCATATTTATGTGTATTATTGTTGAATTAGTATTTCATATTCTCCTTTTTGCTTCAATACATTAGAAAAGCTCAACAAATAAACAAGTGATCAAATGAGAGATTCATTTTGGTCAATAGAGAATTCTTATAGAGTAGTTTAGTTAAGCTTTTGTTCTGTTGTTTTTTTTTTTTCCTTGTAACTTGCTTTTTCTTTGTTAAATGTACATCTTTGAATGATCCCAATTTTAAATGATTGCACCTCCTACTTTTTTTCCTTTGGGGTTTCTGTTGTCACAAGGTAATCAAATTGAGTTATCCTCTATAAAGTTCACGTTTTAATAGATCTAGCAAGCTGCATTATTGATGCTCTATTAAACTGAGGCTAGGATTCTTGTTTTAGTGTACAAGTTGTTTGCTGATTGAAGGTTGCATGTAAATGAACAAGTGCAGGAACAATTCAGCTCAAGTGTCCGATAAGACATGGTAGCTATTGGGGAGCAACTAATGGACGAGAGTAAGAAGGCCAATGAATCTTAGCAGGAGAAGCTCCTTAGCACCATGATGCAGTTCTGTCAGGGCAAAGGCAAATCAAAGTAAGCTGTGTTTCTGTTTTGGGTTCCCGCGTATTGTCTTCAGACTTTGTTGTATTTGCACATGTGTGCTGTTGAACTTGCAGGTTTGTTTTGATTGTGTTGTGTATGGTTGAACTTCTGGTTGTGTTTTGGATGGTTGTGGATGTGTTTTGTATGTGTTTTGGATGAACAAATGATGGCAGTGGTATGTGTTAATTTTGTATGTGTTTGTGCCCAGTTATAATAAATAATTAGATTATATTAATTACCGAGCTCACAATACAATTAATAATATATAGTCACGAATGTAGCCACGAATTAGCCACGAACATAGCCACGGTTATTATGCCACATGGCCACGTTCATAGCCACGGGCATAGCCGCGGGCATTATGGCCACGTCTGTAGCCACGGGCATTAGCCACGACACTAGCAACGACCTACCAAGAGATGTCCCCTGAGTGGCCACGACTTTAGCCACGATACTATTCGTTGCTGTATTCGTAGCTACAGCCACGGATGGCACCTTTCCAAACCGGCCACGGGCATAGCCACGGGATTGTCAGATCGTGGCTATTAGCCACAGATATTGTGTCGGTGGCTGTTAGCGTCGAGGCATATAGCCTCGAATGGCGACGAACGTCAAATTCATGGCTATGCCCGTGGCTAAACCGTTCAGCCACGGAAATTCGTGGCCAATTCGTGGCTATTTGACCGTGGCTATTTCCTGTGTTTTTGGTAGTGAGAAGGGCCAACTGTAGGCCAGAACTTTTGGTAGAAACCAGCTGGGAAGCCGTCAGGGCCCGGAGCCTTATCCGGGCTCATAGAAAATACAGCCGCTTTTATCTTATTGTTTGTAACAAGAGCAGAGAGCATGTCGTTATCTGCTTGTGAAACTAAGGATGGGATGACCGCTAGGTCTGGAAACAGATCCGAAAAAGGGGTCGAAGAGGCTCTGAAACGAGCTTTGAAGTCACGGACAAATTCTTGTTGGATTGTGTGGAAATCAGTTGTGGACTCCCCACCAGGAAGTAGGATAGACTTGATCATTTTCCTGCCTCTTTT
This sequence comes from Persicaria tinctoria, assembly GCA_037127255.1. Classification (NCBI taxonomy): domain Eukaryota; kingdom Viridiplantae; phylum Streptophyta; class Magnoliopsida; order Caryophyllales; family Polygonaceae; genus Persicaria; species Persicaria tinctoria. The sequence goes on from JBANSL010000008.1 coordinate 51,576,093, forward strand.
TGCAGTAGCGATCTTATGGAAATAGCCTGAATTGGAGTCATTAAGTTTGGTATGTTTAACTTTAGCCCGCTGGCTCCAATAGCGACGATGAAAGTCGAGCATTCGTTCTCTCTTGTTGAGTAACTGTTTTAGTACGTATTTGAACATCCTGATTGTTGTAACTTGAGATAAGAGATGTCTGTAAACTAAGGAGCTTTTGATCTGTTACTAGAATCTAATTATGAATATTGCGTACTGTATTCTTATGCTAGGTTTTAGAAAGTTTTTTTAAGAACTTTTGCCTTCTGAAGCAATTTGAACATCAAAGAACCTTGTGGGTTCGCTCTCCAAGCTTGCGAGACTAAGTTTCTGTAATCAGCCCTTGAGGCCCAAGCCAATTCGAACTTAAATGGTCTATTCTTAGGCTGAATGTTGTGACGAAAATCTGTGAAGATCGGAGCATGATCAGATCTAGTAAAGGGATGGATCTGTGTACGCAGTGAGTAAAAAATGGCAAGCATGTCCGTGTGGATTAGTAGGCGATTAAGTTTTTCTAGAAAAATGACCACATCTTTCGATTTCCGTTGCCAAGTAAACCGACCCCGCTAGATGGTACTTCTAGTAGTGATAGTATGTTCTTTAAATCTAGTAAATGCGTCAAACGCGGCGTCGAAGGATAGAATCCTCCAAGTTTATCAGCTGGGGTATCTATTTCGTTAAGGTCTCCCATAATGCAGAAGGGAATAACAAGTGACTGTATATAAAGGGAGATCGTATCCCAAAAGGCTGATTTGCGCCGCTCATCTGGTGGGGCATAGACCACAAGAACAGCAAAACATCGCATAGTAGCGTAGTCCGAGTAGTTAAAGTGAATAAATCGGTGGTGAACCGAAATAAGTTCAATGGATCCTTGTGAGGCAGGGATATCTTTCCACAGAAGACAGATTCCCCCCGAAAAACCAATCGCCGGATCAAAAGCAACATTCGAGAAACCACACTTACGCAGTGTACTTTCGGAAGGGACCTTATCAGTCTTAGTTTCTCAAAGAGCTAAAACGTTAATGTTATTATTTTGGCAGAAAATATCTACGTTTGTCCATAAATTACGGCTCCGGATGCCGAGGGAGTTCCAAGTACAGATATTCATAAAAACCTTTTAAGGCGATCAGTTTGTACTAATCTAGGGCCGACATGCTCTGTCTTAAAGAAAGGAACTATAAGGGAGATGGTTTGATTGAAGTAAATGATTCGTACAAGTTCAGTTGTGATACGAAAAGATGTGTGTGAGGAAGCTTTGGAAGGGATATTTCGAATAGAATATATGTTCATAACAATATCAATTGTTACTTTAGACATTAAATAGGGTATTGGTTTGCCGATCTAGCTTTGTACGCAGCTCATACAAAAAACAAGGGAGTGACCAACTAAGTACATGTACATCAGCTTATAGACCAAGTAAAGGCAATAACCATAAGAAACACAAATAGTAAGCTTAGTTAGCCCAATGCAATGTATAAATTGTTGTAAACGTCCATGTAAATCATACGGGTAGCAGATGTCAATGTATTGGGTCGCACTTGGTATGAGGGATTATAGTTAAATACTCAGTAGTCCAAATGGCCTTGTAGGGGCAGATCGATGAAGCCTGGAAGGCAAAGGAAAATCGGGAGTCTTGGACATATTTGTGAAAGATAAATACAAGAAGCAGGGAGACGATGACTCTAACCGAGCCCAACACAAGAGGACGCACCACCATCTGCACGCAACAAAACAAACCACAACAGCCAACAGAAGGCAACAAACCAAGAGAAGAGTGCAAACAACTGCAGAACGAGGTAATAAACAAACCATCCATAGCCAAAGAAGGGTTTATGTTTCGAGCATACTCAAGCCGGTAAGGCAGATGAGAAGCATCAGTAGCCGAAGTAAAAACGAGATTCAATAAAGTAGTGAGTGAACCGAAATTGGGCGATTTGCCCAGTTGCACACGGTGTGTGTGCTTAAATTGAGTGTATGCTGGTGAGCAAAGAGATTGTTGGTTTGTGCTAAGTTGAAGAGAGAGGAACTTACAGAGGAGAGAGGCATAGTAGAAGACGGAAAGCATGACGGTGGGCAAGACCCCGACGAGAAAATCCAGGCACGTTAAAGCAAGAAGTGACCCGCGACGTCCGACTAGCACGAAAATCCCTCCCATCGCAATAAGGCCAGGTAAGAGGTCATGAGAGCACTGCAAGGAGCCACAACAGAGACAGGCAAGGTCCAATCGAAGGGATAACCCTTCCAATTGAGATCCGGTTTGGGGAGAACTCCAAGAGGAGGAAGCCGGTGCAGGTGTGCACCACTACTAAGGGAACTCCTATGCATACCGTCGGGGAGACCTGAGACGATTGGGTCCGGTGGGGGGGGGGGGGGATTCGGGCACTGGTGCTGCTTAGCGAGGGTGGAGGCAGGGTAGAGCCATGGAGGCTGAAGGATTCCTCTGGGAAGAGAAAGGGGCGCGTGTTAGCGTGTAGTATTAGGTTTTTCATCCGTGATTTCGAAGGTGGATATTGCCAAAAGGTATTGTATAGATGCTCGCATAGTATGTCAAACATATATACTTACTGATGAATTATCTTAAAATTAATAAAAAATACTCCATCCGTCCTAAAATACATGGTCTTTTAGACCTTCGCACGTTAATTAAGGAAACCTATTTATATTTAAATCTCATTATTTTTATAGAGATGATAACTCTTTAATGTTAATTACTATTGTACCTGTTTAGAGGTAATAATTACCCTATAACCCTAAAAACCCATGTATTTTTGACAAAATTTCAAGGCCTAAAAGACCATGTATTTTAGGACGGAGGGAGTAGTCTATTACTCGTAATTATATTCGTTAGTTTGACATAAATGAGAGCCTCGACGAGGTACGAGGAGGAGGTGCTGCCTTGATTCCCATATAATACGCATGTTAGATTGGTCAACATATAATTGCATGTTAAGAGGTCTATATGTACTTTTAATTACATCGGAAATAAATTAATTAATATTATTTTTATAGTGGTGCTGACTCTCATCGTCTGCCGACTTTGTCGGCCTCTTGATGAGTCAGGCCTGTTTGATCTTCGAATTATTACCTTATAAAAAAAAGATCAAAAGATGTAAGACAAGGCATATGCACAACGATTTATCCACCCAATATCGATATATAGGGTAGGGGATATATAAGACAATTGTATCATCAATCAATTTTCAACTGTCATTCTATGAGTCTCTTCCTTTTTGCGTATGACACTGCCACTCCCTTTGACATCATCCACTAATTCGGAACTTAATTTGAAAGCCATATTTCGACCCGACGTTTTTGGGATTCCCCTAATAACCAACGAATGGCAAGTGCTTTTCCTTGACGAACTTCGGGATTGGGCACAGTATAAAAGATCTTTTAGAAGCACATATCCCTCCGAGAGGTCGATTGGGATGTGGACATAAGGGTCTTTATGACACAAATCAATAATTTTTTATTTCTCAGAAATTTCTTAAAACGGACTTTCTAGAGACCCCAAAGAACCAATCCTAGCATGAATTGCTAAGGATCCAATAAGTCCAACATTTATTCCTTCAGACGTGTCAACGAGAATAGAATCCGGTGTGGATCAACCAGAAGAGGTATGCATAAAAGTATTTGCCCCAACGAGGAACCCTCGAATTCTGTCTGTTTTCTGGGTTTGGAAAAGTGTGGATTAGGCAAACCCATGGAAATACCGCTTTATCAAATAAAAATAGGCAAACCCATGGAAATACCCCTTTATCAAATAAAAATAGATATATTATTAATTTAATATAATGGTGTTGATTCTCAACAACGTTATAAATTATAATGTAACAACATGATTAAAATGATGTTAACCTTCAATACTGTTATAATATTATAAATATGTTATCCTTAAACATAATAGTAGGGTATCACCTTGCTTTTTTTTTTGGTGGGAAAACGAGAGCAAGCTCCCGGAATGGATTAAAAGACAACCAACAACAAGGACATACAACAAACCAAAGAACAAAGAAAAAGAAAAGTAAAGAAAAGGGCTACAAACTGGAGAGGCGGGGAGTAGCCCTTCCCCTAACGTCTTCCTCAACAAGAACCGAAATGCCCAAACATGGGCTATTAAAAAAGTGAACACCAATAGGCATAGCAGCAGCATATGCGGCAAGGGAGTCGGCGACCATGTTCGCTTCCCTAAAGACGTGACAGAGATGGGCATCCCAGACTCTATTGAAGAAGCCTTGGCATTGGCTAACCAGGCTAAAAAGGGGGTGACCTGGGGCAATGGATCCTCTAATCAATGTGACCGTCAGCATCGAATAAGTCTCCATGGTCACCTTCCTAAAACCCTTACTCCAAGCGAGTCTTAGGCCTCCAAGAATGCCCCAAAGATCGGCCATGGGCACAGTGCACATCCCGATGTTGTGACAGAACCCCACAACCCAAGCGCCAGCCCCATCACGGATCACCCCACCAGCAGACGCGAGGCCCTCATTGTTGACCGCACCATCAGTGTTGACTTTGACGCGCCCGTCCTTTGGCCTCTCCCACTTCACCATCACCGTGGCCTGTCTTGAGGAGGTGGCCCTCCTCTCAGCCGCGCCCCAAGCATTGCAGTATTCCCTCGCATTCCTCTCGATGAACCCTCTCTTGTCCAGCTGCACATCCTTGTTGTTAAACACACGATCGTTCCTCCATCGCCATATCCACCAAAGCGCCATAGCGAACCAGCTTGCCCAGTCCAGGTCTCCCGCCCTTCGGTCATGCCTGGTGAGATTGCTCCTTATCCATTCTGCAAAGGAAACATCAAAGAAGTTAGTCGATCCCCCAATAGTCGCCCTCCACATACCTGTAATGCATCGGCAGTCCCTGAACAAGTGGAGGAGCGTCTCCGGCTGATTGGCGCATACTCCACAATCATCGCCCACAGCCATGTGTCTTCGCTTTCGCTCAACGTTCGTAAGTATCAATCCCCTGATGATCAACCAAAGGAAGCAACGAACTTTTTCTGGAACACAAAGTTTCCAAATTTTCTGAAAAATCTGGGCATTAATCTCACAAAAATCATTAGATTTAATAATATGATTATAAGCACTACTAATAGTATACCGCCCATCGATCGATCCTTTCCAACAGAGAGTGTCTTGGACAGACCCATCTTCCACAACGGCCACCGACGCAAGTCTCAACAGCGTCCTAGCGGGTAGCCGCGATGAGAGAACATCCCAGTTCCATCCTTGGCCATCAATCCAGAGGTTTCGGACGCTGCTGTCGGCCGACATCATGTTCGCAGCCCCTAAGAGATCCTCCGAAAGCTTAGCATTCCCAATCCACTCGTCCGACCAGAACCGAATGTTCTTACCATCCCCCAACAGCCATTTACATCCATCCAACACCACCCCGTTGAGGCCCTTGACAAGGCTGTTCCAGACTGCCGAAGGGTTGTTAGGCAAAGTGTTGTTGTTGCGAGTATATTTGGCCTGCAGGATAGTACTCCAAACATCATTTTCTTTGCTATTTAAAAATCTCCAAACCAACTTACCTGACAAAGCTAGGTTGAGGTCCGTCATCGATCGCAAGCCAAGCCCGCCGATATGTTTGGGTTTGCAGAGGTCCCCCCAAGCCACTAGGTGGATCCTCTTCCGGTCGGCACTGTCTCCCCAAACGAAGCTCCTACAGAGCCCATCAATTTGGTCGCAAGTAGCCCTGGGGAGAGAAACCGTTGCCATGGAATAGATCGGGATAGTGCTCAAGACAGACTTGGTGAGCGTCACTCTCCCTGCGAAACTCAATCTCTTGCATTTCCAGCCCGCAAGTTTGTTTTTCACTTTATCGATCACATAAGAGAAAGTATCCTTTTTTATTCTAGAATGTAAAACAGGCATACCTAGATAGCTCCCAAGGTTAGAGGTTACCTCAAATCCGCACTCCCTTTGAATATCATCGACAGTTTGTCTGCCAACATTGGGCGAGAATTGGCAGACAAACACCTTCGTTTTGCTCATGCCAACTCTTTGGCCCGAAGCATGACAAAAACGGTAAAGAATCCCTTTTATAATCTTCATTTGATTGACTGAAGCTTCCGAAATTAGGACAAGATCGTCGGCAAACATAACATGGGAGATCACCGGCCCACCGCGAGCTAGCTTCACTCCTTTCCAGTCCCCGTTCTCCATCGAATTCTGCACTAAATGGCAGAGCCTTTCAATTCATAAAATGAATAAATAAGGAGATATGGGATCACCTTGGCGGATGCCTCTACTCGGAGCAAAGGCATCCGTGATTTCGCCATTAACAAGCACCCGATTTTTCACCGTACAGACACACTCTTCGATCAACCTAATCCAACAGTCCGGGAATCCAGCATCCGACATCGTATCTTTGATGAAGTCCCATTTAAGACGGTCGTAGGCTTTCTCCAGGTCGACTTTAAGGACCATCCAACCTTTCCTCCCCTTCTTCTTTCTCATGGAATGGACAAGTTCCTGCATAATGACAATGTTATCCGTAATGACTCTCCCGGGTAAGAAACTACCTTGCATCGGCCCAATGAGCGTCGAAAGGATAGGTCTAACCCGGTTGACCAGTACTTTAGTAATAACTTTATACAGAACATTACATAAGCTAATAGGGCGATATTGAGAGATAGAATCTGGTTTAGCAACTTTAGCGAGAAGCACAATTAGAGTGTCATTAATGCCCATCTCGAGGGAAGCCGTCGAGAAGAACCTCCTAATAAACTCCTTGACAGAACTGCCGACCGTGCTCCAGCATTTTTGAAAGAACACAGGTTGGTAGCCATCGATCCCAGGAGCTTTGAACGCTCCCATCTCCTTGATTGCCGCTAGAATTTCAGCGTCCGTCACCGGCCCAGAAATCGCCTCCCAATCAGCCAAGGGCACAGGGGGAAAGGCACCTCTCTCCAGCTGAGTATGCGTGATCTCCTCAGTGGGAAGGGTATAGAGATTTCGGAAGAAATCTGTGACCATTCCCTCGATCGCTTTACTATCGACCACCTCCACATCATCCTCACCAAGCAAGCATTCGATTCTATTCCTCTTCCTGCGAATCACATTAGAGAGGTGAAAGAACGAGGTGTTACGGTCTCCCGCTTTCAACCAAAGCTCCCGAGATTTCTGGAACCAAATCAGCTCCAATTGCTCAAGCGTATCATTCAACTGATTCTGGATAGTCTCCTCTTGCCTTAACAACTCGTCGTTCACACTAGTCTCAAGAGCGCGTTGCACCGCAAGCAACTCTTTGGCTAGCCTATCTTTCCGCTCAAAAATGTTACCAAACTCTTGCTTGTTCCACTTGAGCAGACAACTGCGGAGATGACTAAGGGCAACAGGAGTGGCGCAGTTACCGTCCCAGGACTCCCTGATCAGTCCGTCAAAGCTCGGGTGAGTCATCCAAGCCGCTTGGAATCTAAACGGCCTTCTTTTATTATTCAGGTGCATCTTCGACGCGAGACAGAGGAGAAGAGGAGCATGGTCAGAGCCATACTTTTGGAGATGTCGAACAGAGGCCTCCGGCCAATCCAATCTCGCCCCTGCCGTCACAAGAACCATATCCAATCTTTTAGCAATGTAAGTTTGGGGCGTCTTCCCTCTAGACCAGGTAAAGGTGGATCCCAGAAACCCCAAGTCAATCAGATCAGCCCCATTAATCCAGTCATTGAAGATGTGAGAGTCCGAGGATAAAAGCCCATCATCCCCATTTCTCTCCCAATTGTGAAGAGTACTGTTGAAGTCTCCTCCAATGACCATAGGACCACTCACCTGATCAGTAATTCTCCTCATATTATCCCAAAAACCTCTTCTATCGATGTCATAGGGCGGAGCATAGACCACAAGCAAATGGAACGACTTTGGGCCAGCGTCACACTTGGCTAAAATAAACCGCTCCTGCGTCTCAACCATAGAAATCGCAATGTTATCCCCATTCCAAAACAACCAGACACCGCCACGAAAACCATTGGCTTCAACAATGACCCTATCAGGATAATCAAAACGATCATACACCTCTTTAGCATTAATGCCAGAAATTTTCGGTTCGAAAATCGCTAGAACATCCACCTTCTGGTGCTTGATCATGTAGCGAATAGACCTGCGGAAGCCAGCCCTGCTAGCCCCACAACAATTCCAAAGTAAGCAATTCATAGGAAACCGAGGGAGGGAACCAAAACCGAGTCACATACTCATCGGCTCCACCGGATCAACGCGCCTCAACTGGGCATCCATACCATCACCGCGACCAGCCTCCTGGTCTCTAACAATAATAGCAGCACCGTTGTCCATTCCGCTAGCATTGCCGCCAGTGGGAGGGTCGGAACCCTGAGAGAGATTGCACGCGGCGGAGTCCGGCTCTCCGGTGTTCTGGGCGGTATTCATAGCATCAACCTCCAAAGGATGCGAGATGGGGTTACCACTCATATCCTCGACTGGGCTTCCGGACTCACTTAGAAGATTAAATGAGTTGTGCAAGATGGGCTTGAAAGTGAGAGGAGCTACCTCCTTCCTGGCCCTTTTCTTCAGCCCACCTTGAGCAGCTTGTTGAGGCCCATTCCCTTTCTTCTCAGCCTTCTTTTTAACCACATATTTTCCTTTTTCCACATATTTGCCATTTATATTATCTCCGATCTTAAATTCCAATCCCTTAAGGATCTGATCCTGATTAATTCTCTTGGTCTCTTCCCCAGATCTCTTTCCAATATCATAACCGTTGTTCCTCGCATTAACTCCTTTTCCTATTGCTGAAGCGTCCGCCGTCACAACAGTCTCGAAATTGTTTCCTTTACCGTTGTTCTCGTCGTTCCTAGTGCCACCCCTGGTTGGAGCACCCATGAGTCCAGCGTCGGCGGAGCCTCCGGTACCCACCTCCCCTCCGTTTCTTTTGTCGTTAGGAGGGGTGTTACTCAAAGTAGATCTTTGCTTACTCCCTCCCCCAGAACCTTCCTCGCCAATCTTTTTAGATTTCTGGGATTTTTGATTGCTCCTCCGCCGGGGAACTTCCATCCACGGGCCGTACATACCCCCTGACGAGCCATCCCCATCTTCAATGGAAGCATCCTTGTCCTTCTTTTCTTCCTGTTCCTTGGCAATGGAACCGGACTCACCTTCGCGCACACCCGCCTTCTCCTAAACAGGCGCTAACGGACATTTAGAGGCAATATGGCCATAGCGGCCACATTTGAAGCAAATAAGGTGAAGCCCTTCATATTCCAGGTAATATCTCTGTCCGTTGATCGTGACCGTGCCCTTCAGCGCCTTCGTTAAGTCCAACTCCACGCAGACTCTCGCAAACCTGCAACGATTCGAAAACAAAGTTTTAGTATCAACTTTAATTGGCATACCAATACCCTCTGCTATCTTCATCAAAACATTCTCCTCATAGAACACGATCGGTAACCCGGTGATCCGGACCCACGCCGGAGACGTTGTGATCACATCAGTGTCCGGATTGAAGTTAGGGGTCCAGGCCTTGATAATAAGATAATGGCCGAAAATCGTCCAAGGCCCTCCTGTGAGAGCGCACATATAGTCGTGCTCCGTTTCAAAACGGATGATATAATAGCCATTGGGAAGGTCGGCAAGTAGAATTTTTCCGGTCGGCTTCCAGAGTTCCCGAATCTTCTTCTCCATAGCGTGGAACGGCACAAAACCTCCCAACGTCTTCACTATCAGAGAGGAGTTCCAGACGGTGGAGAGTGCGTGAATCACCTCCTCATTGATAGCAATCACGGGGTCACCGGTCCCTCCATTAGCGAAAGAAATCGCGACTTTTCCGTCTAGAAAACCAGGTTCCAGAACCGGCCTTGCAACCCCTGAATCCCCCACCACCATTTCTTTCCACGTCTTCTTCCCATCCGGAGGATCACCGGTTGCCGGCGAGTGCATCATCAAGGAACAGCATAGAGATGACGGAAAGTGCACCAGGAAAACCCTTAGAAAAAAGGATTCTCACGCGCCGCGCGTTCTTCTTATCGATGGGAGACTTTTTGAATCCTCTGCCTCACTCTATTTGAATTATTTCATTTCTATCACATCGGCCCCCTTTTTTTTTTAGCATATTGATTGACGTCTAGCCTATTCTTTTTTTTTTTTTTCGTATTTATACCCTTTCGTGTACGAATTCCGCGTATTTTCACATCTAGGATTTACATATACAGCATATATTACTGTCAATAGTGCATTTTTTTTTATTAATTCTTTAGTCAATTCAAAAAAGTTAAGGCATTCGAAACTTGAAAAGGAGGGGTTGCGCCACATATAGGAAAGAGTATACAATAATAATGTATTTGGCGAATCAAATACTATGGTCTAATAACGAACCCTTTTAATTAGTTGATAATTTTATGAAAGATTCCTGTAAAAGGTTTAATTAACGCCTAATTCATGTCGAGTAGACCTTGTTGTTGTGAGAATTAGTAATTGATGAGTTGTAGGGAGGGACTTATGTCACCACAAACAGAGACTATTAGTAAGTTTGTTGGTGGGAGACTATTTGAATCCTCTGCCTCACTCTATCGATGGGAGACTTTTCAGGGTATCACCTTGCTCGTAATAAATATTAGTAAGTTTGTTGGTGGAAAATAGTGATTCGATTTATAGTTAGTGGTGAAACCCCTTCAAATCATGTGTTTGGATTCCATAGTATATTTACAATGCAGTTATTTTATCTCAGTTATGTAAGCGTTTTGTTGCACAATTAATAATATAAAACAAATTAAATCGTAATTTAATTAAATAATCATATAAATTGAGGTAAACTGATTGCGTTTCAACTTGTAGGAGAATGTATTCCCTTTCTATTTCTATGTTTCCTTTTGGATTGTATGTCTGATGTGCATTGGGTAATCGGTGTTGTTCTTCGTAAATGTAACAAGATGGTCTGGGAGGGAACCTTCTCGTGTATTATTTTGGTTATTCACCTTATGAATACGGTCTTTATCTACTGTTTTGACCCAAACATGTTAGCTTATTGTGTTTTCTGGTCGAATGAATGGTTTAAGAAAATCATGGTACATGGTGTGATTGCTTCTCACACCCCTTGGTTACAGGTTTACTGTGATGAAACATGGATGTTAACACGTGGGTCTTCCACTGTCAATTTGATATATTTTCTTGTCAACATCCCCTCCAAGTTTTTAGATATACATGTTAATGGAGGTCAATACCCTCTGCTGAAATATAAGGTCAATGTAGCAATGAGGGGAAGAATGTGTAATGCAATTCTAGGGCCTTGGAGGATTGGTGTTGTTAGTGGTTACTGCATCATTACAGTCTGAAAATGGTTTCAACCACCCCTATCCTTTATCATAGTTTACATGTGTGCCTGCAATCTTATGGTCTGTAATAACTCTAGTGAAACGTATTCGCTAGCAGTTATTTGTAACCTTGCAAGTTCATCAGTTGTAATGTGTTGGAAGTTTGATTGTGAACTAGCTTATTGTAGTTTCAAGGTCTACGTGTTTCGGTCATGTGTAGCCTGTAAGGATTGTACTCATAAACATTGGACTAATTCCTTTTTCTCTAGTAGGTTGATCAGAAATGTATGTGTCTTTATTGATCATATGTCTTGCGAAGTCTTGCTTTTGATCTATAAAAATGAACCAATTGCCCACTTTTTGCCGATTAAGATGGGGAAAGATTTCATAGTCTTGAGACATAATCTTAAGGTGATAGTATGTGAAAAACAAAATCTATTGGGGAAAATTTTGAATGCCAATTGGCGGCCTCTGTTCGGAGCAATGCACTCGTGGCTTCTGACATATCTAGTTAACAAAAAATGAAAATCTGTTTCTGGAACGTTCGAGGGCTTGGAAAGACTAACTTATGGACGGATCTCAAGTGGATGCGTATGAATGAACACATATCTCTCATGGCAGTTGCGGAAATCAGAACAGACAAAGTCCAACAGGAGAAAACATGGCAGTCTAGTGGCTTTAACAAAGTTGTTTGGTCGGTAGGGAATGGTAGAGCGGGAGGTATTAACCTACTCTAGAATGAGAACTCTCTTCTAAATGAATCAATTGAGGTTGAGATAATATCACCAAGAGTAACTCGAGCTAAGTATTCGTGTCCTTATAGAAATTTCACATGAATGATATTCTTTATTTATGCCCCTCCTCATGCGTCAGATAAAGACTCGTTCTAGCAAGAACTAACGAACATAATTTTAAACGAGGAATTACCATGTCTAGTAATGGCCGATATGAATGAAATTGGTCATAGAAGTGAAAAACTTGGAGGGATGTCTTGTAGTCAATCAAGATATAATAGACTAAACCAATTTAAAAATCAGTGTTCCTTGCTAGAAATCCCGTCTTCGGGAAATCAATTTACCTGAAGGAAAAAAAAAAAGGAGGGTAAGGATAATATTTTGGAGAAATTAGATCGGGTTTTGGTCAAACACGAGTTCCTTGATACTTTCCCTGATCTAGCAACATGTAATGGAGCCTTTACTATCTCGGATCATTGTCCAATATCTTTAAATATAAGTACAGGAAGCGAATTCACGCCACCAACATTTAAATTCGAAAATATGTGGAAACAAAGGAGGGATTTCAGGAAAATTGTCAAACAAGTGTGGAGAATAAGGTGCAATGGATCGGCAATGTATAGATTAATGTATAAAACCAAGATTCTTAAAGGAAGGGAAAACGAGTGGAATAAGAAATCCTTTGGGAATATTTTCCGTCAAATACTGCTAGTTAAAATCCAATCTGATAGCATATCTGGGCCTGATACTAGTAATGTCAGGGAAAAACAACTGATCACTAAAAAGGGGAAGCTTCTGCAATTCCAGAAAGAGTACTGGGGTCAGGGGAGCGAAATCGAAGCACATCAGGCTTGCCGACTTGAATACGACTTATTTTCATAGAGTAGCTTTTGGGAGACGAAATAGGAAGATAATAAGAAGTATTACCACGACTGCCTGAACACATATTATTGGCAAACAAAATATTCGGAATGAAATTAGAAATGATTTTGAGCGAAGGTTCTCGAGAGAGCAGATAAACATGACACTTCTTGATGAGTATCTTGTTCTAATTCCGCACTCTATCACAGAAGAGGAAAATAGGAGTCTTATTCAGCAACCATCTAACGGAGAAATAAAAAATGATGTCTAGTCTTTAGGGCTAAATAAATCCCCTGGACCCGACGGAATGACAGCTTAGTTTTATAAATCATACTGGGACATCGTCGGAGGTGATGTCATTAAAGGTGTTAAGGTTTTTTTTCTATTCGGGACGTCTACTCCGATAGATTAATCATACTTTCATCACTCTTTTGCCAAAATGTGACAATCTCGCCAAAACATCGGATTATAGACCCATCAGTTTGTGTTCTACAATCTACAAGCTGATATTATCGAAAATTTTAACAAAAAGACTTAAGAAAGTGATTGGGAAGCTAATCCATCCATTTCAAATAGCATTTGTCTCAGATAAAGCTATTCAAAACAATATTCTGATCGCACATGAGATTTTCCATTCATTTAAATCTAGAAAAGGGGCGGAAGGCTAGCTAGCTATCAAATTAGACATGGAGAAAGCTTATGATCGGGTCGACTGGACCTTCACCGAGGCAATTATGAGGAAATTCGGTTTCAACCCCCAATTTATCGAGTTGATTATGGAATGTGTATCAACTGTCTCGTTTTCTGTATTAGTCAATAATGGCCCAACTGAGGTATTTAAGTCTTCTAGAGGGCTAAGACAAGGTGACCCCCTATCCTCGTTTCTTTTTATCTTCGGTGCAGAAGTGCTTGCCAGAAAACTAACTATGGAATATCTCAACCAATCAGGTATTGGTTTCCGATTTGGCCACTCCGGTCCAAGAATCCCGTTCTTGGCCTTTGCGGATGATTTAATAATTTCCGCGAAAGGAAATATGTCAGCATGTGATAAGGTAAGAACTATCATTGATAAATGTTGTCTAATTTCAGAACAAAAAGTCAATTATGATAAATCTGCATTTCAAGGATCTCTTGGGATTCAGGCATCGCGAATACCAATTATAGAAGGATGTCTAAACATTTCAAAACATACGAAACTTGATAAGTACTTGGGATGTCCAATAGTCAATGGAAGAGTAAACAAACAAACTTTTGAAGAAATCATTAGTAAAACAACAAGTCAACGTACTAGCTAAGTGGAAAGTTGTCTCTCTATCCCAGCATGGTAGGTCTGTATTAATCAATTCAAATTTTGCATCAAAACCTCTCTTTTCTATGCAAAGTTTTATGCTCTCGGTATCAATACACTCAAACCTAGATAAAATCAACAGGACATTCTTCTGGAATAAGGACCTCCAATACAAGTCGTTAATTGGATGGGACAAAGTATGCAGATCAAAAGCAAATGGGGGAATGGGATTGCGGAAAACAAAGGAAATTAATGAGGCACTACAAATGAAATTAATATGGAAAATCAGCACAGAACCAAACAATAGTTAGGTCAAAATTATTAATTACAAATATCTGAAATCGACACCAGTTTTAAATTTTGACAAAAAAAAAAAGAAATGCATCATGGCGGTGGAAACAACTTCGAAAATTAATTCAGCCATTTAAGGAAGGCATTGCTTGGTCAGTAGGGGATGGTAAATCAATTAAGTTTTGGAAAGACAGTTGGGTTCCTGGTCAGGATATTCAAAATATCTGCCTAGAGCGAAGTAAGATTAACTGGGAAGAAACAGTCGATTAGTATATCCAAAATGGGGCGTACGTGGAAAAACTGAGGACAGTAATACCAAGTGGAATTACACAACAAATAAAAGATATTCCCCTCCCAAAGAATCACATATAGGACATAATGTAGTGTGTAACGGCCCAGAATTATGATTTCCGGGTTACGTTTCAAGGGATGAAAATCCTTGTTCGGATCTTGCAATCCAGGTACGGGTCGAGGTTTCAACTCATTTCAAAGGTCAGTAATAAAGAGGGATTTCAAACCCTAAAGTATCGTAGGGCCGTTGGGTACCCTTAACCTGTCCTAAGACTATGTCGCGGAAACCATTTCAAACGGAAATAAAGCGGAAGTAAATTACAGATACAAGTGCCACGACGGAGCCGGGTCAAAACGGAGTCAAAAGTATAAATCCAAAACAATATAATCAGAGTCTGGTGAAGTCTATAACTCCAGCGCTCACTCTCCGCCGACAAAATGACCCGCGCAATAAGCAAACAGCACCGATAGGATGAACATAAATAATTCCTAAAAAATTGATTTGGGGCGGGATCAGATCGATGCCCACTTAACTCTGCATCCCAACTATAAGCACACATATACGCTATACCTAATAAAGATGCTCTAATGCAGTACGAAATTCAAACACACTAGCATGCTCCTAGTTCATAATATTGTGCAGAAATACTGTAAAGGGCCCAAGACAATGCCAAGTGGCATATCCCTCTCCTACCTCCACCCCTTCCGACAAGCGGAGACTGGCCAGCTCGTGAATGCATTCATTCATAATAGGGCGGCACGCATGCCTAACCCGCTCCACAATAAAGCCCGCAGGCATATCATAATATAAGGAAGTACTCGATTGACTCAGGGTACCCGATGAGGCTGGGCTACCCTATGACCCTAGCAAAGACTTCTAGGACTACCACAGATAACGGCCGTTCTGTTTACATACGCACAAAGAAATAGAATGCTCAACGATCGATGCAACCTAGCATGGTACTACATGGCATGCTGATCATGAATGCAAGCACCTATTATATCATGCACCTAAAGCAGGGAATAGCTCTATTCAATCTGAGTAAGCTCCGAAGAGACTTACCTGGAGATGCAGAACAGCAAGATAACACAAGCAAGGCCCAAATGCAAGTCCAAAGCAATCCAAAAGCAATATACACCTATCATCAAGCCATTTCTATAAGCTACCGGTAAATCATTCATACACATGAACCCAAGTTCTCAACATACTCAAAACCAACCGATAGTGAAACCGTTTTCCAAAAACTTTTCGATATGATCGACATCAACCAAAATCGTTCTTCCCAAAACTCCCGAATGCTTAATCTCAAATTAATGCAACTCAGAAAATCAGCAATTCTTTTAAAATCGTATTTAGTCAAATCCCGCCATTAAACATTCGAACCTTGAAGCCAATCTCTCAAAACCATATTATAGAAATAATTCCGGCATTTAGTCACAAAATAATTCTATTTTCACAACCATATTTATAAATCACAACTCATAATTCATTTCAATTTCCTAAAATCACAATTTAAACCAACACTAAATATATATCACAAGTAATGCCTCCTTTAAACCATTTTAAAATATATAATAGTAATAACTCACAAAAGCCTAATTCTTAAATTCTGAAAAGGAGACAATGGGTCTCAGGCTCTCAGCCCAACAGATTGTTTTAAAAAAAAAAAAAAAAAAAAAAAAACCCAAGCCCACAATCCTCACAAGATGACATGCTTCTTCCATTCGAAAGGCAGCACATAAAAAAAAGGAGAGGGGGGCCCACCGACGTGGAAGGTGACATGGCGGCAGGGCCCACTAGGCCTTCTTCTTCCAGTTCTGGTTGAAAGAAAGAAGGGGAGGCCGGGAGGGAGTACTGGAGCAGGGAGCTCCGTCCGCCAGCGGAAAAAGGAGGAGGGGGAGGGAGGAGCTCGCCGGCGGCCTGGCCACCGCCCCGACCTTGACAACGACACGCAACACAACAGACAAGGAAAAGGCGGAGGAAAGAATAGCTCACCGAGGGCATCGACTCGCCGGAGAATCTTCGTCGGAACTCGATTCGGCTTCACCGGCGCCGGAATTAACGATCTCGCCACCAGTTTTGGGTGAAACAGGGGAGAGGAGATGACGGTGGCGTCGGCGGCAGGCTCCTACTGGCGGCTCGTGCTCGGCGTCGCCCAGGGACACTAGGTGGCTGCTGGTGTCGCCTGCTGATGCTACTTGCTCGGACGCGAAGGGGAGTAGAGGAGCTGCTCGGTTGTGGCTCCGAAAGAACGGGGCTGCTGTATGAAGCTCGGCTTCAATGGCGGAGGGGAGGAAGCGGGTGGTGCTCGAGAAGAGCTGGGGAGCGGGAGGTGAGGTAGCGGTGGCGTGGTGTCTTGGTGGTGGCCGGCGGAAGCCAGAAGAAGAGGAGGGAGGTGTTGATTTTGAAACGGAAACTGTGAAAAATGAAGAAAGGGGGGGCTGCCCTTCTGATTTTGGGCTGTCTTCGGTTGTTCAACAGGTCGATCCAATAGGCTTTTAGGCTTTGTTTTTGGTCAAATTGCAAGGGTTTGTTTGTTTGCCAAAACAATTGAAATCAAGAAGGGAAGGGGAAGGCATA
Organism: Persicaria tinctoria; assembly: GCA_037127255.1. Lineage (NCBI taxonomy): Eukaryota > Viridiplantae > Streptophyta > Magnoliopsida > Caryophyllales > Polygonaceae > Persicaria > Persicaria tinctoria. The sequence goes on from JBANSL010000008.1 coordinate 51,593,420, forward strand.
GATAAGATTTTACCCAAAGGAGGGAGGAGACAAAAGGAGTGGTCCCAAATAAAATTCAATACCCGAGAAATTAAATCCCACAACCCGCTCTCTCGACAAATCCCGATTAAACTAAAAAAGATCTTCAAATTTCAAATCCGAGGTTAATAATGAACTCCGAATACTATACTCAATTTTCGCATAAGCACGCGGAATAAAACATATTTAAAATTTTTAATTTATTAATGCCGGAGCTTGTTTTAAGGATTTCAGTTTCGATTTAGGAAATTAAGGACGAGTTTTTTTTTTTTTTTTTGAAATATCCAAATTTTTACTTTATTTTATCTTATTATTTATTGAAATTTATTATTTAAAATCCGGGTCTTTACATCATCCACCTCTAAAAACAAGTCTCGTCCCCGAGACTAAAACCAAAATAAAGTAGGGGATGAAGTTTGAAATTGATGAGTCCAAGGACTATGTCTAGAATCTTGTAATCATCTCGGTTGCGTCTTCCGGGATTCTCACAACATCCTAGTCACTGTCGTGACATCTCCAATTGGCCTTGACAAGTATGCGATAAGCGCCCTTATCACATACTCGCTTCGACTTTTCGGAAGTACCACAACTCTAAAAGTTCTACAATGTCATCACTAGGTCTTAGCAAGCACCCTACAAGCGCCCTCATAAAATGCTTGTATTCACTTCGTGAAGTATCATAGAGTTGCCCGGGTTTGACAATTGAAAAAGATTGGCCTCAAAATTTGTTGAAACTCTCGGTAATTTTTATTCCTTACAAATCAAATCTAATCCTTTTAAAAATCGTTCAACTCTTCAAATCCAACGATTAATCACGTAACTTTACACCAAAACCAGTCAAATCATTTCAAATCAAGATTTCGTCAAAATCTTCCAACAACCCAATCCGTTCCCGCATAACAATCAATCAAATTCAGAAGCTCGGAGGTGGAATCATCCACCTCTAAGGGCTAATCCCATATTCTCTTCCTAGTTTCCAGAATCAAAACAAGCTATCAGTCTCAATTGGAGCAAGCTTCACAAGCTATAAGAATTGCATAATCAAATAACCAATCGATCATCAACGAGTACATCATATAACAAGTCTCAAACATATGCCAGCACACTGCCACAAGATCACATCAAAGTCTCCACCACATACTAAAGGTCATAATACACATCTCAACAATATGCCAAAATCATAACACATGGCTCGATATCACACCAAAAGTCATAAAGGATATATCACTATCGCATATCATCATCGCAATCATAGTAGGGTCAGTCACAACAAGGGATATCGTTTAACCCATAAATTCACATAGCCACCCTATCCAATTTCTATCCAGCATTAGCATAACATTTTTATCACATCAATCATTGGTACTTGCAAGGTTAGCCATAGCGAAATTTCATCATAAGTCAACGGAACAAAACTACTTATCAACACATCAATAAAGTCAAGGTCATGCTATTAAGATTCAATAAAAAGGGAAGGTCAAGAAGTATATCACCATCAAAATGTCAACATGCTCTCTAGAAATCATCTTAACTCATCACAATGTTATATAACGATCATTTAGTAATCAGGCACTATTATCTCATATATATACAAATCATTTTCACATTCCAAGTCATACTCATCATTTAACATATCAATAGTCATGCTTGTCAACCATATGATACAACATCATGATTACCACCACATACTATAACGTCATGCTTTCACTTAATAACACATTATTGTCTCATGTATCATATCACAACACATCCTATCATGCTTCTAAATTAATATAACAAGATAGCAAGCATCAATATATCATGATAACACTTGTCACTATCAATTAGATTTCAACATGTAGTGTCATTCCATATCAGGTCTTATCATGTTCGCTATCTAACATCATGCCAGTCAAAATAAACTCAATCCCCACTCGCCCATCTTCCTCTCTCAAGCCAAGACTAACCTCCTTCTAGACTCACCAACCTCAACTCAATCAAAATTCCCTAAAGAAATCCCAATTCATTCCGATATTCGAATCTCGCCCTCATTCCACCAAACTCTCACACACACCATCCACCTCTAAGAATCCAACTCCTATCTCTAACTCCACACCCGAGTACCCTCTCATTTCATATACTACTCAAGACATCGCAAGCATCATACCCTGCTAACCACATGGATCCCTCTCTCGCGTCTTACCTCGTAGTACCATCGATCATCCTAACCGCCTAGAATTCTTTTACCACTCATCAACCGCTCCACAAGAGAACCCTCACTCACAAGTTCAAAGAAGAAGCAATCATGGACATTATTACACATAAGGATCACATCATATCAACTAGCATTTATATCAATAGCATCATTAGTTCAGCATTAACATTGCAATTGCGTCGATAAATCTCGATTTACCGTCATGCTCAATCATTATTACAAATCATCAGATTCACGTAATCAAGTCAAGCTAGCAAGTTCATCATAACCCTAGAAGATAAACAATTCAGGTTTTTAGCATTTCAGTTCATACTTCCATAGGTACAGGAATTTAGATCATGCTCAACAACTCAGAGTATCAACAGATCAAGGCATCATGGTTCATGGCACATTTTAACTATAAGGCGTAAAATCATACCATCATAGACAATAGACAATCAGGCAACAATCATTACCAAGTCAGCACATCAACACGTAAATCTCATTGTCGGGTCAGTGCAATATCGTCACCAACAAATTCAGAAGAATTAACAATTCGAACAAAGGACACTCTCGCTTGCAAGTCATATCGTACTTAGCATCCACAATTCTCGATGCGTGCTCGTTCCGTCGACATCATTGATCCTGAGGCCCGTGGGTTATGGGCCCACGCTTCTGCTGCATTGCTCTATCGCTATCTAATTTTTCGTTCCCTCTTCCATGCGGTCGCTCGTCCAAGTATCGCGGAGGAGTATAAGTTAGTAGGGATAGGGGAGTTAGAAGGACAGGCAACCCAAAGTCCCTTCCGGAAACAAACACAGACCGACACTAAAGACAACAACTAGAGACAGAACTCCGACCCGAGAATAGTAACGATGCCCCTATGGAAGTCTATTAGGTTATAATCGCGACAAGCAACACGAATTCATCATGGAGCACATCAATCGCACTAATCCACACTAACATGTACCTATCTCAAGGGGGCAACATTCGTGTTCATTTTCAAAGACACACTCAAGTCCTACATGGATGTATGCGAGAGAAACCAGTAGTATGTGATTCCATGGAAGCAGATATGCTCAGCAACTTTAAACAAGATGCGCGGGATTTATTTAGCATAGAAATTATTGCATATGTGAGCAATGTACGAGCATGGTGTATGCATCAACAAGTGAGGGCAAATATAGCATGACGAGGTATATCCTAGCAAGCAGATTAGGCATCATACGAGAACACATAAGAGCATCATAGTAATTATCTCATCTGAAAACACTGATCATATAGTAGGTCAAGCATGACACATAATCATATGACAAGATACATTTAGAAAGCATGGGTCCTACATGGTACTAGCGATACATGATGTGATACAAGCATAGTCAAGAGCCATTTAAAGAGTTCAACAGAATATTCAAGAAACATGAGGCACCATCAAAAGTAACAAGAAGAACATCATGGACGATAGATTATAATCATGCCAAGAACGAACCATCATAGAGCACATATATGGTATAATAGTCATCACATCATAGAACAAGTACAACACTTGATCATTTAGCAAGTCATATTGAGAATCATGAGCCCTACATGACACTAATGGCAAATATCGAACATGAATACAATCAAGATAATGCGATTAGATTCATCCTAACATTCAGGTGTTATGCGTGTGCGAAATCATAATATAACGTGGTGTGTGATCATGCGAGGTGTCAAGCCATACGTTAATGCAAGTGCGAGATGATAACACAAGGTGATAGGGAAACACTACCGAGAGGTAACAGGTAAGCATGCTAGAATAAGCCATCAGGAGAAGCAAGTCGCTCATCGAATTCAACATTAGTCTAATCATGAGTAAAACACCTAGGATGATATGAAGGAGGAGAATCACACTATCAGGGACCTAGCTCAAGAGGGAATCAGCAACAACGTAGGCAAAATACGAGTTCGCACAAGTCACAATCGAGAATCCTACATGATGATAGAAGCTCAATATAACGTATGATACATGCATGCAACTAATCATGACGACGCATAAGAAATCACTCAATCCTATTCCACGATATAGAAGCATGAGAAAAGTAAAGCGATGTATAATACGAGTCCAAGTAATGGGCAATACGATTAGAACACGGGGCATGAGTGCAGATCAACACATATCATGATAAAATATGCATTCATTAAAGCTCAATTATACCACATATTCTCCATCCTACGCACGTAATCATACAACAATATTAACTTGCAGAATCATCAACAATAGTCAATTGACGAATAAAATGGATGGGCGTGCTATAGATTCTTGTTACAAAAGGAATAAGGAGCATCGACACATCATCATCTAGCATGCTAAGGAGAACATTTCCAGGAATTTGTACAGAGAAGAGTTTATCACACTCAATACGGGCCTTTACATAGTGGTGGCCAGATAAAAATGGGTGGTTTAAAAAAACAAGTGCATACAAACTCAATACGAAATCTACCATGACGATAGGGGATAACAATGCATGGATCTGGAATATTAATGCTCCCTCAGGATAAAGAATTTCCTTTGGAGAGTGTGTCATAATGGACTCCCGACGGCCGCTCGGCTATCTAGACGAGGTATCGCGATCCCAACTTACTGTTCCATGTGTAATCACCACGAGGAGGATGCCACACATTTATTTTTTTTAATGCAAATACTCGCTAATTTGTTCAAGCCTATCATCGAAGGTGAAAGCAGAGGTCTCAAATTATATTAGGACATCGAGAAATATAGGATTAGTAATGAAAAGGCTTGATGGACGTAACAATCTAATTTTCCAAAAACAAAAGTTATCTAACACAGAAGGATTCACAAAGAAGATGGAAGCACATATAAGAGAATGGAACAAAGCAGAAAAGCTTGACATCATCGGCAGTAGCAAACCTGATCATCGACCAAATACCTCAAGGAAGACCTCCACAAGAAACAAAATAGAAAAATGGAAGAAACCGCCGACCGGAAAAATGAAATTAAACTTCGATGGGTCTGCATCATCGCAGCGGTCAAGCTCTATAGGGTACATCATTCGAAACAACTTAGGTCACCTAGTGACAATGGGGTGTGATCTAATTGGCAACCAGTCCCCCTTAATGTCGGAAGCGTTGACATTGAGAGCAGGGATTCTCAAATCTATATAATTGAAAATTCCAAAACTAATTGTGGAAGGGGATTCATTAATCATAATTAATCACCTCAAGTCTAACACTATGTGTCCTTGGGAACTTGACTTAATAATGTCTTCCATTAGCACTCACCTTACTAGGTTTTACGAAGTTTGGCTTTCACACATGTTGTTGCAGGAGGATGGTCAAGTATGAAATAAATTTAAAGTATAAATCAGAATGACTTCCCTGTCTCAGCAAATAAATACAAGACTTCCTCCCGTTGTAGTAAGAGAAAAGTCAGGATCGAATCCACGAGGAAGCACGTCAGCAGTTCTCAGGTAGCTATCAGATTCTCACAACAGCAGCAGAAAGACACAGAAACACAGACAGAAGCGACAAATAACCCGGCAAGGGCAACTAAAATAAAAGCAAGAACAAAATAAAGCAAGAAATAAAATTAACAAATAAAAGCAAGGCAACACACTGGTCGATCTCGACGACAGCAACTCGAGATAGACAAAGACAGTCGACAACAGTAACTCAGAATCGAAAACGAAGCAACTCGACAAAGGCAAGTCAACTCGATCTCGACCACTACTACTCGACTTCGACAAAGGAAAGCAAACACAGAAACTTTAAATCGACAAAAGCAGAAGAAAAGACAACTCGACTAAGACAACCCTTCCTCGACCTCGACAAGATGCTACTCGAGGTCGACAAAGCTTCGTCTAGGTCGATGAGAAACAGAAACACAAAATCGCAGATTTTTGACAGAATTCAGAAATTTGACAGAAAATAAACTCAATATATAAAAAGACCTCCAAGGCCAGGGTTTCAACACCGCAACGATAACCATGCAAAACAACACATAAAGGCATAAAAGATCATGCTTTCCATCAAATAACTTTCGTCATTAACAAATAGGCATATAGAGGCTCTCGCATAAACCCTAATTGTTACTAACCCTTTTTCACATAATTAATCCAAGTTGCATTAAGATCACTTTCGCTTCAATAACACAAACAAGGATCACCTTCAACTCTCGCAAAAGAATCATGCTCATAGGGATAGAAGATGAATCACACAAAAGATCTGACCTTTATCGCATCGCCTCACATGGCCACCGTCGGGCTCACCCCAGTCCCGGAAGTGGGTGGACTACTCACGCCTCATTGCAATCGCAGACATTCAATTGATGAAAGAAACTAACTTGCATAAAAATAAACTCCAACTTACAACCTCTTCTCTTTATGTAACTAACTAATCGTCTCTGAATATTGAATCTAGAATTGAATGATTAAAACTGAGCCCCTAGGGCCTTATTTATAGCCTTCATTCCCTAGCTATTCTAGGAAAGAAGATATCTATCTATATCTAAATTTATATCTAAAATGCTAAAAGATAAATAAATGTTTTAATGGAATTAAATCCATAAGGAATAGATAAAACTAATTAGGTAATATGTCTTCATCTTGATAGATTCCGCCTTCCATAGATAGGACTTGATAGATCCGGATAGATTTCAGCAACTTCGGATAGAATCTTCCGCCTTCGGCATCAAGCAACTCCAATCCTACTCGGACAAGCCAAGTCGAGAAGATTCTGGAAGCGACTCTACTCGACCTCGACAAGGTCTCCTCGACCTCGAGTTGGGTGTTGCTTCCGCTTCCGCGAGCTGGCTCTTCCGCTGGCAGCGTATGGCTTTGTCCGCGGCAGCGGATCCTCCTTTCCGCGGCAGCGAGTCTCCTGGTCGTCCTCGGGTGGATCTCCTCGGCCAGCTCTCCTCGTCGACTCCGGACGTGGGCGTCTGGGCTTCGTCTACCTCGCCCAGGGCTTGTCGAGGTCGAGTTGGCTTTGGAGGCTCGGGTTGTCTGGCTTCTCGAGCAGGCTTGCTCGACTATGTCTGCCCGGCCATGGCTCGTCTAGGTCGAGTAGGGTTATTCGATGTCGACTAGCCTCGACTCTTAGACTTGTTCCGCTGCTTTGACCTTGGACTTCTGTAGTGGTTTTCCGAGCTTTTCCGACCTTTTGTAGAATTGCTGTAAATGCCTCGATTTCTGCGATTTAAACAGAAACTGGTGTAGATTCCATAATCTGGCGAATAAACATAAACTACATAGATTCTGTACTATCTTAGCCCAAATGTATAAAATGTATACAGAAATCGATATAAAAGTTACTGTAAAACATGGCAGATTCCGCTCACAACAAACACCCCATACTTAAGCTTGCTTGTCCTCAAGCAATACTTTTATTTGTCATTCAGGGGAAGTAATTAAAACTCTCAACATCTTAGATTCATTCTTATATAACCCTGCAATCAATTACCATCCTCGAAAAGGTACTAGTGTTACAGATCCATGCATGTGCAAATATATCAAAGCAACATCTACTCACAAAAGGAGGGTTATGCACAAACAACTTATATGTGACAAAGCATTGATAATCAAGAGGACTTTAATTTAAGCTCAACAAGGAGTAGATTGGTAAAAGGCTAATGGTGGGCAATTTCTGGCAATGTGGTGCTTTTAATCCGGGGAAATGGAGTATTTCCAAATTGAATTTCCACATTCCTTCTTCCATTTGATTCATCACCTTTCATGATGCTTTTTCTCAATAATAATGCTTTTACCTCTCTAATCTTAGCACTGCCTTCTCGCGAGTCGCAAACATGTGTGTCATGAATGGCCCCGGATACTTAGTGTTTTGGACTCCTCACAATGTGTCCCATCTCTCCAAACTATTATCTTAGAGAGCAGGGTCAATCTACCTTTATCTCCTGAGGTGATTGGATTTTCTTTCACTCATTAAATTTTCCATATATTTCAAACAATTTCCTTCCAAACTCCAAATATGATAATAACAACACAAACACCATATGACATCTCCATAATGTAACATCATTCTCAACATAATCCCCGGATAAGGTAAAGAATGGCAAATATTTGGGAACATGTGGAGCAAATATTTGAAATAAGGCATAATATGGCTTTTGTGATGCATAAGCATAGGTAAGGCTAGGATATAAACAATATGAGCATTATATGGAAATATAAAGTCCTCCATCATCTTATCATGCAACATGTCAAAAGCAATTTCAAATTTTACCTCCTTTCATGGTTTTCAAGAAATAATGCACTTCATTGTGACTTCCCTTTACTAGGCAATTTCATGCTATATCTCTAATGAATCCAATTTTGCATCGTCGAGTTCAATATAAAGCTTCCATGACATTATTCAAAAATTTCAATGGGGGTCATTTTTCTCAAATTTTTGGAAAACATGCATATAAGCACATAAATAAATAATGCATTCCAAAATAGCCATGTAGCAATTCCAAGAAATAATGCACACATAATGTCAAGTATGGAAAATATGCATAATGTAAGCCCTTTCCCCACCCCATACTTAAACATTACAGTGTCCTCACTGTATAAAAAAACAATGTAAAGGGTAAAGAAAAAAACTCACAAGACATGAGTGCAGAGCCGCAGAATTTCAAATGGAGCACCTCCTAGTCCGAGTCAGCTTTGGTCCTATCCATTGACCTGAAAAGTAAAAGACATATACCAAAAAATAGAAACAACATCCCAAAAATAATGTTCAAAAACCAAAAAACAAAGTCTTAAATGTCCTAAAAAGTCTATGTACATGCTCTAGATTTTATAGTCGCTAGGCCGACTTTCCATTTAGCTCAAGGTGGCATCTGCAGGGCCCATGTAGCTTGGGCCTCAAATAGGACTCCATTCTTGTCCATCAGCTGTAATCCCCCAGAATGGATCTTGTTCACCACGAATGGTCCCATCCGTTTCTTGTTGAATTTGTTAGGAAACCAATGATCCTTTGATTTAGAGACATAGAGCTTGTCTCCAATTTCATACTCCTTAGGCTCATCATTGGAAATCCTGCACAATCGCACATACCAAGGCAGACCTCTCCCATGTATAGATAAATCTTTGATAGAAATAGGAGAAGAAAGATCCATACCTTGACTTACCTTTGCGGAAACGGAATCGGGCACCACGGTGTTTGGTCGATCTCGACTAGGGCTCCTCGAGATCGACGAGACTGCAGGCTCTGGTGATGTCCTGGTCGAAGAAGCAGAAGTCGAGGAAGAGGGTGGCTCGTCGACCTCGAGTAGGTTACTCGACATCGACAAGGACTTTGCTCCTGGCGGGTGGCTCATCGAGGAAGGCATGTCTGGTGGCACTGGGTGGTGGTCGACCTCGACAAGCCTACTCGAGGTCGAGTAGGGCTTTGGTACTGGAGTCACCATCGTCGAGGAAGGTGCCGTCGAGGAAGATGGCTCTGGTGGTGCTGAGTGCTGGTCGACCTCGACAAGCCTTGTCGAGATCGACGAGGGTTGTCCGTCTGGTTGCTGCGGCGTCGAGGAAGCAGGATCTGGGCTCCTCGATCGGTGGTCGAGATCGACGACGGTGTGGTCGACCTCGAGTAAACTCGGCTTGTCTGGTTCGCTGCTTGACGAAGCCGACTTCGGTGGAGTCTCTTTGGTCTGGTCGAGATCGACTAGGGTTTGGTCGATCTTGACCCCATACTTAGTCTTTGTGTTCTCTTTGAGGATTGCCATGATCTCCTCCACCTGGGCCTCCATGTCCCTCTTTTCTAGCTCCTCGGGGGTCATATTCCTGACCTTTGGTTCCCCGCAGGTGATGTAGCCAGATGAGATAGATTTGACCTCTTCCATCGGACCCGTATGCCTTTCAGTTTTGTTGAAGGAATACTCAATTACTTCATCGCTGATGTTGAAGGTGAGCACTCCTTTCCGTACGCTTATGTTGGCATCCACAGTCGCCAAGAATGGTCTCCCTAGAATAATTGGACAAGCAGGATCTTCTTGCATATCAACAATTAAGAAATCAGCAGGAACGAAGAATTTACCTACTTGTACTGGTACATTTTCCACCATGCCTGTTGGAATGACCACCGTGTTGTTGGCCATGTATAGTCTAGCATCCACAGGCTCCAGGGCACCTATCTTAATCTTGGACCAAATCGTTAAAGGCATAATACTAACACTGGCTCCAAGATCACATAGGCCATTAATTTTGTATGGACCAAATCCAATAGTTATAGCAAACTTACCTGGATCCGGCCTCTTCTCCAATATGTCCAGATGGCTGCACTCCTCTGTGATTTCTGCCATCGATCGCTTTTTGCTCGGAATCTCCTTTAGGAACTTGACGTAAGACGGCATTTCATTGAGAGCTTCTGTGAAGGGGATGGTGACGTTCAGCTTCTGAAGCATCTTAATGAAGCGCTGAAACTTTTTCTCCGCTGGGTCCTTTAGAGATTTTGTGGGGAAAGGCAGCTTCTTTTTCTGAGTCGGAGCCAGAACAGACGTCGGAGTTGCTGCTGATTTCTCGACCAAGGGCTCCTCGACATCGACAAGGGTCTTGTCGAGATCGACTGGATTGGGCCCAGGCAAGTTGTTGTTCGGCGCAGACGAAGATTCTGGCAATTTCTCCTCGAGGTCGACGAGAGTCTTGTCGAGGTCGACCACGGTCTTGTCGAGATCGACCACGGTCTTGTCGAGGTCGACTTGCTGTTCCTCGTCGTTCTGCTGCTTCACAACCTCTGGCTCTTGCAGTTGATGGCCGCTTCTGAGTTTTACAGCAGCGACGTGTCCAGTCTTTCCCTTAGGATTTGGTTCTGAAGATCCAGGGAGTGCTCCTGATTGTCTGGGGATTCCTGCTGCTAGCTGACCAATCTGTGTATCAACTGTTTTCCGCCAGATATCAATTTCCCCAAGCCTAGAGTTGACACCTTGCATCTGAGTATAGACGGAGTTGAAGGACTGCCTAGTTTCTGTGTGGTTTCTTCGTATCTCCTCCAGGACTGTCTGTATATCATCCTTCTTTTGATCCCTTTCTGGATGTCCTGAAGCTCTATAGGGCGGGGGGTTCCTAGGGACACCTTGGTTCCATTGTGGTTGCTGAAACCTTTGGTCCTTTATGTAGCGATTGGGACCCCCTGCGTAAGCTGCATCCTCATGGTGCTCTGTCAATCTGACTTGCTCTGTGTGTGGGCATTCAGGAGTGGTGTGCCTTTGCGATCCGCATTCTATGCAGGGTTGGTTGACAGAGAGATACTTTACTTGCTTGATGAGCTTCCTATTCTGGTCTCTGTAGTATTGCTCTCTAACATCAGGATCAATTTCCTTTGCTGGCTCATAGAGAGGCATAGATGGTGCTGGCCTGGCGTATGGGTTCTCTTCATAAGTTGCAGTAGACCCATATTTGTTGTCGTAGTTGGTGAGCTTCTCTAGCACACCCCATGCGTCACTTGGCGGCATCGTCAGATACTCGTAGTGAGTATAATTGTTGATTCTGTCCTTAGTGACTTGGTCAAGAGAGTTGAAGAAGATCTCCTGAATGATATAGGGTGGCTGTCCATGAGTAGGGCAAGATCGCAGAAGTTCCTTGTAGCGCTCCCATGCCCTTGCCAGCGGTTCCCCTTTCTGCTGTTTAAAGGCGGTGATTTTCTGGCGGAGATGTGCTGTTTTGGCAGGTGGGAAGAATTTGTTCAAAAACTCTTGCTCTACTTGGGCCCAGGTTGTGAGTGATCTTGCTTTCAGCCCTTCCAACCATTTCAGTGCAGGCCCAGCGAGAGACCAGCGAAAAGATTTCATCTTGACATATTCCAAGGTTGTGCCTTCTGCAAGAGTACGACACATATCATGAAAATTAGTAATATGTTCAAGAGGGCACTCATTAAATCTGTCGTAAAAGGCATTATTTTTAAGCTATATAAGAAATTGAGTGCGAATTTCAAAAGAGTTTTCAGGGATAAGAATCGCCGATTCAGGCACGACGAGCGTGGGATGCATATAATCCTCAGCAGTAGTCGGATATTGGGCAAGCTCAGCATCTGCTTGCTCCCTTGCTGCTTTCTCAGCGGCGAGAGCAGCATCCCTGGCGGCTAGATCCCTGGTAAGCCTAGCGATCAGCTGCTCCTGTGTTTCAGCGTCCTCCATGGCTCTTTGAAGTCTGTTTCTGATGTGTAGAAGGCGCTCTGGTTCGTCTAAACCGTAATATTCAGGTGGAATACCAGAACGGCGCATACACCTGAAAAGTAACTCAAAGAAACAGTGAGAACTGACTACCTAAGGCGCGATTGATAGCTTCCCCGGCAACGGCGCCAATTTGTTGTTGCAGGAGGATGGTCAAGTATGAAATAAATTTAAAGTATAAATCAGAATGACTTCCCTGTCTCAGCAAATAAATACAAGACTTCCTCCCGTTGTAGTAAGAGAAAAGTCAGGATCGAATCCACGAGGAAGCACGTCAGCAGTTCTCAGGTAGCTATCAGATTCTCACAACAGCAGCAGAAAGACACAGAAACACAGACAGAAGCGACAAATAACCCGGCAAGGGCAACTAAAATAAAAGCAAGAACAAAATAAAGCAAGAAATAAAATTAACAAATAAAAGCAAGGCAACACACTGGTCGATCTCGACGACAGCAACTCGAGATAGACAAAGACAGTCGACAACAGTAACTCAGAATCGAAAACGAAGCAACTCGACAAAGGCAAGTCAACTCGATCTCGACCACTACTACTCGACTTCGACAAAGGAAAGCAAAGACAGAAACTTTAAATCGACAAAAGCAGAAGAAAAGACAACTCGACTAAGACAACCTTTCCTCGACCTCGACAAGATGCTACTCGAGGTCGACAAAGCTTCGTCTAGGTCGATGAGAAACAGAAACACAAAATCGCAGATTTTTGACAGAATTCAGAAATTTGACAGAAAATAAACTCAATATATAAAAAGACCTCCAAGGCCAGGGTTTCAACACCGCAACGATAACCATGCAAAACAACACATAAAGGCATAAAAGATCATGCTTTCCATCAAATAACTTTCGTCATTAACAAATAGGCATATAGAGGCTCTCGCATAAACCCTAATTGTTACTAACCCTTTTTCACATAATTAATCCAAGTTGCATTAAGATCACTTTCGCTTCAATAACACAAACAAGGATCACCTTCAACTCTCGCAAAAGAATCGTGCTCATAGGGATAGAAGATGAATCACACAAAAGATCTGACCTTTATCGCATCGCCTCACATGGCCACCGTCGGGCTCACCCCAGTCCCAGAAGTGGGTGGACTACTCACGCCTCATTGCAATCGCAGACATTCAATTGATGAAAGAAACTAACTTGCATAAAAATAAACTCCAACTTACAACCTCTTCTCTTTATGTAACTAACTAATCGTCTCTGAATATTGAATCTAGAATTGAATGATTAAAACTGAGCCCCTAGGGCCTTATTTATAGCCTTCATTCCCTAGCTATTCTAGGAAAGAAGATATCTATCTATATCTAAATTTATATCTAAAATGCTAAAAGATAAATAAATGTTTTAATGGAATTAAATCCATAAGGAATAGATAAAACTAATTAGGTAATATGTCTTCATCTTGATAGATTCCGCCTTCCATAGATAGGACTTGATAGATCCGGATAGATTTCAGCAACTTCGGATAGAATCTTCCGCCTTCGGCATCAAGCAACTCCAATCCTACTCGGACAAGCCAAGTCGAGAAGATTCTGGAAGCGACTCTACTCGACCTCGACAAGGTCTCCTCGACCTCGAGTTGGGTGTTGCTTCCGCTTCCGCGAGCTGGCTCTTCCGCTGGCAGCGTATGGCTTTGTCCGCGGCAGCGGATCCTCCTTTCCGCGGCAGCGAGTCTCCTGGTCGTCCTCGGGTGGATCTCCTCGGCCAGCTCTCCTCGTCGACTCCGGACGTGGGCGTCTGGGCTTCGTCTACCTCGCCCAGGGCTTGTCGAGGTCGAGTTGGCTTTGGAGGCTCGGGTTGTCTGGCTTCTCGAGCAGGCTTGCTCGACTATGTCTGCCCGGCCATGGCTCGTCTAGGTCGAGTAGGGTTATTCGATGTCGACTAGCCTCGACTCTTAGACTTGTTCCGCTGCTTTGACCTTGGACTTCTGTAGTGGTTTTCCGAGCTTTTCCGACCTTCTGTAGAATTGCTGTAAATGCCTCGATTTCTGCGATTTAAACAGAAACTGGTGTAGATTCCATAATCTGGCGAATAAACATAAACTACATAGATTCTGTACTATCTTAGCCCAAATGTATAAAATGTATACAAAAATCGATATAAAAGTTACTGTAAAACATGGCAGATTCCGCTCACGACAACACATCCTTCGTAAAGGCAACTGTGTAGTAGATAAGGTTACACACATTTCTCATGTTGCCCCTACCCTATTCTTCGCAATGAACCAGGTCTTGCTGACTAGTGACTTCATCCGTAAGGATGCTACCGGTTAGCGCTTGTGCGCATCCGAATCTTAACTCAATTAAAAAAAAAAACACTTGTAGGAGAAAGGAAGTTGCTAGGAAAGCACTCGAAATATCTCGGTAGGCTCCTTCTGACTCTACAAATTAAAATTTCTTCCTGCTTTTTGGAGTGTGTGCAAAATTTATACCTTTCGGGTGTGTTTGGATTCCAAAATACATTAAATATAATGAATTATTTTTACCTCGGTTTATGTGCACGTTTGATTACATTACATATTTCACCTCGATATTTGCGATTTTTTTAATTGTGCAACCAAACATACACATAAACCGAGGTAAAAAAAATGCATTATAATTAATGCATTTTGGAATCCAAACACACCCTTCGTTTACTACCACAATGACTTTTATTTGTTTTCCTGTACATACAGTGCACTAGTTACTACTATTAGATGACACCAAAAATAAAAGTTACTACTATTAGAATATGCGATATACAATAAAGAATTATATATGGAGTATAAAGATGAGGCTAAAGTTGATCCTTATCCTAACTAAGTCTGTTCACGGGTCATACGTGACTCGGCGGGTTTGGCGGGTCATGGATTCGGTGGGTTCGGATCAGACGGGTCAAGGATCATAGTAGGTCATGGGTTCAACCTGTTGGATCGGGATTTTTTTTTTTAAAATGCTGTTTCTTGGGGTAAATTTTGAAGAAAATCATTTTTTTTAAACGAGTCGACCCGTGACCCACCGGGTCCGTTGATTGATCCACCGACCCGCCTATTTCACGGGTTCGGATTCGGGTTGTGACTTCCCAACCCGTTGATTCGGAAGGTCCGACCCGTGGACATGCATGATCCTAGCTAGCTTTCTACATGCACATCTGCTTTTCTTTTGTTTTTACGGGTTCGTTTGGTTTAACACGGGAAGAACAATTCCTATGAAGTTACTTCCCGAGAATTCAATTCTCATGTATTGCACTTCTCGGGAATTGAAAAAATATGTTTGGTTGGATTTTAAATGGTAGGAATTAAAATAGGGAAATTGAAAATTTCTTTTTATAAAAGGTGGAATTGGAACTTACCTAGGGGGAAGTAGGTAAGTTAAATTCCCTTGAAATGGAGGAATTTAAATTCCTGGGAATTTAACTTCCTGGGTTTTCCTGTGACTAAAACTACAACCAAACACATATATTTCCTCTACTTCCTGGGTTTTTCTACTTCCTGGGTTTTTCAGTTGCTAACCAAACGAACCCTAAATAGCCAAATTAGAATGGGTAGTACCACTAAAATTTATTTTGGAAACTAAAAAAAAAATTAAAAAGTTGACAGATTTTTTTTAAAAAAATTTGCAGGTCTACTGGATCCAGGACGGGCAAAATTTTCAAAAAAAATGAAAAATAAAAATTGAAATGTTGGAGACACATTTTTATTTTTTGCAGCCGGCTTGACAAGCAAATTTTTTTTAAAAAAAAGAAACAAGTCTGTCGAGCCAACAATCTGTTGGGTGTCCAAATCAAAAAAAAATTATGTGGGTAACGACCTCCGATTAAAATGGAGTAAAATACAACTAAATGATAGATTAAAAAGTTGAATTGAGAAATTATTCTCTTAAATATAAATAGATAAATTTTATAATTTATTTTAAAAATAGATAAAAATGATTTATTTTAAGAAGTATCTATATCTATATCTATATCTATATATATATAAAATACTAAAACAGAGACCGCTGGAGCGACCTCGCTGGCACGGAATTATCTGGATTAAACGGGATTATTTTTCCCTGCGTGTCATTTTCTGGATTAAAGCTGTATTATATTTTTGGGTCACATTAATTAATAAACGAATATAGTTAGGTAAAAACTTATCTTTTTAGATACATAATCTATCCAATATAACTTATATTTTGATTAGATTTTTTTATAAATATTCAACATTATATTTTAATTAGTTAGAAGTCTTATCTTTTTAGATCAAATAATCTAATATAATATTGGGTCAATTTCCTCTATAATAAATCATACCCTTGCTTCAATTTCTTTAATTTACATACCTTCGGTAATTACAAATTTACACTTAGGAACCTCTTATGATAAAATTTTAATATGTACCATATAAAATTTGAAAAGATAAATCTATCTATAATGCTATAAAAAATATATATACTCCCTCCGTTCCATAATACATGTCCTTTTGCTTTTCGACACGCTTTTTAATGAGCGAAAAACACTATAAAATATTATTTTTTTGATTAATTTTTTTTATATAATATGATACTTATTAGTAATAAGTATCATATTATATAAAAAATTAATCAAAAAAATAATATTTTATAGAGTTATTCGCTCATTAAAAAGCGCGCCGAAAATGAAAGGGACATGTATTATGGAACGGAGGGAGTATACAATGTCATAAACTTTTGTTAGGCAAAAGCGGGATTATTTTTTACCTAGCTCCACGTAAGTTTTTTGCATTGTATTTTAATGTAGTATTGTTATATTAATTAAAATATATCAAATAAGGTAATATAAATTTACGCTATATATCATCATATGATGAGATTTAAATTTACGCTATATATTTGCGCAGGTTGAAATATAAATTTACGCTATATAAATTTATGTGGTTATAATTCATCTCATCGTAATTTGAATATTCTCAAATTAAATCTTTGTCAAATATTCTATCTTTTTAGATGAAATTGAATCTATCGGTATAAATATTCAACCTTATATTTTAATTAGGTATAAAATTTATCCTTTTTAGATGAAATTGAATATATTTGTATAAATATTCAACCTTATATCTTATATTATATTTTTTGGCCACATCAATTAATAAGTCATCATAGTTAGGTAAAAAAATTATCTTTCTAGATCACTGAAATTAATTATGATTATATTACAAAAGAAATCTATATAAAAATTATATATAATTTACCCGTAAATAGGTAAAAAAATTATCTTTCTAGATCACTGAAATTAATTATGATTATATTACAAAAGAAATCTATATAAAAATTATATATAATTTACCCGTAAATAAAAAAAAAATTAAAAATTAAGTGGTGAAAATTTTAATGTAAGATGGTACGTGGTAACGTTAGCAATTGATATCATTAATTATTAAACAATTTATAGGGTTACAAATAAATTTATAAGAACATAACATGTCATAAATAAACTATTATATTTTGATACATAGTAATATATAATGATGGATTTTGAACAATAAAATAAATAAATTTATAAGGGTTAAATTATTTGATTAAGATCGGGTATTTTATAAGGGTTTTGATTTTTTATACGCATCACATCCTTGATTAAAATGGTGTTAAAGCAGAGGTCTGAAACGGCATCTTGTATGATTTCACATCCATGGAATTTTCTGGATTAAAACGGAATTATTTTTGCTTAAGTGTCATATTTTGAATTAAATTGGTATTATATATTTAGACCACATCATTTAATAAGCTAATATAGTTAGGTAAAAAAACTTATCTTTTTAGATCAAATAATCTATCCAATTAATATGACCTTATATCTCAATTAGTTTTTTTATAATCTTTTTAATGTTAACATTAAATCGGATTATAATATTAGTTCATAAATAAGTGGTGAACGTATAGCATTCAGAAAAATACGTTAGAAAAAAATTATGTTGATATTAAAAGATCCAAAGATATCAACCAAATTATTAATTAAATATTATTTTGTTTATTAAGAAACCGCGCAACGGGCGGGCCACGATACTAGTTTTTAATAAATCTATAGACTTTTTAAGAAATCTATATAACTAGAGTATTAATACGAAATTGAAAAACTACTAAAATATCAGTTATAAATCAATATTAATACGAACTTTTAAAAATACACCCATTGTTTCATAATAAGTGTCGTTTGTCTTTTAATGCAGGTTTTTTAGAAGATAAAAACTATATAAAAAAATTCATTAAAAATAATATTTTATAGAGTTTTTACCTCATTAAAAAACGTGCACAAAAGTCAAACGACATTTATTTTGAAACGGAGGAAATACCAAAAGTAATATAAACTATTTCACATTAAACCAATTTCGTTACAAAAAAAGTTCCAGTTGTTTTTTCAGCTAATTTTTCAACGTGTCAACTAAATGTTAAAAAATTTAAGGATGTGACATCATATTATTAAATGTATAAGTATAATGTTTGAAAATAAAAACTAATTATTAATACAAAATGGATTATAAAGTTACTTTATTCATCTAATTTGCATTCAAATTTTTTATTTTTTTTTACAAAAAAATACACTCAACGCTTAACAGTGTGATGCAACATCATGATATTTTTGAACGTTCGATTACCACATCAGAAGTTTGACCGAAAAATTGATTGGAATTTTTTTGTATCAAAATTGATTCAATGTGAAATAGTTTGTATTATTTTCATTTGGTAGTTTTTAAATTTCGTATTAATATTGGTTTATGACTGATAGTTCGTATTATTTTTTGTAGTTTTTAAAGTTCATATTAACATTGGTTCATGAATCATGACTGATAGTTCTTACTCCATCCGTTTAAAAATATAAGTCTTTTTAGGTTTAGATTTTTGTTTGAAAGTATAAATTCTTTTAAGTTTTTTAGACATTGAGATACTAGAATTGATACTTTTTAACTTTTGACTCAAATTTGATTGGTCGATAAGGATTGTGAATGTCTAAATTAACTTATACTCCCTCCGTTCGGCAAAACTTGTCATTTTAACTCTCCACACAACTTTTAATAAAACTAATAATTACACTCTTTTTTACTAATTTACCCTCAATTATTACTCTACTTTTTACTTTATCAAAAACTACAACTCACAACACATCAATCAAATCAAGGGCATTTTAGTAAAGTATAAGCAAAAATACCTAAAATGACAAGTTTTTCCGAACAAAAACAAAACTCTAAAACGGCAAGTTTTGTCGAACGGAGGGAGTATTTTTTAACGGAGATATTATTATTTTTGGTTGTTTTTTCATATACGGAGTATATATGTAATACGGAGTACTACGTAGTACTCCGTAGTTACTAATACGGAGTAATACTTATTGTACTCCGTATTGACTTATCCGGACGGATATTGGACCTTTAATTCCGGCATTCTTGTGGAATATGACTATATGAGGCATTTATTTACGGAAGGAGCAGTGGCATGGCATGGTGGCCAAAACTATTGGAAACATACAAGTGAGAGTATGCCACGTGGCAGTAACTATTACAATGGTCACGCCACCTCACCTGCTCCAGAAGACACGTTTTGATCAGCTTACGTCATGCATGACCTCATCATCTCACCACTCCCTTCGTCTCTGCTTCCTCCAGGAGCGGTTATGACTTTTATGTGGGAGGGTGCGCTACATTTATGTTTAATTACCTCCGACTTCCAATACTCCTACTCCGTATATATGTGTAGCATTTATATAAGAGCATCTCCAACAACATCCCTATTTTGGAGAATATTCTGAATTTGGGGAATTTTGGGCTTTTTTTAGGTCCAACAGCTTCCCCAACCCATTCTCTAAAATAGGGTGGGAATGAGAAAACTAGGGTCTCTTCCCCAAATTTGCAGCAACGCTAAATTTTTTTGGAGAACCCTTTTTCCCACGTTCTTCCCCTTTCAACTCTAGAAAACCGACTGTGAATTTGGATTGCTGATCGACAACTCGGACTCCCTCTTCGCACTTCGATTTCGATTCCACTCCACCCCAGATGCTTAATACAAAATCGGTGGCGTCGTTGCCTTCGTCTACTACTCATTCTGCCGCCGCCACGGTGCAGTTGTTGCCTTCGTCGACTATGGCCTCGCTCCCGCGCAGTACGAAGACGCCTTCCATGCCTTCCGCTTCCTCGACGACTGTCGGATCGGAACTGATGTCGGATCTGAGAGTTCGCAGCGCCTTCACCGTCCAGCCGTTCTTCGGCGGCGAGGAGCTATCGGAGTCGGAGATCCGGCTTGGTGCAAGAAGTTCTGTAGAAAACAGTTTGATATTAGAGACGATCGTCATAGGAGAGTTACAGAGGAGGGATGGAGGAAGAAGGAGACGTCTATTTAGTTCATCTAGGTAATTGTATACTCCCTTACTCTTTACTTCTCCTGTTTGTGAGAACCCACTGTATACTCCCTTACTCTTTACATCTCGGTAGCCAAAGGCGGAATTCCATGGGCAAAAGGTGAATGATCAATTGGAAAGAATATTGTCTCAAGACTTATCTAGATGAACTAAATAGATGTAAATAGGAGAAGTAAAGAGTAAGGGAGTATACAATTACCCTTGCCTATATATATATACATACATATATATATGCTCTATTTAATACAGTATAACCTACACATTATATGACATACTCAGTAGCATATCTATATACATTCATATTGGGTATATATACATTCAGTAGCATCTTTTTATATATATACACTCGGTAGCAGATTTACTTAATAAATTTCATTTCTATCAATCTCGTTCCGTCACATACCCATTCCTAGTTCCAACTAGCTAATCAATTACATCAAATTTCAATCAAAAAATTAGCAAAAAAAATCAATAAAAATATAATTTACAATTAAAATTAATTTACCATTCTCCAAAATGGAGAAATTGTTGGAGTTGGCACAAATTTTTTTTAGAGAATATGGAAGTTGATTCTCTATTTTGAAGAAATTTTGGGGAATCCGTTGGGCATGCTCTAATAAACATTAAAAGTTGTGTTTATGGGCAATTTATTGCCATTATTAACTCCACAAAAAATTTGCTATTTTTTTCTTATATTCTCAATTTGCATCAAAATAACTTCTTTGGCCCAATGGTAGTAGTTGTAGATGAGAATCCCATCATCCAAGTTTCAAACCTCAACAACTGCGTCTTTTATTTTATTTTTCTACTTAATCACAATCTAATCTAATTAATTTATATATAATAATAATAACAATAAATTTACTTCTCTATTGTTTTGGATATATTTTTACTTTATCAAAACATCACAACTTACAATTTACTAATTAACTTATCAAATTTGAGGTCTTGAGTAGTAATTTTCACCCTGTTACAAATTTGAGGCTTTGGGCAATAATTAAAAAATAGGATTATCGAATATTAAGAGATCTACCGTTATAAAAAATAATTAATTGATCTAACTCTCTACCTTCATACTAAACGTTAAAACTAAGAGTTATAAAATAGTCACTACTCATATGCATGACTTTCTATCTTCCTAATTAATTTATAAGACTTAAATTACAATATTAAAAGTCCATTGATAGAGCTCTATAAGCATATATGTTTGCCGTTGTCAAGTATGTAGATTGAGAAAGGGATATGATCGATCAACATATAAAGTATAGAGAAAACTCCAGATTTGTCAAAGTAAATCGAGAAAGCTTTGGATTTGTTCCTAACCATGAGCATGACTTCACAAGTTCAAATGTACGTCAAATACAATCTCTATACTCATTACTTTTAGGTATGTTATTTTGAACTCAATACTTTTTAATAATGCTTTTATATGATTAACTATGATTTTTTTACCACGAATTATAAACGTGTTAACCTTGAATTGGTAAATAAAGAGCGGCCACCCGGGTATAAACGTGTTAACCACTTGAACATGAAAGCGGATAAATTTTATAATGCTTTTAGCAATTTCTTTTGATTTGTAATCCCCTATTATTACAATTTCAAAGAAACAAATTTATAACATTGTTAATTGCAATTCGAAAACAAAGTAAGCCTTCGTTGGGATTATAATGATGTAGTGTTAAAAAATGCTTCTATATATACTTTTTTTTTTATCTATCTATCTATAATATCTATCTATCTATATAATAATAATACATAAAAAAGTTGTGTTCAAGGGCAATTTATTGATACTATTAAGTTCATGAAAATTTACACTATTTTTGTATTCTTATTCAATTTGGATCAACTTGCATTCTTTAGCTCAATGACTATAGTTGTTGGGGACTATCTCTTTGTCAAAGGTTCAAACCTTGATAGTTATTTATTTTCCACTTCTTCATGGCTACATCTTCTTTCTTTTTTTGGTCATTAAATTTATAATATGTGATAGTATCCAATGTAATATAATTTTATACATATAATATTAATTATATGGTTATCACATTATTAATTTTTACTATTATAACTTTTGGAATTCTTTTTTTAATTAAATGTCAAATTAGATGTCAGCCTCTACAGTTTCTTTGCTTAGATATATGATATCTAATATAATTAATTTTGAATGGATATCACATCATTAATTTTCACCGTTATAACTTTTGAAATTCTTTTTTTTTTTAAATGTCAAATTAGATGTCTTTGTAGTTTCTATGCCATTTTATTCCTAATTGAATGACAAATTAGATGTCTTTGCATATACAAGGATGTTGATGTACGAAAGGGAGGTGATCGAATGATTTATATTAGCGGAAGGGACAAATTAAAAACACACAAAAGCTTAGGAGAATGCTGAACAGAAAAAACCGAGCATCGGGTACCCATTTTGATTTAATTAATCATATTTTTAGCAATTTTGTAACTAAATTGTATGTATGATGGATTAATGGTTTTGAAACAGTGATTTTATTTAATTATTCGTAAATTATAGACCGGTTCTATTTGATTGCCAAAACCATATCAACCTATACCAAGGTAAAAATGCTCGAAGAAAGGTCAAAGGCCCACACTCTAATATTTTATACAATGACTTGTGATCATATACCGAATTGGTGAGATTATTTATTTTTTTGAAGTTTATTCATCTAAATATTATTTAAGTAGTTTCTCAAATTTGTTCGCATATATACAATATATATTTGGTCATAGTATCCTCAATCACATGTTTCTTCCTTTTCTGTTTTTATAATTGTTATTGTACAATCTAAAACATATGTTGAGATCTATTTTAATTTAGTTAACATTGCAACAGAGTAAGATGATGGAGGCCGCGCGGAGAGAGCTCGGGAGGAGAGAGCATGATGAGAAAGTGGTGCAAATGGCTACTTGATTCAATAATTAGATTATAATAGATGTGCGAACATGATATATTTTTGCTATAAACAAAGTAGTATATATGTGTGGCATCTCATGAACACAAATAAGTTTGAAGTTGATTCATGGACTTATAAATTAAAATACATAGTGTGGTAAGTATATATGTGTGGACTTATAGTGTATTATCTACACTTTTCGTACCCCGTCCAATTCAATACAAATTGTGGTATATATATTGAAATTACACTATATATAATAATAATAATAATAATAATATCAGAGAGATTAACTCATGTGCTCTATGTTACTGGTGACAATTCAGTAAGGTCTACTATAAGACATTGCGCGATTTCATATTTCCTTGGTGATTACTTCAAGTGGTTTTTTCTGCAATCTATTAATATCTCAACATTTTAAATCTCACGTGTTATTTTTTCAGTTATTTATAGACTAAATCCGATTAAACTTACATATTTGACACAAAAATTGTCCCGTGCGTAGCACGGGCATGCCACCCTAGTGAATCTATAATACGAAGTACGTCGGATTTGACTTGTAGATTCACGAGTCGATCTCAGTCCATGAATCTCATTGAGTTCAATTTTAACTACTTCTTCCCTTTAGAAGTAGAGGGAATTGCACAAGGTAACCCAAAAACCGAAAAGTGTTGCAAGGTTAACCCAACCCGGATTAAAATCGGGTGAAACCGGATAATTGGGAAACCCTTGGAGCCGGTAGCAGATAAGGTGTAACGGCCCGGGATTATGATTCCCAGGTTACGTTTCGAGGGATAAAACCCCTCGTAAGGACCTTGCGCCCCGAGTACAGGTTGAAGGTTTCAAACTTACTTTAACGTTTTCAAAGGGGGATTTCATACCCAAAATCGAAGGGATCGTTGGAATCCCCGGGGAAGTCCCCTGTACCTGTCGTAAATCTAAGCGTGGAAATCGGAAATAGTGCAACTAGCGGAAATAAGCGTAATACAAGAGGGTGCCACGGCAGAGCCGGGTCAAAACGGAGTCAAGTATAAATCCAAAAATATAATCAGAGTCTAGTGAAGTCTATACTCCAACGCTCACTCTCCGCCGACAAAATGACCCGCGCAAATAGGCAAACAGCACCGATAGGATGAACATAGATAATACCTAAAAAAATTGATATGGGGCGGGATCAGATCGATGCCCACTTTTCTGCATCCCAACCATAAGCACACATATACGCTATTCCTAATAAAGATGCTTCTAGATGCATGGCGGAATAGTAACACACTAACATGCTCCTAAGATCAAGTGCATAATAATAATAAGGCCTTAGCATAGAATACCAAGTGGTATATCCCTCTCCTACCTCCACCCCTTCCGATAGGTGGAGACTGGCCAGCTCGTGAATGCATTCATTCATAATTGGGCGGCACGCATGCCTAACCCGCTCCACAATAAAGCCCGCAGGCATATAATAAAAGGAAGTGCATGACTCGATTGACTCAGGGTACCCGATGAAGCTGGGCTACCCTATGACCCTAGCAATGACTCTAGTTACTTCACAGATAACGGCCGTTCTGTTTACATACGCATAAAGAAATAGGATGCTCAACGATCAATGCAATCTAGCATGGTACTACATGGCATGCTGATCATGAATGCAACACCTAGTATATCATGCACCTATAGCAGGGAATCACTCTATTCAATCTGAGTAAGCTCCGAAGAGACTTACCTGGTATCGCAGAACAGCGAAAGGCAATCAACCAGGCAATATGAATCCAACACGTCACAAATGATCACCTAACAAGTATAAGTACATGTATGAGTCTATCTCTAAGGCACACAAAGCATAGAATTATCACACATATAACTTCACAACTTAACATAACAACCGTCACATCATCATTTCCATAATATCAACTTTATCTCGTAATCTATCATCTCAACATCTCACAAGCATACTCAATATAATTCTCCAATTCACCAACTTAGGATAATCCCCATTTCATACTTAACCAATTTGCATGCCATCATTTCAAAATCTTACTTAGCATATAATTGCACATCTTCATCATAAACATCTAACATTTAACCACAATAATAAATCACCACAATATCACATATTAAATCTCAAACAACATCTTATATTTTAACCCTAATAATATTACATACTACTTCTAACATCTTTTATTTTAACATCTTTATAAAATATTTATAAAATCCCAACAATATTCATTAAATCAAAACATTCATTTTTAATTTACCAAACCAACCTCACTTTATTAAAATTACCAAAAACCACCCACTTATTTTATAAAAGTCCAACCCGGCCCCCTTGTTTTAATTAAACCAAACCGGGCCCTTCAAAAGTTAGTCCCAAAGAAGCTTCCCATTTGTTTCTTTCAATTCAACGAGCTGGAGGTTTAAAAGAGGAAGGGGGGCCCACGCACACAGGGAGGAAGGAAGGAACGAGGAGGAAGGAAGAGAGCTCACCGAGAGGGCTTCGAAGCTTCGTCGGAGTTCGTCGGGATCTCGATGGGCTCGCTGGAGTCTCGATCCGCGCTAGCTCGGCCTAGGACGGAAGAACGGGGGTTAAAGGCGGTGCCTTTCACAGCTCGAAGTCGAATGGAAAGGGAAACGAGCCTTACCGGGGTTCTCGGAGAAAACAGGGAGGAAGGAGAAGGGAAGAGGTGCTGCTCGTCGGCGGTGGTGGCTCCGGCTGCTGCTGGTGGCGACGGCGGCGCTCCGGGGAGGAGGTGGTGCGGCAGTGGTGGAGGTGGCGGTGGTGAGGTGTGGCGGTGGTGAGGTGCGGTGGTGGTGGAAATGGCGTGAGGAAGCTCAAGAACCAGTTTTGGCTTGTGAAATGTCGAGAGAGAGAAGGAGAGAGAAGAGGAAGAATCAACACAAATCTGATTTTTCCAAAGGTCAAATTGCACATAAAAGGTCCATTTTTTTTGTGAAGAGTGAGGTATTGTTTGTTTGCCAAAATAAGGGGGTCAAAGAGTGGGGGAAGGAAAGGAGAGGATAAGATTTTACTATAATTAGGAGGTGATGAGTTGGATTAGGATAAGGGAAAGCAAAAAGAGAGGGAGGGGAGGTGAGGATAAGATTTTACTATAATTAGGAGGTGATGAGTTGGATTAGGATAAGGGAAAGCAAAAAGAGAGGGAGGGGAGGTGAGGATAAGATTTTACTATAATTAGGAGGTGATGAGTTGGATTAGGATAAGGGAAAGCAAAAAGAGAGGGAGGGGAGGTGAGGATAAGATTTTACTATAATTAGGAGGTGATGAGTTGGATTAGGATAAGGATTCGGAATATGACGGAATTGAGAGCTCGGGTCGGGGATTTAAATTTCCGCTGATTGATCGTTCAAAACCGAAATGAAAGACGGAATTGATTTTTAAATCGGAAAATTTGGGTCGGAATTTATTTTAAATTCATTTTGATTTTCTTTTTCCGAAAATTAATATTTTAAAAATCCGAGCCTTTACATCATCCACCTCTAAAAACAAGTCTCGTCCCCGAGACTAAAATCATTCTAAAGTGGGGATGAAGTTGGAATTGGTGAGTCCAAGGATCACGTCATCGATCCCGTAAGTACCTCATAAGTGCCCCCATGAGATCTCACAGTACCGTCGTCATGATCATAATACTCCCAATCGGTCGTAGTAAGGATGTGGTAGGGGCCCCTACCACACCCCACTCCGACTCCTCAGGCATACCATAACTCAAAACCATCATGACATCTCCGCTAGGTCTTAGCAAGCGATCTACAGGTGCCCCCATACATGCTTGTATCCACTTCGTGGGGCGTCATAATGAAAGCTCGGGTTGGAATAGTTTTCTCAAAATCTATGTCCCTTTTTAAATCACCATTTGATATTCTTTAAATTCGACATTAAACACGGCATTCCCAAACTTCCCAATCATTCTACATCCACCTCTAAAGGCTAATCCCACATTCTCTTCCTAGGTTCCGAGTCAAATCATAATTCCACCATTCAATCTCTAGCATTCCTAATATTTGGTATCATGGGTATAGAAGAATGATCATGATCTCAAGATAAACAGAAGATTATAGCACATCAAAGGCAGTCACATACCATAATATCTAGCACATCATCATATCATCGAGGCTCATCACATCATATCACCAAGGATCTGCACACAACTACCAAGCATAAGCATGCAATCAAAGAGACACCACTAACCAATCCCAACCAACTAACTAGGCATACTCACCGCACTCGAGAGGTCAAGGTAATGTCTACGCTCGGCCCAACATAAGACGCAAGTAGCTCATCTAAGACACCTCCATAGCTAGCCCGAATGCTCTCCTCGGTCTCCCATGTGGCCTCCTCAGGGCTCCTCCTAGACCACTGAACCAGAAGCAAAGGAACCTCCCTGTTCCTAAGCTTCTTGACACGACGATCAAGGACCCTCACCGGACGCTCTACAAAGGTATGGTCAGGCTCAACGTGAAGGTCTGAGTGGTCAAGGACATGACTAGGGTCGGGAATATACTGACGGAGCTGGGAGACATGAAAGACGTCATGGACGCCGGCCAAGGATGGAGGTAAGGCTAAACGGTAGGCTACCACACCGACTCTCTCTAGGATCTCAAATGGGCCAATGAACCTCGGACTCAACTCCCCTTTGATGCCGAACCGTCGAACTCCCCTGGTGGGTGAAACTCGAAGCCATACGTGCGAGCCTACCTCGAACTCAAGCTCGGTCCTCCGTCTGTCCGCATACTTCTTCTGTCGATCCTGGGCTACCCTCATATGCTCTCGGATGCGACCAACCTTATCGACTGTCTCTCTGACCATCTCGGGCAACGACAGAACTGTATCTGCAGGCTCGTCCCAGCAAACCGGCGACTTGCATCGCCTCCCATACAAAGCCTCATATGGGGCCATCTCGATCGACGCGTGGTAGCTGTTGTTGTAAGAAAACTCCACTAGCGGTAGATGCTTGACCCAATGGTCACCCCAATCCAAGACGCACGATCGCAACATGTCCTCCAACGTCTGAATCGTCCTCTCGCTCTGGCCATCTGTCTGCGGGTGATAAGCCGTACTGAAATGCAATCTGGAGCCCAAACTCTCCTGAACCTGCTGCCAAAACCTCGAGGTGAAGCGCCCATCTCGATCAGATACGATCCTCTCTGGTACTCCATGAAGCCTCACAATCTGGCGAATGAACTCGTCTGCTAACTTCGAAGCTGGCCATGTCTCCTGAATAGCTATGAAATGGGCCGACTTGGTCAACCTGTCGACCACGACCCAAATAGTGTCAAATCCTCTGACGTCTCGCCTCAGCCCAGTGACGAAATCCATGGAGATATCCGTCCACTTCCACTCTGGAACTGGAAGTGACTGGATGGGTCCTCCCGGCCTCTGGTGATCAATCCGAACCTGCTGGCAAATCTGACATCTGGCCACAAACTCTGTGATGTCTGCTCTCATCCTCTGCCACCAATAACTCCTCCTCAGATCTTGATACATCTTATTCGTCCCTGGATGGACAGAATAAGGGGTGGAGTGAGCCTCCTGCATGATCCTCTGTCTCAAATCTGACGTCGAGGGAACTACAACTCTGCCCTGAAAGGTCAGCATCCCGTCTGCTCTCTCTGCAAGCTCTCTAAATCTGCCCTGAGCCATCCGCCCTCTCAGAACTGCAACCTCTGGACAATCTGCCTGACCCTGCCGAATCTCTGCTGTCAACTCTGCCTGCACCTCTAAGAACGACAACTGCCCGTGATCTCGCTGGATCCAAACCTCAAAGCAGCATCTCATCAGATCTCTCTGCAAATCTCGCTGAGCTGTAAGCCTCTCAACGGTCACCTCATGATGAGTCTTCCTACTCAACGCATCTGCCACTACATTGGCCTTCCCTGGATGGTAGACTATGTCCAAGTCATAGTCCTTCAGAAGCTCCAACCATCGTCTCTGACGCATGTTGAGCTCCTTCTGTGAAAATGTACTTCAAGCTCTTGTGATCCGTCATCACCTTGCAAGAAGTACCATATAGATAATGTCTCCAGATCTTCAGAGCGTGAATCACGGCTGCCAACTCCAAATCATGGATGGGGTAAGACACCTCTGGAGGCTTCAACTGACGTGAAGCATAAGCGATGACCCGATCTCTCTGATGCAGAACACAACCCAAGCCGGAATGCGAAGCGTCTGTGTAGATAACGAAGTCCTTTGTCCCATCTGGCAGAGCCAACACCGGAGCAGTCGTCAACTTCTGCTTCAGAAGCTCAAAGCTGGCCTGACAATCTGAACTCCACTCGAAGGGGACGTCCTTCTTCAGCAGCTGTGTCATCGGTCTAGCAATAGTCGAGAAACCCTGGACGAACCTCCTGTAGTAACTAGCCAATCCCAGGAATGAGCGGATATCTCTGACGTTCTTGGGCACCTCCCAAGCAACGATGGCATCAATCTTTGCCGGATCCACGGCAACTCCCTCAGCTGAAATAACGTGGCCTAAGAAAGCCACCTCTGTGAGCCAGAACTCACACTTGCTGTACTTCCCATACAACTAATGCTTCCTCAGCGTCTCCAGCACAATCCTCAAATGCTCCTCGTGCTCCTCTCTACTCCTCGAGTAGACTAAGATGTCATCGATGAAGACGACGACGAACTTGTCCAAGAAGTCGATGAACACTCGGTTCATGAGCTCCATGAACGCGGCTGGTGCATTGGTCAGCCCAAACGGCATGACCACGAACTCGTAGTGACCATAGCGAGTCCGAAAAGCGGTCTTCGGAACATCCTCTGGCTTCACCCTCAGCTGATGATAGCCCGACCTCAATTCAATCTTCGAGAAAACCACGGCACCCTGCAGTTGATCCATCAGATCATCAATCCGGGGAAGAGGATAACGGTTCTTCACCGTCGCCCGGTTCAGCTCCCGATAGTCGATGCACAGTCTCAACGACCCATCCTTCTTCTTGACGAATAGCACTGGCGCTCCCCAAGGCGATGCACTAGGCCGAATGTAGCCCTTCTCAGCTAGCTCCTCTAGCTGAGCCTTCAGCTCGGCCATCTCCGTCGGTGCCATGCGATAAGGAACTCGCGAGATAGGTCTGGTGCCTGGCTCTAACTCAATCGCGAAGTCGACCTCTCTCGGCGGGGGAAGTCCTGGTAGCTCCTCTGGAAACACATCTGCGAAGTCTCTGACAACGGGAACATCTGATACACTGGGGTGCGTGCGATCCACCTCTAAAGCATAACACCAATACCCGACGCAACCTTGGTCTAAAAGTCTGGCGGCTCTGACTACGCTGATGAGTGATCCATTCCTCTTGGGGTCGCTCCCCCAAACCTGGTGCTCAGTCCCGTCAGATGCCAAAATCGACACTGTCCTCGTTCGCAAGTTGATGATAGCCCCGTAGTGGTCCATGAAGTCCATACCCAAGATGAGATCGTCCATCCTCAATGGCATAACTATAAGGTCGGTAGGCCACTCTCGCTCACCTATCCGAATGGGGCACCCTAAAATCTCACGACTCGTCCTAACCTTGGCCCCATCCGCCAGACCAATAGTAAGGGGTGAACCACTCGTGCAGCTCAGGCTCAGCCTGGCCACGCACGCCTCTGCTATGAAGCAGTGAGTTGCACCAGTGTCAAACAAGATAGATAGGCACTCATCATGGAAGAATATCGTACCTGCGGAAGTCGGGGCTGAGCGGTCATCAGCATGCATCTGAAATACGCGGGGCGGTGGGGGTAATCCTGGTCCTCGACCTCCCGAACTCTGACCACGATCATACCCTGACCCTGACGGTCCTGCAGAAGATGATCCACGACCCTGACCTGACCCAGATGGTCCTCTACCTCCACGTCCAGAACCTCTACCTCCTCTACCTCCGCCTCGGCCTCTGCCGGAAGGGTCACCTCGTCCCTGGCCCTGACCCTGGCCCTGGGGATATGTCAGCAGTGGTGGCTGAGGAGCCGTAGGAAGTCTCGGCGGCTGTGCAGTAGCTGGAGCTCCACGACTCTGAGGGCATGTAGCAGCTCGGTGCCCCATAGTACCACAGGTGTAGCAGACAGTCGAACGGTCCGGGCAAGAAGCAATGAAGTGGCCCCTCCCGAAACACCCATGGCAAGTCCTCACTCTGGCATCTCCTCCATAAGAAGTCTGAACTGGGGGTGCTCTCTGTGCAGCTCCGTAATATCCTCCTCTAAACGCTCCTCTCCTAGATTTGTCATCTCCACGGGTGTCGGCTGGACGCGCCCTCTTCGCATCAGGGCGAACAGTAGAGTAGGAAGTCTCACACAAAATCCTCTACTGATCGTACATAAGGATGACCTCCAGAAATCGGTCAAAGCTGACAGCTCCCAAGCTGGACGCATGCAGAAGTACAGGGGGCGGCAATCTCATAGACAGCATACGGATCCGACTCTCGTCTGATGGACATAGATGATCACAGTATATCAGCTCGCTCTTGAACTGGCGAACGATAGCAGCTACAGAAGCCGACCGGTCACAGGTGCCGCGCATAAAAGATACCTCCCTAGCCATCTGTATCCCTGGTGGACGGTACTCCCTCAGCATCATGGATCTGAAATCGTCATAGGTCCACTCGGTCCGCTCCTTCTTGCAGCCAAACCATCTGGCATTCGCGTCCTCCCGTAGAAGTCCGGCAGCAAGTCTCTGTCTCTCAGAGTCAGGTACAGCAACATGGTCAAATAACCCCTCCATATCACGCAGCCATCTCTCAACGTCATCTCCGACGCCTCCCGCGAAGGTCGGCGGGCTACACTGAGCAAACCTCTTGACCCAATCGATGCGCTTCTCAGGGCACGCATCGACCACAGGCTCGGCTGGCTGCTGAACTGGGACCTCTGGCGTCGGCGCCGTAGATCGAGCCCCTCCACGTAGCTCGCTCAGAATATCATGAAGCGCTGACTCTAGCTGCCCAATCCTAGTCTCTGGGGAAGCTGGCACCCGGTCATCAACTCGCGGTGGCGAAACTCGCTCCTCAGCACCCTATACGGCAACTCGACGAGGGCGTCCCCTGCCGCGACGCGCCCTACCCCCACGCCCATCTAAGCCACGTCTCGGATCAACCATACTTGCTACATAACAATAATTATATCACTCAGCACAGAAGCACTCAACGATTCAATGGGACCCTCTTCAAGGAGGATCGCCCTCAGGCCCAATTGAATTTAAGACATACAAGCACAGAGACGATCTATGTCGCCCTTCGGGGGACGACTAACCGGAGGGGCAAATACCTCACGGTCTCCTAACCCATTGTACTCCAACCCTCGAGTTCCTTGGAGTCTTCATAACCCATCTGTAAAAGAAAGCTAGTATTTTGCCTACCTTCCCCGAATTCTACATCCATAAGGGATGCCTATCGCATAGTCTCTACCCCACGAGATTGCCATTCATAATTGATTAATTTATAGTTATGTCCAATTAAATTCATTTTGCCCCTTGAAAACAATTTGAAAATCATTTGAAAATAATTTGAAAACCTTGGGCCATTTTCAAAACCACTTCAACCTATCATACTCGGATTGCAAAACCTCGCTCTGATACCACCTTTGTAACGGCCCGGGATTATGATTCCCAGGTTACGTTTCGAGGGATAAAACCCCTCGTAAGGACCTTGCGCCCCGAGTACAGGTTGAAGGTTTCAAACTTACTTTAACGTTTTCAAAGGGGGATTTCATACCCAAAATCGAAGGGATCGTTGGAATCCCCGGGGAAGTCCCCTGTACCTGTCGTAAATCTAAGCGTGGAAATCGGAAATAGTGCAACTAGCGGAAATAAGCGTAATACAAGAGGGTGCCACGGCAGAGCCGGGTCAAAACGGAGTCAAGTATAAATCCAAAAATATAATCAGAGTCTAGTGAAGTCTATACTCCAACGCTCACTCTCCGCCGACAAAATGACCCGCGCAAATAGGCAAACAGCACCGATAGGATGAACATAGATAATACCTAAAAAAATTGATATGGGGCGGGATCAGATCGATGCCCACTTTTCTGCATCCCAACCATAAGCACACATATACGCTATTCCTAATAAAGATGCTTCTAGATGCATGGCGGAATAGTAACACACTAACATGCTCCTAAGATCAAGTGCATAATAATAATAAGGCCTTAGCATAGAATACCAAGTGGTATATCCCTCTCCTACCTCCACCCCTTCCGATAGGTGGAGACTGGCCAGCTCGTGAATGCATTCATTCATAATTGGGCGGCACGCATGCCTAACCCGCTCCACAATAAAGCCCGCAGGCATATAATAAAAGGAAGTGCATGACTCGATTGACTCAGGGTACCCGATGAAGCTGGGCTACCCTATGACCCTAGCAATGACTCTAGTTACTTCACAGATAACGGCCGTTCTGTTTACATACGCATAAAGAAATAGGATGCTCAACGATCAATGCAACCTAGCATGGTACTACATGGCATGCTGATCATGAATGCAACACCTAGTATATCATGCACCTATAGCAGGGAATCACTCTATTCAATCTGAGTAAGCTCCGAAGAGACTTACCTGGTATCGCAGAACAGCGAAAGGCAATCAACCAGGCAATATGAATCCAACACGTCACAAATGATCACCTAACAAGTATAAGTACATGTATGAGTCTATCTCTAAGGCACACAAAGCATAGAATTATCACACATATAACTTCACAACTTAACATAACAACCGTCACATCATCATTTCCATAATATCAACTTTATCTCGTAATCTATCATCTCAACATCTCACAAGCATACTCAATATAATTCTCCAATTCACCAACTTAGGATAATCCCCATTTCATACTTAACCAATTTGCATGCCATCATTTCAAAATCTTACTTAGCATATAATTGCACATCTTCATCATAAACATCTAACATTTAACCACAATAATAAATCACCACAATATCACATATTAAATCTCAAACAACATCTTATATTTTAACCCTAATAATATTACATACTACTTCTAACATCTTTTATTTTAACATCTTTATAAAATATTTATAAAATCCCAACAATATTCATTAAATCAAAACATTCATTTTTAATTTACCAAACCAACCTCACTTTATTAAAATTACCAAAAACCACCCACTTATTTTATAAAAGTCCAACCCGGCCCCCTTGTTTTAATTAAACCAAATCGGGCCCTTCAAAAGTTAGTCCCAAAGAAGCTTCCCATTTGTTTCTTTCAATTCAACGAGCTGGAGGTTTAAAAGAGGAAGGGGGGCCCACGCACACAGGGAGGAAGGAAGGAACGAGGAGGAAGGAAGAGAGCTCACCGAGAGGGCTTCGAAGCTTCGTCGGAGTTCGTCGGGATCTCGATGGGCTCGCTGGAGTCTCGATCCGCGCTAGCTCGGCCTAGGACGGAAGAACGGGGGTTAAAGGCGGTGCCTTTCACAGCTCGAAGTCGAATGGAAAGGGAAACGAGCCTTACCGGGGTTCTCGGAGAAAACAGGGAGGAAGGAGAAGGGAAGAGGTGCTGCTCGTCGGCGGTGGTGGCTCCGGCTGCTGCTGGTGGCGACGGCGGCGCTCCGGGGAGGAGGTGGTGCGGCAGTGGTGGAGGTGGCGGTGGTGAGGTGTGGCGGTGGTGAGGTGCGGCGGTGGTGGAAATGGCGTGAGGAAGCTCAAGAACCAGTTTTGGCTTGTGAAATGTCGAGAGAGAGAAGGAGAGAGAAGAGGAAGAATCAACACAAATCTGATTTTTCCAAAGGTCAAATTGCACATAAAAGGTCCATTTTTTTTGTGAAGAGTGAGGTATTGTTTGTTTGCCAAAATAAGGGGGTCAAAGAGTGGGGGAAGGAAAGGAGAGGATAAGATTTTACTATAATTAGGAGGTGATGAGTTGGATTAGGATAAGGGAAAGCAAAAAGAGAGGGAGGGGAGGTGAGGATAAGATTTTACTATAATTAGGAGGTGATGAGTTGGATTAGGATAAGGGAAAGCAAAAAGAGAGGGAGGGGAGGTGAGGATAAGATTTTACTATAATTAGGAGGTGATGAGTTGGATTAGGATAAGGGAAAGCAAAAAGAGAGGGAGGGGAGGTGAGGATAAGATTTTACTATAATTAGGAGGTGATGAGTTGGATTAGGATAAGGATTCGGAATATGACGGAATTGAGAGCTCGGGTCGGGGATTTAAATTTCCACTGATTGATCGTTCAAAACCGAAATGAAAGACGGAATTGATTTTTAAATCGGAAAATTTGGGTCGGAATTTATTTTAAATTCATTTTGATTTTCTTTTTCCGAAAATTAATATTTTAAAAATCCGAGCCTTTACATAAGGGAGGGGGGGGCATCCTTCCAATGTGTGACACCTGACCTGTGAGAGAGAGAGAGAGAGGGGGGGGGGACAAGCCCCATCTGCAGAGGAGAGAGGCGTAGAGAGAGAAAAGGCAATTGAGAAAGGCCAGGAGGGAGGGAGAGAGAGAGAGGTGAAAAAGAAAAGTGAAGTATGAGAGGAGAGAGATCAGTAGAGTGTCAATGAGGGGGTATAAAAAGATATTGTTACTCTTTCACTTCGAAGAAGCAATTGGGCGGGGGTTTATTTACAGGTTGACGTGTCAGCAGTTAGTTTTAACTGGACACCCAAAGCAAAATCACATGACACATTGGAATCGACTGGACAAGATTTATCGGAGAAACAACTTCTCCATCGACTTCGTATAGAAAATGGGCAAGTTTGCTTTCGATAAAGGTTATGCGAGAGGTGTCTCCCTCAAATCTCAAGCAAATTTACCCATTTTCAACTCGCCAACATGACACACATGACAGTTAGAGTTATAAACATGACATCTGACTACTACAAATATGACAGAAATCAAAGTGCCGGCAAATTCGTTAAAGGTTCGAAGGTATCTCAACATTAAACATTTTCAACTCGCCCTACTCCTGGTATGTCGTAATCCACCCAACAACTCCCCAATTTCCACAATTCCTCCAGAATCCCCAATTCCTCCAATTTTCCCTATTCCCCCAAAATCCTGTCTGTTGCTTGTTTGATGTCCGCTGCTTCTTCCTTTCGTGTTCAAATCTGCAGACTTGCTCTTGTTCTTCTTCGAACTCCTTCCTCTTCTTCCTTCCGTTTTCAAATTTAAGAGAGCAACAGTAAAGTTGCAGAGGAGAGAGGACCCTTCCTTCCGGTCTCTCCCTCTATTGTAACCGGCTGAGCTGCAATTTCTAAAGGATTTGGGCTAACTTTTTGAAATTAATATGGATAGGGGATAGGCCAGGGGGTGCAACTTAATCGGGTTTTTGGGTTAGTTTTGCAAATAACCCTTAGAAGTAACTGTCATTTGATTTTTTTACCGTATTTTTTACGAGCTAAAAATTATATATCGAATACAGTATTAATTTTTATATAATTTTATACTTATTAGTTATAAAATTAATTTACAAAATAATACTCCTTCTAATTTTTAATATAAGATATTTGACTTTTAATGCACGTAGTTTAAGGAGCTAAAAACTATATGAAATATTAATTTTTTTAATTAAACTTTTTTACATTATAATACTTATATAATGTAAAAAAGTTTAATTAAAAAAATCAATATTTCATATAGTTTTTAGCTCCTTAAACTACGCGCACAAAAATCAAACACCTTATATTTCCAATCGGATGGAGTAATAAAATACTGTATTTCAGTTTTTACTTGAATATTAGATCGTCGTTTCCATTGAATATTGAATATAGTTTACAACTTTATCGTTTAAAACAATTGTCTCGTATTTATGTGCAAGCAAAACATATACATGTCTTGGTCGAACATGTCGAGTCTCAGGCCAAACGACCTGCACCTTAATCCACCAAGACCGTAAGACGACGGGTCGACCCACTATGATGGGTCAGGGGATATAAGTTACAATAAAAAGAAAAAATTGTCACCTGTCACTATGATTTTTTTTAAAACGAAACGTTGGATCAACCTCAAGAGTCATAGAACAGAAAAATCCTTGCTTTTTCTTTAAAGCAAAACTAAAAATATATGTTTAAAATATCTTGACTTGATGGTTCGACTCGTCGTGTCTATCCCCTGTTACAAGAGAATAACCAAGTCCTAAAAAATAGGAACTTGATAACTATAGAAGATTACAGTCAGTATAAAAGATTACAATCTAAAATACAAATAACTAATTATATCTATCTATCTATTATATTAACATGCCCCCGCAAGCTCATGACCGGGAACGAACATGCAGCTTGGAACTAAGGGTTAGAAACCGATGCATCCCAACAGCTTTGGTGAATATATCGGCTATTTGATCAAGAGATCGAACGTGACGAACGACAAGTTCACCTGCAGAAACTTGTTCCCTGACAAAATGATAGTCAATTTTGATATGTTTGGAGCGTTGATGAAATACCTGATTGGCAGACAGGAAGGTGGCACTAAGGTTATCACAAAGGAGAATGGGAGGACTATTGGTCGAAAGACCCATCTCGAGTAATAGTTGCTGCAACCAAATCAACTCAGCGGCGGTGAAGGCAATCGCCCTATACTCCGCTTCGGTGCTTGAACGAGCCACAACCTTCTGCTTCTTTGAGGCCCAACTAATGAATTTTTCACCAAAGTAAATGGCGAAACCATGTTGTGACCGACAATCATCCGGGTCTGAAGCCCAACCAGCATCTGAGTAGATGACGAGGCGATGATCAGGGGCTCGCTGGAGGTGAAGACCGGATGCAATAGAGCCCTTTAGGTAGCGCATGATGCGTTTGACTGCCATCCAATGAGTGTCTGTCGGATTGTGCATAAACTGACACACTCGATTGACGACATAGGAGATCTCAGGTCTGGTGATGGTGACGTACTGCAAGGCTCCAACAATGTTGCGATATAGATTGGGGTCGGGAAAGGGATCACCGGAACTAACCAGCCGAGAACCCGGCTCAGCCGGGGACGAAACATGGAACTACGCTCCAAAATATCACATATGTACTTATGTTGGCTGAGCTGCAGACAGGAGGCAGACCGGGTGACTTCAATCCCCAGAAAATAATGAAGCGGCCCAAGATCTTTAAGAGAGAAGGCACAATTCAGGCTCTTGACAAAGTCGTCGATGAATGCAGCGTGAGATCCGGTGATGATAAGGTCATCGACATAGACAAGAACGTAGACCACATGATGAGCGTGTCGTTTAATGAAAAGAGAGGAGTTGGAGACACAACCCTTGAAGCCATGCCGAAATAGGGACTCCTTCAACTTTTGAAACCAAGCGCGATGAGCCTGTTTGAGGCCATAGAGAGCCTTTCTGAGGCGACACACATGGTCTGGTCTATCCGGTGCCTGGAAGCCCTGAGGTTGAGCCATAAAAACAGTCTCTGCAAGAGTACCATTCAGAAATGTATTGTTGACATCAACCTGTCTCAGAGGCCAAGCATTAGTCAAAGCCAAGCTCAATACAATACGAATTGTCGCAGGCTTGATAACGGGACTGAAGGTGTCGAAGTAATCAACCCCGGCCTCCTGATTGAAGCCTTTCGCAACCAGACGAGCTTTGTAGTGATCAATAGAGCCATCCGCTTTCTGCTTGACCCTATAAATCCACCTACAGCCAACAATATTAGCACCAGAAGGGCGGGGAACCAAGTCCCATGTCCCATTCTTCATTAAGGCGTCAAATTCTAACTGCATGGCATGCTGCCAATGAGGGTTCTTGGCGGCTTGGTGGTAGAATTTGGGCTCAGGATGGGCTGTGAGAGCGACCGGGAGAGGATACGTGGTGGCTGTCATAGCTTTGGGTTTAAGAGAGAGGGAGCGGGACCGTGTTTCCATAGGATGGGTGGAATGTTCGGGCTGTCGAAACCAAGACGGAGCATCGGGATATGGAACAGCCGGCAGTGAGGTAGTGGGGGAGGGGTGAGAGGTGTCCGAAGCCGATGCCAAGGACTGATCAGATGAGGTCTGTGACGAGGCAGGGTCAGACAGTGCGGGTGAATCTGCCGATGACGACCCCCCCGGACTAGGAGAGGGACTCGACGGTGGACTGGGAGAAGGAGAAGGCGACTGAGCTGGTGTGACAAGTGGAGAGGCGGCCATTAACGGAGGAGAGGGGGGTGGTGAAGGCGGAGTGGAGGTGGCTACAGGCGGAGGGAGTGGCAAGGGAGGGAGTGAGACACCAGCAGCGTGATCAAGGACCATAAGGGACGGAGCTGGCATATGCGACTCTGACGCAGGGGCTGGTGTGGCGCCGGAGGAAGGGTAAGGGAAAATCATTTCATCAAATACCACAAATCGAGAGACATAGGACTTGCCCGTGGGAATATGAAAGCAAATATAATGTACCCCTTGTGTTTTGAACTGTATCCAAGAAATAAGCATGGCAAGGATCGGAACTCCAATTTGGTGTGGTTATAAGGCCTTAGGTATGGATAACAAAGACAACCAAATGATTTGAGGAACCCATAATCAGGAGTTTTTCCATATAACTTTTGAAATGGTGATTGATAGTCTAAGTTTGGGGTAATTGTACGGTTTGAAAGATAAATCGATGTATGAAAGACATTTTCCCAAAATTGAGTGGGTAGTTTGGCATGAGCCATCAAAGCGAGACACTTCTCTACAATGACACGGTTCTAGCGTTCAGCGGAGCCATTTTGGGCGGGTGTGTATGGGCAAGAAACTCGATGGACAATGCCAAGCGATTCAAGGTACTTAGACACATTCCGATATTTGCCACCCCAATTAGATTGGAAGGATTTTATGAGTGTGGAAAATTGTGTTTGGATGAGTTTGACAAACAATTGAACTGTAGAATAAACCTGAGCTTTATTAGATAAAAAATAAATCCAGACAAATTTTGTGTAATCGTCAATAAAACTAACATAATACTTATTGCCATATATTGAAGATAAAGAGGAAGGACCCCAAACATCCGAGTGAATCAGATCAAAAGGGTGAGTGGCGGTAGACACACGACTCGGCAGAGACAGACGCCTACTCTTGCCAAGTTGGCACGATTCACAAACGGAGGGCAGGTTATTTGAAGACACTAGAAGGTGAAATGTGGAAAGCAACCGGCGAAGGGCAGACTCGTGCGGATGAGCGAACCGATGATGCCAACAAGCAACTAAGGCACGCTGACCAACAAAAGCGACTGGTGAATGAATTGACACAAGACCATGGGGCTTAGGTGGAAGACGCGGAAGACGGTAGAGACCATTTTCAACTGTGCCTCTTAGAAGGATCCGACCCTGCAAGTCCTTAACCAAACAGTGAGTAGCATGACACTCAACATAAACATTATTGTCTTTGGACAATTTCGAAACACTTAAAAGGATTTTAGTAATTTGAAGGACAATAACAGGTAAAATAGAACGCATAACAGGTAAAATAGAACGACCGAAATGAGTGATGGGAAGAGACATACCGTTACCGACGACTAGATGATCACCGCCATCATAGGGAGAACATGCAATATTGGTCATGTCGGCAGTGACATGATGGGTGGCTCCAGAATCAACAACCCATGGGTCGGAAATCTCTAATTGGCATCCAACATAGGCGCCCTTATCACCGAAGGATGATCCTGGTTTGTGCAACGCAGCAGCAGCGTGTCTGTTGGTGACCGGGAACTCATTCAGGTTGAGGCGATTGAAGCAATTCGATGCCTCATGTCCCAACTTCTGACAGATCTAGAAGGTTGAGCGACCACGGCCAGAAGAAGGGGGTTCGAGTGAAGAGGAGCCCTCGCGATCAGTCGGAGGACGACCTCTTCCACGACCGCGACGACCACGGGTGGAAGCAGTATTTGCAGCAGGTGGAGAGTCGACGATCGGTGGTTGCTGATCCTCCTCAATGCGTTGTTCCTCTTACAGCAGGAGACCAAGCATATCTTCAGAGGAGATGGGACTGGAGTTGATCGCTAGGGCGGAGCGGAAGCCAGCATACTGCGAGCCAAGCCCATACAGAATGTAGGCAACCAAATCCTCATCTGAAATGACCACAAGGCACTCAGCGAGAGAATCAGACAGAGTACGCTTCTTCTCGACATAGTCGAGGATGGAAAAGGAGCCTTTGGTCAGAGATTGAAGCTGATGCCACATATGCATCTGGCGCGCCCGGGTCTGCGCGTGGAACATCCTAGCCAGGATCCCCCAGGCTTCAGCAGCACTCGTGGCGCGAGCAACATGCCCTAAGAGCGGAGTCGTCAGAGTAGAACGAATCCATAGGAGCACGAGGCGATCCTTGCGAACCCAAGTCAGGTACGCAGGATTGGGAGGATTGGTCGAAGTTCCCTCAGCAGCGAACGCAGCGAGGGCAGTGTCGGCCGTGAGAGATGACGACTCAGTGGATGGGGTGGGCAGGGTC
Organism: Persicaria tinctoria; assembly: GCA_037127255.1. Classification (NCBI taxonomy): domain Eukaryota; kingdom Viridiplantae; phylum Streptophyta; class Magnoliopsida; order Caryophyllales; family Polygonaceae; genus Persicaria; species Persicaria tinctoria. Next base: position 51,635,369 of record JBANSL010000008.1, read on the forward strand.
GCCGGGGGAGGCTCGACTGGATTGAGAAATGAATCCAAATCGAAAGCCTCGAGGGCTGAGCAGACAGTGCTATGCCACATGGTGTAGTTGCTCCGATCAAGGCGAATCGCGAAATTGGGGAGATGGAGGTTCAAAGAAGATCCATCGGAGGCAGCGAAAAAGAGAAATTGAGTGGGAGAGGTGGGATGATTAGCCATGATGATCGAGATGATCGATTTAAGCTGATACCATGTAAAGGCACAAGAATTGTGATGCTGGAAGATGATCTCATTGAGCAACGTTAAATAGGGTTACAAGAGAATAACCAAGTCCTAAAAATAGGAACTTGATAACTATAGAAGATTACAATCTAAAATACAAATAACTAATTATATCTATCTATTATATTAACATCCCCCCGGGTCCTTGGATTTTCCAAACCTCGACCCTAATCCTAACATATAAGCAGTGTTCTAAATATCGGATATATCGAGCGATATATCGGGGATATTTAGAATCCGCTACGATATCGGCATATCGGTTGAAAAATATCGGTCAACGCCATATATCGGGTCAACGCCGATATATCGGGTCAATATCGGTGATATATCGGGTCAACGTTGATATATCGGGCCAATATCGGCGATATATCGGGGATATTTAGAACTGCCAACTTTGATAAGTTAACTTTAGCCTTTATGAATGAAGTTGTTTTTATTTTATCAAGTTTATTTGATAATTTTGCAATTTAAATATTATTTTTTCATGTATATTTTTATATTTTGAAGTATAAATATAGTACTTATAGTTAAAAATTAGTGAAACCGATAAATCCGATATATCTCGATATATCTCGATATATCCCGATATATCCCCGATATATCATTTTTACTCCTAACCGATACGAGTCCGATACCCGATATTTAGAACCTTGCATATAAGTCGCCCAACCAGTGACCCATCGGGTTGAAACACATTTGGTTCAGATTGACTATTGACAGGTGTTTATATCGAGGATGTCCTCCTTTAAAGTAAGATTGACATGGATTGTTTTAAGGGGAAATTACAGAAAACCACCCCTTAAATATGGGTGTTTTCACTTAACCACCCCTTAAATTCAAAATTACAGAAAACCACCCTTTAAATGATTTTTACTTACAACTCACCACCCCTTCATCTATTTTCATTAATTTATCATTACATATATTATATTTTATTATCTTTAAACTCAAATTTGATTATAAATATGTTCAAAATTTGAATTTAAGGGCTTGATTATATTTTAGAGATCATTTTATTAATTTTTAATAAATAGTTAATAATTTTCAACTTAAAATATGAATTTGATCCATTTTATTTGTTATATGTAACTATTTTCTTTAAATTTACCTAAATTTTTAAAAAAAATTAGGTTATCAATTAATCATATAACTTAAATATAATTATTAAGATAATAATTTTAGGCTATATTTATTATTGTTTTTTAAAAATAAATAAAATTATCACTAAAATATAATCGGGCCCTTAAATTAAAATTTTGAATATATTTATACTCAAATTGAAATTTAAAAATATTAAAATATAATATATTTAATGATAAATTAATGAAAATAGATGAAGGGGTGGTGAATTGTAAGTAAAAACAATTTAAAGGGTGGTTTTCTGTAATTATTAATTTAAGGGGTGGTTAAATGAAAACACCCATATTTAAGGGGTGGTTTTCTGTAAATTTCCCTTGTTTTAAACAATGAATTGTTAACAAAATGATTGTCAATGAATTCGGATATAAATATTAGGGATATAAATAATTCATTTGATAGGTTAGAAACCTGTTTACCACTATAGTTATTAGCCATAGATTTTTCTAATTAATTTTTCTAGAGTTATAAAATTAGGGAGCACTCCATCCGTTAAGCAAAAATGTTATTTCAGAAAGTGAATTTTGTTAATAAAAATATGTCATTTTAGATATTTTGGCATTTAATTTATAAAATTAGCTTATGATTAGAAAATTGTTATTTATAGTCAATATATATAATACTAAAATAGAGGCGTGGAAATCCTATGTGGCGGGTTCTGGTGCGATTCGCTTACGTGTCTTTTTCTGATGCATTCTTCCGGATTTGTTTTGATATGTCAATTAATGATGAACCAATAAATTTAAGCCGTATTAGACGATAACCCTATCTATTTATACATGTGTCATCCTATGTGTCCATTATAATTAATGATTAAATTAATTTTTAGTATAAATATTCAACCTCATATCTTACAAATCTTATCATTTTACCTTAAGTTATTTTATAAATATTTTATCTGGCAATCTTATTTAGAAAACTTATCTTTATACTCCACAGGACCACATCTAAGAAATAATCTTTTTAATATAACAAATTATTTTTAATATAATTTTTTCATCCAAATCTTAATTGACTACACAATTAATATTTTTTTTATTAATCCGTAATCCGATAAAAAAAATTATCTTATAAAATACAGTAATATTACTATTATACTTTTTTGGACATTGATTTCTTTTTCTTAAATAATAAAACAAGGAGCAATAAATAAAACTTTGATCTTCTACAAAGTAAAATTTATAATTCAAACAAATACAAGCTCATCTCATCTCATCTTTTATTTTTAAACTAAGCGTGTAGTTAATTACTAATGACAGTAAAATGGTAGAGAACATCTAATATATACGTACTAAAATATGGATTTCATTTATTTGTTATTTTTACTGCAATATAATCTATATATCTATCTATCTATATACATATACTAAAACCGATGCATTGGTGCCTACGTGGCGGCGTGTGAGTGAATCTGCCTACGTGGCGGCACGTGAGTGCGTCTCGCAAAACTTTCTCCCGTCAAAAAGGAAATCTAATAAAAATAATTAGATAGTTCTAATCTATATAATTAAATATTATTTTATTTTACCATTAACTTATATAAATGGATAGATGAGATATATTATAAAAGAGGAATATCTTATAAAAGAGCAAATATTAATATATAAGGTAATTAAAAATATTTAAATTAATACCACCTATCCAAAATAATTTTTAACTTTTTATATTAGCACACATTTGAAGGAATTAAAAATATTTAAATTAATTAATATTTTATATAGTTTTTAGTTTTTTACAATATGTGATTAAAATAATCATATAGCATATAATTTAGATCGAAGTGAGTACATTCATTTTCATCTTAAAAAACCATGCATGTACATATTAGACCTATCTTTAAAAAACTTGTGGTTGATTTTGAAATAAAAATTAATAAAATAATATGTTATCATAGTTTATATAAAGTTATATAAGCCACAGTCTATCTATCTATCTATATATTTTAGTTGATTGACAAAAATATAAATAAAAAATATTTCATAGTCATACTTACCAAAAATAAAAATATTAATAGATAAATATGCAGTATTTTATAGGTGCTATTTTATTTATACCTGGATTATTTTTTGGTGACAAAATTATTTCTCTAAAAATTAATTATTTAATCATTTTTATTTCATTTTTATTTATATTTTTTTTAGCCTAAAATGGTTTATAAAAATATTATGTATCCACAATCCATATGTGCGTAGCTATTTTAGTAAAATATATATTTAATAAAAAAATATTAAAATATTTTAAAAAATCAGTTATCTATTAAATTACATGAGATTCAATTAATGTTAGATTAGAAAAAAGAACTTTTTACCTTATAAATGCGAATTTTATTTATATTTTGAGATAATCTAAATAAAAGATATTTAGATTATATATAATCCATCAAACTAATTTTATGTATATTTATATTATTTTTTGTTGGAAAAATTACTTATATTTAGATTATTATGATTTTTATTTATTAAATTCTATCTAAATGATTATAATATTATATTAATGTATTCCCCGTACACGGGACGGGGCCTACACTAGTATCTATATAAAATACTAAAACAGAGGTCTGAAACGGCATCTGGTGCGATTCGCATACATGGAATTTTCTAGAATAAAACAGGGTTATTTTTTTATACGTGTCATATTCTAGATTAAAATGGTATTATCTTTTTGGACCACATCAATTAATAAGAAAATATATTTAGGTAAAAAACTTATCTTTTTAGATCGATAATCTACCCAATATAACCTTATATCTTAATAAGATAAAATGAATTATAATACGTATTTTTTGAGTAAATTAGTTATAATACGTATTTATAATAAAGTTAATGATATAAATCTTTAAAGATAAATAGTACACGTGTGCAATGATATTGTAGTCCATGTTAATTAAGAAGATAAATGAATATGAACTAAGAATTAAAATTTTGGAGAAAATAAAACGGGTAACCCTTATTAAATTTTATTATATAAAACATATTTGAATTAATATAAATTAATAACACATATGTTTTTTAGAACGTAAACATGTTTGAATCTAGATTAATCATATAATTTGATAACCAGTATACATATTGCTTTGTTTATCGATAAATTAATTTTTTTATGGAAAAAATTAGAAAAAGAATAATGAAATTACATCATACAAATTTGAAATTAAATGTCCTTAATCTGGTCTATAGATTAAATTTTACCATTAAGTATTCACACACACAGACATGTAAAGTTATTTTATATAAATAAAAGTTATAAAAAAAAGCCGCGAAGATCGCGGGTAATAAAACTAGTTTCCAAAAAAGTGAACGAGTAGAGTAATTAATTGGATATAATGTATTTTTATTTTTTGGTTTAAATTTTTATTTATTTTCTTAAAAATTAAAAAAAAATGTTAAAGAGTGATATATTTTGCTTACTAAAGTGAGCACTCCCTATTAATTTATTGCTTTTGGTAAATTTTGTTGCTTTACTCTTTACAAGTTGAGCAAAGTGGATGGGATGAGTAGCCGCCAGACTTTCACAAGTAGACAATCCCCACATGGATGTGGATGGGCCGACTTCACCAACGGCCGACGTTCAAGATTCGATTTTTATTTTATTTATTTTGCGGTGAACCGGTGGCTTAGGCCAAACCGGCCGGGCCCAGGCTCTGATTTCTGTCCGCACGAACCAAAGGCGGCCGCTTACCATGATTTCAGTAATATGCATAAATTTTAGAGAAAATTTGGTAAACGGTACCTTTTCAACTTTTAATTAGGTGTTTAACCCCTCTTAAAATTTAATCAGACGTGCTAGCACTTCTTAAAAATTAATTAGTCCATTTAACCCTTTTCTTTCATTCCAGATATGAGAGACGTCTATGGCGATTCCATCGCTCTCTTTTGGTTTGTTCCCCCTTCATCATTTTAGCGATTCCATCTTCCTCTCCATCTCCTTCTTCACGTGATTTCGACTAAGTGATTCCAGGTACATTCTTCTTCTTCTTTGCTCCTGGATCTGAGATTGCAGATTAGGGTTTCAGGTTAGGGCTAAATTTGAGTGAATTTGCTTGATATGAGATTGTGGGATGATGGGCGAGACGAAGAGGAAGAGCGAGGGTTTGGAGGACGGTGAGGGTGGTAATGGCGCGGTGATGATGACATGAGCGGGGATGGGGGTCGGACACATGCCCGTGCATGGGCATGTGCCGGTGGACCGCTTGAACAGGGGATGGAGTAGGTGAATTGGATATCCGCGCCCCGTTTCTGTCCCTAACACACCTTTTGGGCTTGTTGTTAGGGGGCGTCAAACTAAAACCGCAAGCAAACTTACCCATATTCGTTATATACGTTATTATATACTATTTGAATTGATGATGTCACGGGTCAACTTTCAATTGTCACACAATATTGATTTGTTGGCACATATTTTGTATTGGTTGACATGTGACTGTTCACGAGTCGTCTATAATTACGAAACCACCATTAATGGCACCCCGTCCCCATGCCCCCTGCAAAAGCTGATGTTAATGCTATCTCTCTCTCACTCTCTCCTCTTCGAAAAGGTGTTTACTCCCTTTTATAGTGAATGCTCCCCTCTCTCCTTTGCGAAGAGTCGCTCCATCATTATAGGTTTTCTCATCTTTTTCTTTAATTTGGCTCCAATCCCTTAGGTTCTGATGAATACAATGGACAATGGAATTATGAGACTCCACCTTGTGATTGTTAAAGATGGCATTGTTTCTTAATTCCCAAATAGAGTGTTATATGAAGCAAAGCTCTTCAAATTAGGAATTGTTATGCTTGATGGACGTGAGGTCTTCATGGATTGAGAGATCCAATCTTAAATTAATGAAATATTTTTCATTTAAATATTCATAGTTTGAAATAATTGCCTTCGAGACAGGAGACTCTAGAAGAATATGGTGAGAGTCTTCATCGGCGCCTTCACACATCACACACTGAGCTGGCACCCTGTTAAATTGTTTATTTAGCCTCAATTTAGTTGGTAAACTATCTGTCATCACCTTCCAAATGAAAGTTTGAATTTTGGGAGGCAGATTAAGCTTCTAGATCCAGTTGTAATCAATGAAGTTTTGGCTAATATGGTTAGTAATTTTGTACGCCGATTTGACCGTGAATTCACCGTTCTTCGTAAGTTTCCAGACTAGTCTGTCTAATGTATCCAAGGTTTGGATTGAGATGTCTACAATTGCGTTCACCACTTGAGGGGGGGACATTTGTTTTAAGAGGGGAATATTCCATTGTTTTTTATCATTAAATAATTTGGCCACCTTCATCTTAGGATCCAGGTTGCCTTGATAATCTTGAAGCGTGAGATTGTTTATCCAGGGGTCCAACCATATATTAATGGTAATACTATCATCAAGGATCCACAGAAGATCTTTGCTGAAGATTTTTCTAAGATGGAGGAGTCTTCCGAATTGCCAATATGTGTTATGTTCGTTAAAGTCAAAGACTGAATTGTTTTGGATATATTTTTCATGAATGACCTTAACCCATATGTTGTGTGGATTAGAGAGTATTTTCCATAGAAGTTTTAGTTGTAAGCTGAAATTTGTTTCTTCTGCCGTTTTTAGTCCAAGACCACCTTCCTCCCTAGATTTGCAGATTTTATCCCAACTAATAAGCGGGTTGAATCGTTTAGAATTGAGTTTGTTCTAGAAGAATTTTTTGTTGATTTTATCAATTTGTTGGAGAACACTTTTCGGTTGAAGGAAATTTTGCATTAAATAGTTGAGTTTTTAGATGAGATTCGCACGGATAAGAACCACTCGTCATGCTTGTGATAAGGTTGACGCCTTCCATTTAGACAACTGTTTCTTTAGGCTTTGAACTGCCTCATCAAATACACAATTCTTGACTCTTTCATTTATGATGGGTATACCTAGATATTTTTCAATTCCAGTTGATAATGGTATGTTCATATCATATATTCATATGATAGAGAGAAAGTGCCAAGTTGGAATTCACGTTCCTCAAAACTTGAAGTGAACTTTGTTGGTAGTTTACTACCAAGCCTGATTGGTTTGAGAATTGTTTCAACATATTTTGGATACTTTGTGTGTGGCACAATTATATATGCTATGAAATTATATATTTATACAAAAATAATTGATGAAAAATCATGTTTAAAATTTTATATAAATGAAAGATAATATAATTTTATTAAAATTTTAGATCATGGTTTTTCGTCCTTTTTTTAATAAATATATATTTATAATTGTTTAAATGATAAATATAATTTTTTTAAAAAAAATTAAATATAATTTTATAGTATAAATAATTAAGTGTCGTTGTAGAGGATTTCTACTCAAGACAGTCTGTGACCAAATAAATAAGTTAATTAAGGGATTCTCGTCGCTATCAGGACAAAGAGTCAATAGACACAAGTCTCATGTTGTGAGCCTAATTTGCCATGTTTTACACTTACTTTTATATCGATTTCTGCATACATTGCATACATTTGGGTTAGAATAATACATAATCTGTGTAGTTTACACTTATTTGCAATATATGGAGGTCTACACAAGTTTTGGTTATATTTGACGGAAATCGGACGCACTTTGGAGCTTAAAAGAAACTCATGGAGAAGCTAAGAATGGTGCAGCTGGAGAAAAGGCCATTTTTCACCATTCATCATTCTGAATCAAGCTTAGATGTCTTCATGAAAGTTGTATCCCTCGGAAAGAGCTTTCCAATGCATAGTCATATGCGTCAATCCGACGAACGAGGACTCGGGAAAGTGCGTTTTAAGAACGGAGCATAATGCTGAAAGCAACAGCGTTACTCGAGATCGACCACATTGGTCGACATCGACAAAGGCTTACTCGACATTTGCTCCAGAGGACGAGATCGAGCGCGAGATGAAGACAAATGTTACTCTACGTCGAGGAAGTTACTCTACGTCGAGGAGATTTACTCTACGTCGAGGAAGCTGGTCGACATCGAGGAGTCCTAGTCGATGTCGAGGAGACCCCAGTGGCCGACGTCGGGTAATCCGGGTCTTGTTAAGGTTCTATCCCGAATCCGATGGTGATATTTTCGAGATCAAATTTCATCCGGATCTATCAAGAGCTATCAAGATCCATCATCAAGGAAGGAAGGAGAAGATTTATCCATTGAAGACTTTTAGATATAATTCCCTATTTAGATTTAATTCCTTTATTGTTTTTATTTATCATTAAGCTTTTAGATATAATTTTAGATATAGATAGATATTTCTATCCTTGAATAGCAAGGATTAGAAGGCTATAAATAAATCCCTAGGGGGCTGATTTTCATTCATTCAAGCAAAAGTCGTCTTCGGGCGCAGAGAGAAGGAGAGAGAGAGAGAGAGAGAGAGAGAGAGAGAGAGAGGAGGCGAGAGAGGAGAGAGGGGAGGAACGTTTGGAAGGTTTTGTAAGTTTTAGTTTATTTTATGTCAAAGTTAATTTCTTTCATCATGTTTGCTTTCTAATTTTCCTTCTTCTAGGGTTGGGGTGATCCCAACGTAGATATGTTTGTTTGATTTATGAATTCATGATTTTGTGTGTCGTTATTATCATCTACCTATGTGCTTAATCCTTTGCGACAGTCGAGGACAATTCCTTATTTGCAATTATGAAGCGAAAGTGAATTAATTATGAATTTGGATAGTAATTAGGCTTTGCCTGCGAAAGTTGGTTGATCCTAATTAAGAAAAGGTAGTAACACTTAGGGTTTATGCGAAAGCCTCTATATTCCTATTTGTTAATAACGAAAGTTATTTGATATAAAGCATACATCTTTATGTGATTTATGATTTGCGCATATGTTTATTGTTGTGGTGATCCCTAACCTTGAAAGTTTGCATCTTCATTTGTTTTATTTTATTATTTTTATTCGGCACATATTCTACCCGACACCAACCACCATTCCCTCTCCATCCATCGACATCGACCCCTCTATTCTTTGTCGACAACAACCTCCCCACCTTTTCCCGCTATCCCTGAACCCCAAAACACACTAAACCTAGAACCGCTGACTTCTCTCCTGAGGACGAACCTGACTCCACTATCCTATAGCGGGGTCTTGACTACAAATTTATTTGGTCGAGAAACCCTCTCGTCAAATTGGCGCCGTTGCCGGGGAGATATCAATCGCGCCTAGTTTAATTGTGTTTAAGGTTCAGAAAAGCCCATCCCTTTTTCTTACCCTATCACATACCCTACCACCACCTACCTCACCGGTACCAACTGGGTGCCAAGATTTTGCCACTAATTTGTGTTCTTGATTGTGATTTCAAAAGCTTAGGTACAAAGATGGAAGACTTTGTCGAAGGGAATCCTGCATGGGAAGAATGGTATCAAGATTTGAGACGGAGAAATAGGATCGCAGTAGTGGAGTCACGATTAAGGGAAATAGCTCGGCTGGAAGACGAAATCCGAAGGCTTGAGGCTTCCATTCAGTCTAAAGGACCATGCCCTCCTCTCGACGAGCCAATTGACCCACTTAATGTCGACAGTCAGGTATGTCCTTCCTCGAATTTCATTCCTACTTTGCTACCTATTGTTGATGAATCATATGAAGGATCCCAAGGCGAAATAGCACTAGAAGAGAAGAAGTTGGACATTGTTGACCAGGGCATTCCAAGATCGCTTTTACCTTACAAGGTGAAGGCTATCCCCGATGATTTTGAGCAACCGATGTTCATATTCAAATATGGGGTCCTAGCAAAGTGGCATGAAGCTCCACATGATGAGGTGGAAATATCTCTTCCCACTCCACCGTTTTGCTGTGGTGGAGACGCGCAACCAAGTCAACCTATGAAGCGGAAGAGGTATGATGATGAGGTATGTATATTTTCTTTATATCTTCCTTTATGCATGCCAGCTGGAGCCCAGGAAGATGAATGGGTGAAGCCATGGAGCGTTCACTCAGGGAGGTTTAAACTTCTTCACATGATGCTCCCGGATGACATCCCACGCTTCCCACCACCGGAGGAACCACCCGATCCACCTATACCTCCGGACAAAGATGAGCCAGGCTAATGCTTAATGAAGAAGTCTGCCTAGCGACTATAAAATCTAGAGCTTGTAAATAGACATTTATTTTTGGGACTTTTGGACTTTGTTTGTTTTTGGTTTGGAACCTTTTAGTTTTTCTATTATGGGTATATGTCTTCTACACTTTTCAGGTCCATGGATAAAAGCAAACTATATTCATACTCGGCCCAGGAGGAGCTTCCATTCGAAATTTTGAGGCACTGCACACCTGTCTTGTGAGTTTCTTTCTTTACCCTTGTTTTTATACAGTGAGGACACTGTAATGTTTAAATATGGGGTGGGGGAAGGGCTTACTTTATGCATTATTTTCCATATTTGACATTATTTGTGCATATTTTGAATTTATTTCTTTGAATTGCTACATGGCTATTTTGGAATGCATTATTGATTTATGTGCTTATATGCATGTTTTCCAAAGTTTGAAAAAATGACCCCCATTTGAAATTTTTGATAAATGTCATGGAAGCTTTATTGAACTCGACGATGCAAAATTGGATTCAATAGAGATATATCATGAAATTGCCTAGTAAAGGGAAGTCACAATGAAGTGCATTATTTTCTTGAAAACCATGAAAGGAGGTAAAATTTGAAGTTGCTTTTGACATGTTGCATGATAAAATGATGGAGGACTTTATATTTCCATATACATGCTCATTGTGTATATCCTAGCCTTACCTATGCTTATGCATTACACAAAAGCCATAATATGCCTTATTTCATATATTGCTCCACATTATCTAAATATTTTCCATTATTTACCTTATTCGGGGATTATGTTGAGAATGATGTTACATTATGGACATTATCATATGGTGTTTGTGTTGTTATCATATTTGAAGTTTGGAAGGAAATTGTTTGAAATATATGGAAAATTTAATGAGTGAAAGAAAATCCAATCACCTCAGGAGATAAAGGTAGATTGACCCTGCTCTCTAAGATAATAGTTTGGAGAGATGGGACACATTGTGAGGAGTCCAAAGCACTAAGTATCCGGGGCCATTCATGACACCCATGTTTGCGACTCGCGAGAAGGCAGTGCTGAGGTTAGGGAGGTAAAAGCATTATTATTGATACAAGCATTATGAAAGGTGATGAAACTTATGAGAAGGAATGTGTTATGAAAGTTTGGAAATACTCCATTTCCCCGGATCATTAAGCACGACATTGCCAAAAAAAAAATTGCCCACCTTTAGCCTTTTACCAATCTACTCCTTATTGAGCTTAAATTAAAGTCCTCTTGATTATTAATGCTTTGTCACGTGAATTGTTTTTGCATAACCCTCCTTTTGTGAGTAGATGTTGCTTTTGTATAATTGCACATGCATGGATCAGTGACATAAGTACCTTTTCGAGGATGGTAATTGATTGCAGGGGACATATGAGAATGAATCTAAGATGTTGAGAGTTTGAATTCTTCCCCTGAATGACAATTAAAAGTATTGCTTGAGGACAAGCAAGCTTAAGTACGGGGTGTTTGTTGTGAGCCTAATTTGTCATGTTTTACACTTACTTTTATATCGATTTCTGCATACATTGCATACATTTGGGTTAGAATAATACAGAATCTGTGTAGTTTACACTTATTTGCAATATATGGAGGTCTACACAAGTTTTGGTTATATTTGACGGAAATCGGACGCACTTTGGAGCTTAAAAGAAACTCATGGAGAAGCTAAGAATGGTGCAGCTGGAGAAAAGACCATTTTTCACCATTCATCATTCTGAATCAAGCTTAGATGTCTTCATGAAAGTTGTAGCCCTCGGAAAGAGCTTTCCAACGCATGGTCATATGCGTCAATCCGACGAACGAGGACTCGGGAAAGTGCGTTTTAAGAACGGAGCAGAATGCTGAAAGCAACAGCGTTACTCGAGATCGACCACATTGGTCGACATCGACAAAGGCTTACTCGACATTTGCTCCAGAGGACGAGATCGAGCGCGAGATGAAGACAAATGTTACTCTACGTCGAGGAAGTTACTCTACGTCGAGGAGATTTACTCTACGTCGAGGAGATTTACTCTACGTCGAGGAAGCTGGTCGACATCGAGGAGTCCTAGTCGATGTCGAGGAGACCCCAGTGGCTGACGTCGAGTAATCCGGATCTTGTTAAGGTTCTATCCCGAATCCGATGGTGATATTTTCGAGATCAAATTCCATCCGGATCTATCAAGAGCTATCAAGATCCATCATCAAGGAAGGAGAAGATTTATCCATTGAAGACTTTTAGATATAATTCCCTATTTAGATTTAATTCCTTTATTGTTTTTATTTATCATTAAGCTTTTAGATATAATTTTAGATATAGATAGATATTTCTATCCTTGAATAGCAAGGATTAGAAGGCTATAAATAAAGCCCTAGGGGGCTGATTTTCATTCATTCAAGCAAAAGCCGTCTTCGGGCGCAGAGAGAAGGAGAGAGAGAGAGAGAAGGAGAGAGAGAGAGAGAGAGAGAGAGAGAGGAGGCGAGAGAGGAGAGAGAGGAGGAACGTTTGGAAGGTTTTGTAAGTTTTAGTTTATTTTATGTCAAAGTTAATTTCTTTCATCATGTTTGCTTTCTAATTTTCCTTCTTCTAGGGTTGGGGTGATCCCAACATAGATATGTTTGTTTGATTTATGAATTCATGATTTTGTGTGTCTTTATTATCATCTACCTATGTGCTTAATCCTTTGCGACAGTCGAGGACAATTCCTTATTTGCAATTATGAAGCGAAAGTGAATTAATTATGAATTTGGATAGTAATTAGGCTTTGCCTGCGAAAGTTGGTTGATCCTAATTAAGAAAAGGTAGTAACACTTAGGGTTTATGCAAAAGCCTCTATATTCCTATTTGTTAATAACGAAAGTTATTTGATATAAAGCATGCATCTTTATGTGATTTATGATCTGCGCATATGTTTATTGTTGTGGTGATCCCTAACCTTGAAAGTTTGCATCTTCATTTGTTTTATTTTATTATTTTTATTCGGCACATATTCTACCCGACACCAACCACCATTCCCTCTCCATCCATCAACATCGACCCCTCTATTCTTTGTCGACAACAACCTCCCCACCTTTTCCCGCTATCCCTGAACCCCAAAACACACTAAACCTAGAACCGCTGACTTCTCTCCTAAGGACGAACCTGACTCCACTATCCTATAGCGGGGTCTTGACTACAAATTTATTTGGTCGAGAAACCCTCTCGTCATCTCACTTCCAAACAACGAATAATATCTCGGCTACCCAGAAACAAGCCATCCAGGGAGAACTAGAAATCCCCATAACTAATAACCTAGGAAACTATCTTGGCTGCCCCATCATCATTGGTCGCACAACTAAGAATGACTTTACCGAACTACTCAATAACCCCAAATTATAATAGCACAGATGGAAAGCTAACTGTCTTTCACAAGCAGGCAAATCCTTAATAAAAATAACATAATCAAGCAAACCTCTGCACATTATGCAATGCTTTCAACTACCAAAATCTGTTCACACAAAATTAGACAAAATTAACCATAATTTCATGTGGAATAAGGCCCAAGACATAAGCCGCTCATCAGTTGGTTTGAAGATTGCAAATCAAAAACCAATGGGGGCTGGGTATTAGCAGCTCTGAAGATATGAACAAAGCACTACAGTTGAAACTAATATGAAAAATACTAGCTGAACCACATAACCTCTGGGTCTCTTTGATCACAGAAAAATATCTAAAAACCAAAATATACTCAAATATATTTAAAAAAAAAGGAATACTTCATGGCAATGGGCACAACTCATAAAATTTTACCCCTTTTGAAGGAAGGTATCCGGTGGTCGATTGGGAATGGTGACAACATCCGTTTCTGGCTTGACCACTGGTTCGACGACTCGCCACTTATTTAGAAAATCGTGAGTGACTTGCCTTTGGACCCACAAGCAAAAATATCCGAATTTATGAGGGATGACAAGTCTTGGGATACTACAAAGATACACAACACATTACGAAATCTATTACCCAGAGACATGATAGCCTCAATATTAATAACTCCGATCCCGAAAAATATACACGCTGACAGATTATACTGGAAGTGGAGTAAGAACATCTGGTTCTCCATTAGCTCAGTAGTTGCAATGATTAATTCAACAAAGCAACATCAGAAAACGGATATCAAATGGATATGGGACCTAGATGTCCCACCAAAGGTTAAAACTTTTCTTTGGAAAATCACAAAAAACGGTATTCCGACCTCGGTCCGACTAGCCTCTCAGGGGGTTGGAATGCCAACTACGTGCCCACACAGTGACTCGAACTATGAAGACTTGCACCACCTATTATGGCATTGCCCGATATCAAGAACTGTAATATCATCATTAGACCCTCCACTACTGCCACTCCTAAATCGATGCTTTGATCAAGGAACTGGTCTAAATAATATAATCTGTGACATTAAGGAGACATTAGGTCCTACGTGATTTAGCAGACTGAGGTTTACCTGGTGGAGCATGTGGTACTTCCGAAATTATAAAGCGTTGTTTGACAACGTAAACCCAAATAGCACATGCATAATATCCTTCACAAAGGACCAACAATACATGTGGAACCACTCAAAAGAACGAGATGACCACCAAAAAAACCAAATTCCCGACAAAACCAGATCGCAATTAACAAAGACCATTAGAAGGAAGACAAAAAGGCAGCCACCAAAAACCGGCATGTACAAACTTAACTTTGACAGTGCAGTACTTTCGCCTTCCTCAAAGGGATCATATGGATTCATTATCAAAAATCAATTTGGCTCTCCGATCATCATGAGCGTTGGGCATACACACATACCCTCGGTAGCTGGCTCTGAGGCTTTCGACTTGTGGAAAGGGATTACATCGGCTATTGACCTACATTTACCTAACCTTGTAATCGAAGGTGAAAATTTCACTGTAATAAATAGCCTTAAAGGCATCGGGAAATCGTCGGGCGACTCGGAAATGATTGTCTCAGACATTCTAGTTTCCCTACGTTTCTTTCAATCTACTGAGATTCGTCATGCTTATAGAGAAGCAAATCGTGTTGCGGACCATCTTTCGCATCTGGACTTTGCTTTCACCAGTAATGTAGCATCTGACGACTCTGTGCTCCTTAATCTCATCTGCACGGATGCTCCTTCTGCCCAATTTTTTCCGGTTCAAAAAAAAAAAAAAGCCGCCAGGCAATGGATGTAGGCGTGATTTCGGAGGGCCTCATCCATCTGTTCAAAAGGGTCAACGACTCAACATCTTTAAGAAGCTAATTTTAGCCCTTGACGTTAGGCCTGATATACGAGCTAACGAGCTCGAGTAGTGGGTGGTCAAACTCGGCTCGTTTACAAACGAGTCGAGCTCGAGCCTCAATTTCTCGAGCCGAGCCGAGTCGAGCTCGAGCTACTCACAAAATGTAGATCTGTGATTCAAAGTGAATGGAGTCCAAAAGGCAAAGCGGCTGACAGACTCTTTAGAAGAAGAGGTTAAATAAAACCTAGGGACAGAACTGTAATTTCACCTACGAAACGAGATATACGCGCTATTTACAAGGGGTTAAATAAAACCTATTTACATGGGGTTAAATAAAACATAGGGGGAGAACAGTAATTTCACCCATAAAATGAGCTATACGAGCTACTCGAGCCGAGCTCAAGCTCAGAATTCTGCTCAAACTTGGCTCATATTTAATTCGAGCGAGCCCGAGTCGAGCTCGAGCTACTCGGCTCAAGTAACAGCCATACTTGACGTTAATTACTATAGTACGTAGTATATATGAATATGATTCCCGTGTGTTGTTGGGAAATGACGTGTAGATTATGTTGCAAATTAAACCATCGAAGGTGGCTCATTCAAATATTGATCGAGTCATTTCTTACACCGTGCATTCAGATAAGAGAGTTGGAACTTTTTAATACTCAATTCGTTAATTAAAACTTGTCATTTTAAAAATCTATACACTTATTAAAAAAACAAAAAAATACACTTGTTGTTATAATATTATTATTATTATTATGTGGATGTACAAAATATACACTTTACTTAGATAGAGTTTTGTCCATATATAGATTTGCTATTGCTTGGAGCCTAAGGAGTTTATCTCTATATATTGTACCGGTGTAACACCAAGAGAAATCAGTTGAATACAATTACATATTGTCCTCTCTTTTCTTACCTAGTTTATAATACGTTATCAGCACGAAGGTTTGCTCTTTGAGACAATAGTTGTAAAGACCAGCGGCTAGGGCTCTGACTGCGGCAACACGCATGAATATTAAGGCAAATCAAAGATAAGTACTCAGTAATGATTTATTATCTTGTGCCTTGTCAATATATATGCTATGTGACGCCATGATGTGTTTTGAGATCTATTATTTCTTTGATGCATGTAAAATCTGCAACCTTTGCTTTGATATATTAATTCTTTAATTGTTCAAATTATACTCCTTATTATATAAGAGATCGTTAATTATTTTTAAGAACTATGTGTGGAACAATTGATTCGTTTTTTTTTTTAATTAAAGATCAAAACTTGAAACTTGAATGTACATTTGCATCTTTGGATTTGTATGACTGAAGTTTATAATATTTTGCACGAAATTTATTACTTTATTCAATTGTAACCCTAAATTCCCAAATTTGCATCCTCCCTGGATCTCGAGAAGCAGCAAAGAGATCGACATGGCTGACCGAAGGGGCTGTTCGAAACACTGTGTTATCGAATACGACGGTGCTTCGAAGTGAAACCCCGGACGAAGCGGCGGAGGAACGATTCACGATTTCTATGATGGCCGGACCATTCAAGAGAGGGTCGGGCTGGGTCACACGACGAACAACGCCGCCTAGGAATCTTGAGTCGCCGGCCCGCCGTCTACATCGTCGCCAAATGCCCAGCACCACCGCTGTTGGAGGGTAAAATTTCATGAATTTTATCGATTCATGATTTTATAAATGATATTGTCACATTTATTAAAAATGTGATTGATTTTCTCCATTTAAGCATGAACAATAAAAAAAATTTGGGCCTTTGCTTGACCATTCAAAACTGGGCTGTATAGATTAGAATATAAGTCCAATACATGTTCAAATAGAAAGGCCCAATCAGCCCTTCAACAAGCAGTTACAATTACTCATATCTTACGTTGCAGTTAAAAAAAAAAAACTGCAAGGAAGGGAAAAGAAACTGTGAGATCCAACTGGTAAAACGTGGGATAGTTTACACAAAAGTAACTTCCCCAAATTCACCCTATAAAACCTACTGATGCAACCTGATGGTCTTAAGTCACTTTTGGAAGACTTTGTGGGCTAAAATGGGGACTAAATTGTTGTTTTCTACATCATCTCACCCTCAAACTGATGGTCAAACGGAAGTGGTTAATAGAACTTTAGGGGCTTTGCTTCGTACTATGCTTGTCACTAACATACGCAGGTGGGAAGAGTGTCTCTCATATATCGAATTTGCTTACAATCGGGCTATTCATTCAGCGACCAAACGATCACCCTTTGAAATAGTGTACGGCGTTAACCCTACGACTTCTCTCGATCTTGCACCTCGCCCTATGACGAGCCATGAGGACTTTGATGCCACCACTCGAGCCCAACACATACGGGAACTTCACAACAAAGTGCGCCAACAACTAGAGAAGCGCACTGAACAATATGCCCGACAAGCCAACAAAGGCCGAAAGGAAGTACTTTTCGAGGTGGGCGATCTCGTTTGGGTTCACCTCCGCAAAGATCGCTTCCCCTCACTCCGACAATCCAAATTGAAGCCAAGAGCTGACGGTCCCTTTCAAGTCCTTGAGAAGATCAACGACAATGCATACCGCATCGAGCTTCCGGACAGGTATGGTGTTCATGATGTCTTCAATGTCTCAGACCTGTCTCCTTTCTATGCAGGTCCAGAGTTCCTACAAGAGCAAACAGATTCGGGGTCGAATCCTTCCCAAGGGGAGGAGGATGATGTGATCCACACATCAAGTACCGGCAACCAAGAACTAGGGGACACGCCGGCCCCGCCTCTCACTAGGACGCGTGCTAGGCTCCTTGGACAACTTGTGTTCAACGAGGCTTTATTCGAGATCCATCACGACCCACCCATGGCTACCTTGATCCAACTCAAGCCCGAGCCCGCTACTGCAAGTAGAGGCGCCACAGACCAGCCTTGCGATGAGAACGTTAAAGGACTCAATTGCATTACAACCAACCTTAAAAGCATACTTGAAGATAATATTGAAAGCCAACCATGAAGAGTAACGATCGACTTCAATAAACGTCAACCATGGAATGCCATCAAATTAATTCTTGACTCATTCCATCTGCATTAATAACCTTTTCTATTAATTTGGTTTTTAAATTGCCAAATCTGGTTTAAATAGTAACCTTTTCCATTAATTTGGTTTTAATTTGCCAAATTTGGATTACATACATTCTATTTTCTAGGATAGAAGTACAATATAAAAGGGGATTACACACCACTGATTAGGGGGGAGAAGAATTTGGGGGATATTTTCATTTGTTGTTAATTTCTAAGTTTTCCTTTGTTAATCTATCATTTTATGTGTTCGTTGTTTTAGCCAATTTTCCTCAAAATACTTAAGTGAGATTCTTGAGTGTTGAAAGGATTTCGGTACTAGGATCGATCGTGAGATTCGGTGATTTTAGAGCCGGTTCGGTGTCTTCTTCGAAGATCCCATCACTATAAAACCTACTGATGCAACCTGAAGTAGGATTTTTCCTTTCTGCCTTTTGGTCTGCTATTCAACTCCAAATAACCAAACGAAAGCAGTTTTCCTTCATTCCCATTTGGTTTTCTCCAGTTGGTTTCCATTTACAGTTTCTACTGGCCGGTTTCTTCCTTCTGGTTCCTTCTCCTGGAAAAACCTGCAGTAACAAATACAAAACAAACAAAAATTCAGCAGCAACAAGGAGAAGAGAAATCAAGGTAGTTCCAATGGTTTCTAAGATCCCCCTATACAAAATGATATAGCTTTGTACAGTTATATTTATTTTAAGTATATGGTATGGATTTTGGAACCACAAAACTATCTCCTAAACCAGTCGAGATGCTGCCGAAATGCTGCCAAAATAGATTCTCAAAATCCCCCTATGCAAAACGATATAGCTTTGTACAGTTATATTTGTTTTAAGCATATGGTATGGGTTTTGGAATCTCAAAACCACCTAAAACCATGGCGAAACTATGGCGAAATTTTCATTCAAAGGGACTGCTAAAAGGTTCCTAATCAGCCAGGCAAATTGAAACCTAATATCTCCGAACAAAATCTCAGCAGGGAGGCACTGAGTTTCAAGGGATCCAAAACAGCCACAAAGGCAAAATAATCATGAATTGAGGATCTAAAAACTCCAGCAAATACATCAGAAGGGTAAAACAAAAAAATGCAAAGTAACTCAAAATTGAGCCTCAAAGAGCCCATGTCCTGAAAATAAAAACAGGGAAATATTCCTAGAGATCTAAAGACAGGAATGAAGCCTAAAGCAATCCAATTAGCCACTACAGGGTAAAATCGTGTTAGGGAAGATTGAAATTCAAACATACGGACCTGTGCCATAGCCTCTGTAGTTGCTCTTGTTGCGACTGAGGTCGGAGTCCATCCGCACCGCCCTCGTCCCATCGCTTCCAGTCATGATTCCCGTCCAAGAAATCGCTCTTCAAGCAGCCCCTAATTTTGCGACTTTGAGTCTCTTGACTCCAATCGAACGATTGTTGGTTCGTACAAACCTAGATTGGAGGAGGCAACGAAGCTTCGTCCGTGATGATACCCGCACATAAAAGATTTAGTGTGTGAAATTGGGGCTGAAATTCACAAGAAAAAGAAAGTTAGAGCGTACCTAGATCTAGGATACCTTGGATTGAAATCAACCGGGCCCGAATTACTTGCTCCTTTCACCCTTAGCTTCCAATTGCCCAAACTGCAGATGCGGAGCTCTTGTCGCGGTCGCCATCGCTGAGCTTTAGTCTTCATGTCGCTCTTGCTCCGCACTCCTCCGCTTCAGTTGCCTAGGGTCGAAGCTCCAGGGCGGCGTGCTAAAGGCGGCTACTGCCGAAAGAGCAAAGAAAACAAGGCAACCGGAGTCGTTGAACAAAAGGATGAACATAGGGCAAAAACAGGCCGAGCTCGGTTGAATTAATTAGAGCTAATTCATAGAATGGGCTGGCATCTTCAATTTGGGCTCAATTAATTATTTTGATTAAGCCCACTAACAAATGTTCCAAGTTTGCTATCGGAATTGTTTCAAAACAATTGAGGCAAAACAACAAACATATAATATATAGTATGTTCGGCATATTTAAAGTAAATATGTCTAACTATCAAAACGACCCCTAAAAAAATATATATAGGAATGATAATTGCCGTAAAATTAAAAAATTGGGTTTAAGAAAATCATGAAGTTCAAACCCTAAAAATTTTCATGGTCAATTCATTCCGATGGGTCGACCTCAAAATCGACTTCAACAAAAACGGAGTCAAACCTCAAATCAAGTTTCACAAAATATAAACTTGGTTCGTAAAAGAACTACGGATGATTTGATCCCGTCCAAACGGGTACGTAGGTAGCTCGACATAAAGCTTATGCTCGTCGAGTACAATCGTTAATCCAAAAAAAAAATACTTGCTTCGTTTCCAAATGAAGTTAAGTCGGTCAAGTAAAATCGGTTCGGAAGAACTACGTAAAGACTTGACGCCGTAAAAACGGCTACGTAGGTAACCCGATATTAAATCCTAAAAATATACCGGGTACAGTCGCCAACCTCTAAATTCCCTTTAAATGAATATGAGGTTAAAATCAAACAAATTCAAATTTTCCATTCCGACTCGATACAAAGCTCATGCTCGTCGAGTCCAATCACCACTCTCAAATGATCCCATGATCAAACTCAAATACAGAATTTCTTTTCGTTCAGAACTACGATGACTTGATTCCACCAGACAAGTGGATACGTAGGAAACTCGGTGTAAACCAAATTATCACCGAGTCCAGTCACATCCAAACTTTCAAATCAAATCTCCTCAAATTTATTTATCGACTCTAAGTCGTCTCAAATACCAAAGTTTCATCAAATCCAAAGTGCCCACTCTAACTCGATACAAAGCTTCCGCTCGTCGAGTTTGGTCACGACCAACATTCAAAATCAAATTCCACCGTCCCAAATTGACCTTTAAGTCAAACCTCTAAGCCAAATCAAACGGTTTCAAAAGAAAAGAACTACGTAAAGACTTGACGCCGCAAAAACGGCTACGTAGGTAACCCGATATTAAATCTCAAAATATGTCGGGTACAGTCGCTAATCCCTAAATTCACTTTTAAAATGAAAATGGGGTTAAAAATTAAATCTAAATTAAACAAACATGATTTTCCGTGTAAATGATAGCCGTTGAGTTGAGAAACCCTTCCGAGAAGGTGTGCTCAATTTATTCGGGTGATACACAAGAAAATCTCATGCATATGATAGTGTGATTTATGTTAGGGCTACCCTTCCGAGAAGGTGGGTCCTAATACGATCCAATGATGCATGAAAACCTTAAAGGTGATAAAACACACAAAACTCAAACACTCTGAACTACGTGAGGCTTGATTCTCTTCCAAGAGATACGTAGGCAACCCGTAAAATTCGGGTGCAGCCCAAATCACCAAAACCACCCAAGTCTTGGTATCGATACGACTTCGAATCAAGAGGATAACTAAAAGGGGTCGAACTCAAATATGAAAAATCAAATAAAATGTGTTGTACGATTATTTGCGCATTTTTGTCCAACAACCGCGTTACCTCTCACACGAATACACGACCCATTCAATGCCCCGCGATCATAATCGTTGACCCGATTCGCCGCGTCGTTAGCGCTAGGGGCACGTCAGAACGCGTTTGGATGCTTCTCCACCGCTGAGATCGAAGAAGACGATCCAATTTAGGGCAAAATTGGATTAATTACAAAACCGGCCTTAGAATTCCTAAAAATTGCGGCTTGGGTTTACTTTTCTGATAATTACAGAAAGCGCCTAAAACTTTCAGGGCTACAAATTTTGCCCCTAGGAAGGACAAACACATCCCCGAAGATGATGTGTAAACATAAATTATATTAACCCCTGAAGTGGTTAGGGTTCTGCGCCGTCGTATAGGTAAGTGAAGGTAAGTGCAATTTGATCTTTCTAATTTATTATTTTATTTATAAATAATTTATTTGGTCTTTCGAAGTAGAAAATATTATATCCCTCGGAGTGGATGAAAGTAAAGAAGTTGATATTATAAATAACTCGATGTGATCAATAAAATTCATCCCCGTAGTGATGAAATAATAAATATCACTCATGTAGCGATGAACAATATATATTCTTATTTTGTTTTTATTTGTATATTATATTGTTTTATCATTCATCTCCCGGAGTAGATGAAAAGACAAATCTCCTGAAGTAGATAGAAACACATCTTTTATGCTTGTTTCAGATTTTGTCTATCTATATCTATATTAACTCATACATATGATTGTTGCTTTGTTGTAATAGATTTACCCCCCCCCCCCCCCCCCTTATGTATTGATAATAAAAAGATTAGGGTTCATAATGCTGCATCTTATATTCGCACATGTTCGTTCATTCATCTCAATTGAGGATATGCTCATATTTATTTTTGAGATAGTGAGTAAAGATAGATTATCGCCAATTGGAAAGTTAATCAAAATCAGGCATTTTGATAATATTGTAAATCTGTTTCGGAGTATGATTATGTACGTGTTACTCACATCAGAGTGTCATGTGAGTGGTTTGTGCACGGATCCATACTAGGATATCATGGTAAAAGGAGGCAAATCCTAGAAGATTGAACTCCACTTCATAGTGAGTCTATACGAGTTAGGCTCGACTTTAAGGCTTGTGATGGAGTTGGACTAATTTTTCAATATTGGTATATGCGATCGAGCTTGCGGTCAGGTAAGCCTAAACATCATATATTTGAATTATGATTTTCGTGCCTCTTGATCATGAGTGATTATGTATGTGTGTTATGAGTTCACCTCGTACATTAAATATGGATTACCATTTAGTTGCTAATTGCAATATGACGTTATTGATTGCACATGTAGATTTTATATCATAAATCATATCATAGTGCTACTATACTTTGATATATATATATATATATAAGAATTTAGAGCATTGATAAATTATGTGCGATTTGGGGTTGATGATGCATATATGATATAGATATGGTTATTGGATAAATTGACCATATATTTTGGACGGATACATGATAAATGATATCTATATGAATTGATACATTGATAAGTTGATGAATAAATGAACGTCATCATGCACCGATTAAAATATTAGCCCTATCTTTGTTGTGATGAGCTAAGATGATATTGTTAATCCATCTTGTACTTGTAACTATTTGTTTCATGTATAATTTGTTTCATATAAGGTGAAATATAAACTCCTGAAGTGGTTAAACTTGTTTGATTTCTGGTCACCAGAAGTTGACATTATTTATATGTCATGAAGTTGTTTTGTATATAACTATGTTGAATTCAGGGGGAGCATACACGCACTGCACTCTTTTTCCCTTCGATCAGGTTTTGTCCCACTGGGTTTTCCTGACAAGGTTTTTAACGAGGCAGTACAACAAGAGCGTACATGGAAGGCTGCACTCTTTTTCCCTAAGCTATGGTTTTGTCCAATTGGGTTTTCCTAGCTAAGTTTTTAACGAGGCAGCTGAAGGAACAATGAATGTACATCCAAGGGGGAGTGTTATATTATTATTATTATTATTATTATTATTATGTGGATGTACAAAATATACACTTTACTTAGATAGAGTTTTGTCCATATATAGATTTGCTATTGCTTGGAGCCTAAGGAGTTTATCTCTATATATTGTACCGGTGTAACACCAAGAGAAATCAGTTGAATACAATTACATATTCTCCTCTCTTTTCTTACCTAGTTTATAATACTAGTGAGTTTTTCAACTTTTTCAAAAATTACAACTAACAACTATCTAATCATTATAGGAGAAATTTCATAAAGTAGATAACAAAATAGCTAAAATAAGAAGTTTTTCCTAATAATATTTACTTTCTCAAACGAAAAGTTTTAATTAACTGAACGAGTATTTATTGTGCTTAAAAACCCAAGAATATGTGAGTTTTTTTACATCTACCCAAAAGAAAAAAAATCCACCAATATATAGCTACAAACTTCTTTAAGCCTCTACTTGAGAAATTAATTAGGGATAAGCTAAGAAGAGAGTGGTTAACAAAAAGAAAAGAGATTTAACGAAAATAAATAATAATAATAATCTATATATCACTTTAAAACAGAAGAGTTTGCTGAGGTGTCTTACTCACCTTTAATTCAGCTAATTCAACCAATCTCTTTTATTCTATTTTTTTCCCGAAACCCTCCTTTACTTCTTTTTAATTTTTTCCCCCAAATCGTCCTACCTCTCGCGCATCGCCCCTCCTCCGCCTACCGCTCATGGGAATGCCGCTCCTCCGATTCCTCCTCTCGCCCGCCCCTTCCTCCCTGAATCCCGATTCGTATGCCTCGCTCCTCTATTCCGTCGCCGGCTGTGGTCTCCCTCTTCAATCCTCCGTTCCGGCGATTTCATTTCTTCATCCTTCGCTTTGCCAGTTCCATCTTCGTCAAAGAGCGCGGCCCCTTCCAATTCCTGCCCTCCCTTTGCTGCTCATATCGGAGGCTCCCAGGTGACCTCTATTCTTAATTTGTCCAGTTTGTTCTATTATTGCAATTTTGTTTTTGTTGCTTATAATCAACCCAGAAAATCCTGTTTGTTAACCCTAGGTTCTCGAATTTGTTGTGTGATTCTTGCAGCTGGGCTCTCGAATTTGTTTTGTGTTGTTTTGCATCCTCCAAATCCTACTTCGACTTTATTATTTAACTATCAATTCGATTTCGTCGAATCCCGAAAATCCTGTTTGTTAACCCTAGGTTCCTAATCAGTCGAATAAGTTATCGCTTTCGGTTTCATCATTTTCCTATAATGTCTTCTGATGTTCATTCGAATAGGTTAAGTTCTTTTTCTTTGTTTCGATCTTGAATTTTTTAGGGTTTTACATTCTATTTGCTTCCAGTTTCGCTTTGATTGAGTGTCGGTGTTTGAGCTTTTGTTTTGATAGTGTTGACAGTTGCAGAGATCGTTGCTTCGACCTACGATATTGACTCAATTCGAGACCAAGAGCAATCGGCCTACGATGTTAACCCCCAAGATACCATGGATCCTGTCGAGTCTTCAGAGTTTTGTGATCCCGTTGTTGATCGGTTTGCTGATCACGAGGCCCAGTTTATGTAAGTTTCTTCCCCAATCCCGATTTCTAGGTTTTTTTAGTTTAGTGAGTTTTGAGAAATTTGGGGATTTTTAGCTTGAATTTAGAATTCAATCGTGAGGAATTTATGCCTAGCATGATAATTCAGTGACTATTTTGCTTGAATTTTAGAATTTATATGTGAATTTGAGGAGATAATTCAATTTTGGCTTTGAGGTTTATAATGCCTGAGAACCTACGAAAAATAAAACCTTTTACAGAACTCGTGCTTGAATGCTGAAGAGTTTTTACCCCATGATCTGGTCTTGACTCTTCATCCCATTACACATGCTTGGTCAATGGATTGCAGTGTTTTTTCTGGGACAGTTGCTGATGCTCGAGAAGCCTATTTTGATGGTGTGTCACCATATCAATATCTTATGACCGGTAGGTTTATTATTCTGCTTTTGACTGATAGGCTTTCATGCATTTTATTGTTCAAATTAGAATGATATGTTGCTTGAATACAATAGTCTGGATTAAATGTGAGTCACCAATGACCATGTATATATTAACAGTTCAAATTAGAATATTTCTAAAAGCACCTTCATTTCAGTTGATAAATGACTGCTTTTAGTTCATCATCACTTATCTATCATCCGCATTTGTTATGACAATAGATAAATATCCGTCATGTGTGTATGCTCTGCATTGGATTGGAACTAGTGCTGTAATTTTTTTTTACCAATATTGATTATAAGCGGACTTCTTATATGCCATGCCACTTTTAATCTAATTTCCCATCTGTTTTCATTTTATAATAATCCTTGCTAACTTTATGAACTTAGATACGAATGCAATATTATTAATCCGTCTGTTTTGCTTGGAAAGTATACTGATTGTTTGCTGCAATAAATGCCATGGATTGGTATCTGATCAACAATTTCTTTGACCATGGAACTACTAGGTTTGGGGGTGAAAGCAATGTGGATGACTTCCCACCAGCTGCCAAGGCATGTCTGCCCATCACAAGTGCTATGCTTGCTGAGATTAAAACAGAAAAACCTTCCCAAGCACTTGCTTTTTGAATATAGAGTTGCCATTAGATGTTTGGAATCATAAGGTAAATACTACTCCGCAAACTACTTTAGCTACTTATTATGCCTTTTTTTAAGCTTTTGATAGATACCATATGTTTTGTTTCAATAAAAATAAAACGATTTGTTTCCAATGGTCATGATGTGCACCTTAAAGAATGTAGCATTCTTATATCATTTTTAAGTTTCTATTACCACTTATATGTACCATTCTAGCCTTTTATTTTAAATTGTTTGTTATCATTTTCTATAAAGCCTAGGCTCTCAAGTTGGCTTTTGAGTATCTTCAACTCCTCTTTATTCCTTGCAGTTAGAATAAGCTTTAAATTACAAGCATTGACCATTAGACAACTCCTAAACTATAGATAAATTGCTGAAGAAATCAGTGCACCTTCCCATTTTGCATAAAAACCAACATAAAACAACCCTGAGCATATTCAAAACTAAACTCACAAGCAGCAGCACCAATGTTGGAAGTTGAAGGCAACTAAAATTCAGTCCCGAACAATACCTTTACGAGCAGCATCATAGGAAACTGCCTCAAAACAGCCCTAAAACCATTAGAAATTCAGCCCTCCGATCTAGACTTTTTTTACCAACTCAACAGCCCCCAAATTTCGATCAAAGTAGCAGACTACCAGCAGAAAACAGATTTGTGGCAATCAAATGTTGTTTTACAGATTTTACAGTATGCTAAATTTGTGACAAATTTTTGTTTACAGATTTACTTATTACAGATCTTAACCCAAAAAAAATTCTGTTTATTGATTTTTAAAGTGTGCTGAATTTGTGACAGATTGTTGCCTACAGATTTAAAAATGTGCTAATTTTGTGACAGCTTAAAAAATTCACTAAATCTGTCATTCTCTGTTTAGATATGGATTCAAATATGTTGAATCTGTCATTCGCTCAACAATTGAAATTTAATCAGTAACTTAAGTTCTGTTTGTTTTATGCTGAATTTCTTTATTGCTCAACAACTTTCAGATTTCTGAATTGAAATTACATTATAAATCAATCACATTTTTTTGCTGAACTGAAATTGTAGCTTGCTGATCCAAACTGAAACTGAGATTTGTTAAACTGACACCTTGATAAGTCAACTTTCTGTAGTTCCTATATTTGCAGTCTTCTAAATTAAGTCTTCTAAATTAAGGTTAATCTTATTTCTATAGAAATAAGGCTGATGTGTCTTTCTCTCCTTTAATTTAGCTAATTTAATAAATTAATATTCATTTATAATTTCATCTCCTAGGGTTCCATCGCCTCTGGCCCTCTGGTAATTGTTGCATCTCCTCCGCCTCTCGGAGTCTCTCCTCCGAATCCATCTCCTACCTTCCCTTCCTAAGTTCCATCTTCCATGTCAGCCTAGGGTTCCCCAGCTTCTTGCTTCCAAAGGCCGAACCTCTCCTGATTTCTCAGTTTTCTAGCACCTGATGCTTTTGATTTCATCCTCACACCGCCTCCCCCGATTCTTCTACCGATTCTCAATTGATTCATCATGTAGAAGAAAAGCTCCTCCTTCGCATCCCGCTGCTCTCAATTGCTTCATCCTGTGGAAGAAATCGATCCTTCTCCGCCTCCCGCTACTCTAAGTTGCTTAATCATGTAGAAGAAATTGCTCCTCATCCGAGATTCCAAGCAGGTACATTTTTGCATCCAATTGAATATTTTTGGTTCCTTTTTTGGATTATCGACATTCTGAATTCGTTTTCGGGTTTTGCCTCCAATTGAATAATTAGGGGTTTCCTTTTCATTCATTGATGTCTATTATTGCATCAACAAACCCATTGAAAACAGTGTTGATGATTGATTAGGGGTTTCCTTCAATTGAAGAGGTAGGCGAGAGGTACAAGAAGGTCTACGACTGACGATGGGGAGACTTCTCTAGGTGCGGGCTATGGAGATTCAGAGGGGATCGAAAGACGAACAGATGTGAGGTTCCGCCAGAACCCTAACTCTTTACAGCCTTGCAATTTAGGATTTCGATTTGCTTTTTTCACGGCTTGAGTTTCATATTTTGTTTTCATGCTTTCTCCAAGTGTTGAGGTTTTTTTATTTTTTTCGAGAAGCATAACCCTAATTTTCAAGAAGCATAACTTAATTTTGTGGTGGATTGAGAGATTGGATTTAGGGATTTAGGGTTTAGTTTGTCAGAGCTGAGATACTGAGAGATTTAGAGATTTTGCTTTTGATGTTGTCAATTATTTTTCCATCAGATTTAGAAAAGATTATTGAAGAATTGGTGATATTTTGCTTAATGGATTAGACATTCAAAAGTTTTTTTTAGGGTTTTTCCTTCCATAGGGTTCTGTCAATTTGTAAGAAATATTTTTTGTAACCCATCTTTTGATTCATTGATGTCTTATTGCATTGTTTTATGTATTTCATTGCATGTAATGTGCCAGTTGTATGAAGTCCATGTACGATAATGGGTTATGTTACTCAGTTTGTATGTTTTCCTTCAAAAGTATGCTCCTAATTTCATTGACTATCTTCATATATTACGAGAAGATTTGATCTACAATTTCATTTCAGCTTCTATGAAGTCCAAGTTTGGATGTTTTCCCTCAATTTCATTTTTGCTTTCCTCTAATTTATTATTTTGCTTATATTATATCACATTCTGATTATGATGTTTTTACCTTCATATTCCGTTTTTTGCTCAATTATGGGCAAGAATATGATATTTTAGGTATTAAAAGAATCTGATATTTTTTTTAATCTTTCACATATCCTATCATATATCATCTCAAATCGTTTTTTTTCTACAAAAACAATGTACCTAAAATATGTTATTCTTTTCAAGTTTATCCTAATACATATCTTCATGCCCGATTTCCTCTTATCCCAAATCCTATTTCTTGATATCCCATTTACCTAAAATCTCAGATTTTTTTTTGAAATCCTACTCCCTTTTTTATTCGTTCAGATTATTTGAGATTTGGGATCTCAGAAGTGAAGATATGCAAATATTTTTCAATTTTTTATCCCATATCCTATCATATCACCTGATCCCAAATCATATTTTTCTTCATTACAATTACCTATCAATTCGATTTCGTCGAATCCTGAAATTCCGATCAGAAACCCTGGGTTCCTACTCTGTTCGATCCTACATTATTTAAATTCGCTTGAAAATCCCCATAGAACGAAACCCAGGTATGAATCATTTCCCTCAGACAATTTATTTTGGCTCTTTTGAATTTCTTCACCAATTTCGCTTCATATTGAGATTAGGCTTTAGTTTTAGGGTTTTCCTTCCCAATTTGACATTTTGGATAAACTTTTCACAGGCTTAGGGTTCATTAATTGGATACAAATGAAAATAGAAATGAGATGGATTTACATTTTACTGTTTATTGTTTCCTCAGAAATCTCGGTTGAAGAAGCCATTGATTGCTAATTACTTAAGCTTCTGATATGTTCTTTTCTATAATGGTGATCTTTAAACACACCAAACACCCTGGTATGAATCATTTCCATTCCCATGGAATGATACCCAATATGTGCCCTATGGGAAACTTCCTGTGATCTTGCAGATGCGGCTCTGACATTACTACTCTCATAAGTTGTTACTGAGACACAAATTCATAAGCTGTTACTTCTTTTTGTTTCTGTTGCATCACATTTTTTGTTGTTCACCTTTTACTGTTACTTCGCTATGCATTTTTAGATGCTATGCATCATATTTAAATAATGATTTTTTTTTACCGCTGAGCCACCTTCAAATATTACAGGATCCATTCATTCATGTGGTTGGTGGTGCTCCAAATATTCAAGTGTTCGCACCCTGTGTTGCATATCAAGGAGCTAATAGATGTTAGGTCAGTTGCAAAGGCTATGAAACATCTTGCTGATAACCCTCACGCATACAACCAGTTTATATTGAGGTAAACTCTACGATTATGCTTTTGCAACAACCCTTTCTCTACACCACAGCGAGACTTGGCAATCTCTTTGCTATGAGAATGCTAATTGATCTTATTGCTTCTTGGCTAAAAGGTGGAAGTATGAAGGCCCATGAGACTCATTCAAAGCACTGCTCGATATGGCTACAAAGTCTTGCGTCTTTGTATTTTTCTGGCAACTAGCATCCGAGAGAGGGAAGAAAAAAGCTCATTGTCGCAAGTGTACGAGAGGTCCTGGAACTGTTTATCATGTATATATCCGAGAAAGAGGGAGATTTGAAATGGAGTCCATTTTCCTCAGGTGATCTTCTTTTGATAATATTAAATTTTATTAGAGCCCTTGCTGAAAGACAAACCACAGTCTAGAAGGAAACACCCCATATAATCATTCAATCCAATGTGCATACATTGTTAGGCTTGAAATTATCATGATATGGATCATCGCTTTTGTTCATGTTCTACTGGATAGGTCGAACAATTTGACGCTGGAAGCCCTCAATCACGCCGTCTTTTAGAAATTTAATCACTTGAAACAGGTGCCTGTATGGAAACAGGAGAGGTCTGAAAGCCTCAGGGGAGGCGATGAGCTGAAAATCTGTAGGATTTACCCTCGGCTTGACACAGAAACAAGCTCTGTACGCATTCAGATTCCAAGGAGATGCTGATTTTAAGAGGCATATACAAAGCAATCCCTGTTCGAAGTTTGAAGTGATTTTCGTTTAGGGCATTGTATAGAACAAATTCATCTTTTGAAGCAAATTGGTTGGTTTAGTGTTGCTTCTGATCTTCATTTTTTTTTATAGGCGTGCTCTTTATTCTCCTTAATGTCACTTATGTATGTTGGATGGTGGGTTTGTTTTGTTCGATTTTAGAATCTATTTTCTTTCTTTTTTTGTTCGTTTTTTTAATATATTTTCTATCTATTTATTTCTCTTAATTTTTTTTAAATTTTAATCATTCGTATATCCTATCGTATTATTAGTATACATCATATCAGCCAAGTAGATATTATTACCTTGATAACCTTTTTTTTTAAAACCTCAATGATTTATTCGATTTTCTTTTATCCGAAATCCTAATTTTCTTCAAACCAATTACCTAAAATTTGAGATTCTTTCCAAAATATGGATTTTTCTTTTATCACTTCTAATGTGGGGTTATCTGATTATCCTTACTTGGTTATATTTGCTTACCACTTATCTCCGTCTCCTCACACATCAAAAGGAAACTACATCTTCATTCTTTTCTTTTATGCAATGGCATGTTCAATTGAGTCCACAAGTTTTAAGATATTGGCCCTTGATCTACGATCAAGGTGTTTATAGTTACAGTATTTTCCAAATCTCAATTTCATGGGAGCAAAACAAGATCACCATTGCAGATGGTTTTTTTATTGACAAAATGGTATGTACAAATAACTTCCGTGTATTCTTGCAAATTTTGCAAAAATGTGGTATTTTTGCAAACTTTTCTGAAAAAGTGGTATTTCTGCAAATTACCCGCTAATAAATCCGATAACATAATTTACCGTTTGTATTTTTTATTTTTATTTTTATTCATCCTTACAATAAATTTTTTTTCTTTTTTTTTCCTCGCGCACGCGCCATGGCGCGGGGACTGTACTAGTAATAATAAAAATGAATATAAAAGTATGGAGTACTCCCTCTGTCTTATATTAAGTGTCGTTTGTCTTTTTTTGCACGCTTTTTAAGGAGCGAAAAACTCTATAAAATATTATTATTTTAATTAACTAGTGTAATACCCGTGCCTTGAAGGCACGGGAGCTTGATCCATTTTAATTTGAACATCATTTTATATATCTATATAATACTATATATATATATACGTGTTTACAACAAAAATATGTAAAAAATATTTTTTTTTATAATTTATAAATTAGTTGGAAAGAGATACGATACAAATTTTAAAAATGATTTAATAAGGTAAAGTAGTAATAATACTCAAACACACCATCTAATATAATTTGAAATAAATATATAATTATTATCATTAGTATAGATCTAAAAATGTAAAATATAAGCTCCCGTACAAATATTAAAAAATCATAAGCACATGATTGTGTGAATAATTTTGAAGTTAAATATGTAGATCTACATAACTTATTGATTATTTTCATGAGAAAGATGGTTAGAAAGATAGAGAAATTAATAGTGAAAATAAAGGTAAGATTGTAAAAAAAAGATACTTAAAGGTAGAAAAGTGATCTAAGAAGCCTCATCCAAGATGTAAAATAGGCATTAGTAATGCTTGTGAGTCTTAAAATATTATTTATTTTTCGATAGTCATTTAAGATGTCTAAAATAATTAAATTATAAAATAACACTTATTTGGCTCTAATTGATTTTTATAAGTAATTTTTGAAATCAAATATTTACAAATTGATTATTACATGTTCGTTGTATGTAGACATTGTGGGAATATTGCAATCGGTTAAAAATGATAAATCAACAATT
This sequence comes from Persicaria tinctoria, assembly GCA_037127255.1. NCBI lineage: Eukaryota > Viridiplantae > Streptophyta > Magnoliopsida > Caryophyllales > Polygonaceae > Persicaria > Persicaria tinctoria. The sequence goes on from JBANSL010000008.1 coordinate 51,668,525, forward strand.
TCAATATCCAAGAATAAAATCAGCTAAGAATTGACGAATCTGCAATGTACGTAGACGATTAAAATAGATCACAAATTGGCATACAACATATCAAATTAAATAATATTTTAGTATAAAAATAGGAAACAAGTATGTTTAAAATAGGAAACAGATATTTTAAAATTTCGGCAATAATATTGACCAATAAGAAAATACCATTTGAATAAAAAATTCAAGTTTAATTGTGAGCGTGACACATCAACAATATAACCGAAAAGAGATTGCAATCGGGAAAAAAATGGAAACATGTCTCAATATTTACGACAATATAACCGAAAATAAAAAAAAAGGGAATGGATTCAAATCATATTTAAAATAAGAAACAAATATTTTAAAGTTTTCATAATAATATTGACCAATAAGAAAATCTCATTTGAATAAAAAATTCAACTTTAATTGTGGGCGTGACACATCAGCAAAATGCTAGCAGAATTAGTAATATTAATAGATTTTTTTATATAATGTTATACTTATTACTACTAAGTATCAAATTATATAAAAAAATTAATTAAAAAATAATATTTTATAGAGATTTTCGCTCATTAAAAAGCGTGCCGTTTAATTTGAGATGGAGGGAGTATTATTTTCAACAAATGTTTAAAGTTTAGGTAAGTAAGTGGGACCCGCAACGTACTTATAGATGTCTGCTACTCCCTCCGTTCGGCAAAACTTGTCGTTTACTATTTATGCAAACTTTTTTAGAATGATAAAAACTATATAAAATATTCATTTTTTTATAAAATTTTTTTTAACAAGTTTGTACTTATTAATAATAACTACGAAGTTGTTAAAAAAATTATTAAAAAAACTAGATATTTTATATAGTTTTTATCTCCTAAAAAAGCGTGCATGAATAGTAAAGTGTCAAGTTTTTCCGAACGGAGGTAGTATATCAGTTATCACGTGCACATTGGTGGTACGGTCTTGGTCCTCATCCTATACGTTTCGCAGCCATAACCCATAACGCCGGAATGAGATAGGAAGTTGAAGAAGCCACGCACTGGGCTTTTTAATTGGGCCGGACATAATTGAAATATGGATTGGGGATGGTTTTATTTATCGACTCATCAAGAATATTAAAATGGGCTTTTTAATTGGTCTTTTTAATTGGGCCGTTAATATGTATATGGGCTGTATTCAAAGAGATGATTATCTGGTTGAATTTTCAGTTTATTCACTCAACTATGGGTGTGTACTGTGTATGGACAACAAAAAAAAAATGTTAAAATTTTATCATTTGTGTGTTTATTTTTTAAACAGTTTTTTGGTTGTTTGGATGACCAAAATAAATAAAAACGTGTTAAATATTGTGTTAAAAAATAAGCTACAAAATGGAGGTTATTTGAGTTTTACTCTCCCTTTTATCTTATTTGGTTTGAAAGTACCATAATACCACTAATAACAACCAAATAAACTCCACTTTTTACAAATAAAATGTTTTTCTTCCCATACGGAGATTATCTTGTTATTTAAATTTTTAACTACTTTTACCAACAGTTTATAAATTTTACCTTGTTTATAATTTTAGTCAATTTATTAACCCCGTCCCATACAAACCCTATATGTGCAGGAATGAGTGCTTTTATTTATTACCCTTTGGAATTGCATTATGAGACTGTACATCACCTATCTTGAAATTACGAATTATCCTTTTTTAAATCATTTCGGAATGGCTCAACCGAAAAAGACTAGTGAGTAGTACCCAAAAGATTCACGGTTCGAACCCCGGATGACCGCTCTTTATTTACCACATTCAAGGAGTATAGTTTTTCAATTAATATTTACATTCTGATGATGGTTAGGGCGAACCCTAGTAGCCCATCGGCCGCCGTCTTCGTCCTCGCCAATTTGCTCCAAACTAGGAACCCGAACACCACCTCTTCCTAGCACAACCCTCTCTCCCAAATCAAAGACCTAAAAACTTCCGTTTGCCAGACGGGCAACTTGCAATGGAGGGGGAAAACCCAAATCGAGATTTGTTTTTGGCAAATCAAAAGCTATTCTAGAAGGAGATGGAGTTGGAGGCGCGTTTGAGGCAAATTTGGTTTGGTTCGGCGGTGGTGTCTCTGTTGACGAGTTTGGGCTTGGTGTTGGTGGCTCAGGTGGCGGCTCAGTGTTGAGAAGAAGCTTGTTGGCGCTTCTGTGAGGTTAGGCGTTTTCCATCTCATCTACCTACACATGATGAACTCCTCAATTCAGGTATTTTCTAACTTATCTATATCTACGGTCACGTTTTTTGGCTACGATCGCCTCGATTTGGGTACACCCGAATTGGCTTAGTCTGTTGGCTACACAAGTCCATCTATTGATCCATACACAATTCTTAGTATGCTTCTTTTAAGTACTGTCATCCAAGGATCCTTGCGTTATAGCGTTGTTTTTGCCTTCACAACGGGAAAGGTCTCTGCATCAAAGTTCTCTATGACCATGGAAAGACCAAGGAAAGTCCTTGTGTAATCTGTGTTGTTTATCAACATTTGTAGGGGTGTTCGTTTCTCCTTACCAACTTAACTTGTCTCTCTCCGTCTAGTCTTCCGGGACTTGGTAGCGAGATGCTCAGCCTTTGTTTCTCTTCACGCAACACATATATCGTCCTTGGATTCCATATACGTTTCTTGTTATTAATTGCTTGGCTTGCTGTTGTCTTGGTTTTTTGGTGCAGGAATCGACTGTCTATTGCTTTCTTAGCTTTTGGTTTAATTACTGCGGCTCCTTCCCTTTGTCTTCTTGTTGGTTCTGCTGTTGCTTGTGTTTTTTGTGCAGGGTGGTTGTTTATGCTTTATCTTGGCTTACAAAGACCGACTCTTCCTTTCTCAACTTCTGTTCTTGCGGCATCATGGACTTGGCTTGCAGTTTTCCAATGCTTACAAACACGAAGTTTATAATCCATTTTGGCTCACAACTCACAAGCCTTAATTAATGATCATGACAAATCACATAGGCCCTATCAGACACGTGTAAATCAATCGGCTTCCTGTACATACTCTTGTATTTTTTAGGCTTATTTTGTAAACTATCTTTCGGTCGTTTCGATGAACATCCATCAGTTGGTGTTGGGGCTCTCTGTTGAACGGGGGGGGGGGGGGGGGGGGGGGGGGAGGGGGGGGGGGGGTCGTCTACCTAACAGGTGGTGCCGGATAGACTATGGATATATGCCTATTATGTTGCCCATTGTTATTCCAATTCCTACTTGGTTAATAAATGTTTTTATATGTCAAAACCTCAATCGGCTAAGATCTCGGCTGCATTGTGGCCTACCTTTGGCTTGCTATAGGACAACGACTTTGAGTTACAAATCAATGAGCCTCGTATCAAGGCCTTCTTATGCACTCAAACGTGCCTGGTACAAACGGTCAGGTATTTGATCCTGGAATTCGAGGTATCAAAAAAAGAAATTTATGGACAGATACCGAACTTTTCTGTCGAAACAACTATATAAATGTCTTGGCCCTTCTTGAGACTAAAACTAACAAACCTCTACCATTTAATATCTGGAAAAAGTGCGGTTTTAATAACATTGCCTTCGATTCGGCGATTGACTTCTCTGGCGGAATCTGTTTGCTTTGGAAAGACATTTCAGCATCTGAGGGCAAAATCACGCTCATTACGATTCAAAACAAACTAATCCACATAAATTATCACAACTATAGTATAAATCAAACTACAACCTTCCTATTGGTGTATGCCCCACGAGATTATAACTCCAAGGTGCCTATCTGGGAGTTTATCTTACATTATCCGGCTCAGATTCCATTTCCTTTTTGTATTCTGGGTTATCTTAACGAAATCACTATATCAGATGACAAATTAGGTGGCATTATCCTGGCACAAAACCGTTTCAGAAGACTACAAACAATAAAAAACGACCTCTTGCTTCATGATGTTCCGACTCAAGGGGGCAGGCCGGGCAGCTATACATGGCAAAAAAAGAAAACGGGATTACCAAACAACAGTTTTGCAAAGCTTGATCGATTAATTGCTCAAAACAAGATCATTTCAGCTTATGACGGCCTAAGGGTTAAAATTCATCCTTTTACTACCTCTAACCATGCCCCAACTCGGTCAACCTTCGGTTACATATGCATATTAACAAACGACCATTCCGATTTGAATTGGTTTGGACAACCAAACCAGAATTCACAAACCTAGTTAGACAATTTTGGAGACTAAATCCGTCGGAATCAAACATTGCAAACTTGTGAAGAAAACTTGCCTTCTCAAAACTTTAGCTAAGAGATGACATAAGCGTACCTTCGACAATATCCATGAAAAAAAATTTCAAACAGACGAAGATCTTCTTCGATTACAACAGGCTTTAATTGATACCCCCAACTCTTCCAACTACGAGCTGCATGGGAGACTTCTAAACAAAAGAGAAAGAATGTTAGATTTTCAGAGACGTTACTGGAGTAAAAGGGCTAAAGTTAAGCACATTAAACTTAACGATACAAATTCTAGTTATTTCCACCGTGTCGCTTCGACTAGGCACAGAAGGAAACTAATCAAGTTCCTTACAACGAAGTTTGGGTTGCATTTGACAGACCACAAACTGATCCGAGATGAGTTCGTCATAAATTTCTCAACATGCTTTAAATGTCATTGGTAGTGAAATCCCGTATGCAGATAACTAGATGTTAACTGCCCCAATTACAAACAACGAAATTAAGAGCGCCCTCTTTTCTATCAAAGCCGATCAAGAACCAGGACCCGACAGTATGCCGACAGGTTTCTATCAGACTTATTGGGACATTATGGACCCATCCATCATCAAAGTCGTTAAAGCTTTTTTCTTTTCTGGTAGAATGTTGCGATAGGTAAATCATACCTTTATTACTTTGATCCAAAAATGAGATAACCTAGAATCCTTCAACCACTTCAGACCAATCAGCATGTGCTCTATGATTTATAAACTCATCTCCAAGATCTTGACGACCATACTTTCGAATGTCTTTGATAAACCGATTTACCCGTTACAAAACGCATTCACCAATGGTAGGTCGATTCAAAATAACATTCTATTTGCACATGAAATTTTCCACTCCTTCAGATTAACAAAAGCAAAATGCGGCTATATGGCTGTTAAATTAGAAATGAAGAAGGCTTACAACAGGGTTGAGTGGCCCTTCCTTTCCTCCATCCTTACTAAATTCGGTTTCGATCACAAATTTATTCTTTGGATTAAACAATGTTTCCAAACAATCTTGTACTCGGTTCTTATTAATTAATGACGAGCCTTCGACACCTTTTGTCCCCTCAAGAGGTTTACGGCAAGGCGACCCTCCGTCACCTTTCATGTTCATCCTCACATCAGAGGTATTAGCCAAAACTCTGCAATTGCAGGTGACTGAATCAAAGGACCTTGGTTTTGCCTTCGGCGGGGGGGGGGGGGGGGGGGGGGGACTGAAGGTCCCCATTAGTGCCTTTTCTGGCAACATAATGCTATTTAGGAAAGCAAATCAGACAACATGCATTAAACTATCCACAACTATCCAAAGCTTCTGTCAAATCTTGGGACAAAAAGTCAATTTGCACAAATCAAGTTTCCAAGTATCCCCTAACACTTCACCTACGACTATACAAACAATTATGGCTACTCTGGCTATTCGTCAGTCAAACAACTTACAAAAGTATTTGGGATGCACTATTATCCACCTTTGAAAAAACTCCAAAAAACAATTAGAAAATGAATCGATTTTTCTTCTTTCATTCCAGGCAGACCGAGGTAATCGTGACACTTTCGTTAAAACAAAATAACAACTGACCAAGTGGAAAGCTTCTTTCCTTTCTACTGAAGGACAAAAGGTACTCATCAAGGCCAATTTAAGTGCACAACCGTTATTTCTAATATATGCAAGCCTTTCTACTGCTTTTGTCTATTATGCGTGAGCTGGACAAAGTATATAGGTAATTCTTTTGGAACAAAGACCCTAGCTCGGCCGGATAAGATTTGATCATATTCCCTCTCTGGTGGGCTTGGCCTTTACAAAGCTGTGATTATGTGGGAGGAATCTGATTATGTTTATCGCCAATGCTAGGAATATTTGGAATTACTTCCCTTGCATACTGTATGATTTTTGCAGCTATGACAGCTACAGAAAAGGACGGGATTGTGAGTTGGTGCTCACCATTCACACTGATCATAACCAAGGAACAATGAAGGAAAAAAGAAGAGAAGTGTGGAGAAAGGTAAGTAGAGGTATGTTTACTCTTCCTGATCTCAACCAAAACCTTCAGTTGAGCCCCATGAACCCTCTGTCGAGGAATGTGGTGGCAGGCAACCCAAATCTTATACAATAAAACTTTAAAAACCAAAATTTCTATCAAACCATTTTTGAAGAACCAAGCAGCAGTAGGGGGAACCACATCAGGGGATTTGATTGTGTTTGCGGCCATCTAGTCTATACTGCAAATGTAAGAAGATCAACAACCAGGGTAAAGTACCAACAACCAGGAGAAGACATCAAAAGACAAGAAGGAAGGAGAGCTACAAATACATACTGCTACCCAGATTTTATCTACTCCCAAGCCTGTTACATTGGAAGCATCTGTCATCCTTGTAAGCTTAGGCCTTTAGTCTCTACAAATGTTTGTATATGTAAGTATATCAATGATTAAAGTCGATTATTGGAACATAAGAGGGTCTTGTAGACCCCTTCTTTGGCAAGAAATAAATCAAATTCGTTCTTCTAATCATCTTGATGTTTTTGCTCTTTCGGAAACAAAATCTTCCCTCCCTCCAACTGATGCTCAAATTAGAAATTCGGGCTTTCACAAAGTCATCACTATCCCCTCAGTGGGATTAAAAGGCGGAATTTGGATTCTATACAAATCTACTGTTACTGATAGTTGCAAGGTGTTGGAAGCTAACACTAGATTTGTAATGTGTAAAGCTGTAATTGAAGGCCATACTCTTGCTCTCATTTTTGTTTATGCCCCCTCTACTGAGAATGAAAAACCTAGCTTCTGGAATGATATCTTTCGTGTGACAACTAAACATCTCATCCCAATCATGATCCTTGGAGATTTAAATGACATAGAGCTTGATACAGAAAAGCTTGGAGGTGATGTGCCCTCCCTCGCCAGATTTAGAAGACTTAGAGAGGTTAAGGATGAACTCAATCTCCACACAATCCCGTTCTGTGGATCTCCTTTCACCCGGAGAAAAAACAAAGCGGGAATTAACAATACCTACAAAAGATTAGACAGAGTCTTAGCACATCAACACATCATCCAATGGTTTCCTAAACTCAAAACTAAGCATCACCCTTTCTCCTTCTCGGATCATAGCCCCATATCAATTCAAATAGGCAACCAACCTAATCATAAAGGCGCTCTTTTTAGGTTTGAGATGGCATGGACTACTAACAAGATTTATGAAGAGATAGTCAAGCAGGTTTGAAGCAATAAACTCAAGGGCTCTCCCGGCTTCAAACTTATACAGAAGCAAAAGGTCCTAAAAAATAACACAAAAAAATGGTGCAAATCCAAGGGTGACAGCATTGCAAAGCAGCTTTCCATCGTTGAGAGCCAAATCAGCGAGCTTCAGCTCAAGCTTCCTTGGGGAGCTATCAACCAAAAAGAAGAAGAGAAACTGAGTAGACTGGAGCACAAGAAATTTAGGCTTCTTGACTACAAATATCATTTCTGGAAGGAAAGAGCCAAATCCAAACACATTCTGCATGCTGGCAGGAACTCTAAGTATTTTCAGTCTATAGCCAAAGTTAAAAGCTTTAAGAAAACTACTTCTTTCTTCATAACTAAGAGTGGTGTTGCTCTTTATGAACCTACTAAAATCCATGATCACATCACTGAAGAACTGGAAGAAAGATTTATTGGTAAACAACAAAGGATTGTTACCCCGGAAGAGGTGAACAATATCACCACTCAAATCTCTAGCTCTGGAAACCTTAACCTCATCAGAATGCCGTCGGATAACGAGATCAAAAAAACCATTTTCGAAATGGCAGACGATAAATCAGCAGGCCCAGACGGATACCCACCAGAATTCTACAAAACTTACTGGCATATCGTAGGCAAATCCTGCTGTAAAGCGGTTCAAGCTTTCTTTCATTCTGGACAAATTCTTTCCGAAGTAAATAACACCTTCATAGCTCTCATTCCGAAAATTGACAATCCTACTAACATAAACCACTATAGATAGTCTCTGCAATACTATCTATAAAACTATTTCAAAAATTCTAGCCAACCGGCTGAAACCTCTACTTCCTAAACTGATCAACCCTTTCCAGGGAGCCTTTGTAGAAGGGCGATCAATCCAGGATAATACCCTCTTAGCCCATGAAATCTTTCATAGCTTTATTAAATGCAAAGGTAAAAAGGGTTGGATGGCTCTTAAATTAGATATGAAAAAGGCTTACGATAAGATTAACTGGAGTTATATCAGAGCTACTCTCACTAAATTTGGCTTTCACCCAACCTGGGTTTCGTGGGTTATGAAATGTATTACTACTACCTCTATGTCTGTCCTTGTGAATAATTCCCCGGGGAAACAATTTAAGCCTAATAGAGGCATAAGACAAGGCGATCCACTAGCTCCTTACATCTTTGTCATAGTGATGGAAGGTTTGGCTAGAGATCTACATAAAGAAGCTCTTCAGGAAGATGCACTAATTGGAATCAAAGTGACTAACAATGATACTCCTATACCTTTTTTAACTTTTGCGGACGACACAATCATCTTCTCTAATGCAGCTCACACAAGCCTTAACACTATCCAAAATATGCTAAATAAATTTTCCAACCTAACCGGGTTAACAATTAATTATAACAAAAGCTCTATTCAATTCTCCAAAAACGTCTCGCAAAACTTAGCACATGACTTGGCTACTCACATGGGAATTCCGATCTCTACAACGCTGGAGAAATATCTCAGTATTCCTATTCTAAATGGCAGAGTCAAGAACTGTGTTTTTGATGATGCCATCCAAAACTTAAAGAAGCTACTTTCAAAATGGAAAGCTTCTACACGATCTTAGGCTGGTAGAACTGTTCTTATCCAAGCAAATCTAAGTTCCAAAACAAACTACCTTATGCAGAATTTTCTTCTTCCAAAAGGAATCCTTGACCAGATTGACCAAGTTAACAAGAATTTCTTTTGGAACAAACTACACTTTGAAAGATATACCCCTATGGTAAGTTGGGACAAAATTTGTAGAAGTAAGGAACAAGGCGACATTGGCATAAAAAAGGCCGAGGAGCTTAATACAGCACTACAGATGAAACTTCTTTGGAAACTCTACTCCAACAAAGAAAATGTTTGGGTTAAGATAATCAAGGAAAAATACCTAAGTCAATGTTCTATTAAAGATAGATCAAATCAGGCCACTTCCTGGCAGTTTGAAAGACTCCTGTCGCTCAGAAATAAGTTTGAAGGTGGCCTACGTTGGATCCTAGGAAATGGTGAATCGATCAATGTCTGGGATGACCCCTGGATCCTTGATGAAAATCTCACTCAGTACAATGGGACTAACGACCCAAAGATGAAAGTGAGTCACCTGATTACCTCTGATAAGCAATGGAACCTATCCCTTGTAAATAACCTATTTCCAACTCACATAGTTAATCTCATACTTAGGATCCGTATTCTTAGCTGGAGTCCGCAGGATAAACTCATTTGACATCTAGAGAAGTCGGGCTCTTTCACCACCAAATCTGTTAAACCCATTCTTGAAAGAAACTCGAATAATGGTGATAGCCACAATTGGATTTGGAAGTTGAACCTTCCCCCTAGGCTCAAAAACATGGTTTGGAAACTCAGAGTGGATGGTCTACCTACAACAAAAAGGCTAAATAGATATATTAACAGAGTTCCAAACGCTTGCTCCCTCTGTAACCAGGAGGATGAAGATGAGGATAACCTTTTCATAAATTGCTCCTTTGCCAAAGAACTCATTGCTAGATTTGAACAATCCATGAATATTTACTTCCTAAATCTGTCTACTACAGGCCCTATGCGGGAGAAGATTGAAAAAATAAAATCAGACAATAAACATTTTAGCCTTCTTGTTTTCATCTGGCAAGCTATTTGGGAAATTAGAAATGACAACATCTTCAGGAACAAGAAACCTGGAAATAAAGATGATATCGTTACAAGAATCAGGAACAATATCAAAAACTGGACGCATACGAAAGAAGGAGAAGCCGAAACCAAAATAAATAAATAAAAGGATAAGAGCCAAATGGAAAAGACCACAGGGAACTGTCTACAAAATCAATGTGGATGGTTCGGTAAGACCCACGGGCGCGTGCCGTGTGGGTGGGATTGTCCGTGATTCTGAAGGCAAGATTGTGGATATTTTTCATCATGAGATTGACAGATGCTCAGTTTTACAAACTGAGGCTAGAGCGGTTGTTATTAGTTTACAGCTTGCCCAGAGGAGGGGATTTCGGAGAGTCATCCTAGAAGGTGACAACATGGAGGTAATCAAGGCCATTAATCAGAAGGACCATACGAGTTGGGAAATCCTACGAGAAATTGAGAAGATAAATATGGCAAGGATTGAGTTCGACTCAATTACTTTTCAACACTGCTACAGAGAAGCAAATAGAGCAGCTGACTACATTGCCACGAAAGGAGCTATTAATGACAGAGTTGCAATCCCCTACAACAGGGATCTTTGTACCATCATCCTCTCGGATGATCATGGAGTAACCTATTCGTTTTAGTCTAGGGCTCCTATTATTTGCCTACTGTAAAAAAAATATAAAAAATATCAATATATATTTGGAAGCAGATATTGTTATATATGGATAAAATTATAGGTGCAATTGAAAAATGTAAAATAATTTAAAAGATTTAGTGCTTTGAATTGAAAATAATAATAAAAATTATAAATATGAAATTTTATTGGATAAGGGCCTGAAAGTAAGATGAATGAGCCACATCATCTTTTTTGCTTCTCTAATAATAGTTAGTTATAGATAAATGGATAGATAGATAGATTATAGATTGATATTGGTTCCATTTTTTTATTTTTACATTTTAAATCGCAAGATCTCACTTAAACCGTGATGCTAATCCATTAGATTTCCAGTTTTATATAAAAAAAGACAATGTTAAACTTATTATATAAACGTATTTCTGTATTGGTTCCATCGTTAAGCATTGTTTAGATAGGTTATGGGATTCAACCTCTCCTCCTTTGGTTTGATTTAGGGATCGGGAGTTTGACACATGACAGTTTTTATAAAAATTCCCGTGACTATAAAATTATTGAAAATGTAAGCATTTGATTTACATGTATACAAAGTATAATACTGTATAATGAAAAAACCCCATTCCCTTGATTTTGTTTGTTGTTTTGAAAAGCTTATAGTGTGAAAAATATGCAATCATTTGATTTACTACATTGGCATTTATAGTTAGAATTTTTAGGCACATATTTGTTTCCGTTTATGTGGAACGGACCATTTAACACAGTTTATATTTCAAAAATTGAATCACAACAAAACCATTGAAAGTTGAAACAATAAAAACAAAAGCAATTTTCAAACTCTGTCTCATTAACTAAGTATAGCGTGCTAGTGCAATGTGCAATGTGCAAAGCTTACAACAAATAAAGACAAACCCAGAGAGTAACGTTCGAATTCAAAATTTAAATTTAAAAACAACACAAGCCCCTAATCTCACCCAGCTGTGACCATACCCCAAACCGTTGACTTAAGGACTCCCCCCTTTGATTGGTCTGTCACGCTCACCAGGTGACCCACAATACCCTTCAATTCAAATAAGGCAAAAAGGAAACAACTACATCCACAGTAGAAATTTGAAAAAAAGAAGGAAGTGAATGTGTCAGTTTATACGGTACGGTACGCTCCCCCAAACCAACGGGCAACGGATACCCAGCGGAGATCAACGGCCAGGATCTGTTCGAATCAATTCAAATTCAACACCCGACCCGTTTCCGCGCCCCCAAAGTAACCATTTAAGGGAAAAAAGTTGTTGCAACTTCAATCCAAATTCCAAACGCGACCTTACTCTCTTCGTCGCCCCCTTGTTAACCAACGTTAACAAGAGCCACACAGAGCAAAACCCTTGTTCCCCACCAACGCCCATGAATTCAGCGCCCAGTCGAACCTGAATCATTTCCTTCCCTACCAATTTCTCCTCTTTACGAAATCTTTGATCCTTTTTTCTTCTAATCTTTGGGATTTTCGTCGCGATCGAGAGGCTCAGAGAGGTTGATCGATCGAATTCGAGGGTTCAAGTTCTTGGGGACGGTTAGGGTTTTTAAGATCACGTGAAATGTCGACGCAAAGGAGAACGGGGAGAATCCCTACTGTGTCCGCGAAAAGGAATGCGGCCTCGTCGGAGAATGTCGCCGTCGGGAAGGTGTCTGTCGGAGCGCCGCCTCCAGTCCCGGCCGCGAAGAAGCGCCCGCCGCTTGGTAACTTGACTAATCAGCGTCGCTCGGGGACCTCTTCCTCTTCGATGGTGATTACATTATCCGTTTCTTGTTTCTTTTTTTAAACTTTTCTTGGGCCTTGGAAGATCAAACTGCGATTCACATGCAGACTTTATTTTCTTGAGGGTTAGGGTTTTTGGTGGATTAAATTTAAAGACAATGATCATCGCATTTCAGATTCATTTACAGAATGTACAGTGCAACTGATCTTGATTTACTGATTTTATGAATAGGTACCTTGTGCGGCAACCAAAGTTGTAAAGTCAAAGAAAGGGTATTCTACAAGCATCCCTAACACAAACTCATTTGGGAATGCAAAGCCAGTGTTGCTAAGTACAAAATCGAATGTATCGATTCCGCGGAGTTCGGCTCTACCCAAGAGCAATGAGATTACAGTTCAAATTGACACTCCTGATACATGTGTTGATATGGATATATCTTCGCCACCATCTCCATCCAGTGGAGTCTCCGTTTCGGCGGACGAGTCTACTACCGATTCTATGAAGAGCCCTGATGTTGAGTACTTGGATGAGAATGATTTGGCTGCTGTGAATTCTATTCAGAGGAAGACTTTTGGTGACCTCCACATAACTGACCAAATTGCTACAGCAGGTTGATTGCACTTGATTTCTGTTCCAGGACTTGTCATTACTTGTCTTTCAAAATGATGGGATCAGATCTTTTTGTTGCCTACTTTTGACTGTTCTCACTCAATTTTCTTGGTACATTTCCTGCAGGGGCTTTGTGCAAGAGAGATATACTGTCCGAAATCGAAACTGTGGATAATGTTGTTGATCTTGATGTAGATATGGAGGATCCTCAGCTCTGTGCATCCTTTGCTTGTGATATTTACAAGCACTTGCGTGCATCTGAGGTAATCTTCTTGGGTCTCTACTTAGTAATTGAGACTTGTTTGAATTCCATTGATGGCATTTCACCCATTTGGTCCCCTGAGTTCTGATTAACAATATGTTTGAATTCCATTGATGGTAATCTTCTTGGGTCTCTTCTTGGGTCTCTACTTGTAACATGTTTGTATTCTGATTTAGTTATACAATCAAGTATAACAGTATCTCCTCAATACGTATAATCTGCATTTGCTACCCAAAATTGACTCTAGTTGCATATCAGTAACAGTGACATTGTAACTTTAACTTGATTGCTGAATTGAACATCCAGCAAGTTTCCATTGCCGCAATCCATTTTGATTTACTGGCTTTTTAATTATAACTGTTTTTTTGGTACAGACAAAGAAAAGACCATCAATTGATTTTATGGAGAAGGTTCAGCAAGATATCAATGCGAGTATGCGGTCCATTTTGATTGACTGGCTTGTGGAGGTAATCGTTCCTTCATGTGCTGTGGCCTATGAACCCATCTTGATTTTGAAATTGACCTGTTTTGGCAGACTGATGCCATCATAACTTTCATCTCATCAGAAGTGAACAACACAATTGTAGGTTGCTGAGGAATACAGGCTTGTTCCAGACACATTGTACTTAACAGTGAACTACATAGACCGTTATCTCTCCGGAAACTCGGTCAATAGACAACGCTTACAGTTGCTAGGCATCGCGTGCATGATGATAGCATCGTAAGATATGATCACTCTATCATCCTCTTTTCTGCTTTCCATGCTATTTTTTTTCTAACACAATGATGACATCTTTTCACAGGAAGTATGAAGAGATATGTGCACCTCAGGTGGAAGAGTATTGCTATATAACAGATAACACATACTTCAAAGAGGAGGTTTTGCAAATGGAATCAACAGTTTTGAACTACCTGAAGTTTGAGATGACTGCCCCAACAATCAAATGCTTCCTGAGGCGCTTTGTTCGCGCTGCTCAAGCAAGCAATGAAGTAAGCGAATTTTGTATCAAGCATAAACTATGTTCAATTTTTGTTACATGGGTAATTATTAACTTGTCTGCAATTGCATAATTTCAGGCGTCTCCAATGCAACTTGAATGCTTGGCCAACTACATAGCAGAGCTATCTTTGCTGGAGTACCATATGCTTCAGTACACGCCATCCATTACCGCGGCTTCAGCAATATTCCTGGCTAAGTACATACTTGCCCCATCAAAAAGGCCATGGGTATGTATCATTTTTAAAGGCCCGTGATAAATAAAAGATATGCTGTTTGTTTACTTGTAACATAACATTGTTGGTCTCATTATGCAGAATTCCACCCTGCAACATTACACCCTATATCAACCATCACAACTACAGGATTGCATTCGCGCTCTCTATAAACTCTGCTTGAACAACGGCCAAAACCCTAGCCTGCCCGCGATCCGAGAAAAGTACAGCCAGCATAAGGTGAATTCTGCAACTCATTAAATGGTTATGATTTCATTTGTTGGTTTTGGGTCTGTGAAATTGATTGTTTTGGTTTGGCTATGTCAAAAACACTAAAACAGTACAAGTTTGTGGCCAAGAAGTACTGCCCTCCTACAATACCTCCAGAGCACTTCTACAATGTGAGCAGTACAACTAGCTAGCCAGCCCATCTAAGCAAATGTCGCCACCACCGTAGCCTCCACTCGAAGCTAAGAGAAGGCGTTGTTGATGTGAGCACAGGCATCGCAAGTCACCGACTTTGGAGACAAATCGTCGTACTTGTGTGTGCAGAGAGGCATCAACCAACTTTAGGAGATAACTTGATTGGTTTGTTGAAAGATCCTTGTATAAAAAGGAATACAACCTCCTTCAGAGTGGGTCTTTCTTCCTTGTGCGTCCTAACAAATTACATCACAAATCAATCTGGTACATTCATTTTCTGATCGTTTGGAGCGTAAACCAACCAGCTCAAACATAAATGATTAAACTTAACCCAGCAGAAATCATGTGTTCTGCAATTATAGGTTGGACCTCTGAACATAGGATAACTATGATCAAAGTGTTAATTGTTAAACTGAACTCAGAACTCACTCAACTCAGTCCTTGGTGTTCTGTAGTTGGACTATCCACAATAGTTTTGCTTAAAATATGCACTTTTGCACAAGATGTGTAATATACACCTCACTTTTTGGTAATTTGCTCAATTGGTAAAATGTGCATTTTTTTACATCACTCAAATACAATTAATTTAAAACAAAAAATAAAATCAAATCATAAAAAAACAAACCAATGAAATTGTCTTGTTTTTTGTAAAAGTTTATGAACATGGGAGGTGGTGTGCTCAAATTTGCACATCACATGCTCAAATGTGTACATTTGCACACACCTAAAACAACCAATAAAGCTAAAAAATGTCTAAAATGTACACATTTGCACACCACCATTGTGGATGGTCTTGTACCAAAACCAAAAATGCATAATTTCGAAAACTACAATACTTAAATCTTAGGGCTAAGACCATGTGCAACCATGAGTTTTACTTACCTTATAGGTCTTAAAAGGTAAACCCATGGTTGCAAGCCAAACCTTAAGGGAAGAGGTTGGAAGGGGTTACCCCTTCCCACTAAGGTAACCTCTTCCCTTTTATTTTTACTTTATCTTTTTTTTTAAACACATAATTGGTCATTACATATTATTTATATATTTTTTAAACACACAAGTGGGGAACAAGGTAACCTCATGGTTGCAAGGGTAACCTTTAAAGAAGAGGTACAAAAATTACAAAATAATTTAGAGAAAAAAATATATGAGGTGGCAAATTATAATAAGGTAATAGAAATAAAAAAGGGGAAGAGGTAACCCCATGGTTGCACATGCTCTAAAGCTCCCCTCTCCTCATTGCAGTGGCCCAAGTGTCCTATTAAAAAATAAACTCATATTAAAAAAATAAGAGTAATTGTTACATATACCAAAAAATTTTGGGTTTTGCAAAACTAACACCCCCTTGAGAAATTTGCAAAACTAATAATTAAGGTTAAAAATTTGCAAAAATAGCGAGTCATCTAACCCATTGTTGCAAGTGGAGAGGGGGATTATTAATGAGAGAGAGGGCTGCCAAATTGAGAGAGTATGTGTGTAGAGATTTGCAGAGGAGAGAGAAGAAAAAGTGTTCAATTGAGAGAGAGAGAGTGTACAGAGATTTGCAGAGGAGAGATAAGAAAAAAGTAAAGTTGGCACATGAAATTCATATATTGGCACGTAAATAAATGTTAGTGGCACAACGATCGGATTGAGTGGCATGTAGTTGATTGTCATGATAGACGTTAAGATAATTGTAATATTCGGACTTGGGTTTATCTGTTAGACTCAAAAGAGTTGACACGATATATACCTATAATGGCACATAAATAGATGTTAGTGGCACGAAGAATGTATTGACATTTGACTGACATGCTTGTATACTGGCACATACAAGCATTACTTTCACTAGTCACCCTGTGACACCAAACTCTACTCTGTAGGAGTATTATTTTGGGTGTAAACTCATATTAAAAAAATAAAAAAAATTATATTTATACTCTACACTTATTAACATGTTTATAAAATATCATTATGAAAAATAATTTTAGGAAATAATTTTTGTTTTTCTAAAACATAATCTATGTTTATATAAGAACTTAATTTAGAAGATTTTTTGATGATGTGTTAAAATTAAAACCTCCTTAATTTAAGGTTTTTCAACTAATCACAATTTTCTCTTATTTTTTTTCTCTTCATCTCTTTCATACATTTACATTTTCCCTTTTATTTTTTACTCATTTACTAACCATTGAATTTAATTTAAACATTGAATTAAATATAATGTCTTTTATTAATAGGTATTATATAAATATATCTTTACATATTATAATAATAATAATCTATATCAATATAATATCTTAATTAAAAAACCTTTATTTATTAAAAATTGCGTTATAGCGCGGAGATTGTACTAGTTTTTTTTTTATTTTAGAAAAGGAAAATTTTGGTGGAATATCCCTTTAGAAAAGCCAATTAAGTAAATGTCCATATTTAAAGGGATATTAAGAAAGTGTTCATAATTTTATTGAAATTCCAAGTTTACCCCTACCATTGTAATACCCTCCTAATTCCTTCGGGCCTTCCTTCTTTCTTTGGAAAATTTGGTCTGTTGCCCTAGATTTAATTGACATGCCTTGAGTGGTGTTGCCCTTCCGTCCGGCCTCCCTTCCGTCCGACTCCATTCACAGTCCCACTCGTTGCTGCCGAACCCTCCTTTTCGCTTGGATCTGCATCGAGGATTTCGCTTGGATCTGCGCCGTCGGACTCTCCTTTTCGCAGTCACTGGATTTCAGTTTTAGGTAAGTCCCTTTGTATAGGCGCGATTCCGCATAGCATTTGCCTGCTCTTCGTCGTTCTGAATTTGGCTTCTCAAGTGATTTAAGACCAACTTGCCTAGTATTTTTCCGCTTGTTCTTTTTCGTTTTGAATGCGGCCAGCATGAATTTGGAAACGAGCCGCCATATGTGTCGCCACGGGGCTAATTTCTCAGCCCCAAACCTCCTTTGTTCTCCGATTTCATATTTGAAAATCTGTGCCCAAAAAAAAAGTTTGAACTCGTCCTTTGGGACATATTGTGATTTTGTTTTGGTTGTCCAACACGATGATTCTGTTTGGATTGGAATTGACCGGCTAGGGTTTTATGGTTGCGGATTCTGAATCCTACATTTTCATATGAGAAATTATGATGAAATTGTATAATGCAACTGCCTATTCTTATGCTGAATAACTAATGCAAGAAGCTTACTGAAAACACCTCATAGTTTTTTAAATTGATGATATTTAACCTAGTCGATTGGATTCGGATCTGGGAAAACAAACCTAGCATGTTTGGTGACAATTTGTTAAACTTGCAAAATATGTCAATTTGTTTAATCTCTGGTGACAATTTGTTAAATGTGATCATTTTGAGATGTTAATTTTATGATTTAGGACAACAGTTGCGGATTTTTGTGTGAATACATTGATCTGATGACAATTTGTTTATGTTTTTTTTAGGGTTTGTGTGCTTCTATCTACTTCAAATGGATGATCCAGGTTAGTGTTCTTATTGATAAATCTAATTCGTTCTTACCTTATAGGCTGTTCAATTTCAAGTGTTTATCATTGGTTGTTTGTTTTGGTGACAATTGTTTGTTTGGTGACAATTCTTACTTTATAGGTTGTTCAATTTCAAGTATTTATCATTGCTTGTTTGTTTTGGTGACAATTGTTTGTTTGGTGACAATTCTTACTTTATGGGTTGTTCAATTTCAAGTGTTTGTCATTGCTTGTTTGTTTGGTGACAATTCTTACTTTATATGTTGTTCAATTTCAAGTGTTTATCATTGCTTGTTTGTTTTGGTGACAATTGTTTGTTTGGTGACAATTAGTATTTAGCTTGATTCTATATCATCAATTTAAATGAGACTATCAGAGGTTTGCTTCATTGTTTGGTGACAAATGGAATTTATGTTGTTATTTTTAGATTGGTGACACTTGGTAGAGTTATATATTCTGTTTTGGTGACAAATGGAATTTATGTTGTTATCTTTAGATTGGTGACAATTGGTAGAGTTATATATTCTGTTTTGGTGACAAATGGAATTTATGTTGTTATTTTTAGATTGGTGACAGTTGGTAGAGTTATATATTCTGTTTTGGTGACAAATGGAATTTATCTTGTTATTTTTAGATTGGTGACAATTGGTAGAGTTATATATTCTAGTTTGGTGACAAATGGAATTTATATTGTTATTTTTAGATTGGGGACAATTGGTAGATTTAAATATTCTATTTTGGTGACAAATGGAATTGATGTTGTTATTTTGTTGTTTTTTTTAGATTGATGACAATTGGTAGAGTTATATATTCTGTTTTGGTGACAAATGAAATTTATATCTCATTTAGCTATAATGTAATTTTCATTATCCTTCTGTTCAATTGTAGTGGAATTTGTGGTATGTATACCATCAAATATATCGAGGGTCTTGCATTTCATGGTGGTATTGAAGCTATTTCTGACAAGTATATGGATGCGTATAGAGAGAGAGGATGGCTATAGAGGGTCTTGCTATTTTGGATGTTAAGTATGAATGTCTCAACTGTTCCCCTTTGTTTTGATATTTTTGCAAGTTGATGTAGTCTGACAATTAAGTATTACAAAGTTAAACTTTACATCAAATTTCATCTACTTAGGGTTATTATTGTAACAAAAATGTGTTAATATTAGATCACAAATGTGATGCCATTATAATAGTGTATATCGAATTATTCGTTTGATAAAGTTTAGTCCCTCTAGGGTCTATACCCCCCTAGTTCTAGGGTTTTAGTTTCGTAACAAAAATGCGTTAATATTAGATGATAAATCTGATAACATTGGTACTGTACACACATTTTAGGGTTTAGGGTTTAGGATTTAGGGTTTATCTTAAAGACTAAACCCTAAACCCTAAACTATACTGTACATCAAATTTTTGTCTGCACAGGTTTAGCCCCTCTTGGGTCTATGATCTCCTTGTTCTAGGGTTTCAGTTTTGTAACAAAAATGTGTTAATATTAGATGACAAATGTGATAACAGTAGCATTGTAAACATTTTAGTTTGATGAAAGTGCTTTGTAGTGGGTGACAATTGGTTGGTGACACTGTTTTGTCGTTGGTGATAATTAATTTCTAAAAATAGGTGGTTGACACTAGATTGGTAACAAAGTTTTGTAATTTGTGACAATAGATTATTGACCAAAGCTTGATGAAAATAGGTTGGTTACACTGTTTTATTGTTGGTGTCAATAGATTACTGAAAAGAGGTTGGTGACAATACGGTTGATTAAACATATGAAAACAATGTTCTGTAGTTGGTGACAATGTCTTGGTGATGTATAATGTTATGGTGACAATTTTTTTAAGGTTATAATATCACGGTGACAATATATTGTCATCAACCTCGTCATTAATAGTTGTCATTAGAAAAATCATCTATTAGCAGAAAACCCCCATTTTTCACCGAGGAATAGTGTTACTGGCAACTGTCACTGGAAGAAAATAAATTGTCACTCAAATTTTTTTGTCACCAACAATTATCACAAGAAAAAAAATCAATTGTCACTAGAAAAGATTTTCTCCTAACTGTCACCGGAAAAAAATAAAAATGTCACAAAAAATCAATTGTCACCAAAATAAGGCGAAATTACAGAAAACCACCCCTTAAATAGGTCAGTTTTCACAAAACCACCCGCTAAAATAAAAATTGCAGAAAACCACCCTCTAAATATACTCTGTTAACAATGTACCACCCCTTACCCAATTTCCGTCTCACGGCTGTTAGAAGGCAGTAAAATAAAATAAAAACAATAATTGCATTTAATTCCATATTTATCCAATGTCACTACTGCAAGTTTGTGGAAAGGTAGTGATCCAATATAGGGTCGGCCATGGACGTCGTAGGAAGACAAGCTTTAGTCCTTCCTCAAGTGTAGCTGCTAATCAGAAATCCTATTTATTTGGAGGACAATCACTACCCAAAACCCCCCCAAAAATTGTCAATAGCATAAGTAATTTTTTTTTAAAAGGAAGTTAGATTTCATACAGAAAATTAAAGATGCCCGTTGCAAGAAAGGAAAGGAGTGTAATTAGAAAAGAAATAAACCTTGAATCTCTCTCAAATTTGTTAAAGCTAGTTGACAGGGAAGGCTAAAGGCAAATTGGGAGTTGTCTTTGGTTAATTTGTTCTTACCAGTAAAGTCAGTGAGAGAGAGGAGAAGTCGAAGTCGAAACTGTGTTATAGTTCGCACATCATTACAAATTATTGCACAATTTACAAATTCGCATGAAATTGTGTAACATGAAATCATGAATCATTCACTATAAACACAAGTTCGCACATCAATTGACAAGATTCAAGTACAAATTTTAAATTGATTTGCTCGATTAAAAAACCTAGGGTTTCATTGAAGAAGACCATAGTGTAGAGGTTAAACATAACAATGGTGCAAAAATTGAAGATCGTAGGAGGAGTAAAGAAGACAATGACGCAGAAGGAATCGAAAGAGAAGATGAATCAGGGTGAAGAAGACCATGTTGCAGAGGACCAGAGGTTGAAGAAGACAAACCCCCCACCGACCACCACAATCGATAACTTTTCTCCACACAAAAATACAATATTGTATTAAAAACAAGGGTAAATATGACTTTTTACCCTTTTTATCAGGCTTCAAACGGAAAAGGGGTAAGACCATCTGCCATGGTACTCTAAAAATACCCTATACCCCATTTTTACCTTACAACCCACTCCCACCACCAATGGAGATCCTCTACTTCACTTCCTATTTCACTCCCTACAACACAAAAATATTTTGGCATATATTTTATCTTAAAAAAAGTTATCAAAATTATATTTATGTTACTAACATCTATTTTTATATATTCATAATATTTTATTTTGAAAAATCATGTTTTACAATTTTTAAAAATTAAAAAGGCAATATTTAACCAATTACAATTATTAAAAATTTCAAAGCATGATTTTTCAAAATAAAATTTTATGAATATATAAAAATAGATGTTAGTAATACAAATATATTTTTTATAATTTTTTTAAAGATTATATATATATTAAAATATTTTTGTGATGTAGGGAGTGATGTAGGAAGTGAAGTAGAGGATCTCCATTGGTATTGTAAAGCAACACTATAAAATTATCCGGAGGAAAATGGATGAAATATAAAAGAAGATTTCTAAAACTGATTAATTAGGGATTGAAAATATTCTAAATTTGATTGTAATCGCACCTTAAAAGATTTCATTATAACAATTATTTATTTATTAATTATTCTAGTATCTTTTTTAAACAAAACATTTAAGGACAATCAAGTAAAAACAACACTAAAAATGTCTACTTAAAATATTAATCATGGAGTCTATAAACTACTAACTTTATTGAAGAGGGTCTTAATCATTCAATTTTCTCTATCATCCTATCGTAAACCCAAACATAGGCCTAAAACAAACCACATCCAGCATACATACACATGGACATCCGCTTGATCTAGAGAGCGAAAAGCTCTCGGTCTATCACCACTACCAAATACATCGCCACTACCTACCTCCGTACCGGCTCAACACCACTCATTACTCACCTTCGATCCCGACTCACCACTGCCACAAGAGTCATCACTTGCCGTCGTCGGTTCCATGGCTCTTAGCCATCGCTTGTGCCACCTGGACCTCCGCCATCCATTAACCCCTCCTTAGCCACCACCTCGTGGCTCCGATGCCACTAGCTTCACCACTGCCACCACCTCGGCCAACAACCTTTGCGCCGCGGCTGCCTCTCCGTTGTTACCGTCGTGAGGACTTCCATCTTCATGCTTGCTGCTCCTCCGACTCCGACTTCGCGGAGGTCATTTCCAATTACTCATGCATCGACATTCATCCCCGCCTCGACCTCGGCTTGCTCTGATGTCTTACATATCGATCCTTGGGTGTGCCCGTTGTGTCACCTATGTCTGTCAGCCTTATGAGTTTGTTTTCCAACCGCTCAATCAATCGCTATCCCTGTTCATTATTGTTCATTCTAACTTATCTGTCCCGTTTTATCCGTCTTTATTTTGGCTTATCCTTGTGGTAGCCTGCTCACCACGATCTAGCTATCATCATTGATGGTTTGAGATGAGTTTTGGGGGTTTGAATGGGCAATGGTATGCCTAGGGTTTGGGTTTGCGTGTTGGAGTGCTTTTCTGTTCTTGATGTGTTGCAGGTTTCATATAAGGAGTTAGAGCTGGCAAAATCTTACCAGACCTGACTGAAACCCGAAAATCTAGTGTCATGCAAAACGTACCCGAACCCAAACCCGAGCCTGACCCATTTTGACTCGATACCCGAATGAACACGAACATAAGCAAACCC
Source organism: Persicaria tinctoria (assembly GCA_037127255.1). Classification (NCBI taxonomy): domain Eukaryota; kingdom Viridiplantae; phylum Streptophyta; class Magnoliopsida; order Caryophyllales; family Polygonaceae; genus Persicaria; species Persicaria tinctoria. Next base: position 51,691,796 of record JBANSL010000008.1, read on the forward strand.
GATCCGACTCATACCCGACCTGACCCGAACTAGACCCAACTCTTCCTTATAATTACTTTAATTTCCTTAATTTTAAATACTCAGATAACTTGAATTACATATAATGAGACCTAATATTCTAAGTAAATGAAGTTTAACAGTCAATAATTACGATAAACAAAAAATAATCATTATTTATAATAAAACTTAATGTGATCTGACTTGACCCAACCCGAAATCCATTTGACCTGAACATACTTGACCCGACCTTACCCGAACCCGACCGAACATACAATATACTCAACATATATATGACCCGACCCGAACAACCGAATTGCCACTTCTATAAGCAGTGGTTGATTTATCATGACCTACGACGTCGTGGAAATGCGATTAACATCTGATGGCTCGCTTGAGTCCATAATCTGAGGTGTCCGCTAGTGATCCCTAGAGTTCTCTGGTGCATCATCATTTTAACTGATCGATTCATTTGTCCTGTTGGCTTGTGGTATTGTGAAAAAAAGTCAGTGCAAACTTGAGTTGGATTGTCGAGAGTATCCAAGAGGTTGTTGGAAAGTGAGGATCGTTCATGGTGTTCACAACCACGAGTATCCTTCTATGTTGGTAGGTCATTCGTTTACCGGGGGTTTGAACGCGACTTAAATAAATGGCATTAAAAACAACACTATGATGGGAGCGAGACTGAAAGACTTGCTCACCAAGTTGCGTTATGTTGAGCCAAAAATTATGACTTCGAGGGGTCAAATATACGATGCACGAGCTCGAGTGAAGAAGAACTTATTGGTTCCCCAGGGTTAACTATTCATAATGTATTGATATTATGAGGACTGTTAAATTTAGTTCAGGGTTAACTATGCATAATGTATTGATCACATTGTTTACTTCATTCAAACATAATCTGTTGTCAGTAGGGAGGTTAATTAAAGACAATGGATTGATCATGTTGTTTACTTCTAATCAATGTTTCTTTCAGGACCTTACCACAAGGAAATTTATTGGAAAATGAGATAGAATTGGAGCCCTATATATCATCAAGTCTAACAAGAAGGAAGCACTTCCTAAAGTTGCTTTCGATGGTGTTGCAGATCGGCCTACTTTGGTTTTGCCTAAGCAAATAAAGCCTAATTCTTGTATTGAACTAGAGTTGATTCATGCAAGATTAGGCCATATTTCCTTGAGGAAGAAGTGTACACGAAGGCTCCTGAATAGGTTGATTGTTGACACTCTGAGCCAAGTTTGCAAATTACAGAGGTCTTTGTATGGTCTGAAACAAGCTCTAGGTAATGGAACTTAGAATTGTGTCAATTCTTGTTCAAGTTGGGATTCAAGCAATTCAAGCACGATTACTCTTTGTTCATCCAAGATTCTAATGGCTTACAAATCATAAGAGTTATTGTTGATCTATATATATGTTGATTTATTGTTGATCATTGGACAAGATGATGCATTTATTCATCTCACAAAACAATAAGTACTTCACATCAGGCATTCACCATTAAAGATTTACGGCTGACTCATTATTTCCTTGGTATTATGCTTGCTTGATCTACAAAGGGAACTATGCTAAATCAACTAAAGTATATTGCCGACATTCTACAAGACACCAAGATGGTTAATTGCAAACCTACTGGCTTTCTTCTTCCTCGAGGATGGAAACTCTCCACTGATGACGGTGAAATTTTAGCTGATCCCGAAGAGTATAGAAGACTGATTGGTAGATTATTGTATCTCTATCTTACTATGCCTGATGTGTCCTACTCAATCCAACACTTGAACTAATTCTTGAGCTCCCCTCATGTTCCACGCTTGCAAGCTGCTTTGAATGTAGTCAAGTATCTCAAACACACCATTAACCGAGGTCTATTTTTTCTAGTTGGTTGCGAACAAATTGTCATTGCTTCTAGTGATGTGGACTGGGGTGCCTGCCAATTCACAACACGATCTTTGACAGGTTACTGTGTTCTATGGTAATTCCATAGTCTTTTGGAAAATAGAGAAATGTGTCCAAGTCATTTGTCGAGTCAGAATACAAGAGTATATCTACTGCATCCAGTGAAGTTTTGTGGATCAAGGCCATCTTAAATGATCTTTCGATAGATGCTCCGCTTCCTATCACTATGTACTGTGATAATAAGGTTGCTCAACATATTGATGCTAATCTTGTACATCATATGAGCACACAAAACATTTCAATATAGATTTCCATTACACCCGAGAGAGGATTGAAGAAGGGATAATCAAGACTACACACGTACGTTCAATCCAACTTGCAACTTGTTGATGTGCTTACAAAGCCCCTTGGAGAGGTTCAACATCGCAATTTATCTTTCAAATTAGGCCTAATCAATTACTCTCCTTGTCCAACTTGCGTGTGTTTTTGTGTGTGTGCAGGGGGGGAGGATATGAGAGAGTAATAGGGTGGGCTACAAATTGTAAATGCGGGTAGCAAACAGTGACAAACTAGCTAGGATACATGTATGGCTAGGATTGAGTGAGGTTGCTAGTAGGGACGGCCTAGGGGTGGGGCGGGTACCCTTTGTAAAAAAAAAATTATGTCAAAACGACGTCGTTTTGAGTGGGATTTTATTTTCCAACTCAGAGACACACAAGGAGAGATGGGAAACGAAGGGTGAGACACGAGCGAAGCGAAGGGAGAAGGGCGAGACGCGAGCAAATGGGCTGTCTGCACCTGACTGTCCGGCCCGACTGCCTGCACCGTTCTGACTCCGACCAGTGGCCAACACTTCATTGGCCCGACCGCTTGCACCGTTCTTAGCTCGCATGTTAGAAACTCCAATTAGTCGTTGTTGTTGTTTGTAAGGATAAAGACTTGTGAGTGATTTGTTCACGTTCTTGACCATGATTATTAACATGGCTAGATCTTCTTGTAAACGAAAAGATGAATTGCGGAAAAAAGCACATGATGAGATGGTGGAGAAGCTAGAAAGAGGAGAAATCTCAACCGGGAGAGGATTGAATCAAGAAACCTCTTTGGCTCGACCAGAAACTACACGATGGGGTTCACACTATATGACTCTTACATGTCTTATGCATTTGTGGTCTTTTGTTATTCATGTGCTTTACAACGTGTATAAGAGGTCATGTACAAACATCAACCAATAACAAAAAAATGTTGATTTTCCTCACTTCATTCGCGTTTTTTTTTTAAATTTCATGCCTTGTAGATAGAGTTGGCAATACCCAACCCGACCCGAGAAAACCGATCCGATTGATCTGATCCGAACCCGTCCGAAATCCGAATAATTGAAAAAAAAAGTTTGGATCCGAGACTGACCGACCTGATTCGAGTTAAGCCCGAACCCGAAAGCAATCCGAACTCAGTAAGAACCCAAACCCGATTATATCCGAATGGACCGACCCGAAATCAGCCCGAAACCCGAAATTGCCCGACCCGAGCATATCCGAAATCCGAAATTACCCGAATCCGATTATACCAAACACCCGAAAAACTGAAACCCGATTATATCCGGAAAAAAAAGAGTAATAAGTATGAATTTTGTGCTCCCTCCATTAAAAAAAATATTTTTTTTAGCATTTTTAAGAGGCCCAACTATATAAATATCATTTTTTTGTTATTTTTATAATTTCGTAGTTATGAGTAATAAGTATGAAATTAATATTAAAAAAAATATTTTATATGATTTTGACTTATTTTAAAAATATTCTAAAAAGGTGAGAAGACTTACATTTTTTTCAACGAATGTAGTATTGATTAAGAATTGATAAACATTAGCTTAATCTATATAAAATGATAAATATCTCAAAGGTAAAAATAAATTGATTTGTTTTATCCAATATGATTCTTGCAGGTTCGATTTGACTGAACTCAATTCAGCCAAAACTGTTGTGACCAAAACCCGATTCACCCGAACCCGTTTAGACCGAAACCCGATACCCAAACTCGTATAGACCGAAACCCGATTCTTCCGAACCGAATAGGACCCGAAAACCCGATTGTATCCGATAAACTAATGCCGAAATAAACTCGACCTGAACCCGATCAGACCCGAATTGTCATCACACCCGATATCAACCCGAGTCTGATATGACCCGAAACCGAATAACCCGACCCGACTCGCCCGATTGCCACCTCTACTTGTAGAGTTGATTTACTCTGATTATGTGATCGAAGCTTCATATCTTTATAGTTTTTTTTTACTATTTATCTATTTTCACATGATAATTCATCTATAACAATGTAATTATTCGTCTATACAAAATTATAAAAAAATTTAAAATTCATTATAACGAATAATCCCCCAATATCACCGACTAATTTTATTTCAACCAATAATCACCCGACCAACGGTACCACAGAATAATTACAAGTTATTTTTAATATTACCCGTTAATCTTCTTAATTCAATAATCCAGATTTATGTTTGATAATGCACTACAAAGAATGTGTACATATCATCTTAGGTTTTATAGCAAGATTATACTACTAACTTTGAATCACAAAATCTTTATCCATATATAGCTTTATATACCGGCAAACCTAATTAGCATAACTTGTCCTAACATCATGAAAAAATGGTGAGTGTGTGCGTGCTCCATTTTTATAATCGTCCTGTAATAACATTTCATTAATCACATTTACATGTATATGTAACTGATGAAAATGAAATTGGACGAAAATGATTACAGTACGTAGTTGAAGGCAAAGATGTACGATCGATCAGTTATTCGATGATGAGAGTAGCCGCCGTAGGCACATTCAGCGAGCGCCCAACCAGAGTGGACCGATGTGTTTTTCCACTTTTTCACTTTGATGGACTTTGTTGGAGTGTCAAGTGGAAAGTTTGCGGGTGCTCGACCTGTGGATGTGTAAATATCATCTCACTTATATGGTGCTCGTTCACCTTCACACAAACAAACAAACAAATGTTCTATGTATTAATATTGATCCTTGGGCATGGGAGAGGTTAACAGATTAAAAGAGTATAGTAACAAAAATATGAATTAAACAAACTTAATGGAGATAAATCGATAGTCTAGTTCTTATATTACTAATTGATTTTGGAATATAAGTTCAAACAACTTAATTCAGTATTGACTTTTCCATTACAGCAAGAAGCCAATAACGTACCAAAGATCAGGGTCGTTCAATGAATTTCAAGAGGCCTTGTACAAAATTCGAAATCAAATTCTCACCCGTAGACATTGTTTATTGACTGTTTGTTAGTTATGATACATTCACTTTCATCAATTAGGGTTAGTGAATGACACATAACCACCGACTTGCTAGCTATTGCAATATGTGCAACCTGTCACCCTGAAGCAAGCCAAATAATCACAAAATCATATAGCAAAAAGAGGGGGGAAACAAGATTGGAACCACCGATTGAGTTGTTGGCTGCTGCAAATGCACGAAGAAATTGTTCTACTAGAGAGACATATATATCCAAGATTTTCTTTGTTCACCCATGTTATTTTGTTGATTTTTATCTGATTAATCATCAACTATGAATGAAGAAATCATCTACGGAAAGTATTAATGATATTTTAAGATAGATTTGTATATATCTAATTATGGTTGTAATCTATCTAATTAGGGTTTTGAGATCTTTTCTCCTCCTATGTAATGTCTATATATTCTTGGGGTTGTTAATAAGAAAAGTATCTTTTTCCCTCAAATTATATATTCTTGTTCTACTAGGAGACTACCTATATTTTTTCTGCCTCCAAGACGTTTCACAATGTCATATGCATCCAAGTTGTTGCTGAAAGCTTCTGCTCAAACACCCTAGTCCTATACCTTTGAGAGGTTGCTGAATTTTTGGGTCTATTCAGAGGCTACACTACACCACCACCTTCGGATTTGAATTGAAAGCTTATTCCGAATGCCTGATTCCATTGTGAGTTTCCTCTACTTCTTTTATTCCTTATATTTACTTTGAGGACAAAGTAAGATTTTAAGCATGGGGTGGGGAATTCAAGTGTAGCTCCGTCTTTATATATATGTTTTTTTTTTGTTATGCATTTCATTGCATTTAGGTGTTATTAAGATACCCATCTTGCTTTAGTTTGTTCTCTAATTCAATTTTATGATCTTAATTGAATAAATCCCATGATTTGATTGAATTGCATGAAAATGATCTTTGGAGCATGATTTGAGAATATAATTGAGCAAGTATGGTTCATAGTTGAGGTTAAATTGAAATCTAAAAAAAAAAAAAAATATAACCCTTGTGAGTTTGATTTTGGCCTTATAGGGACTTTACATATTATTCTCTTTTGCTTTTATTGCGTGATTATACTCTCCATATGCTTATTTTTCATGACCGTATTGCACATGTTTGTTGCTTGTGAATTTCAAATGATTGAGGCATGTTTTCTTTAGCCATATTATACCCTATCTACCTTACATATTATCCTTTGCTTGAAGCCCGTCTGATCCTTAAAGCCTATTCTTTTTTTATAGCTCCACAAAAATATATCATAGCCAATGATTAGTCTGACCCCATCCGGGAATTAGGAGGAGAATTGGTGAAAAATCTTTATGTTGGAGTTGCTTTGAGTAGATATGATGTATGTATGGTTGTGTATTGCGAGAGGCATAGCCAAAATAAGGTAACCTTCTTGCATAATAAAGATGACTTATTACTAGGGGCCTAAGGAGGATAAAATTCACTTAGGAGTAAAAGTCTAGTAAGCTTGGACCTAGGGAGGATAAAATTCACCTAGGGGCAAAAGTAAGCATAAAAGAAAAGAAAAGAAGTCATCATAACGGATGGAAAAATTGCATGAGTTGTGTGGTTATTGAAATCGAAAAGTGTTTATTGATGTGTATTGGAGTTTATGTTATTGGAATGGTTTGCGAAGTATGGAAGTTTTGGTGTTCTTCTGGTTGGTTGTTGTTCCTTTTTTCCCGGATTTTTAGCACCACAAGCCTAAATATTTCAAATGCCTTATGTTCCTACCAAAGCCTCATTACAACCCTATAAAAGTCCTCATGATGTTGTTTGCAAATAATGACTTTCACGGTGTATAGAGCATTTTGGATTGAGTTGAGAGTTGAATTTTAAAGCCTAAACATATGAGAGTTTGAGTGAAACACATTATCCCGGTGAGGTTGGATTAAATTTGTCTTTACTATTGGATCGCTCATATATTTGCTAGGATATTTGTTCTCTTGTTCATGGCTCCTACTACGTGATGTTGCTTTTCTAAATTATAGCATGACAATCTTATTTGTGGGATAATTACTTCTATATTTATTTTTCATTGCTTGAGGACAAGCAAAAGTCTAAGCATGTGGTAGTTTGATAGAGTCTATTTCAGTCATGTTTTTAGTATAGATTTGCATATTAATTTAGAGCATATTTACACGTTTTATATCGTATTTGTTATTATTTAGTTTTCGGATTCTACACCCGTGTTTTATTGATTTCAGGTATTTTGGAGCGAATTCGGAATAATATGGATCACCAAGTTGAGCCGATGAAATTCATACGGGAGGAGCCCAGGTACGGGCCTGATGCCAAACTAGTGAAATTGGAGGCGGAAGGAGTCATGCGGGCTTCGGGCTTGCAACTTCCAATTGCAAGTGCAGTGCTCTTTCATAGTTATTATTATACGTTAGATTTAAATTAGATAGATAGATAATAGATTAGGATAGATAGATTTTATATATATTTATGTTACGGTAGTTAGATAGAATATTATATATATATATATATATTATATTATTGTATAGATTAGTTAGATTGGGTTAGATATCATATATATACTTTCATGGAATTCATACGGCAAGGAGGCCGAACTAACAGTTTATGGAGACCTAAACTCTCCCGTTTCGTCTACAATTTGAAGCTTTGTTTGGATTGATTGTGAGTTTCTGAATCTTGTTCCTTAATTCCTATATTTGAATGTTTCGACTTCTTTGGGCTTGATTGTCTATTGTTTTATTCTATCTAGCCCGCGCAACTAGTTAGAATCAATTCAATTGCTAAGGTTTTGTAGATTCCTGGTTGTGAACCTTAACCTAAGTGGCAAACTTATTCCTTTAGGGCTGGTTGAACTAATTGAATGAGTAGGAAGTTGAATGTGTTGTTAAATCCCTCTTTAGGGACTGCAAATACCTTGGCTAATCTCTGAACTTAAAACGATCAATTGGGTTAAATCCTTCTTTAGGGACTGTTCGATTGATAAGGGTTTCTAGGACTGGTTGGACTAGTAACTATATTAGGTCGGGACAAGGGCATTCATAGGAAACCTAAAAGGACAAGATGAAGTTACAATATCAATTTAACCAACTAAAGTGGATAATTGTAGGTGAAACTATTTTATTATCCGTTATCTCCATTAATTTATTTATAGTTTATTTTAGTTTATTTCTTATTTTCACCACCCAAAAACCCCCCGTTTGATACTAATTGGTAAATAAACTTAACTTAGGAATAACTTGATTCTCTGTGGGATCGACTCGTGCTTACCACACTACATTAGTTAGGTAGGTTCGAAATTATTTTGATACGGTTAACGCGACTAAAAACCGCTCATCAAATTGGCGCCGTTGCCGGGGAATCAAAGTTTATTTCTTTGTTTTGTGTGTTTGCCAATTATTGTATATAATTAACTTTGTTGTGAGCCTATCTTACGGTTCATAACACCCGTGCTACTAACGGTTTGTGTTCGTGTGTCTAGGTGTGTGCCTCTAAAGATGACTCATGGTTTATATTGTGATTTTTGCGGAGTTTCTAATCATGTATTTAAATATTGTCCGGTGTTTAGGGTTCCGATCGGAAAGGTTAAGGAAGTACATCATTTGTGCAAAGCTCAACTTTCTCGTGAGATGAATATCGTACACGAGATTGCACAATTAGAGCTCCAAATCGAACAACTAGAGCCTCCATGCCTGGCTCCGCAAACATCACAAGAATCGTCCATGTTGCCCCGTATGGAAGAACACTTTGCTGCAATGGAGTCCCAACTTATAATGATCCAAACTGATTTCAATAACGAGATGAGGCGGATCCAAGTGGCTCAACAAATTACAATTCCAATTATTTCAGAGATTTTTCCTAGGCAGACGGAGGTGGTGGTTAGTGACGACTACGCTATCATCTCTCTTGACGAGGAGATCTTAGGAGATTGGATAGATGAGCAAGATGAGGAAAATTTGACAAAGAGGATTCTGTTGTTTTAATTTGACGAGGGTGCAAACGGACAAAGAGGTAAGAGATGGCAAAAGAGGAGCGCATATTTTGAGAAGTCACCAATGGAACTGAATCGGTGGTATTACATATCCTCTGCAGTGAGTCATGCTCGAGAGTTTGACAAGTTGTTTAGGGCATTAACAATGTCTGAAACGATCTTAGAAATTGTGAGCCAACCAAGGTAGTTTTTTTTTTTTTTCCTTTTTATTTTTTAGTTAGGATTAAATTATACTTTTTTATTTTCGTAAAAAAAAAAAAAAAGAAAAAAGAAAAAGCCATCTTCCCGTCTCCCTCGTTATTCTCTCTGCCCATCTCAAACGCGCCGCTGGGCGCTGGAGACCTTCTTCACCGCACCACCTCCTCCCGCACTCCGTCCATGCCCTCTCGCCGCCGCGCGCACATCTGAGACCGTTGCGCACCACCACACACCCTCCTAGTCGGGATCTCCCTCTCCCAAGTCGGCATCTTCCTCGCCCTTTTTCGTTCACCATCGCCGCGCTTTCTTCCTCATCCCGCCGGTCCTCTTTCCCTCTCCTTCCCTACCAGCACCGGCCGAACCTCCTTCCGTCATCCACCATCTCCAGCCGCCTGAGATCGAACCACTCCAGCCATCTGAGACCGCCCGCTCATCACCACCGTTTCCTTCGCCCTGGCAGTCCCGACGGTAGCCCATATTCTATTTCGCTCCGGCTACTCCTGGTCGGACATCACCTTCGCCTTTCGACTCCGCTGCCGGTGTCCCCGCGGCGCAGTTGGAGCCCTAGCCTCTCACGCAAGTGCTGCTCGATGGTTCCGCTGCAGCTCTCGATTGATCGCGCGACTCCTTATCTCGGACCAGCTGCTACTCCCAAATGAATCTTCAACATCCATTCCAATGGTAAGTGCAGGTATGCAATTTTTTTTCCTTCCTCTTTTAATTTGCATAAATTGGAACTCAGTGCTAAAGATTCTGAATTGTGTGCTTGATGTGGCTTGGGTTCACAATGATGATCTGATTATATGCTATTCCTAATTCATCCGGGATTCATGAGGTTTTTATTACCTGATTTTAATGGGAACGTGAGTGCTGAATTTCGTCATATCGTGCCTAAATTCTGAACTTGCTTTCTGAATTCGATGGGGTTCGATGTACTTAGCTTGCTAGTTTGCTGAGTTATTGCCGTGAGAAATTGTTGCTATGGGATGTTATGTTTGATTGTGTTGTGGCTGAACGAAGTAATTGAAATTGGGGTGATGATTTACTTGCTTACATTTTGGGCCTGATTTTTTATTTTTTATTTATTTTTTTTAGACTTTGTAGTGATACATACTCTCTGGAGCTGATCGGTTTCTTCTTGTCCTGTCTAAAATCGGCTGAGTTGTGTTGGTGTCAGTGATTTTTATGAGTGGTTCTTGTTTACTTGCTTGTCTCATGCTTCCCTGTGTCCATATCAATTTCTTTTCATGAATTTCATTAGTTGCAAAGTATGGATGAGCATGATCTATAGGGCTGATTTTTGTTATTGTCAAGTACTATTATCAAGACAAGTATAGCTACTTTGAGATGGGGGCCATGCTTTAATTTTTATTAGCTAGGTTGTTCCCTGAAATCTCTTGAAATTCATGTTTTAAATTTGTCGTAAGTGATTGAGCATGAGCTATTGGGGCTGATTTTAGTTGTTTGGACTTTGGTGTTGTTCTTTTACTTGGATGATATAGTTTTCTTGGATGTTGGAATGTGGTTGGTTGTTGTGTGTTGTCTTTGTCTTTTGTTTTGGCCAGGACAAATTGCAAAGGAGACTGCCTATATTTTTTCTGCCTCCAAGACGTTTCACAATGTCATATGCATCCAAGTTGTTGCTGAAAGCTTCTGCTCAAACACCCTAGTCCTATACCTTTGAGAGGTTGCTGAATTTTTGGGTCTATTCAGAGGCTACACTACACCACCACTTTCGGATTTGAATTGAAAGCTTATTCCGAATGCCTGATTCCATTGTGAGTTTCCTCTACTTCTTTTATTCCTTATATTTACTTTGAGGACAAAGTAAGATTTTAAGCATGGGGTGGGGAATTCAAGTGTAGCTCCGTCTTTATATATATGTTTTTTTTTGTTATGCATTTCATTGCATTTAGGTGTTATTAAGATACCCATCTTGCTTTAGTTTGTTCTCTAATTCAATTTTATGATCTTAATTGAATAAATCCCATGATTTGATTGAATTGCATGAAAATGATCTTTGGAGCATGATTTGAGAATATAATTGAGCAAGTATGGTTCATAGTTGAGGTTAAATTGAAATCTAAAAAAAAAAAAAAAATATAACCCTTGTGAGTTTGATTTTGGCCTTATAGGGACTTTACATATTATTCTCTTTTGCTTTTATTGCGTGATTATACTCTCCATATGCTTATTTTTCATGATCGTATTGCACATGTTTGTTGCTTGTGAATTTCAAATGATTGAGGCATGTTTTCTTTAGCCATATTATTATACCCTATCTACCTTACATATTATCCTTTGCTTGAAGCCCGTCTGATCCTTAAAGCCTATTCTTTTTTTATAGCTCCACAAAAATATATCATAGCCAATGATTAGTCTGACCCCATCCGGGAATTAGGAGGAGAATTGGTGAAAAATCTTTATGTTGGAGTTGCTTTGAGTAGATATGATGTATGTATGGTTGTGTATTGCGAGAGGCATAGCCAAAATAAGGTAACCTTCTTGCATAATAAAGATGACTTATTACTAGGGGCCTAAGGAGGATAAAATTCACTTAGGAGTAAAAGTCTAGTAAGCTTGGACCTAGGGAGGATAAAATTCACCTAGGGGCAAAAGTAAGCATAAAAGAAAAGAAAAGAAGTCATCATAACGGATGGAAAAATTGCATGAGTTGTGTGGTTATTGAAATCGAAAAGTGTTTATTGATGTGTATTGGAGTTTATGTTATTGGAATGGTTTGCGAAGTATGGAAGTTTTGGTGTTCTTCTGGTTGGTTGTTGTTCCTTTTTTCCCGGATTTTTAGCACCACAAGCCTAAATATTTCAAATGCCTTATGTTCCTACCAAAGCCTCATTACAACCCTATAAAAGTCCTCATGATGTTGTTTGCAAATAATGACTTTCACGGTGTATAGAGCATTTTGGATTGAGTTGAGAGTTGAATTTTAAAGCCTAAACATATGAGAGTTTGAGTGAAACACATTATCCCGGTGAGGTTGGATTAAATTTGTCTTTACTATTGGATCGCTCATATATTTGCTAGGATATTTGTTCTCTTGTTCATGGCTCCTACTACGTGATGTTGCTTTTCTAAATTATAGCATGACAATCTTATTTGTGGGATAATTACTTCTATATTTATTTTTCATTGCTTGAGGACAAGCAAAAGTCTAAGCATGTGGTAGTTTGATAGAGTCTATTTCAGTCATGTTTTTAGTATAGATTTGCATATTAATTTAGAGCATATTTACACGTTTTATATCGTATTTGTTATTATTTAGTTTTCGGATTCTACACCCGTGTTTTATTGATTTCAGGTATTTTGGAGCGAATTCGGAATAATATGGATCACCAAGTTGAGCCGATGAAATTCATACGGGAGGAGCCCAGGTACGGGCCTGATGCCAAACTAGTGAAATTGGAGGCGGAAGGAGTCATGCGGGCTTCGGGCTTGCAACTTCCAATTGCAAGTGCAGTGCTCTTTCATAGTTATTATTATACGTTAGATTTAAATTAGATAGATAGATAATAGATTAGGATAGATAGATTTTATATATATTTATGTTACGGTAGTTAGATAGAATATTATATATATATATATATATATTATATTATTGTATAGATTAGTTAGATTGGGTTAGATATCATATATATACTTTCATGGAATTCATACGGCAAGGAGGCCGAACTAACAGTTTATGGAGACCTAAACTCTCCCGTTTCGTCTACAATTTGAAGCTTTGTTTGGATTGATTGTGAGTTTCTGAATCTTGTTCCTTAATTCCTATATTTGAATGTTTCGACTTCTTTGGGCTTGATTGTCTATTGTTTTATTCTATCTAGCCCGCGCAACTAGTTAGAATCAATTCAATTGCTAAGGTTTTGTAGATTCCTGGTTGTGAACCTTAACCTAAGTGGCAAACTTATTCCTTTAGGGCTGGTTGAACTAATTGAATGAGTAGGAAGTTGAATGTGTTGTTAAATCCCTCTTTAGGGACTGCAAATACCTTGGCTAATCTCTGAACTTAAAACGATCAATTGGGTTAAATCCTTCTTTAGGGACTGTTCGATTGATAAGGGTTTCTAGGACTGGTTGGACTAGTAACTATATTAGGTCGGGACAAGGGCATTCATAGGAAACCTAAAAGGACAAGATGAAGTTACAATATCAATTTAACCAACTAAAGTGGATAATTGTAGGTGAAACTATTTTATTATCCGTTATCTCCATTAATTTATTTATAGTTTATTTTAGTTTATTTCTTATTTTCACCACCCAAAAACCCCCCGTTTGATACTAATTGGTAAATAAACTTAACTTAGGAATAACTTGATTCTCTGTGGGATCGACTCGTGCTTACCACACTACATTAGTTAGGTAGGTTCGAAATTATTTTGATACGGTTAACGCGACTAAAAACCGCTCATCAGTTTCCTTTATTGATGATTGCACCATCTTTATTTGGGTTTATTTTCTCACAAACAAGTCTCAAGTCCTTACTGTTCTTCAACTCTTTCTCAAAATGATCCAAACACAATTCTCCAAACAAGTCAAAGCGTTCCAAACTGACTGGGGAGGTGAATATCTCAATGTCTCCACTTTTCTCCAAACACAGGGTATCCTTCACCACATCTCTTGCCCTTACACGCCTGAACAGAATGGATCTGCTGAACGCCGCAATAGAGTCATTGTGGAAAAAGGTCTTGCCTTGTTAGCCCATGCCAAATTACCACAACAGTTTTGGGAACATGCCTTTCACACTGCAATCTATCTCAACAATCGAACCATCACTCTTACATTGGAGTACAAGTCTCCCTATGAGTGTCTTTATGGGACCAAACCTGATTTTGGCTTGCTCAAATCCTTTGGCTGCCTATGTTATCCCTTCATTCGTCCTTACACCACAAGCAAATTAGACTACAGGTCCCTTCCCTGTGTCTTCATTGGTTATAGTCCCAAACACAAAGGCTACAGTTGCTATCATGTTCCCACTGCTAGAGTTTACATTGCTAGCCATGTCATTTTTGATGAGTCTGTCTTCCCTTTTCCATCTCACTCTACATCACAGGATCATCCTCCCGATGCCCGTGTACCCCCTTACATCTATTACAGATGGCGTCGCAGCCGACAGACTTTGAGCCGGCGTCGCCCCTACACACTCCCCCTGTGCTCCCCCACCGTCTCCGCCACCTTCACCACCTTCCCCGTCCCCTTCACCTCTGCCCACACCTCCGTCTCCCATTACCCCTTCCGAGATCTCCCCGGCCACCACATCAGCGGTGCCCTCGCCAGATGTGGCCTCTCCCGCAACCGGTGGCCCATACTCTCATGCGCCTACGTATTTTCGCCCTGCAGAGGACTCCACTCACACCATGGTAACTCGTGCTCGCTCTCATTCTCTTAAGCCTAAATCATTGCTTACTACTAATCATCCTGCTCATGTCTCTACTATCCCTTCTGAACCGAAAACCTTCATACAAGCCTCAAAAGATCCCAATTGGCAACATGCAATGCAGTTAGAGTATGATGCTTTGATTCGTAATGGGACCTGGGATTTGATTCCCAGGCCTCCGAGTTCTAATGTCATTGGTTGCAATTGGGTTTACAGGATTAAGCGTAAGGCAGGTGGTTCTCTTGATCGCTACAAAGCTCGTCTTGTTGCTCAAGGGTTCCATCAGGAAGAGGGTGTTGACTACTTTGACACCTTCAGTCCTGTGGTCAAGCCTACAACCATCCGACTGATTCTTAGCATTGTTGTCACCAAAAACTGGCCTCTGCGACAGGTTGATGTCAACAATGCCTTTCTCAACGGTGACCTCTCTGAAACCGTCTACATGAGCCAGCCGTCTGGCTTCGCTTCCTCTCAGCATCCGGACATGGTCTACCGCCTGCGAAAGGCTCTCTATGGTCTCAAGCAGGCCCCTCGCACATGGTTTCACAAGCTTCATCAAGCTCTGTTTCGGCATGGCTTCACCTCTTGCAAGTCTGACACCTCGCTCTTCACCAAACAACATGAGTCTCAGGTGATCTATGTCCTTGTTTATGTTGACGATCTGATTATTACTGGGTCTCATGCTCCGTTCATCACCAAATTCGTTGCCTACCTCAACTATGTGTTCTCGCTTAAGGATCTTGGCGACCTTCATTACTTCTTGGTTATTGAAATCATTCGTTCTTCTGATCGATTGCTTCTCTCTCAAAAGAAGTACATTTGTGATATCCTGGACCGCAACAAGATGTCAGAGGCACGGTCTATCGCCTCTCCTGCCGAGCCTGGCTCCCACTTGGTTCAGAAGGGTGACCCTGTGTCTGATCCTCATCTCTATAGAAGCATTGTTGGTGCTCTTCAGTACTGCACAATCACTCGTCCTGTGATCTCTTACGCTGTTAACAGAGTCTGTCAGTTTATGCACCAACCCTCTAATCTTCACTGGTCTGCTGTCAAGCGTATCCTTCGCTACCTTAAGGGCACCGTTGACTATGGTTTGGTGATTCATCCTACCCGTGACAATCGGCTCATCACCTACAGCGACGCCGGTTGGGCTTCTGATCCTGACGACTGCAAATCTCAGCATGGCTTCTCCTTGTACTTTGGCGGCAATCTTATTAGTTGGGCATCTCGCAAACAAAAGGTGGTTGCTCGCTCCAGTACAGAAGCCAAGTACCGGGCTGTTGCGCTTGTTGCTGCCGAACTCATCTGGTTACAAGAGCTCCTTCGTGAGATGTCTGTTCCTGTTCATCATCCTCCCATCATCTTATGTGACAATCTCAGTGCCACCTTCTTGACTGCGAATCCGGTTCTTCACCAACGGTCTAAACACATCAAGCTAGATTATCATTTCGTTCGTGACCAGGTCCAGGAAGGTGATCTTATTGTTCGTCATGTTCGCTCTTCGGATCAAGCTCTTGGTTCATCCACCATGAGCTTGCCGGGGGCTATTAATGATATTTTAGGATAGATTTGTATATATCTAAGGGCCCGTTTGGTATGAGTGTAGTAATCGGAATGGGAATGGGAATCAAAATCCGGAATAAACCATTACCGAGCCATGTTGTTTGGTATGCTATCGGAATGAGAAACTCAAAAATTCAATCTAAACGTCAAAAAATTCAAAGTATGAAATTGAAGAACAAATCAATTCAATCTCACAAATTAAGAACGAAAATACATCAAATCAGCAAACAATTTCTGAAATTCATCACAAAAATGAACAAATTTGAACAAATTACAATCAAATGGGGGCTGAACATACCATTTCAGAAACCCTAATCCACCAATTCCCATCTACCAGCAGCCAGAGGGACGACAACAACAAAGGACGGGGGAGATCTGGGGACGTCGACGGCGGAGGACGGCAGAGATCCGGGGATGACGACAATGGAGGACGGGGGAGATCTTGGGACGACGACAACGGAGGACGGGGGAGATCTGGTCGGGGAGAGAGAGATGACCAGATCTGGATTCGAAGGTGTTCCAGGTCGGTGATGGCCGACAATGGACGACGCCGACAACGGTGGAAGAAGGCCGTGACGGAGGGGGGAGAGAGAGAGAGAGAGAGAGAGAGAGAGAGAGAGAGAGAGAGAGAACGCAGGTTTGGATTCGACCGGGGAGGACGACGGCGACGGTAGCAGCGGCGACGATGATGCCTTTAGATCTGGACGACGGTGGTTGCGGCGGTGGCGACTGGCGACGGTGGAGACGGCGGTGGCAGCACTGGACGGCGTAAGGGACTCTGGTGGAGGCGAATATGCAAGAAGGAGACGGTGGTAGGTTTGTGGAAATTGGTAATCAACGATTACCCAGGTATTGTGGGAGGAATGAAAATGGATAGAAAATGGGGATGAAGAGATTACCGGGAATGATTTCTATTCCCGATTTTGACATACCAAACACCAAAATGGTAATCAACCATTCCCATTCCCATTCCCAATTTCACTGGATACCAAACAGGCCCTAATTATGGTTGAAATCTATCTAATTAGGGTTTTGAGATCTTTTCTCCTCCTATGTAATGTCTATATATTCTTGGGGTTGTGAATAAGAAAAGTATCTTTTTTCCCTCAAATTATATTCTTTACAGAAAGAACACAGAAGGAAGAAGAAAATAGAGGAAGACGTTCGAGAGATAGTTGTTTTTATTATTGATTAGCAAATCAATGTAACTGAATTACAAGCTTAATGTCCTATTTTTATATATGAGGGATATAAGTTTTAGCTATGTACAGAAAAGGACCATAGCTTTTAGTTACATAGTTCATTACTCATCCTTAAGTTAGGTAGTTTTGAACAGGTTCATGACTCTTGGCTTGCTAAAATTCCTCATGTACTGATCATAAGCTATGGCCTTGATAAACATATCAGCTGGTTTCTCTCCAGTTTGGTATGTAACCAAGTGTAATTTCATTTCTGATCAGCTTGTCACGAACTAGATGGTAATCACTTTCGATAGGCTTTGTTCTTTCATGAAAGATAGGATTCTTGGCTATGTGCAGGGCTGATTGGTTGTCAAAATAGAGCTTTATTGATTCCCCATGATTGACTTGCAGATCTTGAAGTAGCTTTATAATCCAAATAATTTTAAAACAGGTGGATGTTATTGCTCTGTACTTTGATTCCGTTGAAGATGTGGCAACATACGACCGTTTCTTCATTCTTCAAGAGATCATAGATGTAACCAACATGATGCAAAACCCAATCAACATCACAAAAAGCACATACTCTCAAATCTGAATTGCTTGCCAACAACAATCCATGTCCATGAGTTGGCTTTAGATACCTTAATACATGCTTCACAACTCTCCAATGATAATCATTTGGTTGATGCTTGACCTGACTCAATACTTGAACAACATAGCAAATATCAGGCATTCAAGTATATTAGTTTCCCAACTATCCTTTTGTACAAGCTCACATCAATCATCTCTTTTTATCCTTCTAGAGTTAACTTGATTTTAGGATCTAGAGGAGTACTCGCAGGTTTTTTCTCTGCCATCCCGACTTCATGAATCAATTCTAATGTGTACTTTCTTTGATTTAGGTAGACTTCTTCTTTGCTTCTATCTACCTCAATCCCAAGAAAGTACCTGATATCTCCAAGGTCTTTCATTTTGAAGTGATTGTTCATTTGGGTCTCTAGAGATGCAAATATGAATTGTTCTCCGTGATCACCATATCGTCCACATTCACTAATAAAGCTATGAATGTCTGTTCAGTTTTCTTTGAAAACAGAGAGTAATCTGCTTTTGATTTATTATACCCTGCAACCTTTACAACTTGAGAAAACTTAGCAAACCATTGTGTAGGAGTAGTGTTTGCAGAATGAGATAGGCTTGACTTCAATGGAATTTGACAAAAGATGAAGTTTGAGATGATGGCTCTCATTTGATCTTATAGAACTAGGTAGTACAAACCTCCAAACTCTTTACCAATTACGATCATCTTCTTCTTTGTAGAGTCCTAGACAAATTTCTTGTCACCAATTAGATGAATGTGATAATCATAATCTTGGACTAATCTGCTTAAGGAAATGAGGTTGAGTTTGAAATTTGGAATAGAAAAGGTATGATGAAGATCAAGAGCACTTAAGAGTTGAACAATGCCGAAGTGTGTACGTGATAGTACTTGTACTACCATCAGCAAGGTGTATGACATAAGATTTTAAAACAGATTTAGGTTTGTGTATGAGATTAATATCACGAGTCATATGATCTGTAGCGCCACTATCAAGAATCCAAACCTTAGAATCTTTGGTGGGACTGCAACACACCAGCCTTCCGGCAAGATTACTATAGCTCATAATTTTACCTGCCATGCCATATGTGTTGCTTCTTCCACTTTGACTCATTAGTTGTAGAAGATAGCTCATCAATTTCTGATTTTTTAATGACAGATTTTGGAAGGCCTTCATTCCTTCTACAAGTGAATTCTCTTTGTTGTTCTCAACAAGATTTGCGCTAAGACTCTTTTCATTGTGTTGCTTATCTTTGTCTTTGCCACCACTTCTAATTTAAGGCTTGATCTTGGTCTTGTTGTGACAGTTTGGATACCCAAACATCTCCTAACACTTATCGACCTTGTGATTTCCATTATAGTGCATACATTTCTCTCTTCTTGGCTTCTCTCCTCCTTGTTTTCCCATCAGAGCTGAAAGATCTGGTAGTATAAGAGCTTGAGTGAGACCTCAACTCAGTTCATCCTAAACAAGAAGGACATGAGCTTGACGTAATGGCTATTGGCGGTAAAGAGGATAACAGAAATTGCCTTCTTGCGCTTGAGCATATTTCTCATTCAACCCCATGAGAAACTTCATAATCTTGTCTTCTTGCTCAACTGCCTCCAATCTTGATAATACATTGCACTCGCATTTCCCACACACATCTGATAGGTGTCGATATCCTTGAGAGATGATGTTAATGCCCCTTTAATTGCGTAAAGTAATCAGACACCTTCGCATTCCCTTGATTGCAATCTTGAATATCATATCTCTCTTGACCTGAAAGATAAATGGTCCATTTCTTTGACCAAACTCTCATTCAGATAATCCCACGTATCTTTTAATTTGCTGAATCAAACACATCCAAGGTCAGGTAAATCTCCTTTGACACAATTTCCAGAATCCACGACGCCACCATATCATTACATCTCTACCAATGAGATACATTTTCTACAATTTTCGCTAATGATATCCATCGGCGATTCCTAGTTTGTTCTTGATAGACGAAGCCTTTTCCATAGATCTCTTCCCCCACATCTAATTCTCTCCAACAAGTTGAATTATGGTGAGAACCATACCTAAGTTGTCTGATGGATGTGTGAAAAGCCAATTTTGTAGATCGACCATGGTGCAATGGGGATCCTCTACTTCACTTCCTATTTCACTCCCTACATCACGAAAATATTTTAACATATATCTAATCTTAAAAAAAATTATAAAAAATATATTTGTATTACTAACATCTATTTTTATATATTCATAAAATTTTATTTTGAAAAATCGTGTTTTTAAATTTTTAATAATTGTAATTTGTTAAATATTGCCTTTTTAATTTTTAAAAATTGTAAAACATGATTTTTCAAAATATAATTTTATAAATATATAAAAATAGATGTTAGTAACATAAATATAATTTTGATAATTTTTTTTAAGATTAAATTTATGCCAAAATAATTTTGTGTTGTAGGGAGTAGGTAGGAAGTGAAATAGGAGATCCTCGTTGACCATGGTGACATGATCTTGGCGTCTTTAATTCCATGTCTACAAATGATGCAGAATTCTCCATATCAAGATTTGTTGATCTCGATGACGATTCAAAAGATGGTAAGTTTTGTTATTTTTGTTCATTTGTTCGATCCTGAAAAATCGGGGGAAAAAATGTTACTTTTTGTACCCGAAAACTAAAAGGCTGAAGATGACTGGTTTGTGGAGGATCGATCAATATAGCTGAAAGCAATTCTGAATTCTGAATTTGAAAGTTAAAAGGTACTCCCTCCGTTTCCTTTTAAATGACTTTTTCAAGTCAAGCACGTAGTTTTAGAACGATAAAAACTATATTAAATATTAATATTTTAATAATTTTTTATAATAACATTATACTTATCACCAAAAAGTATGAGGTTATTGAAAAAAATTAATTAAAAAATTATTATTTTATATAGTTTTTTACACCTTAAACAACGTGCGTCAATAGTAAAAAGACAATTAAAAGGAAACGGAGGGAGTATGTCTTAAGTTGGGCGAAGAGGCAAATTAAAACCTAACATTAATATACTTATATTCTCTTATTTATATATATATATATATATGCACCTTAGGCTTATACCTACCCATCAAAAGTTATATTGTATATTTTTTGTAATTGTATATATGTGGACTCGCATCGCATCCTTTATAATTTTCCCAATTCGAAAGTGACATTCAAGTTGGTCATGTCCTGGCCTTATTAACAGTTTCGATATTCCACGTTTGAATAATGGATGATGAGTCCAGATCGATCAATCTGTAAATTCGCGCTGTAAGTTTTAATTTTGATGAGGAACTAATAAGGTTGAATCATCGATATTATTCGCTATCTCTCAAAACATATGAAAATAATTAATTATCTCGAAGAATTAAAGGAGTATCCGCAATTAATATTTCAATCTCTTGAAAGATATCTCCTCCTAGACGTTATTTAAGACGTACTCTTCATCTTCAAACCTCTCTCAATCGTTTTTTTTTTTTTTGATTCAAACTACCAATCGTTTTTAGTATAGGTATATAGACGACTTTTGGAAATAAACAAAACCTATAATTTTTATCTTCTGTATTGATTTGTCCTTCTTTTATATAAAAATAAAAATATAAATCTCACCTACAAAATTTATGTCGAGTAAAAAGAGTATATGGGGATGATGGAAGTGGAAGACAGTGATCGATAAGTTAATGGAGGTGTCATTAAGAAAAAGATCAAATGGAATGGAAGCCGTGGTTAGGTTGTGTGGAAGAAGTACTTGAGTAAGGATCTCAAAAGATAGCCCTTCATTTATATTCTGGTAAGATATTCTCCTCTAATATTATTCTTCATAATAATATTTAATTTATTAAAGACACAATTCGATGGAATATATACATCGATCACCTTTAATTTTCAGTCAAAAAAGTTGTAATTAAATTCGATCTTAGCTAGGGCAAAGTTTGAACTTAAATTTCATTTCACATGTAACTTTTTATATGTAAGACAATAGATCATAATAGGAGGGACATAGGAGATGGGAGGAGCTCTACAAAAATTACAAAGAGAGCAAAAATACCAAAAAAAAAATGCATAAAGGTACGGAACTAAATTTTTGAGAATTTACAAAAACGTGTCTGGAAAAATAAAATCTTCTTCATGTCAATTCCCACCACCACCGTACCCCTTCCGGCCACAATCGCACGCAAGACCAGACCTGAGGCTATGTCTAACAGACCGTCGCCTCAGACCCAATTATTTATATAGAGGGCCCATAAAATTTATTTTAATTATATAAGTATTACACAATCTTTGGTAACACATGATAATGAAGTAGCCTAGTTGGTGAGGAACTCACATAAGAGTGCCAACTTGACCTTGAGATATAGGGTTACGTTTGTTTGTTTTTTTTTGCCTTTGATTTTTTTTAAAAAAGTCTCCCCTAGTAATTTGAGTTTGATTTTTTATATTTAATTTTTCCCCTATTGATTTTTTAAAATTTAAATTTCCGTGTTTTTTTTTTGCATTTGATTTTTTTTTAATTCCCCCAGTTGGTTAGGCGAGGCTTAGTTGATATTTTTTTTTAATTATAACTTTCGTTTAAATATTTTTTGATATTAGAAAACTATTTAAAAAAACCATTAATTCTACCATACCTTATGTATATACATACAATATATAATAGTGGGGCCAATTTAAATTTCGCCTCGGGCCATCAGAAACTCAGATTAGGCTCTGATCGCACAGTGCAACGTCCGCATGCTGCCCCACTAAAATTTTGTTTTTTGACAAATAAAAAGACTCTCATAAATTGAGCGCGTGAGATTGACAATACTGAAAACCCTAACCCTGCCATTAACATAAATCGACAGTAGAGAGCCCAGGAGATCTGGAGGCTAGAGGGGAGATCCAGGGCTGAGGCGAACGCGATGCGCAGGCGAGAGGGCGATTCGCAGGTGGAACGACGGAGGGACGATGGCGGAGAGGACGACGACGGGCGTCCCAAAACAGCCTCCTCCGGTGGCTCGTGAGTCCATCAGAGAAAGAGAAGGGAAGACGATCGGTACTCCAACGTCGACGGTGGCGGCAAGTCTCTTTCTGGCATTCGAAGGCGGATCCATGAGGTAAGGCGAAGGCGGATGGAAAAGGCGGACCACGAAGGCGGAGCCGTGAAGTGCGGATCGGGGCAAATCGATGGCGATTTCGACGGCGATTTGTAACGGTGATGGTGTGTTGGTCGGACGCCCCCTTCTCTTCTACTCATCCCTTATCGATTCACAATGAAAGGGGTGGTTTGTTGGCGGATAGGGGCAGCCAATCCATCGCAGTTCATTGAACCGATTGAAACAGAATTTTCAACAAGACAAAAACCTAGTCTTTTGAATTCAGTGTTGTTACTCGATTCATCACAAGGTGAGTGATTTCATGGTCTGCCTTTGATGATTCTTTGATTACATGGTGAGTTTGTGATCTAAGCCTGTGCTTAGTTGTAAATGACTAAATGTTGATGTCGGTATAAATTTTTTGATTCTTTGATCTAACATTGGAATTGAAATAGCTCCCTAAACTCATCATCCAAATCAATTCTTTCATATTTATTAATCAATTCTTGCTCGTTCCAAATGCATCGATATCATCGAATAATCATGTTATATCATCGAATAATCAAGCGATACTGTCGAATAATTATTACTTACTCGTTAAAATGAGTAACGGAAACCTTGAATAATCAAGCGATATCATCGAATAATCAAGCGATACCATCGAATAATCAAGCGATACCATTGAATAAAAAAGGTTAGGGCGTTTTCAGGGTGGTAGCCAATTAGAATAATCCATCGATAATATTGCATAATCCATTAATACGATCGAATAATCTATCGATAGGATCGAATAATCCATTGATACGATCGAATATACCATCGAATAATGTGAAGAAAAATAACCGTCTATCATGTGGCAAGTGGATACCATCGAATAATCCATTGATACGATCGAATAATCCATTGATACGATTGAATAATCATTTGATACAACCGAATAATTTAAAGGAAAAAAAAATTCAAACCCACAAAAAGTGTACGCGCCTATCAGAAAGCAACTGGAGCAAATTTCATGTTGGGGCCCACCACTTTCTTAATTAAAAAAAATGTAAAATGGCTATTAATCTCAACCGCCCATTTCATTTAATCAACGGCCCTAATGTGTTCAAATGACACGCAATAAGTCATGAGTACCCCTAAACCATCCTCTCTATATATATTATAAGTGTTCAAATATCATATTGCTTTGCTAGCCCATTTGGTTAAGAGTGTTGAAGAGAGCAAAATATCATATTGAATCCTGACGAGAGGGTTTCTCGACCAAAAAAATTTGTAGTCAAGACCTCGCTATAGGATAGGGAGTCAGGTTCGTCCTTAGGAGAGAGGTCAGCGGTTCTAGTTTAGTCGACTTAAGGTTCGGGGAGTAGCGGGAAAAGGTGCTGAAGGTTGCTGTCGACGTCGACTGAGTCTGGTCGATGTTGAGGGGATGGAGAGGGAAGTGTGCTCGGTATCGAGTGGCTGCACATAATTTAAAATAATAAAAATGCAAACTTCCAAGGTTAAGGATCACCACAACAATAAACATATGTGTAGACCATGAATCACATAAAAGAGTATGCTTTATATCAAATAATTGACTTTTGCAAATTCTAACAATTTAGGTAATAGAGGCTCTTGTACAAAAACCTAATTGTTTCTATATTTTCTTAATTAGGATTAGTCAACTTCTGCAAATAAACCCAAATTACTATCCAAATTCACAATTAATTCACTTTCTCTTCATAATTCGCAAATAAGGAATTGCCTCAACTCTCGCAAAGGATTAAGCACATAGGTAGATGATGATAAAGACACACATAATTATGAATTCATAAGTCAAACTCACATATTTATTGTTGGGCACACCCTAACCCTAGAAGAGAGGAATTAGAAAGAAAACATAATGAAAGCAAATAACCTTATCATTAAACTAAAACTAAAACTTACAACCATTTGTCGCCAATCTCTTACTCTCTCCACTCTCTCGCTCTACCTCTCTCTCCCCCCCCCCCCCCCCCTAACTATTTGCGTCCGAAGACGACTTGGCTTGAATGAATAAAACCTTGGCCTAATGCCTTTATTTATAGTAGACTAATCCTTGCTAGCCAAGGAAAGTAAATAATAAAATAAATATAAATATTTCTATCTTTTATCTAAATCCTAAGATAAATAGAATATCTAAAATCTATCTAATATTAAAACTGCCTAGAGTAAATAGAAAAATACCCATAAGGCGATAAATATCTAAATATAAAAGATATGTTAAAATCTCGGATATGGAAAGTCTCAAAAGATTCGGCCCAATCCACAATCGTCCGTGGCTTTTGGATTTTCACTCAACGCCGAGTGAAAGTGGTCGACGTCGAGTGCTCTTTGGTCGATCTCGAGTAGTTTATAGTCGACGTCGAGTGCACCTGGTCGAAGTCGAGTACTTCTGTTAGCTTTCGGCATTCTGCTATGTCTTGAAATGCTCTTTTTCGAGTTCTCGTTCATCTGATTGTCGCATATGAATATACGTTGAAAAGCTCTTTTTGAGAGCTACAACTCTTATGGAGACATCAGAACTTTATTCAAAATAATGAATGGGGAAAAATGTGCTTTTCTCCAGCTGCACCATCCTGTGCTCTTCTTTAACTTCTCAAATGTCTTCATGGTTTCCCTTTAAGCTCCAAAGTGCGTCCAAACTTCTCCAAATCACCTCTAGATACCTGAAAATCACACCAAACATTATGCAGAATCCATATCTTGCAATTAATCAATAACTACACAAATTCCTTACTTTCCCAATCCAGAATATGTATGAAAGACTCAAATATATGACTAAAAACATGACTCTAAACAAGACCAAAAACGAGGACATCAAATCACCACATACTTAAGCTTGCTCGTCGTCAAGCAATACCCTTAACTCGTCACACAGACAACTTCATGCCATCCTCGCAACGGTACTTTGCCAACAACCAATACTTGTCCTTCAAAACATTCACACAAAAGAAGGGTTAAATAAGAGCACAAATTTCAAAGATAAATGCAACAATAATCAAGTGGAATTTGTAGGCTCATAGAGAAGTGGAGGGTAAAAGGCATTAAGGTGGGATAATTTTGGTCATGTGGTGCTAATAATCTGGGGAAATGGAGTTCTTTTCATAACTTCATACCACAGAACAAGGATTAAATAAAAGAACAATTTTCAAAGATAAATGCAACAATAATCAAGCGGACTTTGTAGACTCATAGAGAAGTTGAGGGTAAAAGGCATTAAGGTGGGATAATTTTGGCCATGTGGTGCTAATAATCCGTGGAAATGAAGTTCTTTCCAATAACTTCATACCACATTCCTTGTTTCTTTGATTTCCTCACCCTTCGCTCTTCATTCTTTGTTTTTTTTCACTAATATGTTTTTACCTCTCTAACCTCAGCATTGCCTTCTCGCGAGTCGTAAACATGGGTGTCATGAATGACCCCGGATACTTAGTGCTTTGGACTCCTCACCATTGTGTCCCATCTTGCGGGACTAACTTCTCACGCAAGCAGGGTCTATCATCCTTTATCCCTAGGAAACTGAATTTTCTTTCACTCATTAAATTTTCCATAAATAATCATCTCCATTCTGCCATCAAATTTCATGAATAATACCAACACAAAATAGCCATATAACATCTCCAAAAATAACTTCCATTCTTAACATAATCCTCGGATAGGTAATAAGGTAGAAAATGGGCAATATGTATAGTATGTGGAGCAAATATGAACTGTAAGGCTCATAATATGGATAATTGTGAGGCTAATAGGCATGTGTATGGGTAGGATGTATGGAAATAAGCTCAAATGGAAAATATAAAGTCCACTATCATATTATCATCACGAATATAAAAAACAACATCAAAGTTACCTCATTTTGGTGACTCTCCAACTTTCTCAAACGAAGTATGTGTAAGACCCGGGGTCTTAAGAGGCGCCAGCCCATGCCACCTAGCCATCTCAGGTCCGTTGTCCTCACTTGGAGCCTGAAAAGGAAGAGCTCTTGTGACATAGGTATGGCTTAAATCACTTATAAATCACTCCCAACATCCTTATGGTATCCGATGTGGGACGGGGTGTTACAATCTCCCCCACTTAAAGCACTGACGACCCCGTCAGGCCCAAGGGACTGCCGTCCGGGATGAGCGTACCCGAACATACTGTCGGAGTACCTCCGAGCTTGAGTCAGCTCTGATACCATCTGTAAGACCCGGGGTCTTAAGAGGCGTCATCCCATACCACCTAGCCATATCATGTCTGTTGTCCTCACTTGGAGCCTGAAAAGGAAGAGCTCTTGTGACATAGGTAGGGCTTGAATCACTTATAAATCACTCCCAACATCTTTATGATATCCGATGTGAGACATGGTGATATAGTATGGCATTTCTTATCCTAGAGAAATAAGTTGCAATATCTCTAACAAGGTCCAGTTTTGCGTCATAAAGTATTTTCTAGGCTTTTGTGACATATTTCATTCAAAACACAAAAGGGTGATATCCGTCCAAAAACAAAAATGAAGACTAAAACAAGAAATAGACATGCATTTATTTATTTTTTTGTTATTTTTGACATTTTCTAATTTTTTTTTTGTTTGGATTTTTTAATTTTTTTATAAAACAAAAAATAACACCACCAAAAACAATCCTCAAACCATAAGCATATAATAAGTTTTTACCCCGACCCTATACATAAAAATTACTTTGTCCTCAAAGCATAAGCTCAAAAATAAGAGATAGGTGTAAATGAAGACTTACAAAATAGGTATGAGCTGATTTCAAACCGAAGATAGGTGCCATGTCCGCTGCCATTAGTCGACATCGACTAAGGAGTAGTCAACGTCGACTGCTACTCTGCTCCAAGGTGAGTCGATATAGGTAGCCTTCCACATGTGGTCGACGTCAACTAATCAGGTCGATGTTAAGTGAAATCTATGTTCCTCAGCAACTCCAGGGTGGTCGATGTCGATCGTTGCTGCTCGATGTGGCTCGACCTAGGCATAGTCGATGTCGACTTATCAGGTCGATATCGAGTGCAATCTCAAAGCTCCGACTTTTCTTGATTCGTTCTTTTTTATGCTTTGCACCTGAAAATATTAGTAATGCGGACCAAAAAACCTCTCATAATCCAGGATTATACACAATTATTATGATCTAATCTAACTAAATAAAAAGAAAAAAAATAAAATAGCGGGTTGCCTCCCGTAAGCACTAAATTTTAAGTCTCTAGTTCGACCTACTTTAGCCTTAGCCTGTCTCATTTTTGTTCGGAGGTATAGGTGGATCTGGTGGTTCCTCTGATGGTGGGTAGCGTGGAATATCATCCGGGGAAATCATATGGAGAAGCTTAAATCTCCCCGAGTGAACACTCCATGGCTCCACCCATTCATCTTCCTGGGCCTTAGCTGGCCTACATAAAGGAAGACGTAAAGCAAATCAACATACCTCATCATTTTCCCTCTTCCGCTTCATAGGTTGACTCATTTGTGCATATATTTCCACCACGGCAGAACGGTGGAGTGGGAAGAGATACTCTCACCTCATCATGCGGTGCTTCATGCCACTTTGCAAGGACCCCATACTCGAACACGAACATCAGTTGTTCAAAATTGTCGGGGATAGTCTTCACCTTGTAAGGTAAAAGCGACCTTAAAACACCATGGGCAATGACGTCGATCCGGATTCTTCATTGGTAGCTCTTGTTCTTCTTGGGATCCTTCAAATGGTTCATCAAAGATAGATAGCAAAGCAGGAATTGAAATCGAGGAAGGACATACCCGAATTTCTGTAATGTGGTCGGCATCGACTAGGGTGTAGTCGACATCGACCGCTATCTTTGGATCAGTTCCTCCAGAGTGTGCATATGTCGATTCCAGACAGTCAATGTCGACTGGGGGGTAGTCGACATCGACCCCCACTGGCTCGCAAAAGATGACGCTGATGTAGTCTCCCACAAACCAACTTGTCATTGTCGATGCGGGAGATTCAGTTCGATGTTGCGATCTATGCCAAGCGTCCAATTGTTCCTTGAGCCGACGGTTTATGGCGGCATCGGCATCCACGCGACAGGCTGATTCCTCCATCTCTCATTCCCACTCTCTTGCCCGGTGTTGCATCTCTGCTACCTTTCGGTGAAGCTCTGCTATTTCCGCCAACTTGGCCTCCTCATCATATGTGCCTTGCGTTATACCTATAAATCACAACAAGAACACACAAATTAAATAGCAAGGGCCCTCGGAACCTAATTGGTGGCGAGGAGGCGAGTGGTAGGTTAGGTAAGTGGTAAGACAAGAAAAATGGATGGGCTTCTCCTAAACTTCAAACAACTAAACTAGGCCCGATTGATATCTCGCCGACAATGGCGCCAATTTGATGAGAGGGTTTCTCGACCAAACAAATTTATAGTCAAGACCCCGTTATAGGATAGGGAGTCAGGTTCGTCCTCAAGAGAGAAGTCAGCGGTTCTAGTTTAGTCGGCTTAAGGTTCGGGGACTAGCGGGAAAAGGTGCTGAAGGTTGATGTCCACTTCGACTGAGACTGGTCGATGTCGAGGGGATGGAGAGGGAAGTGTGGCCGGTGTTGAGTGGCTGTGCAGAATTTAAAATAATGAAATAAAATAATAAAAATGCAAACTTCAAGGTTAGGGATCACCAAAACAATAAACATATGTGTAGATCATGAATCACATAAAAGAGCATACTTTATATCAAAGAATCGAATTTCGCAAATTCCAAAAATTTAGGTTAACGTGACACATATTTACAGAAATTAACAATGTGGTAGTAAAATATGATACCAAACTTACAAAGACTAACAGTGCAAATCTTAAGCATGACGCCATTAAAATTTGCATGCCAATTGCATAAATTTTCACGACATCTGAAAATTTTGAGCAATCATGGTTGTGATAAATTTCCTTACTAAAGCTCCAACTAACAACATAAATTCAAAGAAAACGTATAACAATTTCCATGATAGCAACATATATAGTTCCATGATAGACATTTAAATTTCTAACAACAATAGGGCAATGACAACACTAGTGTTCTAAAAATCGCATCAAGGCATTAGGCGGGAGGACACCTAGGAATTTTTTAGCCTAGGTGGGTCTCTAGGCGGAAATCCACCTAGTCACCACCAAGTCCCATATAGACTCCGTCTAAACCCCGTCTAGGCCCGCCTAGTATAGCTAAGGCTTGTCCAGCCCGACGATTATTCGGTTTTAGCATCTAGACATGTGATTAGTCGACTTAGGGTTTTATTTAATCCCAAGTCGAGATGTATTTGCGTTTGAGTCGAACCTATAGTTTTAGATTTTAGGAGATTTAGAGTCGCCAGTCGGACGTGTAGTTTTGCGTTTATTTAATTTAGTGTTAGCTAAGCACCGTAAATTTGGGTTTGTGAGGGCTATTATGGATTATTATTATTACATTATATGAATTATTGACATTTGCTATATGTTATAATATAAGAAAATAATCAAGTTTATTCTAAGTCCGCCTAGGCGTCAAGCAACCTACCGCTTAGCGACCAACTAACGTCTTTTAGAACATTGGACAACGCAAATTATTATGGAAAATGTGCATAATTCATCAAGTACAGGTAGTGCCAAACTTTTTTGGGTGCCCGATGCAGAAATTAAAATAAAATCAATCATTTCGATTATTTTAGAAGGATCGTTTCGCTTAATGAATCCCTATATGAAAATAATATTTTTCTTTTAGATTGAAAAGAAATCTATGAAAATATTTATTTAAAAAAAGGAAAAAAAAGTTGTACTCATGGTATAATATTTATAAATATCATAAAAAACTATCTTGATAAAGTTTTAGATTAGTTTAATCAAAATATTTACAAGAGATAATCAAATAATTAACATATTTTTGTTGTCTGTGTATGACATTGATTTTAAAGAAAGCCTATTAATTTCATTTAACACTGTTTTTTTAGTGTGAAAGGAGGGTAAGGCTCTTATGTATTATTAGTGTTTTTATTTTTTTTAGAACAATTTAACAATGTTTTTATAAAAGCCTAAAAAAAAAGACTTAAAAATGAATTATAAATTGTTACAATTTACAAAGAAAAAATAAATGATTGCAAAGAAACAAAAGTGAAGAAGAAATTAGGCCCCCCGCTTAGAAATTAATTTAACATTGTTTTTTTTTAAGAAGTTGCCAACAAAAAGAAGTAAAAAAAAACAAATTATAATTGATTACAATTTACAAAGAACAAAATAAATGGTTACAAGAAAGAAGAGTGAAGAATAAACTAGGGCCCTCACTTAAAAAAATTTGGAATCGAACCGTTATTGTGTACGATTTTCACTAGCCCAATTTGCTAATCTTGTTATTGGTGTAAAGCAAAGTTTATATATTTAAAGTAGGTATTATATTGGGTCCTAAAAATTTGAAGGGCCCTGTTCCATCAGCCCACCTAAACATGTCCATACACGAAGTTGATCAATTGGTAAGCATAAGATGAGGTGCACGGTGACTCGGTGAGGGAGGATCACGATGTGGATGTGGGAGGGACTACCTACACCCACCCTCCCTCACTCCCTCCCTTTATCTTAACCATTGATGATTGTGTACATGCAAAGCGATTACCCAACCCACATATGAGCCTATATTGTCAAACACATGCCTACCTAAATTCAATGACACCCATTATGCTTTTCATGACACCGCTTACATTTTGAAGAACACTAATTACAATTTTCATGACACTATTATGTTTTCCTAGGTCACCCCATTCATTTTTCATGTATCTCGGACACCACCCCTACTAGTAAAAGCATTTCCATCCTCGTCAACATATTCACATAAAAATGGGAATGAATAAGGCATTCGACTCTCCCACCTAGAATCGGTTAGTGTTTGAACTAATTCAAACCCTATTCGTCACCAATCGACTACAAATCCAAGTTTAGCACAGAAAGGGTATATAACTATGTTTTTTATACAAGAGATCGAACGTTTTGGGTGGTGTCAGACCTTATTGATCCACCACTCAATGGTGCTCTTTCGGACGAGAGAAAGGAAATCCGAATGAGACGTTATCACCTCGTGGTCCATAGTATACCTATGATGAGTTACCTTATTGATCTGTCACTTGATTGTCCTCGCATCCACTCGAAACAATGAAGGAGATGTAGAGTATTCATCTCAATTTTTCAATAACATTTCCACCTCCACATTTTAAAAAAAAAAAGGGTTGCAGTGCGTAGTGAAACTGCAAGAAGGCTAAATCAAGTGTAGAAAAGACAAATTGTGAGTCCTTTTTTCGAAAGAATGATTATATGAGATGTGTACTCCGTATTCTTTTTGTAAAAGAAGTGATTTTTAATCCATGAGTATATTCGATCCCAAAAAAATCCATGAGTATAGCCCACTCATTAAAGCTTGTGCTATAATTTTATTTTATTTTTAAAGGAGGTTTGATCGAATCTACGATTAAACAATTAATAATGACGCAATTTTATACCTGTCAAAAGTTATCTTGTAATTACTTTGATTAATTAGGTTTGTTTTTCCTGTTTTAATGAAATACGGAGTATCAATTAGATAAGGTTGGTTTGGAACTTTTGGGAGACACTTCATCATTAATTTAAACCAGTTGGGATTTTAAAGTGATCGGATAAATCATGAAAATGACGTAAAAAATATTACAAATAGATTAAAAAAATTATTTTAAAAAATTAATTAAAAAGTGATATTTTACATAGTTTTCATCATTATAAAAAAAATGTGTATAAATAGTAAGTAACCTATTTTACCCGAGTACTTATCAAAATTCATTTTAGATTTTCATGAATTATCTAATAAGATTGAGAAGGTTGGTGCACATTTCTGAGAACAAGGTTGGTTTTATGTCTTACAAGTCAACCGTAAAAATTATTCATTCAATGAAACAGTTGATTGAGGCACACAGAGACAAGAAGACGAATTTGTGTATGTCATTCATTGACACCAAGAAGGCTTGTGACAATCTCTAGGGAATTGTTATGAAGTTGTTTGGAAGACAAGAGAGTATCAAGACGTACATCAGATTCATCAAAGATATATACGAGGGATGTTTAACAAGTGTTAGCACATCTAATTAATTGAGACTCTAATTAAGTACTTTCGAAGTTGTTTGCATCTCCAATAAATGTTATCAAAACAACAACAACAACCACGTACCCAGTATATCCCGCCAGAGGCAGGGTGTGTGGGGTTTCATCGTACGCACCCTTTTTCCAACAAGGTCGAGAGGGTGTTTCCTAATGACCCAGAAGGAAGGGAGAAGGCAAGATGCCCATAGTCCAAGCAACACACCAGGAGAGCGAAGAATAAATATTACCACATAAAGAAACACATAGAGGGATAAGCGCAAAAAACTCTATGCTACTGTAGGGTGTATGGTGTGGGCAACACGAAAGCAAGTGACGTTGGTAGACGGGTAAGAAGAGTGAAACATAGGACCCAACTATTGTTCTCGAGTTCTAATAGCACTCCTCCACTGCATCCTATCAAGAGTCAGCTCCTCCGTTAGCCCCAAATTCATCAAGTCTTTTTTGATCACCTCTTCCCACATCTTCTTCGGTCTCCCTCTCCCTCGATGGTTGTCACTAATAACTCTGTTGTCACATCTGCGCACAGGCGCACTTGGGTCCCTCCTCTACACGTGCCC
Source organism: Persicaria tinctoria (assembly GCA_037127255.1). Classification (NCBI taxonomy): domain Eukaryota; kingdom Viridiplantae; phylum Streptophyta; class Magnoliopsida; order Caryophyllales; family Polygonaceae; genus Persicaria; species Persicaria tinctoria. Next base: position 51,725,658 of record JBANSL010000008.1, read on the forward strand.
AAACCATGTGAGTCTCGATTCCTGCAAATTCTCCTGAATAATTGACAATCCAACTCTTTCTCTGATGGACTCGTTTCTGATGCTATCAAATAGAGAAAATTGGAAAATTTAGAGAAGACATTTTTATGACTCCAATAGCTCATCTATACTGTAGAATGATAGAATTGATATAAAGTCCTCCTTGAAGGTTTCATTCATTAGACAATGATATATATAGGTTACAAGGTATTGGGCCTTTGGGCCCACTATACAATATAAGACCTATGTAATCTATCAAACCCCCGTAGTCGAAAGTGGAGGGTCCCGTACTATGAGACTCAACCGAAAATCGAGGAACAATTGTCGAGGTAAACCCTTGGTGAAGATATCAGCGTACTGATAGGAGGACGGGACATGAAGAACACGAACATGTCCAAGAGCAACCTTGTCCCGAACGAAGTGTAGATCGATCTCAATGTGCTACGTTCGCTGATGCTGGACTGGGTTGCTGGCCAGATAAATGGCGGAGACGTAGCAGAGTGCACTCGGAGACAACGTTGGCGACACCTCTGTACTCTGCCTCAGTGCTAGAGCGAGACACCATAGACTGTCGCTTTGCGGACCACGACAAAAGGGTGTCATTGAGGAAGACACAATAGCCAGACGTGGAGCGACGTGTGTCAAGACAACCACCCCAATCCGCATCAGTGTAAGCGACGAGGTCAAGCCGAGAGGAAGGGGTGATTGTGGTGCCTAGCTCGATGGTACCGTTGATTGTACCGGATGGTCCGCTTCAAGGCTTGGAAGTGTGGCTCCATGGGCACATGCATAAACAGGCAAATCTGCTGAACAACGTAACTGATGTCTGGCCGAGTAAACGTAAGATACTACAACGCACCGGTGAGACTCCGATAGAGCGTCGGATCATCAAACAGAGGACCAGAGTGAGCACTGAGCTTGTTGGAGGTATCTACTGGAGTGGCAACCGGCTTGTAGTTGCTCATCTTGGCCCGAGAAACAATCTCTGCAACATACTTACTCTTAGAGAGAAACAACCCAGATGCATGACGCTGCACGACTACTCCCAAGAAGTAAGACAACGGAAGGGGATGACCGGCACGTGTGGAGGCCGGCTGGTTGATGCACGAGGGAGAGAGATAGGCAGAGGGAGGGGATGGCCGGCGGGAGGGGCGCAACAGTGGTGACTGGCGACGGGATCCGGTGGTGAGGCGGCGGAAACAGCGAGGCTGGCGGCGAGGAGGAAGGTCGGAGGAAGAGGATGATCGATGATATTGACTGGCGGCGGCGGAACGAGGCCGGTGGCGTTAAGAGGAGAGGTGAGGCGGGAGGATCAAATTAGGGTTCCGTGAGGAAGAAAAGACTGTGATACCATGTATAATGATAAAATTGATGTAAAGTCCTCCTTGAGGGTTTCATTCATTAGACAATGATATATATAGGTTACAAGGTATTGAGCCTTTGGGCCCACTATATAATATAAGACTTATATATATAATCTATCATATACGCATGTGGAAAATAGAGAAATCCGAAGGGAATGAAAAAGTTTCTCTAAATGAGGGAACGTACGAAGAAGGTCGATGCAAGCTCAACCAAACTCGACAAGACGAGGAAAGAGGAGTTATTGAAGCCGTGTATGCCTCGAGTGGAAACCAAGCTGGATTTCCAGCTTACACTCGACCGAGTTTGGGTTCACTTAGCCTCACTTTGGGCAAGTGCAAGAGGCACTCGACCGAGTGAAACTTGCACTCGATTTGTGTACAGTTCGAGTGCTTCACGACACTTTCACCAAGCTGTACACTTGACCGAGTGAAAAGCTCACTCGAACTTTGTATCGGTCGAGTGTTTTCTGTGTTCCGACTTTAATTCCATTTTTAAATTATTTTTTTATTAAGTTGGGGGAGAAAAAGGGACGTTTTCTGAGTTTTTATAGGGGGCGAGATCTGGGATTTGTAGAGAAACTTTTGAAAGATTTTGAGACCAATGTACCTCAATCGAACAAAAAGAGAGTGATTTGGCACTCTTGTAATCTTTTGGATTTTGAATTAGGTGCAGTAGTTTGTCGTCTTTATTCGTCTTGATTTTTATAGATTTGATGAACATTTAGAAATTCATTTTTGTTATAAAATTGTTGCTGAAAATTTGATTGAACCAACAAAGATGTTAACATTTTGACTTGTCATAAAATTGTTGTTGAAAGACTTGTCATAAAATTGCTGCTGAAAATAGCGATATCATATTTAGACTTGTATAAAATTACTAATGAAAATTGCCATAAAATTTGCTACTGAGCATTGTTGTTGAAAATTGTCATAAAATAGCAATATTGATCTCAAGATTGCTGCTGAAAATTTGATTGAGCCACTAAAGATATTAACATTTTGACCTGTCATAAAATTGTTGCGGAAAGTTGTTGATTTTGTGCAGTTGTTAGCAAAGATGAGCTTTTGCAAATGGTGAGTTTGGGTGCTGAAATGGTGTGCAACTGTTGACTTAAAGAAAATTGAATTGAACCACCAAAGAGAGACCGAAAGCACAAAGCAGAGGAATCCACAAATGCAAAGCAAAAGTTTTGTGTAGTTTAAGTAGTTTCCTGAATGTAACAGAAAAGAAAAGAAAAGATAAAGAATTGGTATTAGCACATTTGTATCATTTCAGTCAAGACATTTGTATGAAAAACACACTTCTCACAGACATGTATGTCCGCATAAAAATTCAATAATAGTTCGACTGTCAGCAGTCCTTGTTCTATGTTCTATTCTTTGTCAGCTATCTGCCATAGTTCCGTTGTCATCGGAAAAATAAAGTTCCGTTTGTAAGCAAAAAAACAAAATTAGAATCTCAGTTTCATTTGTCAGCATAAAAAAGGAGAAAAGGGAAGGGAAGGGAATGGGTAGGGGCATTTTGTTATTATTAAAATTTGGTGGACATTTAATCATTTAAAACACGATTTTCTTAAAATCATTTTAAATAATTTTTTATTGGTTAAGTCAATAAGAGTCAATGAGCTTAAGATACAAATCTAATGACAGGTACGCTAAGCCTCTAAAATTGCTATTGAGACCTAGGAAGGACATGAAATGATGGAAAAACTTATTCTGCCTCTGTTGATTAAAAAAACCATTTTAAAAATTTATACACTTTTCTTAAGAAAGTAGATAAAAATATCTTTATACTTCTAATTATTACTCTATTTATAACTAATATCTTTCTAATTATTACAAGAACAATTTTGAAAAGTGAATACAAAAATATCTAAAATTATATCTTTTTCTTAATAAGATTTTACTTTAAAACAACATGTTTTTTAACCGATGGAGTACTAATTGAATAAAATCTACGGGCCCCAAGCAAAAATCAAATCAAATTTTTGATTAAGAAGATAAGATGGTTAGGAATACAATGTAAAAAATCGTGTTGTGTTCCCTCCTACATGGGTGAAGAGTTCAATGGACTAGTTTACCATATAGTTTTTACCATGTGATGTTTTACCTCATTTATAAAAGGGGATACCTTTCCAATTGGGAAAGTAATAGAGAGAACACAAAGAGTGAGAAAGGGAGTAAAAAGGGAGAGTTTGAGAGAAATTTGAATGTTTTGGTTCATCCTACTTTGAAGTGCCCCGATCAACGATCAAACGACCTCCAATTGGGACGATTTTCTGGTATGTTGTTCACCTCATCATATGCTTCATTTTGTACGATTGGATCGTTGTTTTGAGTCTCCAATCTCATATCCCCTTTGCTAGTGTCATCCCTTGGTTTGTTGTTGATTTCCACCAAATGGGTAATGAAATTGGAGATTTGGCCAAACCTGTTGATGCTTGATGATGTTGTATGCCTCTAGCTTTGTCTAGGGAAGATTGTACCCACTTGTTATTGTTGATAGTGGAAGTTTCTGACCCCCGTAGTTTTTTCCCGTTTTGGGGGGGTTTCCACGTAAATCTGGTGTTCTTTGTGCTTGGTTATTTTATCTTCTGTTTGTGTCTGATTGTTGGTTCGGGTTGCTTGAGTTTGGCTCTCTGATTTACAGTTCTTGTTTATCCCGATTCGTATCTGTTAAAGGGGTTTCTGTGACGTCCCCTTCTTTCCAACACAACACTTCGATATGTGATCACGGGAGATGTTCCATTGGGTTTATTTTGTTTTTAATCGGGTTTTTTTTAGGGGTGATTACTAGAATGTCCTAATTTTTGGACCTTATAAGGAAAAAGGCTCCCACCCTCTCCATATTTGCAAAACGTCCACCAATTTTCTGACACTGCTGAAACGAACTTGCTAACTTCTGTTTCAGCAGTTTTTTTTTTCGCTTTTTTTTTTCGGTTTATTTTTTCGCTTTTTTTTTCGGTTTTTTTTTCTCGCATTTCCAGAGTTGCTGAAACCCCTGTGCCACCATCTGTTTCAGCAGTTTTTTTTTCACTTTTTTTTTTTCGGGTTTCCAGAGTTGCTGAAACCCCTGTGCCACCATCCGTTTCAGCAGTTTTGTTTTTCATTTTTTTTTTCATTTTTTTTTTCCGCGTTTCCAGAGTTGCTGAAATCGGGGTTTCAGCATCAACAACGTTGCTGAAACCGTGGGCTTAGCATCAACAACGTTGTTGAAACTGGGGTTTCAGCATCAACAACAGTGCTGAAATCGGGATTTCGGCATCAACAACAGTGCTGAAATCGGAGTTTCAGCAACTCCGGTTTCGACAACGTGGAAAAAAAAACAATAACGCGAATAGTACTGATTTCCATAACTTCACTTTCACTATTCAAAAGCAAGCACAATTGATACAAGATGAACACCAATTATGCTGCAAAACAACAGTTCAATTCATACTCTTCAAATAGCTTCACCTTCACTGATCAAAAGTTCATACTCTTCAAATAAGAATCTCGACAAAAACTACAGTGAAGTAAAGGAATCCGAAAGTCGCAACAACTGGAAAAAACCTGGACAGTGTGAGACTGGATGCTAAGGACTCATCCAGTATCGGAAGGCAAAACAACTAGTGGATGCTAAGGACACGCCACGACCGCACATCGGAGACGCCATTGGAGGCAGAGGACGGGGGATGCAGATTCGGCGGCGAAACAGGACCCGAACTACACACCGCGAGAGGCCGATTGTGGATCCAGGGATCGAGATCAAGATCGGAAACAAGGTCGCATCTGCTAAAATCGGAGGGACGCTGATTCCATGGCCAAATCGCAAACGACAGGCCGCATCTTCCTCCACCGCCGCCGCCGCCTCCTATGCGAAGTAAACTGGACCTCCGCCTCCTCCACCGTCGTTGCCTGTCGCGGAGCACGATGAGGCGGATCTTGCGGTGGCCGTTCCCGCCGCTGTCTCCTGCGAAGCCGATTGAGGAAGGAGATGGAGGACGAGGAAGGAGATGGAGGAGCCGGTTGAGGATTTGGGTTTCTTTTACCTTTTGGTGCTGAATCGGCGAGGGATCAAGGAGAGGGATAAGGAGATATGAGATTAGGTTTAGACAAGGGGTAATTTTGTCCAGAAAATTTTTGGTGGACAAATCCCCAATTTGACTAGGGTGGGAGACACTCCCTCATTTAGGCCCAAAAAATAGGCCCGTTGGGCAAATTTTCTCTATTTTTTATTTGGACCGATGAGATTTTTAGAAAAACTTTAGTCCATAATACTCTCCATATGCTTGGATCAAGCTAAATCTTGTTCTCTTGAAGCTTATAGATCAGATTTGTGCTTAGTTTTTTATGGATAAAATCTCATATATAAAAAGTCTCGTCCATTTAACCTAACCAAACCTCCATTATAAAAGTTATTTATCATAAAGCACATTTTTGTCCATTACCCATTATATTTCCTACAAATTTATTGTGTTAATTCTTTCTTATTTGATAATTAATTTGATAACTCTTATCCTCATAGTACTTGAGTTTTTCATATTATTTATATATATATATATATATATATATATATATATATATATATATATATATATATATATATATATATATATATATATATATATATATATATTTGTTTTTATCATTTAATTCTCGTCCATGTGATTTCACTTCGATCGATTTTACTATGCACTTTCACTATTTTTTTTTATGACGAGAAAACCCGTTTTGGTGCAAAATTTCAAAAATGTAATCCAACTGACAAGAGAATAAACTTTGGACTTTCATTCAAGAAAATGGGTAGAAACACGGATCAAACTCAGGACCTTCTTACTCTTACTTATTCCTCATCACTGGACCACCCCGACCGGGCTACGCATAGGGATGGCAATGGGTCGGGTGGTGGGTGGATGGACCCCCATTTCACCCGACCCACCATGGGTGACCCATATCCCCACCCATCACCCCACCCACATCCACTTCACCCATATCCATCGGGTGATCGGGTGAAATGGGTGAAATATGGGTGAAATGTGGGTGATTTTCCCTAATGCAAGTAATTGAATTCCAATCGATCAATTTGGTACACAAAACAGTGTATAAAATATGATTATCTTACACATTTAAGTCTTAAATAAGTCTTAAACACATAAAATAAGTCTTAAACAACACATGCCACAAGTGTTAAACACATATTATAAGTCTAAAATATAAGGAAAATAAGTGATCATTTGGGATGATCGACATGGTGGCCGGCGACGACAACCAGTGGAGGCGGTTGGAGGTGAGTAGCGTGAGGGCTGAGATATGAGAGAGAGAGAGAGAGAGAGAGAGAGAGAGAGAGAGAGAGAGAGAGGGTTGCGACTGTGTGAGCCGAGATCTGGGAGAGAGGGTTGCGATACGAGCTCGGAGCTTGATTGATAGGGAGGACGGCTAGTGAGGATGAGGCATCGTCGGCGGCAACTGCGAGCTCGGGGCCTCGCCAGCGAGTGTGAATGTAGTCTGAGTAGGGAGGATTGAGCGTACAACAAAGAGAGGCACGAGTGGGGGTTGTGGATGAAGGGAAGGGGAATTAGGGTTTACAAAGTTTATATTTTTTTTATATAAAATATTATATATATATATATATTATTTTATATGGATCGGGTCGGGTGGCGGGTGATGGATCGGGTGGTAGATCGGGCGCGGATGGAGAAAAACTTCACCCTACCCGACCCACCACCCATATCTACTTCACTCACATCCACTTTCCATCCATTTTTTTTCGGATTTTCACCCACTTTTTCGGATCAGGTGTTTCAGGTTCGGATTGGGTGCGGGTGAAATTATCATCCCTAACTACGCACTCTCCCTATCCCTATCCCTATCCCTATCAAGTTTAACAACTTATACTAGTTGAAGAAAATTTAAATTGCAAGCAACGGCACTCGATAAAGCTTGCAAAAATCAACTTAGATATTTGTAAAAAAATAAAAAAGCTTCAGAGTTTTACGTGTCTCTACTTAATTTGTAATTAGATCAAGTAATGGGTTAGATTTTTTTTTTGAAGTTAAGTAATGGGTTAGATAGATAGCTAAGCATCTAGAATGAAAATGATTGAACTGGGATTTTTGCATGCTTCCATTCGCTGCCCCCACTTATAGTCAATAGTATAGATTTTCCATGTTAGTTAATTCAAAAAAGTATTACTACCTCCGTTCGGAAAAACTTGTCACTTTACTATTCATGTACGCTTTTTTAGAAGATAAAAACTATATAAAATATCTAGTTTTTTTAATAATTTTTTAACAATTTCGTAGTTATTATTAATAAGTACAAACTTGTTAAAAAAATTTTATAAAAAAATGAATATTTTATATAGTTTTTATCATTCTAAAAAAGCGTGCGTGAATAGTAAACGACAAGTTTTGCCGAACGGAGGGCATTCATATATCCTAAAGTGTCGATTGTGTCTGATCACATTATATCTTATCATAACTTCGTTTTTTATGACAGATTTTTTTTATACTCAATATGTTAATGTTTTTTTATATAAAATATCAAAATTTTTAAAATAATTATATACTATAAATTTTTTTTCTAAATCGATTATTTCCCAAAGTATCATTGCTTGAGGTAAGGAATATTTCATGAAGTCTACAAAAGTTTGCACTGAAGCCCATTGGGACTTGTGATAGGTTTTATCTTAAAACCAATTAGCAATAAAATAAAAGACGTAGTCCACCGATGGAACTCTTTTGGTTTGTTTGGTTTGACCACTCTGATATCATTCTGTTGGGACTCGTGAGCAGGGATCATGTGCACAGATGCACATGCACTAATAGTCTAGCATACAAATCGAGTGGGGGTTCCATCATAAAACCAATTCGATATATAAGTGCAATCCTTGAATTGGTAAATAAAGAGCGGCCATTCCGGGGTTCGAACCGGGGACCTGTGACTATTATCCACAAGTCCTTTCCGGTGAGCCATTCCATCTACTTATATACTAAGAGTGTCTTTAATTGTGGTACCCATATCCAAGTACGGAACCAGGATTATAATTTGGGGTATGCTGAATTTACCTATAATTTTATGTCTCTCTATGGCAATATATTGAGCTAAAATTAGAGATATTTTTTTATCTGTATTTAAATTAGAAATAATAAAGTTAATTACTTATCAAAGATAATCTTTTTTTCCTTTAAGGTTTAAGGACTTTAAAAAAAATGAAGATAGAAAAGAAATGAACAAAATAGTTGGTAAAAAATGAAAAAATTAGTAGCAAGACGAAAAGCAAAAAAAACGAGAAATGAAAAATATAAAAGATAATAGGGCAGGAATCAGGTTAAAAAAATAGCAGCAAAAATTGAATTGGAAATTAGAAGGGTGGGGAATCGAACCCGTGCCTCTTTCGTATTATTACATCTCTCAAACCAGTGTACCAACTAAGCAATTTGATATCTCATACACCTATATTAATTATATTACTAGTAAAATGAGGTGGGCTGCAGCACACACCAGCCCACCCCTAGATCCGTGTCTGCCCATATCAAGTATCTTAGACCCCGTTTGGTATCGATATCTTGATATCTAGATATCACATATCGATATCGATATCAAGATATCGATATCAAGTGATATCTCCCTCAAAATCAGTATATAAAAAAAGCTCAAAAATGATATCTATACTAAACACTAAATGATATCAGATATCATAATAAGTTATATGTATAACACTAAATATCATATATCGGGGCTGATATCCGGTATCTAGATATCAATACTAAGTTATTATATTGCATTTTTTATTGTCGCGTCATTTTAAGATACTTGAATCCGCAACCATAATATTCAAAAAAATATCTTATCTTATATTTTATTTTATTGTTAAAATCTTTGTGAGAAAATGAAGGGAGTGGTCGCACTTGTTATTGTTCTATAGAGATATTATGGAGTGAGTATATATACATGATACTTTATTGTAATAATTTTTTTATTTCCACCCGAACTCTTACATTTATTTTTATTTCCATTTAAAAATATGTTTATGGTACTCTCAATACCTACCATTAAATATGGTCTAAGGCTTGTTATGCTCGACTTTCGATGTGATACTCTTTTGGTCTCGTTTGCATCGATCTCTTAATAGTTTGAACTATTTTGTATGGTACCCATGAGGTTTAAAACATTTTCACTTTGTGTCCTTTCCTCAGGTTTTTAACCAAAACATTAATTTTTAAACATGTGATTCTAGTCGAGTATCAAACTTGTGATTGTGGTTTCAATCGAACTGTGGTGAAGTTGATTCTAGATGAACATGTGATTCTGTTTTTTATGGGGTTGAAAGAGGTTTATAAAATGTGGTTAGAGGTAACATCTTAATGATGGCTCTACCACCAATATAAATGAGGCTAGATTTCTGATTGAAAAAAAAAAGCAACAAAGAAGCATCAATAAAGGATATGTTGTTGAGAGAGACAATTCAGCCTTTGCTTAGTAAGATACAACAATGGAAATTTTAAGAAACCTTTGTATTGTGATCAATGTAAGGTTACAGGACATGTTATGGATAATGCTAGAAAATCCATGATTATCCGACCACTCTAAGATCAGAAGCTTATTATGATCCCTCTAAGGTGGAACGTCACATCATGGACAAGTGTTGGAAGCTTCACATGTATCCTACTGCAAGAAACCATACAAGTTCAAGTGTTGGGAGCTTAAGACCCTTGTGTACCCATTGCAAGATGTCTGCACATGTGATAAAGAAATGTTGGAAATTACATGGCTATCCACCAAATGGGGTACGTAAACTTAGGCAGGGGAAAGATAGTTGATGCTACAACTTCTTCTTCAATCACTCAAGAGTTGTATCACCATTTGTTGGATTTGCTACAGAATCATGAGGGGAAAGATCCAACATTGTTATTGGCAGGTAAAACCACTTGTCTTTTTTCTTCAAAGTTAAATTCCAATTGGATCTTGGACAGTGGAGTACGTCAGTGATCATATGACCCCTAACCTTGGACTCTTTTATTCAAATAAACATTTGCATAAACCTTCACATATTACCTTTCCAAACAACCATAAAGCCAACATATCTTCTATTCGCGTACTTACAATTCCCTGTACATATCATTTCATGTACCTAATTTTTACTACAATTTAATGTCCATACAAAAGCTCATTCATTATTTATACTCTGATATCCTTTTCACGCAAACATCATGCATCATCCAGGCCCCTTCCCTAAGGAAGCCTCTAGTGATTGGAAAGGAAAGAGCATTTGCACATTGCACACAAACCATATGAGCTGGAAGATTTTCCTTCCTTGACAACCATGTTACAACATTCCTTTTCATCATGTAATTATAAATCTTTTGAGAATAACAGAGATTGTGGTCCTAGTTTTTTGCTAGTTGTACTTCAGAGCTTTTTCATTGTCGGATTATGACATTTACCTTTTTCATAGTTGAAATACATTGACGCTTCTATATTAATACTTTGTCTCATGATTCAATTTGTCAAATTTGTCCTCAAGATAGACAAGATCGCAAGCAATTTTTGTTAGACAAACTAGAGCCTCTGAACATTTTTAGCTTGTCTACTTTGAGTTATACGGACCATATAAGCAACCCATGTCTAAGTGCTCATGGAGATACTTCATGGCTTCCAAAACCAATACCCTTTACATCATTAAAAATTTGTTTCTCTTGTCGCCACTTAATTCAACACCTTTTAAAAGCCATGAGGGCAGATAATGAGCTAAGTTTATTTATCATGCCTTTTTCCAATTTTTTTGCCAAAGAGTTGTGTGGCCTAAAACAAATAGAACTAGCCAATCGTGATGAAATTCATGCTTAATTCAAAAGGATTCAGCAATGCAAACATAGAATAGTAGGAAGAGAAAGGAAAAATACCGAATTCCGATTGAATCAATCACAGTATTCAATTACAATCTCAAATACTTCCTGAAACCTCTCAATAATGTCAAGTTCTGTCCCCTAAATCTTTTCTAAAAACGTCGTTAAAAAGACCCAACAAGAAAAAGCTCAAAAATAACACAAAACAAAAGGGTAAAATCGAAATCGGGATCAACGCTCGACCGAGTGGAACCACCAGTCGGTCGAGTGCCCTAGCAAGGAGACCTGCTGGAAACGACTCTTGCGGTGGGAGGTCGAGTGTCCAGCCGAGTGGCCTTTGTTTCTTTGCCTTGTAATGCACATTTTGGAGCTCTCGTTGGTCCGATTAACACATAGGAATATGTGTTGGAAACTATTTTCGAGGACTACAACTCTCATGAATACATCGAGACGTGATTAATAGCGTTAAAGGGAGACAATAGGATATTTCTCCTTGCTGCTCCACCTCATTGACTTTGTTCGCTTCCGCTTCGATTCCCTTGGCACGTTTCCTCAATTCTATCCCTCGTAGCTCGTCTTTGACGACTTCTAAGTGTGTTGAGGAGCCTCAAACCACATCTTTCTCCTAAAGTTCTCGAATCGGTTCCGAAACTGCTCCGAAACACCTGAAATCAAGATAAACCGTGGTAGACACCAACTCTACAAAACTGGACACAAAGGGCTAAGAATAGATAGAATACTCGACTAAAATACCATAAACTCGTTGCAAGAAAGCCCTATAAGTATGAATCAATAGGCGCTATCAACAAGCATCTGTTAGAGGTGACTCGAGCTTTAAAGTTTCAACCTAATATTCCAATGAAATGTTGGGATGAGTGTATTCTTACAACCACATACTTGATTAATAGGTGTCATTTATCTGTTCTCTCCCACAAGTTACCATATGAGCTACTATTTCATAAACCTCTAGACTGTTCACATCTGATAGGTTTTGGTTGCTTGTGGTTAGTGGGAGCTTGGTGTTAAAGGGAGAGGCACGCACTGCAGCTATGGTGGTGCCACATAATATTCGCTACGACCAACTAAAGGAGAAGATCGTTTCCAAATTCGACATAGACATGGTCTTATAAGACATTGAGCTCACCTACCTCCCTCCTTCAATGGGGCAGGCCACTCCGATTTGGGTACGGAATGACGATGACCTTGAAGCCTACAAGTTCTACAACACTGAATCCGGCGCACGAGCTTGGCTAATCGCACTGCACATCACCGATATATTGATAGTAGATTTAACAACATGCAAGAAAATAGATGATGGAAATGATGAAACATGGGTTGGTAGGGTGACTTTATTTGTAGAATCAATGTTTGTATGAAATGGAAAATGAAATTCAAAGAATGTAACATCCCAAGTGTAAAAAAGTAGCCGAGTTTTGATATCCAACACAGTATAAACACTCTTCCCACATGAGTATCACAGAAAAACACAATGATTGACTCAAGGTTGAAATTTATACCCCCCCCCCCCCTCCTTCTTGAGAGTACTCACATGATGATATTTTGTCCTCATCCCCTTATTCACTTGCTTCATCACTCCAAGACCTTCACTCACCGTTATGTTGCTCCTTAGCTTTGGAAGTCTACTAGAGTTACTCGTCCTCCAACTCATCTCAAGGATTTTGTCTGCAATGTGTGCTCCTCTCACTCCTTTGTTTCTCATTATCCAGTGCCTATTTTTCTCCAACTTTACCCTCTGATTCCTATGTATTTTTGTTCCCATATCACCTCTTATATTGAGCCTACCACATATAAAGAATTTGTTCAAGATTTCAATTAGATTTTAGCAATGAAAAAGAAGATACGTGCACTAACTGTCAACAATACTTGGACTTTAGTTCCCCTTCCTGCAAGTAAGAAGGCAAGGTTAAGCTTAAGGCTTATGGTAGCTTGGAGAGGCAAAAAGCTCTTTTGGTTGCTATAGGTTTCATTTAAATTGCTGAGATAGATTATCATGAGACTTTCTCGTTAAGATGACAGCAATACGTACTGTTATAGTTATTGTCGCATCAAATGACCGGTCTCTTCACCAAATAGATGTGAGCAACGCTTTCTTACATGGTGATCTACATGAGAAAATTTACATGAGATTGCCTAATGTTGTCACTACTACTCCCAATTTGGTTTGTAAGCTTCAGAAGTCCTTATATGGTTTGAAGCATACCAAATATTGTCAATGGTTTCACAACCTCACCTCTACTTTTCTCTCCCTCGGTTACATACGATCTAAATTGGATTATTCTCTCTTCATTAAGCGAGCTAATGGCCATATTACCAAAGTCACCATTTGTGTTGATGACCTATTGGTTATAGGGCCTGATCCTACTGAAATTGACCATTTGAAAGTTTATCTAGGCCTTCATTTCAGCATCAAGGATCGAGGTTTGCTTCATTATTTTTTGGGTCTTGAATTACCTACAATTCCAATGTTATACATCTCTCTCAGCAGAAGTTCAGCAATGATCATCGTATTGTAGTTGCTCTAGATGATTCTCGTCCAATGTGTACTCTTTTACATCAAAATTGCAAACTAGATCCTCTTGATGGTGATCCTCTTCATGATCCTTCATATTACAAGAAAATGGTTGGTAAACTTATTTTTCTTACCAATGCTCGTCTGGTCAGATCGCTCCTTTGTTGTTCAAATAGTGAGCCAGTTTATGTAGTCTCTACGCAATTCTCATATCACAACTCTCCATCAAACAATTCGATATGTTGTTGGTACTCTGAATGAAGGTATATATTGCTCTCAAAGGTTTTGATTCTCCTAGAGTGGCTACTTGCACTGATTTTGATTGGGCATCGTGTTCTTTCACTTGAAAGTTCGTTATCGGGTTTGTTGTTCTCCTAGGTCGATCATCAACTGAAAATCCAAGAAGCAAGGCATTGTTTCTCACAGTTCACCGGAGGCCAAATGTCGAGCCATGGCTAAAACAGTGGTTGAAGTGACTTGGTTAGTGCGCTTGCTTGAGAAATTGGGTGTTGTGCCTATCAAGCCTATTACCTTATTTTACTAAGAAAATGATGGCCAAGAAACTTGTTTGGATGATTGCACCATGTAAAGAGGAACGAGATTACTAAGAAAATGAGCGCATCAACTCATTCACAGTGAGAAAATCACTGTTTCATTCATGCCATCAAGAGAACTTTCCAAAGAAACAAAATGGTTGCATAATCTTCATTCATTTCATGAACAGAGATCCCAAAAACCCTACCTTAAAGGAGTATTCTATACAGCGTAAATAGAAAAGGATTCTCTCCTATGATTGGTGGATCACAAGGAGATAAAAGATGCTAGTTGGCCTTATTACAGCAAACGGAAATGCAGAGGAAATGCAGGGTGAAATGACAAGTAAATGCAGCTAAACAAGGCTAAAATAAGGTTAAGGAACATAACATGTATGCATCATGAAAATGCACACATTATTCTTCATATCCCCTCCTCAAGTTGGGGCTTGGGTGAAACCTGTAAGACCCAACTTGGAAGAAAGATGTAGGTGTTATTTCTCCCCCAATGGTTTTGTCAAAACATCTGCAAGTTGTGCACCGGTTTTGATATATTGTGGATGAACAAAACCGGCATGCAACTTCTCGATCTCTAACAAAGTGGCAGTTAGTTTTCAAGTGCTTTGTTCTCTCATGGAACACAGGGTTCTCAACAATGTGTAAAGCAGCCTGATTTTCACAATAAAGAGGAATAGGTAAGGGAACTACTAATCTTAGAGTGTTCAACACAACCTCAACCCACACTAGCTCACTAGCTATCATAGACATGCTTCTATACTATCCTTCTACTGAATACTTAGAGACAGTATTTTGCTTCTTGCTTTTCCATGAGACTAGGCAATTACCAAGGAAAACACAGTATCATGTCAAGGATCTAGCACTAAACTGACAAGCACCCCAATCATCATCACAAAAGGCCCTTACATTTGTGCTAGAACTTGATGAATAACACAGTCCAACTGATATTGTTGCTTTCAAATATCAAACCACATGCAAAGCAGCATCAAAATGAGGTTGTATAGGCTCACGAATGAATTGACTCAAGTGTTGAACTCCATAAGAGATATCCGGTCTGGTGAGATTCACAAATAAGAGCCTTCCAACCAACCTCCTGTAAACTTCAGGATCCTTCATGACCAAGCCCACATCATTGGATAACTTCATACCCCTAGGAAGAGAAAATATTGCAGGCTTACAATCCATCATGTGACAGTCTTGCAAAATGTCAGTTATGTATTTTCTCTAGTGTAATAGGGTGCCTGATTCATTTATCATAATCTCTAGACCCAGAAAGTACCTTGCTAGCCCAATGTCTTTGATAGTGAATGCTTTGTTCAAAGCATCCTTAGTTGATTTGATAACATCCTTATCATCTTCTGTCAGCAGCAATCATCAACATAAACCACTACTATTATGATTCTTGTTACAAACTTTTTTGTGAACAAGGAATAATCTTCTATAGATTGCACATAACCAAGTGCAATCAAGAACCTGCACAACTCAGCATTCCATTGTCTGGATGCTTGTTTCCATCCATAAATGGACTTCTTCAATTTGCAAACTTGACCAGGCTTTCCCAAGGAATACCTCTCAGGAGGGTACATGTACACTTCTTCATCCAAGTTGCCATGTATGAAGACATTGTTCACATCTAACTGATGCAATAACTAACCTTTGATTGTAGCAACTGGTAAAATAATCCTTACAGTGGCAAATTTAGCCACAAGGGAAAAGGTATGCTTGTAATATTTTCCCTTTATCTAGTTGTATCCTTTAGCTACCAACCTTGCTTTATATCTCTTTACTGAGCCATCGGGCCTGTATTTGATCTTACACACCTACTTGCTGCCTATAGCCTTTTTTCCATCAGGCAAATCAGTCATCTCCTAGGTATGGTTTCTTTCGAGGGAATTAATCTCAAGATCCATTGCATCAATTCATAATGGATCTTTCACATCATGAGAGTATTGATGCATCTCTGCATATCAACATCTTCTTATCTTCAATATCCCATACTTTATAAGCCTTCTGCCCATGAGGTATCCGATGAAGACACATTTCTTAGCTCTTGGTACCATTTTATCTCTAAACATATGGGGTACAGATGCATAGCATAACCATCCCATAATTCTCAACTCATCATAGCTAGTAGGCTTTCTGAATAGCCTCTCATAAGGAATGCTTCATCTTAGTATCTCCGTTGGTAGCTTATTGATAATGTGTGTGGCAGTCAAAACACACTCTCCCCAAAACCTGGTAGGCAAGCCGGCATGCATCCTCATAGCTCTAGCTGTCTCAATCAAATGTCTATGCTTCCTCTCCATCCTACCATTATGCTTTGGAGTATAAGGTACACTTCTATGGTGCACTATCCCTTCTGATGACAATTCTGAATAAACTCTGTCCCATTATATGTTCTTAGACACTTGATAAAAGTGTCAAACTAATTCTTCATATATGCGGCAAAATCACAAATTTTCTTGAAGACCTACAATTTGTCTTTGAGCAAGAAAGTCCAAGTAACTCTAGTGCAATCATCATGCATAGTAAAAAAGTAATGAAAACCATTATAGGTAGCAACTTTATAAGGACCTCATAGGTCCATGTGCATCAAATCAAATGGTCTAGAGGCCAAACTCAAACTTCTGTCAGAAGGCAATGTGATTCTTTGACATAGAACAAGTCTCACAATGAAATTCATTCAAATCAACTGGACTACATAGCTGCAAATGTCGTAATTTAGAAACTGAAGTGTGCCCAAGTCTAGCATGAACGATGTCTAGATTAATACTGGCTTTATTACAACTTCTACTAAGGACCTCAATCCTCTTCTTCATGCCTGCTCCTTTTTTACTTCTCAAGCCACACAGCACCACCTCCTTAGTTCCAAGGTCCTGAAAATAACAATGAGTTCGTGTAAACATAGCAATCATGTTGTTGTCATCAAAAAGCTTCCCAACTGAAAGCAATCTATGTTTAAAATCTGGAACAAGCAACACATCACTAAGATTCAGATTATCTGTTAGCTGCAATCCTCCCATATCATTCATTGTTTTAATAGAGCCATTGGGAAGTCCTATGTGAATAGGATTATGAAGCTTAGCTCTATTCAATAAAAGTTGTGAATCAGACATCATATGATCACTTGCTCCAGTATCAATGATCCACTCAAGAGATAGATCTTTCTTCACAACAATATTTGCATTAGATGAGGATATTTTACCTACAAAATTAGTAAATGAGGATTCACCTCCAACTTTCCCTTTCATCTTCTTAATGATCTCCTGGTAGACAACATTTACCATGGATGAGTCAAAATGTCCATCTACTAGATTCTTCTCTGAATGCTCCTCATCAAAAGGACTGTTTTGCATAAATCCACGGACTAAGCCATTAGTGTTAGCAGATCCCCTTAAGCCTGAGTTATTCTTCTCCTTCTCTTTCAGCTCTATAAACCAATCAGGCACACCATGTATCTTAAAGCATTGATCAATGGTATGCCCTTTCTTATTACAATGAGTACAAGTGGAGAATTGTTTTTTCCTTTTAATCTCTCTCCAATCCCTCTTGTATTGTTGATTGTACTGTTGATTCCCAGTACTATTGCTAAAGCTATTCTGAGAGTTGTTACTTGACTGACAATTGCTTCTAGGCTGATAAGTAATGCGATTTCTGTTGGCTGCCAAAGCACTCGAGTCAATATTAGATGATTGCGAGCCTCATTAAGCTTCATTCTCACTCTCAACTTGCTGAAGTATATAATAATCTCTGTTAATACAAGGTAAAGGATCCATAGCAAGAATCTGATTTCTGGCTCCATCATAATTATCATTAAGACTCACAAGCAGTTGTATCACTTTGTTCCTCGACTCAATATCATTGATCTTCTTCTTGAGATCACAAGTATATCGTACTATAGCACCACACTTGCACTCAGGAATACCTTCTAGAACCTGAAGCTCATCCCAAGGTTTCTTGAAGGTATTATACAAATCTGCCAAGGACATGTTTCCTTGTGAAATATTAGCCAACTTCTTCCTCGCTTGATAGATAAGTGGAGCATTGGATTGACCAAAACGCTCAACTATCTCATCCCATAACTGTTTGCTTGAATCAACAAACATCAGACCCTCTCCTATATTCTTGTTCATGGAGTTCAGTAACCAACAACGGACCATGAAGTCAGCTCATATCCATCTTTGCAAATCATTAGAAATAGCAGAAGGTCTTGCACAAGACCCAGTAACAAAACCGAGCTTACATTTGGCTCCTAAAGCCATCATGATTCCACTACTCCAAGTCATATAGTTTGATCCATCAAACAATATAGCAACCAACTGTGAGCATGGGTGATCAGAGTTGGATAGATGCAAATTAAGGATCACCCAGATTGGCCTGATTACTGCTCCCTTCATTCTCTCTGTTGTTAGAGTTCATAGCTCCAAATGTATTGAACATAAATACGATGAAGAAAAAGCAAAAATTGATCGAAAACGAGAGAAATCAAATGATCTAACCTCAGTGCTCTGACACCATGTAAAGAGGAACAAGATTACTAAGAAAACGAGCATAGTAGCTCATTCACAGTGATCAAATAATTGTTTCATTCGTGCCATGAGAAGAACTTTCCAAAGAAAGAAAACGGTTGCATAAGCCTTCATTCATTCATGAACACAGATCCCAAAAACCCTACCTCAAAGGAGTATTCTATACAGCTTAAATAGCAAGGGATTCTGTCATGTGATTGGTGGATCACAAGGAGACAAAAGATGCTAGCTAGACTAATTACAACAAACGGAAATGCAGAGGAAATGCCGGGTGAAATGACAAGCAAATGCATCTAAACAAAGCTAAAATAAGGCTAAGGAACATAACATGTATGCATCATGAAACCTCATGAAAACCTTATGATCATAATACTCCAAAACCTTATGAAAACTAAAAATCATTCATAGCCCCAGTCAACGTGGAAATGTATGTATTATGATCATCTCCAACCATTCATAGCAATACTTGCACATAAGAAACTCATACATAATAATATCACGAAAGTCATTATGGGTGCGGATCAAAGATGACAAACCCGGTTGCGATGGTTCAGTCAATGGCTGGCTCAATCAAAAGGGATGATCACTATAGTACTAACGTCTATTAGAATTCGTGATCAGCATTGTGCACAGACGGTAGGTGCACATTTCTAGTAATGCAGTACATATATTTTGAGTATAATTTTATTTAGGAAAACATTATATATATGAATAATCCACACGCTTATATTTATATATTTCTAAAATTTTATCATAAAAACCCATTTTTTGAAAAAATATAAAAATTATTTTCTAATATATAAATATAAGTATATGGAACATAAATAGTTTTTTAACAAAAAAATTGAAGAAAAATTATACTCGAAATAATTATGTGGTACACCGAAGGTACATCGTCGTTTGAATAACAACATTTAACAGTAAATCCTACCAATGTGTGAGTGTAATGATAAAAAAAAATAGGTGAAAGTGCAGTCCGGTGTTACACTGTATTGTTTGGAGTATAAATTACCATTAAAAATTAAAAAAAAATATTAACATGTTTATAAACTTTTGCCATGAAAATATATGTTTTAGAAATATAAAAAAAATTCTAAAATTGTCAATCTTTTAATTATTTGTTGTTGTTTTTTATTCAATCTTTTAATTATCAATAATTTTCTAAAGGTTAAATTTGATGAATATCCATTTTTCATGTCAAAATTAAGTAAATGTCCACTTTTTTACATAATTAATAAATGTCCATTTTTTCCAAAAATACCCCTCATTCCCCATCCCTACCCCTTCCCGGGTTCCCCCTTTCCCCTTTTGATCATTTTTAATTTTAACATTGACCATTTCAGTCAACGCCTGCCTTTTGTGACAATTTTTTGGTGACAGTTGAGTATATGTTTCTAGTGACAGTTAATTGTGACAATTATTTTGGGGCAAATTTTCAGAAAACCACCCCTTAAATAGGCCAGTTTGCACAAAACCACCCGTTAAAACAAAAATTACAGAAAACCACCCTTTACACATATTCTGTTAACAGTTCACCACCTCTTAGACCATCTGCCACGGTAGTTTATAATTATAAGGTATAAAGTGATATATAGCATGTAAAATATAGCATGTTTGTATCCCTGTTGAATTCAATTGCCACCATAAGCATAATTTGAAGTCTGTATAAATGGCAACGGCTCTTTTCTTTTCAAATTGAAATATGTTAACGGCTATAAATTAATTAAGGGGTACATATACATTGCAACGGTTCTAAATTAATCAACGGCTCTAGCTTCCAATCCATCCATATTTGAACCTCCCCAAACTCTCAACACCTTACTGTGAAATCATCCGGCCACCATTCCTCCATGAATCACTATCAAATTTCATCCTCTTTATCTTCCTCAAATGAAACCGATGATTATAATTATCATCGGGTCATGGCTTCATTTGATCAAGAACAAGACATATTGTTTCGCACTTACGCAAACAATAACGAACTCTTGTCGGCGTTGAATGAAGACGAGGATGGCGATGAGGCGGAATCGAGTCGTAGAGGAGCAGTTCATGGGCATATCACTTATTTTCGTGATCGAGAAAAAGCTGCGTGTAATATTTACACGGATTACTTCGCCGAGGTTCCGGTCTATCCCGAGCACAAGTTTCGTAGAAGGTATCGAATGAGCAGGAGTTTGTTTCTCCGAATCGCAGATGCTGTCAAAGATCATGATAATTTCTTTATGCAACAACGCGACGGTATTGGTAAGCTTGGATTATCTACTTTGCAAAAATTAACTGCTGTGTTTAGAATGCTTGCATATGGTGTACCAGCTGATTCTCTCGATGAATACATAAAGATCGGGGAGTCTACTGCGATTCGATGTTTGAAAAGGTTTTGTCGAGCAGTCATAGAGGTATTCGGAGATCGATATATGAGAACACCTAATGCAGAGGATGTTGCAAGACTTCTATATATTGGTGAAGAACGTGGGTTTCCAGGGATGTTAGGGAGTCTTGATTGTATGCACTGGCGTTGGAAAAATTGTCCAACATCTTGGGCAGGCATGTATGCAGGGCGTAGTAGATCACCAACGATTATCCTCGAGGCGGTAGCTGATTACGATCTTTGGATTTGGCATGCTCATTTCGGTTTACCGGGCTCCAACAATGACATCAATGTACTTGAGGCATCTCACCTATTTGCAAATCTTGCAGAAGGTAAATCTCCTCCTGTTAACTATAAAATTCTTGGTAAAGAGTATGACACCGGTTATTATTTGGCTGATGGGATATATCCCAAGTGGTCTACATTAGTTCAAACTATTCATGAGCCTCAAGGTCCAAAAAATATATTGTTTGCTCAAAAACAAGAGTCATCTCGGAAGGATGTCGAACGAGCTTTTGGCGTTCTCCAATCTCGTTGGGCAATTGTGAAAGGGCCGGCGCGTTTTTGGGATAAACGTGTTTTACATGATATAATGACTACTTGTATCATAATGCATAACATGATAATCGAGGATGAGCGTGATCTAAGTGCTCCGATCCGAGATTTCAACCCAGCACCTGAATTGTCGGTTGAGTTGGTAACTAATGAATCTACCCGGTTCAAAGATTTCCTGGCTCGACATAGAAAAATCAAGGACAAATCTGCTCATATTGCACTTCGGAATGCATTAATTGAGCATATTTGGAACCAACATGGTATACATGGGTGAAAGATGTTAGATGCTTAATTAGTTAATTATATGTTAGAGTGTATTTACTTGTCCAGGGTATTGGTTTTATGTCCCCCCTGGACAATTATTTTCTTTGTAAGGAAAAAAAAATGGAGAGAATAATATTATGTCATCAAGGAATATTATGTCTTTCAACTATAGCTACTTGAGTGTTTAAAAAGGAATATCACCAGAGAATAATATGTCATTCAAAAATGGAGGATAACTTACACCTACGTGAATTGAGTGTTTCAAAGCAAGATATCATCAAATATGAAAGCAACACTCGTATCTTCATGTATATATATATACATCATCCTTCTACTAGTTACTTAAACCATTATTTTCAAAACAAAGTATCTGTATACACTTCAATGGAAGATTTAAATCAAAAAAAAGCCAATGGTCGAAAAGGAAATTTCTCCATTGAAGAAGATGAACTCTTATGTCATGTATATCTTTAAATTTCTGAAGATCCTATTGCAGGTATTAACCAGAAGAAGGATAAAATATGGGAGAGGATAAGCGCTTTGTGGAATCAAGATAAGAATGATCATCAGATGCGAAGCACCAAATCTCTACAAAGTCGATTTTCAGATCTTACCTATTGCTTAGGCAAATTCCGTGGTGCACTTCGACAAGTGGAGCATCTAAATCCAAGCGGCGCTTCGGAGAAAGATATTGTAAGTTTTTATCATGTTTGGTCTATATATTCTCAAGACAATTGATATTTGTAAAAATTGCAGTGGAAGATTTTAGTCTTCAAATTAAATGTATTTTTTTACATTTGCAGCACACTAAAGCAAAACAACATCTACAAGATGATCCAACCTTCACAAAGAAGAAACTTCAGTTTGATCATGTGTGGCCTATTCTCAAGAATGCTGAAAAGTGGACTGATAATGGTAGAAGTTCAAAGAATCCACGACAAAAGAGTGTCTCAAGTGAAAGATATGATTCAACCTCTCAAACATCAAGGAGCGGACCATTTGCCGTCGATTTGAATGAAGATGAGGATGAACAGGAGCTACATAATGAGGAGCTTCATACCACACATCGACCTATTGGTATTAAGAAAGCAAAGGCAAAAAGATACGAGGAAACGGAGAAGTTCAAGCTAACTAAACAAATCAAGGAGTCTAATCAAGAACTAAAGGCATTGTTCGAAAAAAGTATGTTAGAAAGAAATGCATTTTCTGCTATGTACGAGGATCGTGCATCTAGAAAATTAGCTATTCAACAGGAACGCGAGGAGAACAAAATCATGCTTACTAGCATCGACTCGATTACAGATCATGAAGGCCGTGAATACTTACGAATGAAGAAGGCTGAAATAATGGAGAAAAGAGCTCATCTCTCGCACCCACAACAACCACCTACAACATTTGGGGCTCCTACTCCATTTCAATTTCCAAGTGCAACTACTACTTATGGAGATCACCAAGCAGGAATGGCTGAATATGGTAGTGTACCTCGCTATGGAGCAAGCGGTGGATCGAGCTCAAGCGGTATGCAAGGAGCACAACAATTCGGTGACTCCATCGGCTATGGCGGATTGGAAGAACAAGGCAGAAATGATGATGTCTTCCCGGAATACTAAATATCTTCATTTAGGGGTTTAATTATATTTTTATATCGCTTTTTCATTTCTTTCCATAAGTGTGTGTGGTACTTTTTCCGAGCTTGGAGACCATCTCCGAGAAGGTTTTGAAGAGGCCCTAATCACATTGTGTATTTTTATTAATTGTTGTGTTATTAAATAGTATTTCGTGATTATGTATTAAAGTAATGTATTCCGACTATATTCAATATTGAGCTCATATAAAAAAGATTTTTACGATTAATATAATGGTATAAATTTTATAATTATAAAAAATAAATATATTCAAATTAAAGGCTCAAAACTAAATTATCAATACAATTAATATGGGACATATTTGAAATAAGAACAATAAAGAGGGGTAAATATGGAATAAACTAACAAAATAATAAATAAAGAAACAAATATAGCAAT
Organism: Persicaria tinctoria; assembly: GCA_037127255.1. Lineage (NCBI taxonomy): Eukaryota > Viridiplantae > Streptophyta > Magnoliopsida > Caryophyllales > Polygonaceae > Persicaria > Persicaria tinctoria. Next base: position 51,749,691 of record JBANSL010000008.1, read on the forward strand.
TGTATTTCCTACCCCATATATAGCATATATCAAATGGAATGGTAAAAAAAAATTATGGGGAAATGGGATATAGGGTGTGGTGGGAGCAATGGAGATCCTCTACTTCACTTCCTATTTCACTCCCTACAACACAAAAATATTTTGGCATATATTTAATCTTAAAAAAAATTATCAAAATTATATTTATGTTACTAACATCTATTTTTATATATTCATAATATTTTATTTTGAAAAATCATGTTTTACAATTTTTAAAAATTAAAAAGGCAATATTTAACCAATTACAATTATTAAAAATTTCAAAGCATGATTTTTAAAATAAAATTTTAATATATATATAATCTTTAAAAAAATTATAAAAAATATATTTGTATTACTAACATCTATTTTTATATATTCATAAAATTTTATTTTGAAAAATCATGCTTTGAAATTTTTAATAATTGTAATTGGTTAAATATTGCCTTTTTAATTTTTAAAAATTGTAAAACATGATTTTTCAAAATAAAATATTATGAATATATAAAAATAAATGTTAGTAACATAAATATAATTTTGATAATTTTTTTTAAGATTAAATATATGCCAAAATATTTTTGTGTTGTAGGGAGTGAAATAGGAAGTAAAGTAGAGGATCTCCATTGAATACCAATGGAGATCCTCTACTTCACTTCCTACATCACTCCCTACATCACAAAAATATTTTAATATATATATAATCTTTAAAAAAATTATAAAAAATATATTTGTATTACTAACATCTATTTTTATATATTCATAAAATTTTATTTTGAAAAATCATGCTTTGAAATTTTTAATAATTGTAATTGGTTAAATATTGCCTTTTTAATTTTTAAAAATTGTAAAACATGATTTTTCAAAATAAAATATTATGAATATATAAAAATAGATGTTAGTAACATAAATATAATTTTGATAATTTTTTTTAAGATTAAATATATGCCAAAATATTTTTGTGTTGTAGGGAGTGAAATAGGAAGTAAAGTAGAGGATCTCCATTGAATACCAATGGAGATCCTCTACTTCACTTCCTACATCACTCCCTATATCACAAAAATATTTTAATATATATATAATCTTTAAAAAAATTATAAAAAATATATTTGTATTACTAACATCTATTTTTATATATTCATAAAATTTTATTTTGAAAAATCATGCTTTGAAATTTTTAATAATTGTAATTGGTTAAATATTGCCTTTTTAATTTTTAAAAATTGTAAAACATGATTTTTCAAAATAAAATATTATGAATATATAAAAATAGATGTTAGTAACATAAATATAATTTTGATAATTTTTTTTAAGATTAAATATATGCCAAAATATTTTTGTGTTGTAGGGAGTGAAATAGGAAGTAAAGTAGAGGATCTCCATTGAATACCAATGGAGATCCTCTACTTCACTTCCTACATCACTCCCTACATCACAAAAATATTTTAATATATATATAATCTTTAAAAAAATTATAAAAAATATATTTGTATTACTAACATCTATTTTTATATATTTATAAAATTTTATTTTGAAAAATCATGCTTTGAAATTTTTAATAATTGTAATTGGTTAAATATTGCCTTTTTAATTTTTAAAAATTGTAAAACATGATTTTTCAAAATAAAATATTATGAATATATAAAAATAGATGTTAGTAACATAAATATAATTTTGATAATTTTTTTTAAGATTAAATATATGCCAAAATATTTTTGTGTTGTAGGGAGTGAAATAGGAAGTAAAGTAGAGGATCTCCATTGCACGTACTGTATCCCAAAACAAGTGATAGGGAGATTGTTGAGATCTTCTATTATCTTTTTTTATTTTTTTTTCATAATTAATTTGGTCAATGGATAACTTTGTACGGGTTGTCAAATTGGTAACCTAAGGTTTTTTTTTGGCATCAAAAATTACAAAGGTTTAAATTACAACTAGTGGAGTGCATGGCGCAGTTTTGTTTAAAATATCTTAATAATAAAATTTTATTATTATTGTATAATTAAATAAATTATTAAAAAAGGTTACAACAACTAATAAATGTAGGGAGTTGATGAATAAGAAAAATATGCACAAACAATAAAATGAAGGTGGTTATGACACATTAACAAAAATATTCTCATTTCATTAATAATTAAATACAGATAGATGGTTTAAAATGTATAAATTTTCAATTATTAACAATTTATAAGATCATAACATCAAAATGTTTCTTATTTAATACTGTATTTAGATATAGATTATCGTTTAATTTAATATTTTGAATTAAATCAATTGATTAGAAAATATAAAATATATTAATTTAATATTTTGAAGTTAACCAATTGATTAGATAATGTAAAATATGTTAAGTAATAAAAAAACTCTATTATAATTTGATTGATTAAAAATGTATTGGTTCAAATGTTTTCAATTGAACCTATTTATTAGAAAATATAGTGTGTGTTAATATATATTAATTTAATATTTTGAATTAAACTTACTGATTAAAAAATATAGAATATATTAGTTACAAAAATAAATAAATAAATTGATTCGCTCAAATAGTTATTCGTTAATATATGATGTAACTGGATTGAAAAATAGCTTTGAATTAATCTCATTGCTTAAAACATACTCCCTCCGTTAATTAAAACTTGACGTTTTACTATTCACGCGCGCATTTTTAGGTGTTAAAAACTATATAAAATATTAACTTTTGAAATAATTTTTTTAAATAATATCATACTTATTACTATTAAGTATGAATTTATAAAAACAAATTTAAAAAAAAGTTAATATTTTATATAGTTTTTATCGTTCTAAAAAAGCGTGCATGAATAGTAAACGACAAGTTTTAATTAACAGAGGGAGTAAGAAATAGTTTAACATATTATATAGATATACAGATATATAGATAAATTATAATAAAATTATATAAGAAGACAATATTATTATATAAAGTATATAAATAATAATAAGAATAAGTTGACATAAGTAAGATGATACATGGATATATTAAAGGATATATTAATTAGTTGACTAAAATAAATTGATTTTGTAATAATTTAACTTCTATAAATATCTTGTTTTAAGGTTGTGACACATGGCGAAAATGCTTATGTTTTAATATATTATATATTATATTATATATATAGGTAAAGGTTCAAATGAAAATAGGGCTTAAGATGAAAATCCCTCTTAAAGTGAAAATAGTCTTGGATGTAAATGGGAATAATTTAAAGGTAAATGGGCATAATTAAATGAGTAATAAATAAATGGGCTAATTTTGGTGTAAATGGGCCTAATTTTATGAGTAAATGGGAAAATGGGTAAATGACCCTAATTATGTGGTAAATTTCAGATGCCTCCCCCAAACGTTCCATTCATACGAATATTGCCCTTATTTCAATTATGAAAATTACAGATTTTAGCCCGTAATTTTTATTTGAAATAATATTGTTAGGTACAACTATAATATTAAAAAAATACAACAAGAATGTTACATCACAATTTTTGTCTTTATTTTAAAAAGGGAAAAAGATGAGATTACAAAATATAAAGTGAACAAATAATACAATAAATGTTATTATTAATAAATGTGCATTTTCATAATGTGTCATACCAAAAATTTTCTTTATGAACCGCTCTTTTATGACAGTTTTGTACTTTAATGCAACATGTGTCATTAAAAGCCTATTAGCTCAAAAATGGTATAGTGATGTGCCCATGCACAAAGGTTCGAGTTCAAAATCCCGCATAAGCTATTTATGATTGTCTTTTTTGTGTTCCCGTTCATGAATAAGATTATAAAGTGCAATAATAAAATGATAATGTGCACAAATAAGATGATATAATGCATATATAACATTATATTGTGCAAATATAACTTTAAGTTGTGCAAATATAACACTATGTTTTGCAAATGTAACATTATAATGTGCATATCTAATAATATAATGTTACGTTGTGCACATATAATACTATGTTGTGCGATTATAACATTATATTGTGCAAATATAACTTTAAGGTGTGCAAATATAACACTATGTTTTGCAAATGTAACATTATGTTGTGCATATCTAATAATATAATGTTACGTTGTGCACATATAATATTATGTTGTGCGAATATAACATTATATTGTGCAAAATATAACTTTAAGTTGTGCAAATATAACACTATGTTTTGCAAATGTAACATTATGTTGTGCATATCTAATAATACAATGTTACTTTGTGCATATATAATATTATGATGTGCGAATATAACATTATATTGTGCAAATATGACTTTAGGTTGTACAAATATAATATTATGTTGTGCAAATAAAATAATAAAGTGTATGAATAAAAAAATATGAAGTGCATGAATAATATTGTGAAGTGCACAATTAAGATTATAAAATGCATAAATAAAATGATAAAGTGCATGAATAAAATGATAAAGTGCAAGAATAAGATTGTAAAGTGCACAAATAAAATGATAAAGTGCACTTTGATTTATTATTTATGCACTTTAGAATTTAAACCCAGTAAAAATTATGGGCTAAAATTTGTAATTTTTACAATTAAAATAGGGCAATAATTTTAGAAATGAAAGTATGGGGATGTTTTTTATAATTTCAGCATCTCCTTCCTCCTCCCGTGTGTTGCTACAGTACCAATGGAGATCGGCGAACACAGGTCCCCGTCGATGGCTGCTGGTGGCGCGTCGGGGGAAGACCGGCAACAGAACAACGACGCCGCTTAAGTAGGTGGTGGATCCGGCAACACAGCTCCGATTCCCGGCGACAAGGACCTCCTCTTGTTGAACTTCCGATTTTCGCGCGGCCAGCTACGATTGCAATCGAGGAATCAATCAATTTGTCGAATTGCAAAGTCTGATTAGTCGATTTTCGCGAGGAATCAATCAAGTGCCATTCGATCCCGATAATTGAACCCTGTGGAACGGCACTGGGAGATCCAATTCGATTCCGAAGATCCAATTCGATTACGATAATTGAACCCTAAGGAGAGTTAGGAACCGAAATCCGAGCACCTGCGAGACCGGGGCTACCGCGTTGTCGAAATCCGACGTCATCGCGAGGTAAGGGGCAGCCATGGCAGAAGAGAGAGAGAGAGAGAGAGAGAGAGAGAGAGAGAGAGAGAGAGAGAGAGAGAGAGAGAGAGAGAGAGTTGCAATTAGGGCTGTAGGCCGACCCGACGTCGTCGCGAGGTGAGGGGCAGCCATGGTGGACGAGAGAGAGAGAGCCATGGCGGACGAGCGAAAGAGCGTTGCAATTAGTGCTGTAGGCCGACTTCAGTTTTTTTAAAAAAAAATTAGGCCCATTTTCACTTTAAGGAGTATTTTTATCTTAAACCATTTTTTCACTTTAACCTCACCATAGATAGATAGATAGATAGATAGATAGATAGATATAGATAGATAAAAACACTAGAGAGTTCTATTTACCTTTACAATTAATAAATAGTGTCTATATAACCCATTCACCCTTTAAGGTATGTTAGGTGTGGTTTTTAGGCGTCAAAAAAGTTTTAAGGTTTTGAATATTTTAAATATGTATCATTAAACAACCCTAATTACTTATGATATCATCGTATTCCTCTGTTTTTTCATAAACTTCTGAATAAAATACTCGGCATTTAAGTATGTACATAGCTGATTTTGATAAACCACACACATTCATCACAACATGTTCCATCAACAAGACATCTCCAAAGCAAGCATTGATTTGTGGCATTTGTTCAAGAACTTGATTATAAGCCAGTCGACCTAATTAACGGAAGCAAACGAAAAAGCACAAATTCCAAACACTTTCTACTGATTCCTTTCTGTGTTGCCAACCAAACAAAGGGAATAGCTTATAGTTATAGTATGTTTTAAATCAATGCCACTTTTTCAAGTGGCCATTTTTTGATGAATGTATATGGAATGCAAATACTCTTTAAGAAGTGTCTTTGCCTGATAACCTCTCTTTTTTCCAGCCCTCATTCACAGGGACAAAAGAAGGGGAAAATTATACAGAATGTGATACCCCCAATGTGTCCATCTTTGTATCCCAATCAATCATCTTCATCTTCATAAAGGAAGAACCCAAAAAACTCCAATAATTAAGCATATTTTTATTATCTTAACAATTAGGACCACTGTATACTCCACAATAAAGGAATAATTTGACTCATTTTTAACCAAATTTGATTGATTTATAGGCATCCATTCTTATTTTATCTTATATGTGACTATATGAGTATACATTAATATATAATTATATATATATATATATATATTTTTAGAATTGGGAAATAAAATATTTAAGAAATTGGGGAACCCTATTCCTACAATAGATGGAGCAGATCGAAGCTCCATGGGAGAACTTTGAATTGAAGGTTCTCCTTAAAAGAGAGGGATTTTATTTTGATTTTGTAAATATTCTTTATTTTAAAAATTAAAAATTATAATTTTTGTCTTCCCATTTTAGGAGTGTATATAAAGCACTAGCAATGGAGCACAAATAAGACACAAGAGCAAACTATCATAATCATCTCTGAGTCTCTAGCATCCCTCTACACAAGCTTAAGGAGATATCGTTCAACACATAATGACGGTATGCATTTCTTTCATTACATCCCCTTCAATTTCTCCCTCGCCTTCTTGTCGAATATCGATTACCTGCATATATAGATATGTCGTAGGAATTCGAACTAGTTACCTCTCGCGAAACCCCGAAAAAACCCCAACATTAACAAATAGTAATACAGTCATTCTAACCTTTGTCACATAGATGAAGACATTCGAAAAGATTCTCTAAATCTCATTACATTAACCCTAAAAAAAAAAAATGACAAAATAATTAATATTTGAAAAATATTTTTCAATACCCTTAGAACCTAGATTAGAAAAAACGATAGTGATAATCAAACCATTATAACTAGTACAATTCCAGCGACATGACGCATATTTTTTTATAAATAAAATTATAACAATATAACAAATTATTGTATCAAATAAAATAAAATATGTTTGATTCAATGTTTTGATTTGAACCAATTTATTAGAAAATGTATAATAAACTAAGAAATAAATTATATAAGAATTTAATGTTTTAAATTGAATCAATTGATTAAAAAATCTAATTTAATTTAATTGGTTAAAAACACTATAATTATTATAGTGATGATAACACCTCTTAAAAATGCTTTTATTTTTTAATAGTTAGTTGTAGATTATAGATAGATAGCTAAAGATAGAAGATAGATAAGAGTCCTCTTAGATTGTTAGGTGTGTATTGATCCATTGCAACTTGAAAGTCAATGTATTTAGGTGAAATTAAGGTCTTTCCTATTTAGTCAAACAAGTCTACATTGGGATGTTTCTGTAGATTCTTTGGCTCCACCTTGCATCCAGTTGTCTTTTTCCACAGAGAGGATAAAATCCTCAGTATTTGGCTAGTTGATAGAAAAAGAGCCAATTAAACTAATGTTGATTCCGAATCTACCTTTCTAACATAAAAGCTTATCCTACTGTGCACGTGCGTACATCGAACGGAAAAAAAACAAATCAAAAGAGCGAGTATGAGTATACAACTAGTGAGGAAAGAGGAAAAGGGTGTGTTTTGACTCCGTGTGGACTCCAGTGTTTATGTTTTCTTACACACGTGGTGATTTTTTTTATTTCGGTGTAGTTTCCCGATCCAAAGAGGCTATAAATACCCAACTCTCTGGAGCTTCCTTTCTCATAGATCGATCGAGTTGTTTAAGCTTAAACCCATTGAAGCTAATCTTTCTTGGTCTCAATTCATCACATAACGAGAGGCCCTTTGAATCTGAAACACAACTACCTGTCATCAAATAGAGTTTGAATTTTACTGTAAAACTGATTGGATTTTAAATTTACGAAGATGGGAGACAGCAATTCCAGCTCGAAGCAGCAAAGCCACCACCACCTGCACAACAATCAGGTGTTCAACCTCGCCATCGACGTGATGCCCGATGGCTCCGACTTCTACGACGACGATGGCCGCATCAAGCGAACCGGTAAGCAATCCGATCAGAGATAGCCAACAATCAATCCCCCCTCATGACATTTTGCTCAATTCCTCATCCTATCTGGCGCTGTGTTTGTGTTCATATTAGGGACTGTTTGGACTTCAAGCGCCCACATCATCACAGCCGTTATCGGCTCCGGCGTGCTGTCTTTGGCGTGGGCAGTGGCTCAGCTTGGCTGGATTGCCGGGCCCGCAGTGATGTTCCTCTTCTCCTTTGTCACTTATTATACTTCAAGCCTCCTCGCCGACTGCTACCGCTCCGGTGACCCTGACACTGGAAAGAGGAACTACACTTACATGGATGCTGTCAGGGCCAATCTCGGTAAGCTCAAAGCTCAGGTTTTTCTTGCTGAATTCGGTATAAAGATTGAATCTTTATGTTTTTTTTTTCACTGTTCCTTCATTCAGGTGGGATGCAAGTTAAGATTTGTGGGTGGATTCAGTACCTTAACCTGTATGGAGTGGCCATTGGCTACACGATTGCAGCCTCCATAAGCATGATGTAAGATTCAGACTGACAAATCCGTGTTTTTTTAAATCAGCAATCAGCACATTGCATCAAACAGTGGTGTGATTTGATTTATGCCTTTTGGTTTGTAGGGCTATAAAGAGGTCCAATTGCTTCCATGAGAGTGGTGGGAAGAACCCTTGTCACATATCAGCTACTCCTTACATGATCATCTTTGGGATCGCAGAGATAATTTTTTCCCAGATTCCGGACTTTGATCAGATTTCATGGCTATCCATTGTGGCTGCAGTGATGTCCTTCACCTACTCTACAATTGGCCTTGGACTTGGGATTGCAAAAGTTGCAGGTATATAAAATCAAGATTTATTTTTTCTTAATTGATTCTTGGTTAAATGATGATCTTGTTGCTAAAAGATTTTCTTGGTGTGTTTTGATCATCAGAGAACGGAAAGATTGCAGGAAGCCTAACTGGTATAAGTATTGGAACTGTCACACAAACTGACAAGATATGGAGAAGCTTCCAGGCTCTTGGTGACATTGCCTTTGCCTACTCCTACTCCATGATCCTCATTGAGATTCAGGTATAGAGATCAGATACATCTTTCAGGTGATTTAAACTCATGTTTTGTGGAACTTGAATCTGAACAAAAACACATTTTGGATGCACAGGACACCTTAAGATCTCCACCTTCAGAGTCCAAGACAATGAAAAGGGCAACCCTGCTAAGTGTAGCAGTCACAACACTCTTCTACATGCTCTGTGGATGCATGGGCTACGCTGCATTCGGAGACGATTCACCGGGAAACCTCCTAACTGGATTCGGCTTCTACAACCCGTACTGGCTCCTTGACATAGCCAACGCAGCCATCGTAGTCCACCTAGTCGGCGCATACCAGGTCTACTGCCAGCCCTTGTTCGCATTCATCGAAAAGACTGCAATCCAAAGGTACCCGGATTGTGAATTCATCACCAAGGATATCAAGGTCCCGATCCCCGGCTGCAAGCCCTTCAACCTCAACCTGTTCAGATTGGTGTGGAGGACCCTCTTTGTGATCACCACCACAGTCATTTCAATGCTCTTGCCCTTCTTCAATGACATTGTTGGGCTCCTTGGTGCTTTGGGGTTCTGGCCTTTGACAGTTTATTACCCTGTGGAGATGTACATAAGCCAAAAGAGGATACCAAAGTGGAGCACTAAGTGGGTTTGCCTTCAAATTCTGAGTCTTGCTTGCCTTGCAATCACAGTTGCTGCAGCTGCAGGATCAGTGGCTGGTGTGGCTGTTGACCTCAAGAGTTACAAGCCCTTTGGTTCCATTTACTGATGTGTTATTTTTTAACTGTGGCCAATTTCACTGCTCACCATATAAGATAGCAATGAAGAGCAGTGAGGTGTTTCACTCACCATCACTCTTTCACAAAATCTGAAAGAATTAATTAAGCCTGAGATGGAGCTGAAAAGTGGCAGCTGATTTGTAGATTTATGTTGGGTTTCTTGTTGTATTTATGTTCTATTTTTCTATGAAAATTGAAGAAGTGGATTCAGACTATCAAACAACTGATTTAGCCTCTAATTGATTGATCAATTAAACAAAGTTATATATGTTACTTGTCCAAGTTTTTACTCATTGAATAAGATGAAATTGGGAGTTAGAGCATCAACATCTATGGTTCCTTCACTCTTACTGTCCACTGTGTTAAAAGACAAAGATGGACCATTTTTTTAATACCACACACACACAAGTAATTGTGTCAGCTTTGCTTGATTCTCATGTGACAACTGACGACCAAAATCAAATAGACTCAGCTGGTAAAATACCATCAAAACCAGCTCCGTGAGATTATGAACAGGCCCACCAACTGACACAGATACTAGCAAAAATACCAAGTTCAAATAAGCAGACAGTAGAAAGGAAATGTTGTGATTTTTTGTGTTAGGAGTATCAGATGTGGGCTATGTTGAGATTGTTTTTTCTTTTGTTTTTACTGAACAAGTGTTACAATTTACAGCATTTGGTATGCCAAGTTTCAACAAGTACAGGACAGGATATTTTTAGGAGAAAGAAATTAATTTGTTTTTCCGGAATCTGTTGCTTACACATATATAATTTTAGATTAGACAGACCCACAAAGGTTTTTTGTTTGGATGATTTCAAAAATCAGGAATCGAGTAGTGAAATTCAAACTCGGTTTATTAGGTTGTCTGTGCACTTCATTTGTTTTGCCTCATGCACCCAAGGTGTGTGGGACAAGTTTACCGAGAATTTGATAAACAAAGGAAAGTAGTAAACAAGGCAAAAGCTAATCTTAAACAAGGACTTATGGTTGAATAAGTAAGCTAATTTACACAATGACTAGTCAAGTATGACTTATTGACTTGTATGAAAATGGTACTGCTAATGTACATTTTCCAACTGATTCATAGACTTTTATGTCGGCCTTTTTCTTGTTGTCCTCTTCCCTTTGGATATGCAAAGATATCCAGTAGATCGATGCAAACGGGTCACGAGATTGGATGCTATCATAGTTACCAAAGACTTGATAGGTTCAGCTAGTTGAAGTTGAAGATCAGAAATGTGCAACAAATATAAGCTGAATCTGGACTTCACCATCAAATTTTCATACACTTTGTCCTCTATTACTTATCCTTGACGAACCCTTAGAGCCTTATACATTGAAAATCCTTGATTCCATGTATCCATGATTCTAGAGGTGCCAATCGGGCGAGTTTAAAGGGTACTCCATCTTTTAAGAAAAACACGTTGTTTTAAGTCGAAAATCTTGCTAAGAAAAAGATATCATTTTAGAAATTTCCACTTTTCAAAATTGCCCTCGTAATGATGAGAGCGATGTTAATTAGTTGTAGTTTTCAACAAGGTGAAAAAGTACGTATAATTGTATTTTTATTTGCTTTTTTTATAAAAAAAATGTGCAAATTTTTAAAATGACCTATTTTAATTAACAGAAGGAGTATAATTTAACTGCAATTGAGTCTAAGTGATCAAATTTTATTTCGAGTTTGGATTTATTCTAGCCAGGTTCGCTTCAATCTTTATATTCAGATGAAGGTGGATTCATGTCATTGATGGTTTAAGCTTTTATATTAGAAAGTTAATGATCCCGTCCTTGTAATTAAAAATTAAAATAAGCCCGACACGACTCTTGTTTCGTAGGCCCAACCGGGATTCTCGAAACTTCACATGACATTCATAGACTTTATCAGAGTTGTTAAGATAACTGATCTTTAAAGTGTAGTAACTAAGAAGATCATGCAACCCACCCACATGCCCAAAAGTAGAGTGAATTTTTAAAATAAAAGCAAGAACCCAGATACCACAAAACCTACAAAAAAAAACTAAAAAACTTTCCAATCAAAGATAAGATCCTGTGAGAAAGAAATTTCAACCAAGGATAAAAAAAAAAGCAGGAATGGTGGACATGGGTGGTGGAGGTGAAAGTGATGGTGGGCATAGGCCACATTGGTTACGGCTTGGCGGCCGACTTTAGCCACTTGCTAGGAAGCTCATATGTCCTCCATCCAACATGGCCGGCTTCAGAAAGTTGTATGTTGGAGAGAAGAGATCAACCTTTCTTCAATTTAATTCCTAGTGGTGTTGTTGCACTTTCTTCATGTGAGTGTGAGTGCTGTTTGCAGTGAGCTTTTTTCTAGGAAGCTCCTAGTCCTATGGCTAACTTTTCAGTTTCCACCCCCTTGTTTTTGGTTTCTGGTATGGAAAATGATGTTTTGCTTTAATTAATGGAGAAAAGCCTCCAAAGATTAAGGGAAAGTTTTGGGACCTGTTGTTAATGGTTTTGCACTGATGATGCTTTAAGGGGTTGAATCTGGTTTAAAGAGTAAAAGAGATCGAAGTTATATTTTGCTTTCATCTCTAGTTCTCTACTCATTTAGAATAATATATAATAGACAGGGAGAGCTAGCACATAAGCCGAGTGGATTTCCATCCTAATATATCAACTAGATTGAATTAGTCATAGGAGTAAGGAGGAGTAGCCCACTAGCGAGCTACGTTATATACTAAGGCTTTATCTTTCATATTTTCAATATGGGACTCATTTGATCTCGATCTTCACATTCTCAATAGCTCTCTACAGCATAGATAGTACCCCTCCATTGTCTCTGATCTCTCACCATGCCATCTAAAAGGTCCCAACGAGCAAGATTTTATCTAATCACCTCCTTTCAACTCTTTTTAGACTGACCTCTGCTACACGCCTACACCGAAGCCTCTAACCCACATGGTTTCCTAATTGAGGGGTTGAATTAGCATTAGGAGAATCATTGCTTGGATATTGGTGAATCTCCCACCAATATTTGCTTGTTTGCAAGTGAAGTTTGAAATTTGAGGAGTAATAATTAGTATAAATTTGAATTGGCTTCTTAAGCTTATGGCTGCCTAAATCATTTACATGTTGAATACCATATAATCAAGTTTTTTGACTGCTTTTTTTGGAGCAACAGTTTTGAGATCCAATGAAAATGATGACCATATATTCTAGTTAAAGATTGTGAAGTTGCAGCACTGAAACAAGGTGAACCAAATACAATATGGGAAGGCAGGCAACAACCATCCAATGTGATATTCCAAGTAGTTGTAGCTTAATTACTTAGCTTTAGCTGCTACGCACACAAATTCAATATTTCTATTTCTTTCAAATTGGAGAGTGGCAGGCAGAACCCAAAAAAAAAAAGCAAAGGAAAGGAAAGATTTTTAAGTACAAAGAAAGTGCAATGTGCTCCAAAGGAATCCTAGGGCGGCCCGGAGCCTTTTAAATCAACAGGGTAATTAGGGTTTAAGGGTTCGTTTAGTATTATCAAATGTCTATAATCAGAGGAATGGATGATTTCAAGTTTGGTGTTTAGCAGGATTAAAGGCTGAAACAGAATTGTTTACCCTTTAAAGAAAGGGTGATTTTGGTAGAGGGCCTTTTTTGAATATTCAATTAGTCACCTAGCCCATTAATTAATTTAATTAGTTTTGCCCTAGCCCCTTCCCAATTGGGTGGGTTGGTCAATTGACCGGTCAACATTGACCAACCCATTTTGATGCCAACTTTTTTTTTTTTATGCCAACTTTTTTTTTAGTGATGCCATATTTTACCGTTTTGATCCCAAAATTTTACTATATTTTATTTTCACTTTGATGCCACTTTTTTATGTCAATTTTTTGATAATATTTTTTTTTACCGCGATGCCATATTTTTGATGATATTTTTTCAAAGTAGTATTTTTTGATGACATTTTTTTCTTTAATGTGATACAAATTTTTCAAAATGGCATCAATGGTCAACGTGACATTAAAGTAAACAAAAAATGTCATCAAAGTTTAAAAAAAGTGTCATCCAATAATTTAATTAGAAAAGTGGCATCAGAGTGAAAATAAAATGTAATAAAATTTTGGCATCAAAACGGTAAAATATGACATCACAAAAAATGTCATCAATGTTTTAAAAAAGTGGCATTAAAAAAAAGTCATCCAATCATTTCATTAGAAAAGTGACAATATTTTGATTCCACGTTTTAAGCTCTTATGCCATCAATTATATAAAATTGTCACCACAAAATGTTGGCATCAAAACAGTAAAATATGGCATCACTAAAAAAAAAAAAAGTTGGCATCAAAAAAAAAAAAAAAAAAAAAGTTGGCATCAAAATGGGTTGACCGGTCAACGTTGACCGGTCAAGAGGGCTAAGCAAGCTAAAAAAACAATTAATGGGCTAAGCATACTAAAAAAACAATTAATGGGCTAAGCATGCTAAAAAAACAATTAATGGGCCTATCTAGCTAACCAAATATGCTTAAATGGGCTTTTTCAACAAATTCCCTCTTAAAGAAATCGTTCATTTTAAGTTTTGAGTCATTTATATTCCAATTATTTAAAAAAAAACTATTATACACATGGTCAGTTTTTGGCGGAACACGCCATCAGATTTTACTGACATGGGAAGCCGGTTTCGACAACCTATTTTCATGTAAAAAATAATTTAATTACCAACACCAGAAGCCGGTGAAACCAATATAAAATTGTGCTTATAGCAAACCGAAAGAAAAAACATAGAATCACTCCTTATAATTAAGATTTCACAATTATTATAATTGTTATAATCATAATATTTATAAATATATATACACACACACACATTATTATTATTATTATTATTATTAACAATAATGATAGTAATATTTATAATAATAATAATAATAAATATTTATTACTCCACAAGTTTTACTATTCATGCACGCTTTTTGAGGTGTTAAAACTCTATGAAATATTAACTTTTTAAATAATTTTTTAAAATAATTTCATACTTATTACTATCAAGTATGAATTTATAAATACAAATGTAAACAAAAATTAATATTTTATATAGTTTTTATCATTCTAAAAAAACATGAATGAATATTAAACGACAAGTTTTAATTGATGGAGTATTATTAATAATTAGAGCCATATAATAATAATAATAATAATAATAATAATAAAAAAAAAAAAAATAATAATAAAAAAAAAAAAAAAATAATAATAATAATAATAATAATAATAATAATAATAATAATAATAATATCATTGTTTATTATTATATTATTATCAATATTATTTATTTATTTTGATTTTTTTTATTAGGTTAAAATTCGAAGGTCAAATAAGCTTGACTCATCGATAGGCCGACAAAGTCGGTAGACGACGAATCGTCAAACGTACATAAATACAAACAACAAGCGAAATAAAACAAGCAGAAATAAACTCTACAACAAGATGACCCAAGAGGACCAACTCCCAAGAATCTGAGAAAGCTGCCGAAGAACGAAGGTGGTCCTCAGCCCCAGCCAGTCACGTCTCTTAACTCCATCCCCCCCCCCCCCCCCCCCCCTCTCCCAAAGAAAAAAAAGCAAGCAGAAAACCTCCTAGAAACATCGGAAGCAGAGTCACAATTGCAAGCTGCTCGAACAAAACGTCAACAAGATTTCACAAAAACAACAACAACAACAAGCCCAGTATATCCCGCTCAAAGAGCAGGGTCTAGGGCGTCAAATTTTACGCACTATTTCCCCGACTAGGTCGAGAGGGTGTTTCACTGTTTCCTAGTGACCCAAAGACAAGACATTAAGGGACGATTGTAGCACACATCCTACATAAACTGTAATTCAAATTTTAATAAAAGAAAAACGATGTAAAGGATGCGTGTAAGCAAGTTGTGATAGATGGAGGGAAAGGCATGATGCGGTACAACGTTGCACCCGACTAAAGTTCGTCAACCCGGATAGCACTCCTCCACCATGTCCTATCGCGTGTCATCTCCTCCGAGAGTCCCAGAGCGGCCATGTCATCTCTAATCACTTCATCCCAACTCTTCTTTGGACGCCCTCTTCCCCGACGAACGCCTTCGATAGCCAAATTGTCGCATATGTGCACCGGCGCACTTGGATCTCTCCTCTGCACATGTCCATACCATCGTAGTCTCGATTCCCGTAGCTTAGCCTGAATACTAGCCACTCCCACCCTTTGGCGGATAGTCTCATTTCTGATTCTGTCTCGCAAGGTACACCCACACATCCAACTCAACATTCTCATCTCAGCCACCAAGAGTTTCTGTTCTTGTGCCTTCGTTGTCGCCCAACACTCTGCCCCATATAATAAAGTCGGTCTCACCACCACTCTATAGAACTTACCCTTGAGTTTGAGAGGGACTTTTCTGTCACATAAGACTCCTGACGCAGCCCTCCATTTATGCCAGCCTACTTGAATCCGATGCTTGACATCCATGTCTACACTTCCATCGCTCTGCATCACAGATCCTAGATACTTGAAACTGTCTTTCTTCAGAACAAGATCCCCACCCATGCTGACACCTCCGTCTCCTTCTTCCTCTTCGCCCAGCCTGAACACCACATACTATGTTTTCGTTCTGCTCAATCTGAAGCCCTTCTGCTCAAGTTTATCCCTCCATAGATCAAGCTTGCTGTTAACCCCTGCTCTCGTCTCGTCCACCAGAACAACATCATCTGCAAGAATATAGTCAAGCTTTTGCGGGATTTAGTCAAACTCTTTCGGGATTTAAAGAAGGCCCTTTCGGACAATTAATTTTTAATTTTATTTTGTTTGAATAGACAATTTCTCATCCTTGGGCCAAAATGACTCAAGCTTGGGCCCGAAGGACCCAAAGCTTGGGCTCGAAGCCAGAGACGACAATCCAGGTGGCAACATGCAAGCTCACGCCGGCGCACCCTATCCAGGTGGCAACATGCAAGCTCACGTCGGCGCACCCTGATACTCCAATAACCCCAAGACCCAAAAAAGTTTGCACCAGGAGGTTATAGGCGAAGGAAAAGACACAACACGCCATAGAAAGTTACAAACCAATCTTCCCCTTGATTTTGCACAACTCGTTGAAATCTCACATCTCCAAGCCAAATCCGGAAGGGAAAGACCGAATCAAAACACATAGATAGGAAAAGCCGAAGGATTGTGCACAGGAATTAGGGCAAAAGAAGGATTGAACGGAAAATTTTTGCTCAACAATGGGTGCTCGAATGAGAATTTCTCTCTCCTATTTATTTATTTTGATGAATTTATGATTGATATTATTATTACTACTACTATTACAATAATCCATAAATAGTTAATTCTAACAACATACCAAATAAAATGCTTCAGAAATGACTCGTTTTGATTTTTATTCCATTTCGATTCCTAATTCTCAATTCAGTTGTAACATTTATACCAAGAGAAATGTTTCATTTACAGCATCAATAATTAAAATTTAAAACAAAAAATTGGAGAGAGGAGGATTTGTGCTGTCCAATTGTTTTGTGGGGGTTGCAATACATAAAACATACCCCTTTGCTAAAATCTGAATATACAGCAACAGCATTTGAAAGCGACTGAAAATTAAGGGAAAAAACAGGAAGAAAAAGGTGCAATTACACACTAATAAACAAAGAGCAAACTGGTGAACTCATATATAACCTCAGCCATGGAAATGTCGAATCACAAACGGGGAGGGGAGAAATGTAGAAGTAGCGTCTCCAACCTGACCGATAAACATTTTCTGGATTGCTGGAATTAAGAAGGCTGCCTCCGGATCACGAGTTGGCATCCCAGTGCACGAGCTGCGAAGATAAAGAGGTGGAGATATCCCCTCATTTGAATGGGGGAGAAAAGACGCATGTTTGTACTCCGGGACATGTATGCTTCATTTTTAGCGAGAGAGATAACTGGCAACACCAGGAACGAAAAAGGTGCTATCGTAGTTCTTCTTGACTGAATTTGTTTGAAGCTTCCTGCATTTTTGCCATTGCAGCAAACAAGGAAATGTCATGTTGAATCCAACAACAAGCAACAATTTGTAAAGTAGCCTGTGTTACATGCTTCTCAAGTTTGTTGTAGCATGGAGCAAGAAGAACACTGAATATTTGTTCTTCATGAAGCAACTACACATGCTTTTAAAATTACTTAACAGCCACTTAGAAATAAAGGAATTACCCCCTTTACCCCAGGGGGCAGGACTACAGAGACTAAAGGCAAAACCTAGAGATGCTGGCTCCTCTGATCATATAGGATAAACTCTCTTTGACCCTTGACATCTTCCCGAACAGGTCCTCAACCTTTCAAAAGATCTATAAACGTCCCTCACATTTCGGTTGGGAAGCCACTTTGTCCAAAATAAAAAGGGATATGACATAAACCAATTTCTACAAAACCACTCATAAAAATGAAAATCACATGCCGCCAAGTCGTCAACATTTCTCTAATCCTTGATTTTCACATGAACTACGACAACACAATTAGATGGTGACTTTCCTTCAAAATACTAATAACACTTGACAGTTATAGCTCCCATAAAATGAGGCTATATATATATTTTCATTTTTTCGAGTAGTTCTCGCCTATTTTTAGGGTGATTTGTGTAATTTACCCTTTTCATAGCCATTAGCCCTTTTACCAGGAGATCCAAATATTTAACGGAAGGATTGTACATGAACTGCAGACCAAACACTAGGAATTTTAATAGGTCATTTGAAAGGTTGAGGACCTATATATGGAAAATGTCAAAAACGTTATGGAACAAACAGGGAATTTACTCCGCCCCAATATAAATGGACATTTCGAAGAGTTCAGTGATTCCATATAAGGTTTTCTTTCCCATTTATTATTTTCATTTGTTTTCACTGGTTTAACCAATTGACTTACCCAATTATATGATACTTATCAAAAGAAACCCAAATCAAAAAATTTGTGTACAAGAAAAGACAGGTGCAAGAAAATATGTTTAGCCAGTCATGCTAACAAGAAGATAAGTTGTTCAAAAGATATCAAACTGAAAACAAAACATAAAATTAGAAGATTTAATGCATACCTTTAGCAAATCAAAAACCTTCTCTGCAACATATTTTTGCTGAGCATTAGCACCTTTCTGCTGAACTTTATCTGGATGAACACATAAAGCTGCTTTCTTATAAGCAACTTTAACTTGTGAGGAAGTGATTAAGTCAGCCAAAGAGAGCGCCTTCCAACCACATCCAGGCCAAAGCACCTAAATATCGGATGAACAAATTTTTTTTAAAAAAAAGAAAAGCAAACGCCTTAAAAAGGGACAATTTATGCATAGTCCACTTAAGATATTAGTATACATTCTCCAAGTATTTAGAGGGATTCGATATGCAAAACAGAAAAAGCTACCGATTATATCTAGATATCTCACCATTAAATAACTATCATTAGGATACATTAACTAGTACCTAAAACTCCTAGTCCCTACTAACTTTCATCATGTTAATTTTCGTTCTATATTCTACTATAAATGGTTGCATTTGCTTGGTGGAACTGTGTCAATGCCTTGAAAGAAGAAAAAACAGCCTAGATCATTTATGACAACCTCCCTCACTTGATATTAATGTGGCCCATGTGGGATACGCAGTAGAAGGACTAGTTCACTAACCCCTAAAGATAGCTCCGATGAATGTTCTGCCAATATTGATTTGTCTCAACTAGTAAATAATCTTGTAAGATGCATTGACCAGGCTTGAAGATAATGAATATAGGCCAATCATGCAGCGAGGCTGATCACTCGTCAAATTGCAATAAATGAGCATGTTGACTTATTAAGGTATCCAATCTGACCACAAACCCCTACTTAACCACCTGAGTTATTCTGTCCAAAATATACTGTTAAGTAATTTATCGAGAAGCAAGATCAAGCCAGAGATATACTTTGAGGAAAAGCACCACCACAGGCATCAAAATGGTTCAAATAAAATATCAAAGAAGAGAAAATGTGTGTATGTGTGGAAGACATATGCACCTGATGCAAGGATGACAGCAATGCTCGTAAGTTTCCTTCCTTGCCTGCAGCCCAAACTTTCATCTCTGAATCCTTCATTTCAGCAATTCTCTATTGTATATGCATACATGGGATCAAAAACAAAATGTCAAGTTCATAGCCAAGGAACAAAATTATTCATTGATTTTATAGGATTAACTCTACAAGTGATCAGCAATCAATAAAAACGGAAACACTCACATGCCGCTCTTCTTGCTCCTGCTGAGCCTGAAATTCACGGCTATTCATGTCCGCTAATGCCCGTGCCTAAAGATGGAAATCATATTGATTCTCTTTTTAGCGTGAAACAGAACATAATTCTAAAGAGAGTGCTCGAGCAACTATGGACAACAAACTGCCATAAACAAAATGATTTTTATTGGTACACAAACACAATCCACATACAATGCGTGCCTCAGTTCTCTTGTGACGCTCAAATCTTGCTCTTCTTCGTTCATCGTCTTCTCCTTCAAATTCCTCAAAAGCTCCAGATACCATAGAACCTTCAAGACAAGAACACACAAAAGTAGTTGATTAGAGAAGAATGACACCTCGATATAATATAGATAGATAAAGGTGCAGAAGAACAAACAATTTCCATAAATAAGTTACCTCCAAAAAAATCAAAATCATTTGTTGCACTAGATGATGACACGTTGTTCCTAGACTGGGATGATGTACCAGAAAATAAATCAGGTACAGATTCATTCTTCGACTTAGGCTGAATCGGTCAAAAGAACTCAACATTTTCAGACAAAAACTAGAGTAGAATGCTCAAAACACAAGTTTTCTTTGGAACCAGAATCTTACCCTTGTAACTTCTGCACTCGTCTTCACATTGGGGACACCCAACAAGGAATCAACATCAATGTTTGTTTTTTGTACTGGCACCGGTTTTTCTCTAACCTTTGTTATATTCGGATTTGGGACACTGAACAAGGAATCAATGTCAGGCTCAGATGTCGCTGATGAAATATTTATACCACTTGTTTTGCTGTGGGGGGTGAAGAAGGAATCTAAATCAACTTCAGCATCTGCAGGTGCAGGTGCAGCAGCTTGAAAGTTCCAGTCATCAATTTCATCCTCCTTTTTCCCATATTGGCCTCCATTGTCTGAACTGCTTTCTATATCAATAAAACTAGCCTCTTGTGGTTTTGGCTTAGGTATCGTCGGATACTTCATGCTAAAGATACACAAATGAATCTAATCAGAGACTGTTTGAAGATCAGCAATCACCAACTAATCAAAACATATTCGTGCAGTAACATATTAACAGCTAGTCCCACTAGCAATTTTCAACCTACATCGACTCTGCCATGAAACTGGGTTACTTCTGCTAAGCAAAAAGTAGATTTCATCTTGTTTCTCATATAACCGAAATTGCATATAATTTTTAAGACTAATGGGAGAGGTAAGAAGATAGGAGAATAATTGTTCCAGGGATTCACTCAATGATTCAACCCTCAGCTAAAATAATTATCCTTCAGTTTTAGCAAAACAATGTCAACCAAGATAAGAGCTACCACCCTAAAAATAGCTCCACCACAAAGCAAATATAAGAAAAAAGTCAAAACAAAAGAAAAATCTGGTACGAAAAGTAACCAGCAAGGAATATGATAAACTGGAAAAGCTGACTAAAATTCAAATTAACAACTCATTAATCATGAATATAACTAGTTGATGGACATACCAAAGAAACTTAATCGCATAAATGCTTTAGGTTACAAATTTGGCACATGCACATAATGATATACAAGTATGGAAGAAAATGACTGATTGCAATTAGCAAATGAATGGCCAATTGTTAATGTCTGAGGTAGCTCATGACACCATTGCTATTTTCTATCAGACTATCACTACATTAGGAGCTAAACTAAAAAGTATAAAAGACAGTTCAAATACAGTCATTCATTTCAGATAATCTGCTACTCCACTAAACCTACATCATTTGTAAAAACATCGTTAACATTAAAGCAGAAGATGGTTGCACTACAAAAATGACTAAGAATCAAAAGGTCAATACGATCATACCCAAGATTGGTGGAAGTGGGCCTGCCAAACCCGGGAATCAACTCGTCTTCCTGATCAAACTTGTTCCCCTTACTTTCACTACCCAATCTTGAAATTGAACCTTTGGAATCATTTCCCCCAAAAGCTCCAAAGAAGTCGTCAACTGGATCGACCTTCTTGGGAGTAGAGGACAACAAATCATCATTATTAACTGAAGAAGTGTTCTGTTCTGAAAATCCAGAAAGTAAATCATCATTGTCATTCAAATTGGAAGGCTTTGGCCCCAAATTCAGCGAGTCCTTGAACATCAATTCCACGTCAAATTTCAATCCACTGCCACCGTTACTAGCTCCATTAGCGAATTTATCCTTTCCAGGAGGTGGCGGAAACCCGAAATCAAAATCCCCAAATCCTCCATTGTTCTGTTTCTGGAGCCCCGTACCAGAGATGAATTGAAATGGATCGTCGTGATCATCAATAATCGATGTACTCCGAGACGAGGAGCCAAAAGTCGAATTCCAAGAGTTTCCAGGCTTCGAATTGTGGGATTTGATGCCGGATTTAACCGCAGCCATAGGAGCGGATTTCCCTTGGGGCTTGATCCCGTAATTACCAACCAAAACTTCAAATTGATCCATCCTTCAACTGTCCTTTGGCTCAAGACCGAGCTTTTCCCTATCAGAATTAGGTTTCCTATTGAACACCTGAAACCCAATCAAAAGAATGCATAAGAAACACGAAAATTCACAAAATTTGAATCGAATTCGACATCGGGGGATAGATTAAAGCTACCAATTGATCGTCGGAGGAATGGGGCAATGAACAATCCCAAATCCGGCGGAAGGGGAAAAAATGAAAAAGGAAAGAGCTTTTTTCAAGGGATATGGGGTTGGTGGGTGCGTCTGGAAATGACCGTCACCGATCAAGGAACCGATTGAGCTTTGTTGTCAAATGGAGGAGAAAGAAAGACACCGACAATGCGATTTTGATTGTGGTTGGCTTTGCCAGATGGAGAGACTCCCTCTACGCGTCTTTGTTTTACTGTTCTTTTTGACTTATTTGAGAAATTAATTCCTTACATTGTTCCCCAAAATAAGCAACAAAGTATACACAAAAACATTTTTTAGAACATCTTTCGTCCAGCTGGGACAACGTCAGTGACTCGCACCTTCTCAAGCTTTGTCCTTTTGGATAGTAGCCTTTTCGACATTGAGACGTCATGCGAGTTGTTGCACACTCCCGTGTTTTTGGTATTTGTGACTCATCTTAGATCTCTCTCGACTTCTCCATTGATTAACGGCTTATATGTGTTCTTAAGGTTGTTTCTTTCATCTGTTTTAATTTGTATTTTTTTAGTATGGTGTATGTTGACAGTTAGTCCGTATGCCGTTTGGTCGGCCTCTCGATATTCAGGCTTATCTGAGCTTGAATTTTTACCTAATAAAAAAAACAAAAACACTTTAGATTTTTTTCAAATTCATATAACCTGGCTATCGGGTAAAGCCTTCTCACCCGAATTCTTACCGAATCAAAATATATATATATATATATATATATATATATATATATATATATATATATATATATATATATATATATATATATATATATATATAGGGTGAGGTTAAAGTGAAAAAGGGGCTTAAGATGAAAAATTTGCTTAAAGTGAAAATAACCTAATTTTAAAACAAAATACCTGCGTTCCATTCCAACAGTAGATCGAAGGAGGCGCGCTCTCGGACTCCCGCACCCACACCCACCACGAGCCACCTCCGGCCACCAAGGACCAGCCGCCCTCGAGCCCACCGCTGTGCGCACCCCCGAGCCCAGACGTGGCCCCATTCGAGCCACCTGCTGCCCCCGACGAGCCCAGACGTGGCCCCGACGAGCCACCTGCGCGCTCACCAGCATGGGTTCGCTGTCGGCCTCCCACGCCGCCCCACGAGCCACCTCCGGCCACCAGCCACCACCTGCTCGAACCCCCTCCCTCAGCCGCACCCCCCGAGACCGGAACCCACATGGTTCGAGCCCAGCCGAGCTCACACCGAACCCATCTCCCCATAAGTGTTGTTCGACATTTTTCGCTCGGAATACCTTCGAAATCCCGATTTTGCTCCTTGTTTCAACTCGAATTTGGTATGATTTCTAACCCTAAACTTGTTTATTACAATTATTTAGATTGTTTGAATGATTTAGGTTGAGATTGAAAACCTAGGGTTTGATTTAGGAGCGGAATTTGGGGCTTTTTGCCAAAAGCCAAATTGATTGAAATTGATGATATTGTTGTGTTGTTGGGTTGATTTTGAGCAAATTTCATGTTCATATCATTGTCAAATTGTTTATAGATCATTAGCTAATTGGATTTTAGAATTTTATATTGCGATATGTTTTATAATTTGGGGCTTTTTGCCAAAAGCCAAATTGATTGAAATTGATGATATGGTTGTGTTGTTGGGTTGATTTTGAGCTAATTTCATGTTCATATAATTTTCAAATTGTTTATGGATCACGAGCTAATTGAATTTTAGAATTTTATATTGCGATATGTTTTAGAATTTGGGGCTTTTTGCCAAAAGCAAAATTGACTGAAATTGATGATATGGTTGTGTTGTTGGGTTGATTTGAAGCTAATTTCATCTTCATAGCATTGTCAAATTGTTTATGGATCATGATCTAATTGGATTTTAGAATTTTATTGCGATATGTTTTAGGTCGATTAGGTTCTTCTATTTTAGCATGAAAATCATAATTTTGCCTATTAGCTCAATTGGTAGAGCAATGTGCGTTTGCACAAAGATGTGGGTTCAAATCCCACATAGGTTACATAATAGACAAGAGCGAAAAAATCGCAAATTGTTAATCATGCACATTATAATCTTAGTTATGCACAATTGTATACTACTTTTGCACAATCCTATCTTACTTTTGCACAATTGTATTATTAGATATGCACAACATAATGTTACATTTGCAAAACATAGTGTTATATTTTCACAACTTAAAGTTATATTTGCACAATATAATGTTATATTCGCACAAGATAATATTATATGTGCACAACGTAACATTATATTATTAGATATGCACAATATAATGTTACATTTGCAAAATATAGTGTTATATTTGCACAACTTAAAGTTATATTTGCACAATATAATGTTATATATGCATTATATCATCTTATTTGTGCACATTATCATTTTATTATTGAACTTTATAATCTTATTCATGAACGGGAACACAAAAAAAGCAACTATAAATAGCTTATGCGGGATTCTGAACTCGAACCTTTGTGCATGAGCACATCACTATACCATTTTTTGAGCCAATAGGCTTTTAATGGCACATGTTGCATTAAAGTACAAAACTGTCATAAAATAGCGGTCCATAAAGAAATTTTTTGATATGACACATTATGAAAATGCACATTTATAAATAATAACATTTATTGTATTATTTGTTCACTTTATATTTTGTAATCTCATCTTTTTCCCTTTTTAAAATAAAGACAAAAATTGTGATGTAACATTCTTGTTGTATTTTTTTAATATTATAGTTGCACCTAACAATATTATTTCAAATAAAAATTACGGGCTAAAATCTGTAATTTTCATAATTGAAATAAGGGCAATATTCGTAAGAATGGAAAGTTTGGGGGGGGGGCGTGTGAAATTTACCCCATAATTAGAGTCATTTAACCATTTTCCCATTTACTCATAAAATTAGGCCCATTTACACCAAAATTAGGCCCATTTAGTAATTACTCATTTAATTAGGCCCATTTACCTTTAAATTAGGCCCATTTACATCCAAATTAGACTATTTTCACTTTAAGAGGGATTTTCATCTTAAGCCCCATTTTCATTTGAACTTTTACCTATATATATATATAATCCCAGTGGCGGATCCATGAGGAGCTTGAGATGGTTGAAGCCCCCTTAGCCCGAAAGAAAAATGTAGAATTTTTTTAATTTTGGATTTTTTTTTGGGTAATTGTCACTAATTTTATGGATGAAAGAGTGCATAAGGAGTAAATAATTACGAAGATAATTTAGCTTAGTTGGTAGGAAGAGGATTTATTCCCTTAAGTTCATAGGTTCAAATCCCTTTAGCCTCATTTTTCTATATAATTTATGTTTCTTTTATTTTTCTTCTACTAAAAATGTCTAATTAAATTTAAAAAAAAATAATAATTTGCCTCCAATATGTTTAAAAAAAATATTATGTCATATATATAAATTAAAAAATCTCCTTTTAATAATTTTTGTTTTTTCCTACAAAAAATTACTATTCAAATCACAAATTTCATATTTTTTTCTAATATATTTATAAAAAAAATTATTTTTCATATATACATATATGTAACAAAAATTTTCTCAAATTTTTTTTTAGCCCCCGTGGGAAAATTCCTAGATCCGCCACTATATAAACTCGACGAATGATGCCATTTTTAGCATGACTATGGAGGATGCAATGACTCGTCTGAAGGATCTTTCCTTATGCTTTCAAGGATCTTTCAGCTCGATCTGTACTCCATCATCCTTAAGGATGATCCTGGTAGTTCGTTACGTTAAAGTTCAAGTGTGAAATCGATAATGGTCGTGTTGAAGACCATGGCTACACCATTAGCTAGTTTTGGTTCTTTATGTGGTTATTTTTTATGGTGAATATTATTCTTAGTTGTTTTTATTTCATTTCGGTACTTGTAAAATTAGTTTAATATCATATGGGATCACATAATTATTCTTATGGATTCATATAGGCTAGTGAACACATGGTTATTTTGGTAAATTCAGGTGAGGTTGTTGGACAACCGAACACAACAGCTCATAAGGAGCTCTTGGCGCCAATTTCAGTTCTTGTAACAAACTGTGTGGGTGTGAACACAGATTTAGTTTTCTTCCTCCCTTTGCGTGTAAACATTGCTTCCATGAATCAATTTTGATTTCTTCCATTTCTGATTTCGTATTATTCAAATGGTATCAGAACATCAGGAATCGATCTGATCCGGTTGAGTTTGATCACTGAGTTTTCGTTTAATTCATAGTAATCTGCGAGTTTGCATTTACATCGACAATTCCACTTCTACCGATTTCGTCTGCAATAGCGGGAAAAGGATCCAATTCTCAGCAAGGACAAGGTTCTGGTGAAGGCACAGGTGTTGGCAGAGGATTTGTATCGGTTACTCTTCCTCCTGCTGGGAGCACAAATGGAATGGGACGTGGATGGAATTTTGGAAATCAAGGAATTTTGTATCGGTTATTGAAAAGGTTTGTTGAAAGGGATGAGAAATCCAAAGTTATGTTGGGTCTAAATGATGTGTTTGAACACCTACGAGGCATTGTGCTATTAAAAGATCCAGCTCCTGGATTACACAAAGTTTATCAGATGGCAGTTCAAATAGAGAGATCAAAGGGTGTGACTTCCTTTGCTCAAGGGGAGAGCAATGTTCTTTTGGAAAGTAGGGATGAACAATTTGAGAGTGAGGCAAATGCTTTGGCAAAACACAGGTTTAGTGATCAGAACAGATTTGGTAATCAGGGAAAGCATTTTGATCAAGCAAGAAGGGATTATAAGAGGGCTAAGCTTGATAGGAAATGTGAACATTGTGGTGAGCGTGGGCACACCAAGGATTATTGCTTTAAGTTGATTGGGTATCCAGAATGGTTCAGGGGTCCAAAGGAAGATGATAAGCCTAAGTACAATGGAAGATTTGCTGCTCAGTTTGAGAGTAGCCAACAGGAAAGCCCTTTTGATCAACATTTTGATCACAATCAGAGTGCT
Organism: Persicaria tinctoria; assembly: GCA_037127255.1. Classification (NCBI taxonomy): domain Eukaryota; kingdom Viridiplantae; phylum Streptophyta; class Magnoliopsida; order Caryophyllales; family Polygonaceae; genus Persicaria; species Persicaria tinctoria. The sequence goes on from JBANSL010000008.1 coordinate 51,777,334, forward strand.
GGGAAGCCAGACCAAGCTATGGTCAATGCACTATTCAATGAGATCCTGAAGATGATGAAAGGGAAGGCTCCTTTGGAGTCTGTGGATAGCTTAGCTAATCAAGCTATGACACACTTTGCAGGTACACTAAGTGTCTCCTTTCTTATTGGTGTTAACAAAGGTAAAAGGGACACATGGATTGTGGATTCTGGTGCTACAGACCACATTGCATTTGACACCAATATGTTCATAGAGCATCATGATTTACATACAAATGTTAATCTTGGATTGCCCGATGGAAGTAGTATTGTTGTCAATCAGAGTGGTACAGTGTCCTTGAGTGACAACTTTGTTTTGAATAATGTTTTGTTGGTGCCCTAGTTTAGGCACAATTTATTTTCAGTATCAAAGATTGCTTATGATAAGAGATTGAGAGTTACATTTGATGATGTGTCATGTTGGCTACAAGACCCTATAACTAAGAATGTGCTGGATAGAGGATTTGAGAAGAGAGGCTTATACATTCTGAAGGCTGCAGGTTACCTGGATGGTTGTAAGGAATTCTCTCACTCTCTAAGTCATGTTGTTTCTGGTTGTAATAAGCTTGATAAAGCACAGTTGATCCATGCTAGACTTGGGCATATGTCATTTGCCAATTTACATCATTTGCTAGATGTTCAGTGTAGTGGTTTCAAGGATATTCATTGTGATACATGCTCTTTGACTAAGGCTCATAGACTGAGCTTTGACAAGAGTGAATCTCTAGCTGAATTTCCTTTCAAGTTATTGCATATGGATGTTTGGGGTCCATATAGAACTCCTACTTTATGTGGTGCTAGATACTTTCTTACTATTGTTGATGATCACACCAGATCCACTTGGGTCTACTTGATGCAAGATAAATTGCAAGTGTTGAGGAATATCACTGGCTTCCTCAACATGATTGACACTTATTTTCAGGCTTCAATTCAGTTTATTAGAACAGATAATGGGACTGAGTTCACTAAGAAAGGTTGTGTAGATCTATTCAGTTCTAGGGGCATCATCCATCAAAAGTCCGCTCCAGGTGTTCATGAACAAAATAGGCGTGTAGAGAGGAAACACAAACACCTAATTGAAACTGCTAGAGCTATTAGGATTCATGCTGGGTTGCCCATCAAGTTTTGGGGTGAGTGTGTATTGACTGCCACACACATCATAAATAAACTTCATTCTACTATCCTTCACTGGAAATCCCCATTTGAGATGCTCTATAGGACTCCTCCCATATATGATCAGCTTAGAGTGATTGGTTGCTTATGCTATGCAGTTCAACCCAATGACCATAGAGACAAAATGGGGACGGTGGCCAAGAAATGCATATTTCTTGGATATCCAGTTGCTCAGAAAGCTTTCAAACTGTATGATCTTGACAGGCAGACTATCATCATCAGTCGACATGTGAAATTTGAGGAAAATAATTTTCCCTTTAAGGCTCCTACTTATGCTAAGGCTCCTGTCAAAGCTCCCACAACTCCTCATTTAGCATCTCTTGAGGATGACTATTTTGACACATGTCTTACCCAACCAAGACCTTCTCATACTCATGTTGCAGGTTCTCCACCTCCTATCCATTCATCACACACATCTCCACTTCCTTCTATTCCATCAAGTGATTCAATTCCTATTCCAAATCATATCTCTGACTCTATTGATTCAACCAATCCAATTGAGGATTCTTCTTCATCCATCAATAGTTCACATATCCCAATTGTCCAGTGAAGATCTGTTGTGCCAGATCTTCCACTGTCTCCCTGTCTCTCTCACGAAACAACCCTTTTCCATTTTTCTTTTTTTTCTTTTTTCTTTTCTAATCATTTTACTTTTTTTTTTTAATTTCGGGGGGAGGGGGAGGCACAGCACGGGGCCTGTCCCTTTGGGACAGGTGATCCCGGCCGCCAATTGTCCCTAATACCTCACATGGCCTTAGAAGTCATATTCACAGACCTGCTAGACTACATGATTTCATATGCAATAATATCCCATCCAGAGGTCATTTAGATGCCTCATCTGGTTCTGATTCCTTTGTTGTATTCTCTACCAAACACCTTTCTCATCTCTCTCCACACTACATTCAGTCTTTCATCAACATCTGTAACACATTTGAACCCAACTCTTATAGCCAAGCCAAAGGTGTCTCGGAATGGGAGCAAGCAATGAGAATGGAGCTTGATGCTCTCACCAGCAATCATACTTGGCAGGTCCTTCATCTTCCTTCTAGAAAGAGAGCCATAGGATGCAAATGGGTTTTCAAAATTAAGTACAAATCTGATGGGAATATTGAAATATATAAGGCTAGGCTTGTGGCAAAATGATATAATCAGGTCAAGGACAAGGAATATAAACAGACCTTCTCTCCAATGGCTAAGCTCTCTACAGTCAGGATCATCTTTGCTCTTGCAGCTAGTAAAGGTTGGTCTCTCCATCAATTAGATGTCAATAATGCTTTTCTTCATGGCTATTTAGATGAAGAGGTCTATATGCTCCCACCTCCTGGTTACTCAGTGCCCACTGGACATGTTTGCAAGCTTACTAGATCTATGTATGGATTAAAATGAGCTAGCAGGCAATGGAACTCTGAGCTCACAAAATTCATGATTCGATTGGGATTCACTCAATCTACTCATGATTACTCCCTAGTCATCAAATCAGTTGGCTCCTATATGACTGTTGCTCTAGTCTATGTGGATGACATGCTCCTATTGGGCAATTCAGTAGAAGAGATTACATCCACAAAGAAAGCTTTACACAAGGAATTCACCATTAAAGACATGGGGCTTGCAAGGTACTTCCTAGGTATGGAAATCTCTATATCTTTCCATGATATTCTTCTTAATCAAAGGAAATATATCCTTGACATTCTCAGATATGCTCATATGGAGAACTGCAAACCTACTGAGTTTCCTTGTAGCATGGCATTAAGCTATCTCTCCATGATGGGGAGCCTATCTCAAACCCTGAGGATTATAGAAGATTGGTTGGGAGGCTGCTATATCTCACCCTTACTCGCCCTGATATTGCCTTTGCAGTTCAACAACTAAGCCAATTTCTTCTCAATCCTCTTCAACCCCATTGGCATGCCATGATCTATCTGCTAAGATACCTCAAAGGGTCATTCAATTTAGCTCTATCTTATCCAACATCATCCTTTCTTGTTGTTCATGCTTATACTGATGCAGATTGGGGCAACTGTGTGGACACAGGGAGATCACTTTCTGGTTACTGTGTGTTCATGGGATCATCCTTGATATCCTGGAAAGCCAAGAAGCAGAAGGTAGTCTCTAAATCTTCTACAAAAAGTGAATATCGTGCCATGTCAATTGCTACTAGTGAACTGGTTTGGGTACAAGGCTTATTAGCTTATCTTCCTATTACCTTGTTCTGTGATAACAAGAGTGCTCAGCAGCTTGCAATCAATCTTGTCTTCCATGAAAGAACGAAGCATGTGAGAATTGATTCTCATTTTATTCGGGAAACGGTCAATCAAGGATTCATATATATGCACCAAACATGTTGCATCCTCTTTACAACTAGCTGATATTCTCACCAAGGCATTGGGAGCTCATCAACACTCCTTTCTGCGAGTCAAGCTTGGTCTAGTGTCTCCTATGGCTAGTCCGGCTTGAGGGGGGGCTATGGGTTCATATAGGCTAGTGAACACAGGGGCATTTTGGTAAATTCAGGTGAGGTTGTTGGACAACCGAACACAACAGCTCATAAGGAGCTCTTGGCGTCAATTTCAGTTCTTGTAACAAACTGTGCGGGTGTGAACACATATTTAGGTTTCTTCCTCCCTTTGCGTGTAAACATTGTTTCCAATTTTGATTTCTTTCATTTCTGATTTCGTATTATTCAAAATTCTAATTGGGTTTATTTTTAGGTTAGGCTTTAAGCTTACAACCCATTCTAGAAATCAACCCATAGTTTTTTCTTCATCTACAAAAACCCTAGCTGACTTTGGAATCACCCCTATTTGAGTTTTAATGAAAGTATTTGGGGCTGAAAACTCAAGGGCTTTTAGGTTCATTTCTTCTCAATTGTGTGTCACATCTAATCGGTTTAAGGATCGCTTCCGTTTGTTCGTGAGGAAGAACCAAGATCGTGAGTCATATCGATCTTTATTCAACCAAACATTTATAAATCCAGCGCCCGTCATACCAAAAGATTGACGTGAATTACGAAATACCTTTCGATTTCGAAGTGATTTGAACGGTATCACCAACGAAGAAAATGAAAGTTTCATATTATAGGGATTGGTTAAAATAATCCAGCCTTGGCTATGCTCTTTTAAAAAAAGTTGTGTAAGAAAAAATACATATCTTTATCACTTATATATATAATGTGACTAACCTGATATTTTATGTCAATAAATCAGTTAACGAACAAATTATCATAAAACAGGAGAAACAAAATCAACCAAAATAGATAAACAAGTAACAACTGACGATGGAAATAATGGGTTTGGAAAAGAAATGCGTCGAAGAAACCAAGTTAGTCGGATCTAATTTATATAAAAGGCTTGGTACTGAAATATCAAGAATAACTTTTTTTTAATTATTAAGTAATAATTTGAGCTCAGACATACCTGAAACTTGAGAGATCGATAAGTCGACAGACGAAAGAATCGTCGAACATACAATATAAACCGAAACAAAAAGAAAAACGGCGCAATCAACACGAAACAAAAGCCCACTGAAAAGAATAACTCTAAGCCGAACTAAAACCGTAAAGTTGGGGAAACCAACGAAGAACAAAGCCAAGTATCACCCAAAGGAAGCACCACATGTCAGAAAAAAAAGGTAGGACACAAACTCCTATGGGTAGTGAAGACGAAACTCCAAGGACCACTCTCCCGGATACGGAGTTGCCCTAAACACACTACCGCATTCCCAACCTGTCCCAACTCCGGATGTAGCACACCCAACCAAGCTGAATAGCGCTCAGGATCACCAAAGACAGACCACCCACAACGTGAAGAAAGAAACCCGAAAACCGGTCAATCAAGACACGGATTTCATCACTTGAAATACGAGGGTTATTAAACCTTGCAAAGTAAGTGGTTAATATAATAGTCTGTCTTAAAAAATATATATAATTATCATTTTTTAGGGGTAGAAATAAAATTGGCATTTATCCCAAAAGTCCGGTAGAAAAATTCCAATCTAGAGTTAGGATCAACCCGGTTCAAATATTACGAAGTTTATATATCAGGAATAAGTCACAAAGATCTCTTCAAAGTTCAAACCAAAACTCATCCTTGTGCAATGAAATTAAGCAATTTTCTCAGTCTTTGAATTTTTATTTATTTTTTTATTATCAGAGTTGTTGAAGGAAAAATATAATATAACAAATTCAATGAAAATGTTCAAGGAAAATGTTTATATTAAAAGTAATCAATAATCCATTATATTATTTTTGGTAATAAAAACACAGGAATTAGCTGAACCCGTTACTAATGTGAATGAAATCTTGAAGCTAACTCAGAGAGATGAGTTGAAAGGAACAGTTTCTTTGCCACTAATCAGGACATACCTCTGAAACCATAGAGTGTGTGTGTGCATTCCTACATGTAAAGGATTCGACCACATCATCGGAAGTGACTATATGTAAGACCGCGATTTACCAACTTTGCAATAAACAGAAACAAGCAAGCTAAGCTCAAAGAACCCAAGCAAAATTAACAAAGGACAACTCAGTGAAAATTGTCATGACAATGTGCTGGAGAGAGATCTTTTACTCTACTATTATCATCCTCAAAAACTCAACAACATTAAGGGCTTATCGTTATATAGTTCATAAGTGTAATTCGAGAAGATTAAAAACCAAGATGACTTCAACAGTTGTACAACTCTGCTCAGCGCCTTTTTGTTTTTGTTTCACTTCTTGAGATCGTTATGCCTGAAAGCTTATTGAGCTCGTACAGCAATGCAGCAGAAAACAGGAAGCTGCAAATGATTAAAAAAGACATCACTTTAAGGCATCTAATAATGAGATAACAGCTATATAATCGGAAACCAAACTGTATAAACAGACTTCAACTTAGCTGAGTGACATGTCCACATAAGCTTTTTTTTTAAGCAGGTTTTCTCAATATAAAGGATCAAGGGAAACATCACCTAGGCAACAAAGTTGCTAGGCTGGATAGATGCTAATATATTTGACTCGATAACACCACAGTTTCATATGGCGTCAACTTGATAGACTTCCAGGGTTTTCAATTCATATAGAGAGAGACAGTTTTCCTACTAGAAACTAAATGACAAAAAGGAAATCACATTTTTTAGCCTTCAGCATCAACTTGGTAGGCTGTATTTTTATTTTTCATGCATGATGATAGTTCTAGTTTTAAATTTCAATCTCCGGTTTATATTTTCAAGTACCTGCACATGGTCATCCTAGGTCCTACACGTCTAAAATGTATGATAACTCAAGGAATTATAACCCCAGAAGAGTGATTACCATGAAGAAGTAGTCTTGCTCGGCTAGTCAACTACATTCAATCACAGAGTGAGATGCCTACTGTGTCATCTTTTTCAATGAAAGATTGATTCAAGCAGGTAGTTTTTTCAAACTCTTAAGCAGGACCCCCCAAAAAATTCTTATCTATAAAAGCTTATTTGCGAAATCACATCATAAAGTCATAAACTACTTTCCATCTCTCAAGTCAGCAGCAGACCAAAAAATAACACTGGTAAGTGATAAAGAACACTCATCCAATTGCATTGCCCGGGGAAAATTCATACATTTCTTCCATATTTTCCAATAGAGGGCGATGCAGTAAAGCTTTTCTAGAAAAATACAATGTTATGTTAGCAATAGTCTTGCTTACCATGTTGTGATGCAAACTCGATGAACGGTGCTTGCAGCAATAAGAGCAACCAATTCAGCAAATATAACTGCAAACAGATGGGAACTTATAAATAACAACTGTTTTTGTAAATACAAATAATAAAAGATTTAAAAGAGAGGTAAGAAAAGTTTTTTCCATCAACAGAAGACATATGGTTGGTTACCTGCACCCCAGCCAGTTTTCATGCCACAAGTCTCCTGAAAATTGCCAACGAACTGAAAGAAGAGCAACCAATGGGAGATCATTAAGCTTGTTGTTAGTGCATCATATTATAAAACATAACAGGACATATTAAAATCATTCGTATGGCAATTGTCAAATGAGTCATTAAGAAATATTTGACAATTTAAAAAAACCAGAATTGAGTATACATTCAATAGTTTTACCATCGGCGTATTCTATTGAAAAGGAATAAATTAATAGAACAAAATGGACCAATAACCCAAATTAATGTCATCGTGCCAATGGTAGACTCACCGTCAGCGACAGAAGGAACAAGAGTGAGCTAATAAACCCTCCAAGGATGGTGAATAACTCGGATGATGCCAACTTCCCTCTATAGATTCCTTGAAGAGAGAGCACAGCAGTGAACATGAGGAATGACACTAGCATAGAACTGCCTGCACTGGCCATGTCTTTTGAACTGGAAACAAGTTGGTGAACACCCCGCAACGAAAAACTGCAACAATGAACAGTAACATTGCATCATTCATCGTTCATCATTCGCCAGACACTGGTGAAGGCATTGCAAATCTCGATATATGATCAATGGCCTTCTAATCATCACAGCTTTTAAACTAAATTAACACACAGCGCTACCGCGGTAATCAACGCTCTCCAACGAATTCACAAAAAATAGCAGTCCAACTAATACTCATCCGCTTCGCATCAGAGGGGAATTCGGGATCCTATCTGTTTATTGCTCAAAACCCTTCGCTGCGAATTACTCACATAGCTGTTAATTCGTGCTAGGGTGGTTTGGATCAAGTTGACAAATTAGTGATCCAGATGCAAACCAGATTATCTAGGGTTTCCTACATACTATCAAAATGAGGACATTGATGTTTGTGAACAAATACAAAGATTAGGTTTATAGATCTGAGCGTGAAATTAGACACGGCAATGTAGACAGTAGATGGAAAAGTTGGATTCAATCGATAATCAATCAATTGAAAGGGGAAATAGCTGGTGAAAGAAAAGTGAAGTGAATTACCTCGATCCTCTGTGGCGTGGAACTCCTTGGATTAATTTTGGTGGGCAAGATTGAGGAAGAAGATGAAGACTCGGCTCTCAAGGGTTTTTTCGTCAAACAAATCAGGGAAAACTTCACAAAACAACCCCTAATTTAGGCTATTTGCGTAAAACTCCGACATCTTTTCTAAAAATTCTTTAAAATAGATAAATAAATATCAAAATCTCAAAAAAAATTATACTTTAACTACTACAGATTCTTTATTGGGTTATTTTGGCAACTAACACATTATAAATATCTAATTAGCTAACTAGCACCCAAACAAAATTAATTAACTAACCTAACACCCTTTCCAATTTGACTATTAAGGTCAACGGTCAACGTTGACCGTTGACCGGTCAACGCTGGTCAACAATGTTTTTTTTAACCAATGATGTCATTTTTTGTCGTTTTGATGCCATTTTTTTTACATTTTATTTTCGCTTTGATGTCACTTTTCTAATAAAATGGATTGATGACACTTTTTTAATGCCACTTTTTTCAAATCTTGCTAATATTTTTTTGTTTACAGTGATGCCACATTGACCATTGATGCCATTTTTTTTACCGATGACACTTTTTGATATCAATTTTTTGATGATATTTTTTTTTACCGTGATGCCATATTTTTCAAGGTAATGTTTTCGTGATGCCATATTTTTTCAAGGTAATGTTTTGATGACATTTTTTTCTTTTAATGCGATGCAACTTTTTCAAATCAGTGTTTTGATGTCATTTTTTTTAATCAAATCGTTTGATGCCACTTTTTTTTTTTAATTTAATCAATTGTATATCGATATATTTTCATCGATTCTACTTTTATTTACTGATGACACGTTTGTGATTACACTTCATTGATGACATTTGTTATTACACTTTATTGATCTCAATCATTTGTGATGACATTGTTTGTTGATGACATTTTTATTGATAACATTTTTTGTTTACTATGATGTCACTTTGCTAAGTGGTTTTATCTAATCGATTGTATATCAATAACATGTTTTTATTAAAAATGTTTTGATGACATATTTGGGGTGGGTATGGGACGGGATGATATTGGGTCATCCAGTGCCCCTCCCGCATATTTTTAGTGAACGGGATTTAATTTGTTTTTTAAAATCCCACATTTAAAAAAAAAATCATAGATGCCATTAATCAAGACAAATAAAACAAGACCATTAATCAAGGCAAATAAAACAAGTCAAATATACTCCAAATCCAATCAATAATACAACGTCCCGTTCCCTTTGATGGCTACCATCTTTGAGGTATGCTCCATATGCCTTCCACCACAAATATATATAATTCTAATTAATTACATTCCAATTCAAATTGATATATAGTTTTGAGTTTTCAAACTTGCTGGCTGACGGAGGGAAAACCTGTCGTTGATCCCGCCAAAGTAAACTCAAACCTATAACTAGTATAGCAATAAGTAAGAGGTCGATCCCACAGGGAAATTATTATTCAAGTGTGAATTACGTGTCAATCAAAGTAACCAAAAGGGGGGTTTTTAGGTGTGAAAGTTTCGCCTTTTATCAAAGCGAAGTAAATAAAGCAAAGCAAAGGAATTTGGTTTTTAGACAATTTGGAGAAGCAATTCTACCTACAATTTTCCACTTTATTGGATTGAAGCGATCCTTGTAACTTCTTCTCGTCCTGTTAAATTTCCTATGAATGCCCTTGTCCCAACCTAATATAGTTACTAGTCCAACCAGTCCTAGCAACCCTTATCAATCGAACAGTCCCTAAAGAAGGATTTAACCCAATTGATAGCTTTAAGTTTAGAGATTAGCCAAGGTATTTGCAGTCCCTAAAAAAGGATTTAACAACACATTCAACTTCCTACTCATTCAATTAGTTCAACCAGCCCTAAAGGAACAAGTTTGCCACTTAGGTTAAGGTTCACAACCAGGAATTTACAAAACCTTAGCGATTGAATTGATCTAACAAGTTGGCCAAACAAGATAGAACAAAACAATAAACAATCAAGCACAAAGAAGTCGAAGCATTCAAATATAGGAAACAAGGAACGAGAATTAGAAACTCACAATCAATCCGAATAAAGCTTCAAATTACAGGCAGAATAGATGAGTTTAGTTCCTCATGGCAGACATCGCTCAAAATCTCTAAAGTGTCTGATGAAAGAATAGAATAGAAGTTCTGAAAATAACATAAAACTTGGCCTTTTAAATCATCCAAAGTCGGCCATAAAATAAACAAATAGATCTAGGGTTCTTATTTATTCAAAACGCTGCGCATCTGCGCTGACGACCAATGCTACGGGCGCAGCATAGGTGCTGCGCCCGCCGCACACTGTTTCCTCCAACAATTTGCAAATTGATTGGCCGCGGGCGCCGCAAGGTTGCTGCGGCCGCAGCCAGAGGCTTTTCACGAAAATCTATCATGCGCTCTTCTTGTCAATAGGAAAGTTGTAGTTCTCTGAAAGAGCTTTCCAACGAATGGTCATAATAGCCAATCGGACAACAGAGGCCTCCAGAAAGTGCAAAACAAGTTCAGCATGTCTGGCGACAACTTCTGCAGACTTGTTCTTCGTTTAGGTTTGCTTCTTCTTCTCATGATCTCTTGAGATCTTCATGTAAGCTTCTCCGATCAACTAGACATTCTCATCTAATGCGTTAACGACTCCTGTCTCATCATCGGATCCACGATTACCTGAAATAATTAATAAAAGTGTGTAGATTCCGACTCCACTAACATAGAGAGCAAATATCCAAATTGTACTTAATCAATCCATGAAATGCATCTTAACTAAGCTAAATGCAACCTATTATGCCTACCTAAATGCATGCTATCACTGGCATAAGCCCCTGCCAAGGGCTATAGCATTCCACTATTTTCTACAACAATGGAATCAATGCAAAAAAAAAATGACAGCAATGGATCACAAGTTCAATACTCCTAGCAGCAGTTACAAAATCCAGCTAGAATCAACCTCGAGTAAAAGGGAATTTGCGAGGAAGATTCCAATCAGCCGGATTCAGACTTGTCGCCTCCACTTTCAACAATACCTCATCAACATTTGGGATAGGAACTGAAGCTTCAACATGACCCATTATGGCCAAGCTCATTTGCTGCAAACATGGCCACTTTCAGCAACTCCTTTTTCCTAACCTTCACAGTCATTTTTCCTTTCTTTCTTCCTTTTCTTCTTTGGCACCAGCAGCCTCAGCGCTTCAAATGACAACAGTAAAAAAACAATCAGTGTTGGCTGTTACAATGATTCCAACAGTAACAAAAAATCAGTGTTTATTAGACGCATGTTCCTCCTCACTCGTGTTGAACTTATTTATGACAGAAAAATCAGAAATTTCATGCATAAAAAATTTATGATTGAAAAATCAGCAACAAGGTGCCTATCAATTTATGACAGAAAAATCAGCAACGGTTACAGTAGAAACTGCCTCCATAAAACGACCAATTTCATGCATAAAAAATTCAGCAATAATCCCCTTGTACATTTAGCAACAAGGTGTCAATGATCAATCGATCGAGGAAGTACTGCATTTGGGTACATTGAACATTGAATCCACTTACTGTGGGTAGCTCGCGTTAATCACCTTCTTATTTAAGATACTTCCCGGTATATAAATAAAAAATCTAAAATTCGCAAATAAAATAAAGAAAGATGGTCAGATACAAATATATATATCTAATAAAATGCAATTTAGCTATGAAGTGTGATTATAACACAAATTACAAAATCTAGGTTCATAATAACGCATTAAGACAGGAATGACAGAGTATATGGATCCTCCGGTGTTAATTTGCAAACAGAGTTTATGGATAGAGGATTGAATATGTAATATGTACATTAAAATCAAAATTTATCTTTCAACACAAAAAGGATGCAGGGATGAACCCATATTTTCAATATATATTTTGTGAAATATGGATGTCCTCAATGATCAATAAGTTGATGTCTATTATCAAATCTATTATATTATTATATTACACAACACTTTGTGTTATTAATTGTGATTGATCAAGTAAATAATTTTTTATAACATAAAACTAACTTATAGACAGCATAGACAGTGGGCAGCACACAACTGCAACATGCTTTGCACTTTTATTTGTCTTTGGAGTTTGCATATTGGACTAATGGAAATAAGAGAGAATAGAGAAAAAGAAATGCAAACTTATATCCATGACAGCAGCTTGAGGACAACATATTAAGCTTACTGATGAGAGCACTGAATTCCAAAGCCATGTTTCTATCTCTCTGTGTATAAATTTGCTAAATAGAGTTGCTTTTTTTTTGGTGGAATTGATGTGTGTCCAACTTGTGCTCTCAGAAGCTTAATACCAACGCAGAATCTGTAAGAAAAATCAGAAAAAAACACACAGCGGAATCAGAAACCCCCAATATCTGCACTGTCAGCTTAGCTGATGCATCTGATACAAATCCGCACTCAATTTCAAACGACAAAATTCAAAACACAACTTCAGGAAACAGAACGTGATTAACCATAATAAGAACACCTCCAAAAGAAACAATGCAAAAAGTAAAGCCAAGTAAAAAACATTCCGATGCTCTATTTCATAAATTAGTACAAAATTTCAGGGGGGAAACACAAACAGCTAGAAATTCAAAAGGAAGCAACAGAAAACCATACCATTGCAGTTCCAAATGAAATTCGACGCACAAAAACGGAAACACAACCCTTGTTTGTTTGATCAAAATCTTCAGCAGAGCAGCGCCAATTCCTCAGCAGAGAATTCGAGGATCACATATTTCACACAATTATAGAAATCACATGTTTCCAACCTCAAATCAAGTCAACATGGATGATGCTTCCAAATTTATCTTGCGACCAATTATCCATAAGTATACAAAGAAGCTACCGATTGTGATTTTTGAGTAAGCTACTGATTTTGGCAGAACACAAAAGATCAAGCTACCCAATACTCAACTCTCAAGCCACTAATTTTGACAAATTGTGTTGGGTTTAGTTCACAGCAAACAAAGAATCTACTGATTTAGGTCTTCAGTTTCGGACTGAACAAGCAAAGTACGCATCTAAAATAAAGCACAACTGAGGACTAAACTACACTCTTTGAGCCTAGAAATTGACACTGAATCAAGGTAGAAGAACCCTAATTTGTAAACATTGTTGGCAAATTAGTTTCTCAGTATTCAAACAATCCAACACAACCACAAACTTCACCATTATCAACTCTAGGCGAAAAGCCCCAATTTTTCCGCAAATATTCGCACCCAATAACCCTAGGTAGTTCCAATCCAACTCGAAATCCCAAATCAAAAAAGAACAACTAAAGGAAATAGATTAAGGGTGAGATTTCCTACCGGATCTGAAGAAAAATCGAAAAGAATGAGGGCTAGGGGTCGCTGTGTGATCGGTGACGACCGGGTGCGGGGAGGCGTACCGGGGAGGAGGTTGAAGAAGAGGAGAGGATCCTGCGCGCGGGAAGCTGTTGTGTCGGCGACAGCTTCCGGTCCGCGGGAGGTGGCTCACGGAGTCGTGGTGAGAGCCCGGAGCAATGACGCCTGGGAGGAGGAGAAGAACCGTCTGAGAGAAAGCTCAAACAGAGCAAATGAGCGAGAAAGAGAGAGGTACACGGGGCTGGGACGCTGGTGCTAAGGGGATAAAAAAACATTAACGGATGTTATCACGCCTAATAAAACTTTATAAGGTGTTAATTACTTAATCAAAAGTTCAAATGTGATATTCTACCAAATATTCTCTTCTTTATTTTACAAATTTCTACATTTATTACATACTATATATACTCTCTATTTGAAACAATTTTAACTTTAGCGATCTGTAAACTTTATGCAAATTGTGAGATAATTTCATACAACTAAATGAATATGAATTTTAAGTTAAAATATTAAAAAATGTAAACAAGTTTGAGTGAAACATGACAAATTTGGGTTCCACCCTACTTTCATTTCCTGGATTTTGGAATGTGTACAAACAGTCTCGTATTCTATACTTGTTAATAACGGTCCTACAGATATGTTCTTCCCTTCTAGGGGCCTCCGTCAAGGGGATCCCCTTTCGCCACTTGTCTGCTGAGGCAAATAGGGATAGAAGCCCAATCGGTTTCGCCTTCGGTCAGAATGGACCAAGAATTCCCTTTCTATCATTTGCAGATGATATTATCATCTTATCGAAAGGCGGCAAAGATGCATGTAGAAGAGTCAAATCAATTATTGACTCCTATTTTAAAGTCTCAGGCAAAAAAGCAAACTATAAAAAATCATGCTTCCAAGCTACTAAAGGAATCACACAGTCCAGACTTCAGGAACTCAACAACTTCCTAACTATCTCCAACGTCAGCTTCCTAGAAAAATATCTTGGATGCCCAATTATCAACGACAGAGTAACCAAAGAAACCTTCGAAGATATTATCTGTAAATCTAGAGAACATCTGAGTAAATGGCGTTGTAACTCGCTATCTCAACAAGGTCGAGCTATTCTTATAAACTCAAATCTATCAGCCAAACCTTATATACGATGTAGAGTTTCTTACTGCCATCTTCAATTCATAAAGAACTTGACTAGATTAATATAATTTTTTTCTGGAATAAGGATCTGCAACACCGTCCGCTGATTAATTGGGATAGAATTTGTAGAATAAAAAAATGCGAGGGCTTGGGGATTCTAAAATCCAAAGAAATGAATGAAGCACTACAAATGAAACTGTTATAGAAAACGTTGGTTGAGCCGGATAATGTTTGGGTGCAAATAATTAAGTATAAATATCTTCGAGCGGATGACATTCTCCATTATAAGAAAAGTGGTGCCACCTCCTGGCAATGGGAGAAACTTACAACTCTAATTGATAAGTTCAAAAAAGGGCTTATTTGGTCGGTCGGCACCGGAACCGCTATCAAATTCTGGTCCGATAACTGGATTACAACTTCTTCTATTCAGTCTCAAGATGATTGCCCAAGAATTGATAACATTAATGATAAAGTCAGTGACTATGTCCTCGGAGGTAAATGGTGGGAGGAGAAACTCTCTGTTGTTCTCCCACACAACATTGTGGAGGAAATCCTCGACATCCCACTCCCAGTCTCAAATTTTGTGGATAGATTTACTGGTGGCCTGACCGAGAGGGTTGGTTCACTACGTCAAGCGCATATAAATTGGTTTCTGTCGAATCCTCAATTCCCTTAGACAACAACTCCTGGATTTGGCAGCTTGACATCCCACCTAAGATCAAAATTTTCTTGTGGAAAATCTGTCAAAACGGCCTTCCCACGGTTGCTAGACTAGCCCAACGAGGGGTTCCTATCCCTCATAAATGTCACCTTTGTAATTGCCCAATGGAAGATGATGTACATCTACTATTCGAATGTCAATACTCGAGGTCTCTCGCTCTTTTCCCGAGCCACATAAACTCTGCAATAGTCAACCAAATCACACTATCAAGAGATATAAGCCCAATCATGTCATTCATTGGGTATAGCCTACCAAAGGCTTCTCTTCATAAACTTTCTTTCGCTTGGTGGACGACGTGGTATATTCAAAACCAACATGTGTTTAGACAAGCACCAATCCCTCCGAGGGGCGTCGCATTGAAGCTTATTAATACTCATGAGAAAAATTAGAGTAACACTCGCCAATATGACAATACACTAGATGATAACACCACCCCTCTTTCACGAAGAGGCAGGCAACCCGTAAAGAGAAACAAAACCCGTCATATCAAGTGGCGCAAACGACCAAATTAAAGGCACATTCAAACTCAACTTTGACGGTTCGTCTCTGGATGATAACCGCAGTACCGCTGGGGTGGTTATCAGGGACTAGCATGGACACCCAATACACATAGGCTATAAACAATTGGGTATTAAAACCGCGCTTCAAGCAGAAGCACTGACACTCAAACTAGGGGTACAAATGGCCTTACAACTTCATATTGACAAAATCCATATTGAAGGAGATTCCAACATAATTATTAACCTACTAAACAACAAGTCGAGATGCCCATGGGAAATCGAACTCATCTTGTCAGACGTACAATTTCTTCTATCAACTATGAAAGATATTTCTTTCATTCATGTACCCCGTCTTGGCAATAGAGTGGTTGATAAGGTTGCACACTGTAAAGGCTCGGATTTTTAAATCTTAGTTTTTCGGAAAAAGGAAAAACAAAATGAATTTAAAAGCAGAATTGAACGGAAAACTCGCTAATTTGGAATTTAGAACTCTCAAAGAGAATTTTCGTTCTGAATAAAATTTGAGAATCGAGGTTGCCATGTTAGTTCTCAAAATTTTATTCAGAACGAAAATTCTCTTTGAGAGTTCTAAAATCCAAATTGTCGAGTTTTCCGTTCAATTCTACTTTTAAATTCATTTTGTTTTTTTTTTCCGAAAAACTAAGATTTAAAAATCCGAGCCTTTACATCATCCACCTCTAAAAACAAGTCTCGTCCCCGAGACTAAAACCAAAACAAAGTAGGGGATGAAGTTTGAAATTGATGAGTCCAAGGACCATGTCCAAGAATCTTGTAATCATCTCGGTTGCGTCTTCCGTGATTCTCACAACACCCTAGTCACGGTCGTGACATCTCCGATCGGCCTTGACAAGTATGCAATAAGCGCCCCTAACACATCCCTGCTTCGACTTTTCGGAAGTACCACACCTCTAAAAGTTCTACAATATCATCACTAGGTCTTAGCAAGCGCCCTCATAAAATGTCTGTATCCACTTCGTGAATTATTATAGAGTTGTCCGGGTTTGAAAAGTTCAAGCAGATTCCACAATTGAAAATGATTGGCCTCCAAATCGTGGAAATTTCCGATCACGCTCGGTCTCTCAAAATCCAAGTTAGTCCTTTTTAAACATTATTCAAGATCCCTTAAACCCGATGTTAGTCAAGCATGTTTAAAATTCAGAAGGCGGAATCATCCACATCTAAGGGCTAATCCCATATATCCTTCCTATGTTCCAAGTTAGAATCAAATTTCATCAATCTAGTTCTAGCATCCTAGCAATTCCAATCCAATGCATCATATAACGTAACAATTATACAACATATTAATCGTATCACACATTCATAAACAGATCATATTCATGTCAAGGATAGTCATAGACCATAACGGATCTAGCATAGTATCGTACATAGAAGGATTCATCTTATCACAAAAGTTTCACCTCATATCAATCAGATAAGCACATCATACTTACGCTAACTACCAAGCATTATCGCATTAAAGGCAACCAAGTACTTCCGCACACTAGCGTTTCATCAAGTTCAGGGGATTACTATGTTAGTATTAACAGTTCGCTATTGTCTATGTCAACACATCAGGGAATCACATCGTCTATAGCATAGAATTTGCACAACATCGGCCCCAAGTATAACGCATAACACTAAGCCATATCCTCAAGAGAAACTGACTATGACCACCAACCACAACAAGACACGACCACTACCCCTTATCATCTCGCATCAAGATCAACCTCATCTAGGTCTACCAACTCAATCCGACACTAGTTCTAATTACCATTGCATCCCGCTCACATACAACTCTCTAGCCTCATAACTATCCGCAAATCAAGGCCTACATCCCAAGCCAATTTCTAGGCACCCCAGCTCTTATGCAATCAAGCCATCTAATGATCAATCTACTTCAATACCCAATCTCAGCCATCTAAAACCATATCTCGGAGTTCCCAATCACACAATTCCTTATCCCGACAAGCTTAGCATATCGACCAACTGCCAAGACTCTCTATAAAGCACACCCTCGTCCTAGGGGTCCTCTACCATTCCCATCTTTAACTTCTAAGAGTGAACCGCTCTAACGATCGAACTAGAAGCTTCTTAAAAATCTCGCTTACTCTTTCTAGGCTCTCAAGACTCTACCTGACCATCATCTCCCAAAGAGACATCTTGAATCACTTTCTAACCTGATCATACTTCCTGCACCACTTACCACTCTCACTAACCATCCACCTCTAAGAATCCAACTCATACTGACCATCTCACACCTGTGGCTCCCGATCAACTCTAACCTTGAAACCCATCTAGTGCTACTCCCAACCACGAATCACCAAGACCCTCATCACCAGCGCCTATCCCAAAAAACTAACCACAAATTCTACCTACTTGTCCCATTTCGATTCTCACGAAACCTGAACATCCATGATTCCTCGACTGACCTATTCTAGATCCCCGTCTCAGCATATTCCCAAATTTCCTCATTCCAAATCCTCAAATTGTCCTACTCTAGTTCCTCATCTCTTCATATTCATAAATTGCCTCAAGCTCCTACTTCTTAACCATGACACATTACCGTCCAAAGCCCTCTTTTACCGATCATCATTTTCGTAAATCCCTAAACAATCCTCATTCGAGTTTCCCAAGTACCGCCATTTTGCCAACCTCCTAAAATCTTTCATCCTTTAACGTTCTCAATACCTCCCGCTTTGCCTAGTTCCCAAATCCATGCTCGAAATCTCCCTATCTCAACGTCAAGCCCACAGTCTTACTACCAACCTCAACAACATTCTCGCCTAGCTACCGGCCTTTCCTCGAAGATTCACTCTACCTCCTCAAATACCTTGATAACAATTTTCACGAATTAGTTTCGATTTCTTCCCTATGCTAACACATCTAGAAATCTTTCACTCATGACTTCGCCAAGCATTACCAATCCTATCTAACAACCCCAAATACTCATCACACGTACAATACTGACAAGAACAATCTAATCCCCAAGATCGATGATTTCCCAATTCAAGCAACCCTATATTACTCATTCTTAGCACTTCATCAACCTCATCCTTTACCAAAACTGCTCCACATCCTGCACTTACAACCTAGTCTTGAATTCTACGATCCCTTGGACCTTCCGTAACCGATCATCCTTGACGTCGCCCACGATTCGCTCCTAGGCTATCTAGACACTCTTTTGGCACACTAACCCGTCTATCAACACATCCCCTCGAGAATCCATCCGATCCATTCCTAGCTCACTCATACACCTCTAGAACTACACTAGTCACTTATACTTGCTCCCACTACCTACCGACACTTATAGCTAGGACCTCTTCCTCGAAATCTCGTCATGCTAACTCCACTCTTCACCTAAGACCTACCTGGAAGCTCAAATATACTCACTAACCGCTATCCCGGATAAGTCCTAACTCACTCAGCTCTTCTCAAGCTGATGCATCCTTCCTACACCTCATCTCACACAACCAATGACTCAACTCGAAGGCTCTAATCTACCTGCAACTTTCCGACCCATCTCACCAAGAAAACACTCGACTCATTCCCAAGAAGAATACACCACCTCATATATATCCCATACCCTATTTACTAGCAAGTTAGTACACTCAAGCCTAAATGCACGTCATCACAAACACAATTTAGCCAGGCAATCATTCACTACCACTCCAACACATTCGTCATCACACATCCATTTAGTCAGTTCCAAGCCTATCGCACAACACCGATTCCAATTCGAATAGGAGAGGTCGCAATTCGGATAAAGAACATCATTCCTTGAGTTTTTTTAGGAGGATCACGTCCGCAACCGCCATCTTCGAAAGGCGTCCGTCCTTTGGTGACGTCGATCCTAGGGTTCATGGGTCATGGGCCCACCACGTTTCCGTTGCACCACTCGACGCAATTTGATTGTTCGTTTTCTCTTCTATGTCGACGTCCATCAAGGGGATCACGAGGGGTTATAAGTCACGGAGATAGGGGAGGGCAAGGGAGGACAACACGACTTCCTTAAGGATTCAGACATAGATAGGAATAGAGATGACGAGACTCAAGACAAGACGCGAACCCGAGAGTTACAACAATGCCCTTAGGGTATTCTATGAGGTTACAAGCGCGGAAAGAAAACACATAGAAATCACGAAATATCTCAATCATGTTATTCCACACTAACATGTACCTATTAACAGGAATATCGTCCTATGCATTCATAACATGTTCACATAATCAACTTTACATGCACGTGGAACAGGATAAAACTTATCATCTCATGTACTAATCATGCTTGACATATTAAGATCATGTATGCACGAACCGACACTAGACATACGCAGCATAAGTTATATATGACATAGCGAGCATTATAGGATATCACAAGTATGATTCATTACTTATTTTAAGTGTACACATAAACAAGTCAAATAGTGCGGGTTCTAGGTAAGCATGTGAAGATACACTCTACTAATCATGTCAGGGGATATGGTGAAGTCATTTGGGCATAACAACTACCACATCAAATACAACCATGTTCATATAACAAGACATGTATGGCACACAATCATGCGAAGGTCTAAAATTAGAAAGCATACGTCCTACATGGTACTATAGAAACATTCATTAAGCATGTGCACATTCAACGACGTTCAATTTGATTAACTTAACATCCTCAGAAACTCATTTCACATAACACTCATACAAAGAGGGTTGATCACACCATCATGGACCTAATTCGAGGGAGAGTAACAATCATGGGAATTCATACATTTGGCACATATATATTCATTCATAAGTGCAACTATGCAAGATATTAGGCAAGTCATGCTGAAATATACCAACACACCATGTCATACAGTCACAAGGGGGGGGGGGGGGGGCTATTATTATAACCGGACAGAACTCTCTAAAGGCAATCACCGACTCATTACCCCGTTTCCCGTGGGATGCTAGTATGACTCGCTCGGTAGGATACAAAGACATTCACGCTGCTTCCGAGAGGTGAGGGTAGAACTCATACTTAGACTCTTGTGGCAAGAAGACATGGTTGACCATTACGAGGACCAAAAGGGGTAACTTCATGAGGCAACTTACTCATTAACTCTAACTATCTCATCCATCATCCTCACTAACATACTCAGGTAACCCTCACATCCGATGCGATTTTCGAAGGTAATTGGTTGAGCAACCCAAATTTCCCGTGGAAGACACCAATCTAAGGTACGAGACTCGATAGAAGTATTGATGGTGGGATACAAAACAGGACTCGAAACGGGGAGGGCGGATGCTCTTCGACCCTTGCTAACATGCCTAAATTTTTTGGTGGGGTGGTTGACAAAGTCAGAATCATCAAGGGTTTGAATTATGGAAGAGCTATTCCGACAAGGCAAAAGTTCCAATGACATAAGAACAAGGTATTCTCCCGCTATCCCGTTTGCACAGTTATTCAATACATGATTCAAGTCAAGGCATACTCATTAGTTCTCTATTCTAAGCACAATAGCACTCAGCATGGAAGCAATCAACGAGATTAATATGATCCTCTCCAAGGAGGATCGCCCTCGGGCCCAATTGGATATAATGCATATAATCACAGAGACGATTTATGCCGTCCTTCGAGGGACGGCTGGCCGGAGGGGCAAATACCTCACGGCCTCCTAACCCATGTCACTCCAACCTTCGGCTTCCTTGGAGTCTTCAAGTCCACCTGTAAAAGAACAAGCTATATTTTGCCTACCTGTTCCCAACTACATCCAATAGGGATGGTCTAGCGCCTTTACTACCCCTTCAAAACCACTTCAACCTACACCTTAGCCACTCTGCCATGGGTATTGATATTTGCAACAATTACGGTCTTATTTGCAACAATTTCGGTCTTAGAGCCCTCATCTGCAAGAATGCTCTCGGGTAGAGCGTGCTCACCCGAATTTTTTCCTAATAAAAAAAACATAACTTAAAATGTGAACTAGTATAAGTTTAACATTTATGTATAACAAGAGTTGTAACATTACTTAAAACTAATGTGCTTAAATTAAGCATTGAGTACAGTAATTCTAACAAAACATCTAATTTAATTTAACGGAAATTCCGCGAGGTACCCCTGAGGTATTGCAATTTTCGCAAGGTATATAACTCTTTTACATATTTTGCGTAGTACCCCTGAGGTTTTGAATTTTTTCGCCTCGTGCCCTTCTTGGTTAACTCTAACAGATCTTTTGGATGCTCCGTTAGTTTTCAATTAAAAAAAGAAAAAAAGAAAAGAAAAAGAAGCAGGGAGAACAGATGCAACGACGAGAAAGCGATAGAGAAGAAGAACGTTCTCCCTAATCTCCTTCCTCTCGTAATCCAGCGCAAGCGGTGGCGTCCCATTGCCGCTGGGAATTACTCCGGCCACCAGATTCTCCCCCCATCTCTCTCCTCTCTCCATTTCCCTATTCCATACCAATCAACCCCCTCTCCCTAATCTCCTTCCTCCCACAATACAGCGCGAGCGGTGGCGGCCCATTGCCGTCGGGAATGACTCCGGCCACCAGATTCTCCCCCATCTATCTCCTCTCTCCATTTCCCTCTTCCATACCAATCAACCCTCTATATATCGATCCCTATCTCCTTCCTCCCGCAATCCAGCGCGAGCGATTCGATTGCAGGACGCCGGTGTGGGAATCCGGTACGAGTGATCCAAGTGATCTAGGGTGGCTTGAACCCTTGCTCTAGAGTTCCATGGTGACGGACAAGAAAGGCTTTAGTTGCAATTTGAATCTTCTTGGCCCTTTCACGAGTGACAGGACCATCGAACGGAACCTTCATATTGTCCTCAATGTCACCATGAGTCGTCGATAATTGCACTGCATCATTCTCCTCCACTTGACTTTGATTTGTCCTCAAATCGTCGTCAGAGTCATCGTCAAGCACGAACAAGGATAGATCGACGACGTTGAATGTAGAATGGACGATGTACTTATCGGTAGGGAGATCCAGCTTGTATGCATTAGGACCCATCTTCTGAACCACCTTGAATGGTCCATCTCCCCTGGGGTCCAGCTTAGATTTCCGTTGCCTTTCCTTCTTGAGATGCAGCCATACCAGATCACCAACATTGGACTGCACATCCTTGCGATGCTTGTCCTTCGCGGCCTTGTATTGCGCAATCTTTCTCTCCAGCTGCGCCTTGGTACGCTCATGCAAGCACTTGATGAAGTCCACTTGCTTAGCTGCATCCACGCTCTCCTTCTCCTTATATGGCCGAGGCATCATGTCCACATGAGTGAGTGGATTTCGTCCATATACTACTTCGAAGGGGGTTAGCTTTATTGCAGAGTGCCTAGACCTGTTATATGCAAATTCTACAAATGGTAGGCAATCTTCCCACCTCCAGAGGTTAGTTCGCAGCATGACTCTAAGGAGAGCCCCAAGAGTTCTATTTGTGACCTCAGTTTGGCCATCAGTTTGTGGGTGACAAGAAGTAGATAATAACAATTTTGTACCCAATTTAGACCATAGAGTTTTCCAAAAAGAGCTTAAGAATTTAGGATCACGGTCAGAAACTATAGATAATGGCAATCCATGTAAGCGAACAACATCTTTGGAGAACAAATTAGCAACATGAATAACATCATCTGATTTGTGACATGGAATAAAATGAGCCATTTTGGAAAATCTGTCTACAACAACAAAGATAGAATCATGACCCTTAGAAGTTCTAGGCAATCCTACAATAAAATCCATAGAAACATCTTCCCATGGTGCATTAGCAATAGGCAAAGGTTGATATAGACCATTAGCATTAGATTTTGATTTGGCCTTAGCACATGTAAAACAACTTTTGACAAATCTCAGCACATAACTAGACATTTTAGGCCAAAAGTAATGTGCCTTTAGTCCAGCTAAGGTTTTGTCGAAACCCCCATGTCCTCTAGATTCATGAATTTCTTGAGTTAACAATCGACGAATAGAAGAAGATGGGATACAAAGCTTGCTCATCTTAAACAGATAACCATTATCAAGAAAATATGAATCAATTTCACCTTTAGACACACATTGAGCATATATAGTTTTAAAGAAACTATCAGAAGCATACAATTCCTTTATTAAAGCAAAACCCAACACATGTGCATCCATATGGTTAAGGAGGACATACCTGCGTGATAGCGCGTCAGCTACCATAGTTTCCTTTCCCTTTTTGTGGTGAACCACATAGGAAAAGGTCTCTATAAACTCCACCCATCGAGCAAGTCGCCTGCTGAGCACTGCTTGTCTTTTGAGGTACTTTAGAGCTTCATGATCTGAATGAATCACAAACTCCTTAGGCCATAGATAATGTTGCCAAGTCTGCAAGCAACGAACCAGTGCAAATAGCTCCTTGTCGTAGGTAGAATAGTTGAACTCAGCGGAGCCCAACTTTTCGCTGAAGTAGGCGATGAGACGCTTGTTCTGCAGCAGAACCCCACCAATGCTAGTGCCAGAAGCGTCACACTCGAGCTCAAAAGGTTGAGCAAAGTCAGGCAACTGCAGCACTGGAGCATGAGTCAGGCGATCTTTGAGGGAGTCGAAAGCCTTCTAGTGAGAATCTGTCCAGCGAAATGTCACATATTTCTTTGTCAGCTCATGTAGGGGGGGCGGCAATGAGGCTGAAATCTTTGACAAAGCGTCGATAGAAACCAGCAAGGCCCAAGAATGAGCGGACATGAGTGGGTGTATGCGGCCGAGCCCACTCCTGGATAGCACGAATCGTCTCCTCATCCACCTTCAATCCAGATGCAGACACTACAAAACCAAGGAAAATGGTAGAATCGGATGCAAAAGAACACTTCTTTAAATTGGCATATAACTTTTCTTTCCTAAGGCAATCAAAGACCAATTTTAAGTGACTTAAGTGATCATGCATATTCTTGCTATAGATTAATATATCGTCAAAATAGACAACGACAAATTTTCCTAAGTGTCTCCTAAGCACATGGTTCATAAGCCTCATAAAAGTAGAGGGTGCATTTGTCAAACCAAAAGGCATTACTAACCATTCATATAAGCCATACTTAGTTTTAAAAGTCGTTTTCCATTCATCTCCCTGTTTCATCCTAATTTGATGATATCCACTTCTAAGGTCAATTTTAGAAAAAATACAAGCACCATGAAGTTCATCAAGCATATCATCTAAACGAGGAATAGGGTGGCGATACTTAACCGTTATTTGGTTGATTGCGCGACAATCAACACACATGCGCCAGGAGCCATCCTTCTTTGGAACCAAAATGTCAGGCACGACACAGGGTGACAAGCTTTCTCGTACAAAGCCCTTATCCATCAACTCCGTGACTTGGCATTGGAGCTTCTTTGTCTCCTCAGGACTAGCTCTATAAGCGGCGCGATTAGGCAAGGCTGCCCCAGGCACGAAGTCAATCTGGTGCTTAATACCTCTAATAGGAGGCAAGCCTTGTGGTAGATCATCTGGAAGCACATCTAAATAATCCTGCAGAAGAGCAGCAATAGGTGCAGGAATATGACTTAAATCAATATTAAGCAATACCTCTTTCATTACCAGTAGGATATGAGGTCGATGAGCATTCCATGTGATGGCCTCTTTCTGAGGTTGAGAGACTAGTGAACGACGTTCTACAGAGCCCTTTAGGGAAAAGGAGGAGGGATGAGTGGACGACGAATGAGAAGAAGGTGATGCCGAGGGAGCTGTGGGTGTGGCTGTGGAGGCCGCAGGTGTGGCAGGTGTTGTAAGGAGGAAATCGAGTATGAAATATAACGAAATAGATCAAACCAGACTTAGGCCTCAGCAAATAAATACAAGACTCCTCCAATGCAGTAAGAGAAAGTCAGGATCGAATCCTCGAGGAAGCACGTCAGCAGTTCTCAGGTAGCTGTAAATTCTCACAACAGCAGCAGAAAGACAGAATCGCATAAACAGAAAGAAAGAGACAAATAACCCGGCTAGGGCAACTAAAACAAAAGCAAAGAAACTAAAGACAGAAAGTAAAGCAAAGAACAAAGCGAAGTAAGAAATAAAACAAAGCAGCAGGACGTACTCGATCTCGACTTAGCCTACTCGAGATCGACTAACAGCAAAAGACAGAAACTTCACAGTTGACAACAGAAGCAAAACACCAACTCGACTAAGACAAACCCAACTCGAGATCGACAAGAAACTCCTCGATCTCGACCAAGGCTCCTCTGTGTCGACAAGAAACAGAAAATACAAACTTGCAGATTTTCGATAGAATTCAGAAATTTGACAGAAATAAACTCAATATGCTAAAAGACTTCCAAGGCCAGGGTTTCAACACCACAACGATAACCATGCAAAACAACATATAAAGGCATAAAAGATCACGCTCTCCATCAAATAACTTTCGTCATTAACAAATAGGCATATAGAGGCTTTCGCATAAACCCTAATTGTTACTAGCCCTTTTTCACATAATTAATCCAAGTTGCATTAAGATCACTTTCGCTTCAATAACACAAACAAGGATCACCTTCAACTCTCGCAAAAGAATCATGCTCATAGGGATAGAAGATGAATTGCACAAAAAGATCTGACCTTTATCGCATCGCCTCACATGGCCACCGTCGGGCTCACCCCAACCCCAGAAGTGGGTGGACTACTCACGCCTCATCGCAATAACAGACATTGATTGATGAAAAGAAACTTGCATAAAACTATATTCAAAAGCCTTTACAATCCCGGCAATCAACTTTCGCAGAAAGCCAAAACCCTAAAAACCTTAGAACTCCTAAGCTTCTCTGTGGAACTAACTAATTGTGTGTTGAATTGAATCTGAACTGGAATGAATAAAACTGAGCCCCCTAGGGCCTTATTTATAGCCTTCATTCCCTAGCTATTCTAGGAAAGAAGATATCTATCTCTATCTAAAATTATATCTAAAAGCATAAAAGATAAATGAATGTTTTAAGGAAATAAATCTTAAAAGGAAAAGATAAAACTAATTAAGGTAGGTCTTCATGTCTTGATAGATCTTGTGTCCTTGGATAGAACTTGATGTATTCGGATAGATCTTCGATGGATTTGGATAGAATCTTCCGTCTTCGCGCCCAAGGAAAGCCAAGTTTAGTCGGACAAGCCAAGTCGAGAAGCTTCTGGAACGCGGCTCTACTCGAGATCGACCACGATTCGTCGACCTCGAAAAGGATGGCTCGTCGACTGGGCTTCCTCGGGTTGGTGTGCTCGATGTGCTCGGACTGGGGCTCAGGTGCTCGTCGATGTCGAGTAGACCTAGTCGACTTCGAGTAGACTGGCTCGCCGACTAGGGTTTCTCGAGCGGCTCTCCTCGATGGGCTCCGGATCTTGACCCTAGGCTCGTCGATCTCGACCAAGGCTTGTCGAGATCGAGTAGGGTTCGTCGAAGATGGCTCTGGTGGTCTCGTCGAGGACTCCTCCTCGGACATGCTCTGGGTCGCTTGTCGATCTCGACAAAGCTTAGTCGAGATCGAGTAAGATGGTGCTCGGCTTCTCGTCCTCGGCTTCTCGGGCAGCTTCTCCTCGTCGACTCTGGGTGCTGGCGCTGGGCTTCGTCGATCTCGACCAGGGCTTCTCGAGATCGAGTAGACTTCCGGAGCCGGGTTGTCTGGCTTGCTCGATCAGGCTTTGTCGACCCAAGCTGCTCGGACAGGCTTGTCTATGTCGAGTAAGGCCTACTCGAGATCGAGTAGCCTTGACTTTCAGACTTGTTCCGCTGCTTTGACCTTGGAATTCTGTAGTGTTTTCTGAGCTTTTCCGACCTTCTGTAGAATTGCTGTAAAACGCCTCGATTTCTGCGAATTAAACAAAAACTGGTGTAGATTCCATAATTTTGCAAATAAACATAAACTACATAGATTATGTACTATCTTAGCCCAAATGAATGCAATGTATACAGAAATCGATATAAAAGTTACTGTAAAACATGGCAGATTCAGCTCACAACAGCAGGTTGGGCAGCGGGTGCGGCCTGCATTGTTGAGTTCCCTTTGAGCTTCTCCTTCCTTTGGGCCTCCTTTTGAGCGTCCTTCTGTTGCTTCTTGCGAACCTGGTCCTTCAGAATAGTTTGAGGCGAAAGGGGTAGAAGAGTAACTCTCCTCCCATCAAAGGTGAAAGCATATGTATTCGCACGACCATCATGAAGAACAGAACGATCATATAACCAAGGCCGGCCTAACAAGATATGACTACAATCCATGCGAGCAACATCACATAATACTTTATCATGATATGATCCAATAGAAAAGGAAACTAAACATTGTTTGGTGACCATTATATCAGATCCATCATCAGTTATGCCATTTAATCCATAGTGAGTAGCTCTAGGAGTAGTAGTTAAATGGAGGAAATCCACTACCTTTTCACTGATATGATTGCAGCAACTCCCACCGTCGATGATGACGCTTAAGGTAGCCTCGCGAACCACACACCTAGTGTGGAAGATGTTCTCCCTTTGATCAGCCATGGGAGATTCCTGAATGTGTAGGACCCGCCGATTGATAATGCAAAGCAAGTTTTCGTACTCTGAAGTGTTGATCTCCTCAATAGGCTCAAACGGCTGGTCCTCCTCCACTTCACTCGAAATTACATGGTCCTCGACAGTCTCCTCCTCATAGTAATGGTCTCCCAAATCATTGAGAAGGACCTTCCTTTTCTGAGGGCAATTGCGAGAGACATGCCCGGAACCACCGCAAGTGAAGCAGCGGATATCTTTGTTGCGATCTATAGAGGGTGCAACAACTCTCCTAGTTTCAACCTGATAACCCTGTTGAGGTGAGTTGGAAACTCCCTTTTGCTGCATGGAAGGGTTAGAAGTAGAAGGTTTAGATTGACTAGAAGGGTTAAAGGGAACAAACCTGCGACCTTGAGTGGTCTGGTCGAATCTAGCCCTCTGGCGCAGCTGCTGCTGCTGCTGTTGTTCATACAAAAGCTGTGCTTTATGAGACAAAGTGTTAATATCTCTAATGGACTGGATAGATAAAGGATTTTTAATAGAAATATTAAGACCAGCAAGAAATTGAGTACACAAAGCACGTTCAGTAAGATAAACATTAGCCTGATGAGAGAGTCGTTCAAGCTCATCTCTGTAATCATTAGGAGAGCGAGTCCCTTGGCGGCAGGACACGAGCTGCATCCTCATGGACTTCGTATATTCCTCAGGCACATGTCTCTTCTTCAGGAGATAGCGAAGTTGTGGCCAGGTCTCAACAGGTTGCTTATCCTGACAACGGCGCATCTCACGAGTGCGGAACCACCAGGTGTGAGCTTTACCTACTAAATGCAATATAACAACTTCCAACTTCTCCGTTTCCTCATAGCGTAAATGTTCAAGAAGATAGTCAGTATGATTTTCCCAAACAAGATAAGCTTCAGGATCAGTGTTACCGTCAAAGGTTTCTAACTTAAGCTTAACATCACGCCTTTGTATAGCTTGAGCATTATCAAATCAAGGATGACCAAAATTAGAAGGGGGTAAATCATCAAAGTTAGGATTTACCTCATGGGAAGCATCCTCCAAATGCAGCGTCTCATAAAGATCAGCGTTGCTGCGGCTGTCATCCCAGTTAGAGCGGCTGTGCAACGGCTGCTGTTGACGCTGATTTGACCTCCCTTGCTGTTGATGCCGTAGGGGGGGGTGTGCTCACGACGATCTTGGTTGCCATTGAAGCCCGCTAGATGATCGTTGTCATTCTCTCCATTGAAAGGGTTAGGAGTAGCAGACTTAAGCTTAAAATGTAATTGACCAGAAGGGGGAGGTTTAACAGAATAAGAAGTGTTACATGTAGGTGGCGTATAACTTGTAGGTGGAGTAGGATCTGTCAGAGGTGTAGTGTCTATAGAAGGCGGCATACCACCCGGGGGTGTAGAACCAGAAGCCTCCTATTGTTTCAGCTCCTCAAGATGTCACATAACACCACTGATAGCCCGAGTAGTAACCAGGCTAGCTTGTTGGGCCAATTGATCATGGAAGCGCTTGTTCCAATGCTCCTCAGCAGCTTCGAGGAGTGCTCGGTGTTCGACCATCGATGCTTTAGTAGTGGCCTGAATAATACGCTCCAAGATCTCATCCGGAATAGGGCTAGGGTGAGTAGGGGGGTACTTTCGGTTGTCATGTTCCTACAATATCAGAAGAGTGATTTACGTTTTAGAAATCAAAGAGCGAGAAAACAAGGCACTATATTCAAGCAATTCCCCTGGACACAAAATTTTGCAATATTGAAGACAACAAGTAATAATCACAATTGCAAATTAAATCAGCCACCAGTCGGATATCAAGGATATCAAGTATAAACAAGCCGCTTAATGTGTATAGAATAAGATCTACAATGTGATGCTCGAATAATATGAATGTGTAATAATCGATAATAGCAATCACAAGGGCAATCAAGTGCACACACTCCGTCGACTATTATATGACGGTTGCAACACGGTTCAGAAAAAGAGGGGTGTGACCAAGGCTACTGTGTCGGCACAGCATAAAATCACACAAAGTAGGGTTCTTTTGTAATGCTTAAAACCGATCAGATCATCTAACATGTAGCAAGAAAAGAAATAATAAGGGAAGAGTTACTAACTCAACAATGTAAGGTATGCTAAACTTCTTTTTTTTTTTTTTCTTTTTTTTTTTTGAATGATGCTCTCGGCTTTTCTGTTTTTTTAATTTTTTTTTGGCTATGAAATAGCTTCTGTAATAGGGGAGCAGTAACCGAAAAAAATTAAGAGCAAGAAAAAAAAATAACAAGCTACGATGATCTAAAAGTAAGCAAAAATAAGGAAAATTAGGGAAATAGGCTAGAAACTGGAGAAATATGGGTTCTTTAGTGGTACAAGTTTATATAATGCTTTTAATCCAAGAATCACAGTCATAGGCATGATATGTAGCAACTAGGAATAAAAGATCAAAACTTGCTGTCAAGAACTCAATATCTTCCAAATTAAAGATCCAAACAAAGAATAACAAAAATAAAGTGCCAATTTTTATGGGTGAATAATAAAGATTTAACTTTTATGCAGCGGCTATGGTGAAAAATAGGCACGAAAAGAAATCACTCAATTAAAGAATCAAGAGAGTAAAGAACTTGCATACACCTGAAATCCGATACCACTTGATACGTTTGGTTTGGAATCCCCGATCCTTCGCATGTGGGCTCAAGATCAAGAACCACGCCGTATATTTGCCCGATCTTGCAATGCTCTTCCGATATCTCCTGATTAACAATTGAATGACTAATTAAAACAAAAAATTCTTAACTTAAGAATTCTAACCACTAACTACGAAGGAAACAAATTAACTAATTCAATTAATAAAACTTAAGCTAAAGCAATTAAAGAAGGAAAGCAAAGAGAGTGAGTGCGCGCGAGAGGCGACACAGCGAGAGAGCGAAGGCTGGTGCGAGCGCGCGCGAGCGGGGAGCAGGGCCAAGCACACAGGAGCAGGTCTCCTCAGGGTGTGCGGAAGCTAAGCCTCGGCGATGATCGCTGGTGGCGAGGGCGAAAGCAAGCGCGATCGAGAGCGTGGAGCAAGGCGCTGGATTGCGGGAGTTAAGACTAGCGAGCGCAGGGGCTGGCGCGCGCGGCGACGATGGAGCCGCGCTTGCAGGGAGCGAGCCTGGACGCAGGCGTCACCAAGGGCTCCGGTTCCTTCTCTTGCACCGGTTTCCACAGTCTAACGTTGGTGATGAATTGTGTTTAATTAAATTTGATCAAGGAAGATCAAAGGTGACGATAATGGTGATGGGTGCCGAATGTGACAAGAACACAAGAACCATAGGTGGTTGGGATTGATAATCGAGAACCCTTATTCCTATAAGGGGTTTCTCAATTCTAATTCAATCTGATTAATTCAAAGTGCATAAACATGAATATATAGAAAAGCTATGGGAGATCTAACCAATCCTTCCTTGCAAAGGAAAGGGGTTTGGATAAATCTATTATGTCTAGAGATAAATAAAATAACCCTAAGATAAATATTTCCTAATAAAGATAAATGTTTAATAACTTGGTGGCCAAGGATTATATCTAGAAGAGATATAATTAACTCCACCTTATTTATCTAAATTGCATAAAATAATAACATAATTAAATTAAATAAATCCGGCCCAAGCACAAGGCTAACTCGGCCCATCCATTTCGACAAAGGTCTAGGCCCACTCGGCTAGTGTTGGTGTCGAGTGATCCAAGCCCATGTCGAGTGTGGTTGGTTCATGGTGGATGCCGACGAGTCTTCATGAGCTCCGTGTGTGGACGCAAGCTCACGTCTTGTGCTGGTGGTGTAACCTTGAGCCAAGTGATCCAGGGTGGCCTGAACCCTTGCTCTAGAGTTCCATGGTGACGAACAAGAAAGGCTTTAGTTGCAATTTGAATCTTCTTGGCCCTTGCACGAGTGACAGGACCATCAAACGGAACTTTCATATTGTCCTCAATGTCACCAGGAGTCATCGATAATTGCACTGCATCACGTTGACTTCGCACCTGTCAACCTAAGCATCGGTTCCACTAAAAGAGATAATATTTACCGATCAATTCTCCTACAACATCAAGAGTTCATACCCGTGTTCTGCATTGATGTGCTGGCTACTATAATGGATTAAGACCCGTAATAGAGAATGAAGCTATAACGGTACCTTAACATGAGGCAAATATATACTAGTGGCCAAGTAAGATAAATTAACAACACAAACTATATCAAAATAAAGAGAATTGAAATAATCATAATGCATAACTGATGAAAACATAAAGCAACAACCTTCACATATCTTTAACCATGTCTTGAAATGTAAGCTAAATTGTAAAGAAGGTTAGTCGAGCATGACTTACCTCGGAAAACTAACAAAAGATGAAACTATGAAAGATCTTTGAATGATGTTGTTTGTGGTGTGATGTCTTTCTAAAACCCTATAATGAAAGGGTATAGGCCTAAAATGTGGCTGAAAATCCTAGCATTGGCGTGCAAGCATTGACCTAAAGGATAGGATCAAATCTCCTTCGGATTAGCTTCCAAGTATTCGTAGTTATCCTTCATCGGCAGCCGCAACCTCGACTTCTTCGTGTTTTCTTCATTTCCTCACTTAGATTCTTCTTAGATCATTCTTGGATCTTCTTCTCTTTATCTTCAAGCTATTCTAAGTTTTTCCAACAACTTTAAGGATCCAACATTGCCCACTTGCACCATCTCTCGAGTCCGGATATATGAATTTGCATAATTAACCATAAAAAGAACAGATTCTGAATTTTGAATATAAAATGATAAAGACGCGACTTAGATATAAAAAATATGCAATATAACATAAAACTACCCTATTACTACCTTGAATGCTTATACAAAATATGCATTATCAAGCCCTGTGTTTTGTATTTAACCCTCTTTTCCGTCGGTTTGTAATAGCAAGTGGAAAACATGATGAAATAATTTTTCATAAAATCTATTGGAAAAATGGTAAATATCTAAAGGTAAGATATATATATATATATATATATATATATATATATATATATATATATATATATATATATATATGTATGTATGTATGTATGTATGTATGTATGTATGTATGTATGTATGTATGTATGTATGTATGTATGTATGTATGTATGTATGTATGTATGTATGTATGTATATATATTTCACATTAGCTGTTTTCACCTTCAAAATTTTTTTATCAATTGGGTCCGGAGGATAGAGAGATTCAAACAAGCCTCTTCAACCGATGGTGGATTACCCACTCGTTATATTTTGAAGACTATCCTTTAGCAGTCGTCATCACTATCTACAAGCCTTTTGATGCTTGTCTCTCCCTACCTTCTCCTTAGACCATGTTTATCATGTTGCGCCCGCCGCAGGCGATCCCACCGCATCTTCAGTTCCTGGTACGTTTTCCTCCCCTCTTTCTTCTTCTCTCCCTCTTTCTCCTCCTTCTTCTTCTCCCCCTTCTTCCTCCTTACCTATGGAGACTCCAAAGCCCATTCCGCCCTTCTCGGAAGCCTTGAAGGATACACGAAGGTATGAGAATGAGAAGGAAATCTTCGAGACATTCAGTAAGTGTGAGGTAAACATTCCTTTGCTTAATTTGATCAAAAGCATTCCTAGATATGCTAAATTTTTTAAGGAACTTTGCACTATCAAGCGGAACCAGAAGCTAAAAGGTAAGCAAAAGGTGAAGGTAAGCGAACATGTCACTGCTGTATTTCAAAAATATATGCCTGAGAAGTGTAGTGATCCTGGTATGTTTGCTATCCCATGTGTGATAGGTGATACTAAATCTGACAAAGCCATGTTAGATTTAGGAGCGTCTATTAATGTTTTGCCTTCTAATGTTTATCATGCTTTGGGATTGGGACCTCTGAATGATACTCGGGTAGTGATTCAACTTGCTGATCGATCTACTATCTACCCAAAAGGGATTGTTGAAGATGTCTTGGTTATGGTTGGCAATTTAATATTCCTCGTTGATTTCTTTGTGATTGACATGGGTCCTGGTAACAATGAAGACCCTATTCTGTTGGGCATACCTTTTCTGAAAACTGCTAGGACTAAGATAGATGTCTATTTAGGATCTCTTACTATGGAATTTGATGGTCAAAGAGTTGAATATAATATTTATGATTCCATGAAATTCCCATCTGATGATCCTTCTCTGTGCTTTGTGGATGTTATTGATACTATGGCACAAGATTGCTTTGATTTGGAGTGTGTTGATGAGATGGAAGTTGCTTTACAGGCTCCTATAGATAAAATTGCTAGAGATTATGTATTGTCATCTGATTTACAGGAGGCTATA
Organism: Persicaria tinctoria; assembly: GCA_037127255.1. Lineage (NCBI taxonomy): Eukaryota > Viridiplantae > Streptophyta > Magnoliopsida > Caryophyllales > Polygonaceae > Persicaria > Persicaria tinctoria. Next base: position 51,811,927 of record JBANSL010000008.1, read on the forward strand.
GTAGCTTTAGACCATCGATCTCCCATCTATGTGCCACCAAGCGGAGACCGCATCGAACTGACTATTCCTACTGAAAAGCTTCTTCCATCTATTATCCAAGCACCTGATGTTGAACTGAAACAACTTCCTAATCACCTTAAATATGCTTTTCTTGGTGAAAATGATACTCTGCCTGTCATTATTTCTAACAAATTGACATTTGGACAGGAGGAGCGATTGGTGACTGTTCTAAAGGAGAACAAGGAGGCGTTAGGATGGACGATAGCAGACATCAAGGGCATCAGTCCTACCCTTTGCATGCATAGGATACTATTAGAGGATGATGCCAAGCCGTCTAGACAACCTCAGCGGAGACTCAACCCGCAAATGATGCTAGTGGTAAAGAAGGAGGTGCTGAAGCTCCTTCAGGCAGGTATGATCTTTCCCATATCTGATAGCAAATAGGTGAGTCCTACTCAGGTTGTCCCTAAGAAGGGAGGTATTACTGTTGTTGAGAATTAGGATGGTGAATTAGTCTCTAGCAGGGTACAAACTGGATGTAGAGTCTGTATTGATTATCGAAAATTGAATGCAGTTACTCGCAAGGACCATTTCCCCCTTCCCTTTATTGATCAAATGCTTGAGCGCCTTGCCGGCCGTTCTTTTTATTGCCTTTTAGATGGCTACTCTGGATATTTTCAGGTACCAATAGCACCGGAGGATCAAGACAAAACGACATTTACATGCCTTTTGGCACTTTTGCATAGCGCAGAATGCCTTTTGGGTTATGTAACGCACTTGGGACTTTCCAACGATGTATGGTGAGCATATTTTCTGAGTATGTAGAGCGCTTTATTGAAGTATTTATGGATGACTTCACTGTGCATGGAGATGATTTTGATACTTGCTTGCATCATTTGTCACTTGTGCTTAGGCGGTGTGTAGACATCAACTTAGTCCTTCATTCTGAAAAGTGTCATTTTATGGTTGAGCAAGGCATTGTTTTGGGTCATATTGTGTCTAGCAGGGGTCTTGAGGTGGATAAGGCCAAGATTGATGTCATTCAGTCTCTATCTTACCCCACCAATGTGCGCGAAATTCGCTCCTTTTTAGGCTATGTAGGGTTCTATCGCAGGTTTATTAAGGATTTTTCTATGATTTATGCACCTCTTTGTGATTTACTGAAAAAGGAAGTAGCTTTTGAGTTTGATGACAGGTGTAGAGCGTCCTTTGATGAGCTTAAAGGTCGCCTGACTAGCGCTCCTATAATTCAAGCATCCATATGGTCTCAACCTTTTGAGATTATGTGTGACACAAACGATTATGTTGTGGGGGCTGTTTTGGGACAAAAGGAAGGACAGAGCTCTCATGTCATCTACTATGCCTCCATGACTCTGAATGGAGCACAAAGAAACTACTCAACCACTGAGAAAGAGCTCATGGTTGTGGTCTTTGCACTGGAAAAGTTTCGCTCCTACCTCCTAGGAGCTAAGGTAATTGTCTTCACTGATCACGCTGCTCTCCGCTATTTATTGACTAAGAAAGAAGTGAAACCAAGATTGATTCATTGGATTTTACTTTTGAGTGAATTTGACATTGAAATCAAAGATAAGAAAGGTGAAGAAAACTTAGTAGCAGATCACCTCAGCAGACTTGTCCAATGAGAGGACAAGTCGGAAGATCAAAGACCCATTCACGGTGAGTTTCCTGACGATACATTATTTTACTTAACTCACACTTCCTCTTTGCAACTGCAGGAAAAAACGTTGACGGAAGATGTGGCAGCCGCAACAACCATGCGGCGCCCGCCGCCTGCTGTTCAGACCCCCGCTTCACTTTTTTCCCTCCCATCTGACGAGGTAAGTTCTGATATTCCTGAACTTTTGATGAGTGTCCATACTCCTCGACCTTGGTTTGCCAATATGGTGAATTTCTTGGTCACGGGAGAGTTTCCACCAAACTTTACAAAAGCTCAGAAGGACAAGATTCGACATGACTCTCGCTTCTATGTTTGGGATGACCCCTACCTTTGGAAACATTGTGCTGATCAGGTAATTAGGAGGTGTCTGCCGGACAATGAGGTACAATCCGTCCTTACTTTTTGTGATGCTCATGAATGTGGAGGCCACTTTGTTCCTCAAAAGACTGCTAGGAAAGTTTTAGAAGCAGGTTTCTTTTGGCCTCATTTATTTAGGGATGCTAATGCCTTCTGTAAATCATGCGATAGATGCCAAAGGGTGGGGAACATATCTGCTAGGAATGAAATGCCACAAACAACTGTCATATTTTGTGAAATTTTTTATGTTTGGGGTATAGATTTTATGGGTCCCTTCCCTAGTTCTTTTGGGAATATATACATTTTGCTTGCGGTGGATTATGTCTCCAAGTGGGTGGAGGCAAAGGCCACCAGAACAGATGATTCTAAAGTAGTTGCAGAATTCCTAAAAGACACCATTTTTGCAAGATTTGGGGTGCCTAAGGCTATAATTAGCTACAGAGGGACACATTTCTGCAACAGGACGATCACTGCCTTGTTAAAGAAGTACCATGTCACACAGAGAGTGTCAACTGCTTATCATCCTCAGACCAATGGTCAAGCGGAGATATCAAATAGAGAGATAAAGACCATTCTGGAGAAAACAGTGGCACCTAACAGGAAGGATTGGAGTCTGCGGCTGAATGGCACACTTGATTGAGGTTCCTGATGGGCCGGGTTACATTTGGAAGGCGGGGAAGAATGGAGACCACCGCCTGACTTTGCCTACGACCTTACCTTATGGACCTACCAACGATTCCCTCTACATAGCATCTTATCAGAATGTGGTTGAGGAGGAGGATAATGAGGATGATGAGGATGAGTATGAGGATGATGCCCCTGCACAGACAGATTACCATATGGGGGATGCACATCAGGCCACTGGATCTTCTGCGGGACCTCGCTACTCTTTTATTGATCATCCACTTTCGATCGTTAACCATATGCTTCAAATGTAGATAAAAAGGAAAATTCAGGTAAATGTATAAAACCACAAGATTTGATAGGCAACTAGCACCAAGAACAAAGATCAGCAATGAGAATTTCATTCATTTCAGGCCATCCACAACTAAAACCAACATACTAGGCATGTAAAATATTTATGTTGCAAACTATGAAACTTGAAGAAATCTAGCAATATCCACATAATACTAAAAGATTTGAATTGATCAAGCTAGAGCATGTCCTCTAAACTCTCTTATGAAATGAAACAAAAAAACATACTTGTTCAATCAACCTTGTAATCACAGTGAAGATGCCCAACTGATTTCCAGTGAGACAAAGGAAAATGCCTTGCAAAACCAGAAACGAAAATCACATAAATTTACACTCAATACAAAATGATTTAAACCATACGTGTACGAAGGGGTTTGAACTGAATTTGGGAATTTTATGTAAATCCACGTAATACCAAATGATAGAATAAGTGAATTTGGGAAAGAAAAAAAAATCTAAGAAGAAATAAATTTCTTGTTCATTCCTTAAAAATAGCAGCTTTCTTCTTTTTTTAGGAAAGACGGGTAAGTTAGTGTACATGATAATCAATACAATAAGTTAACTTTAATTACTTTCTCATAGATTTACCCACATCTCTTAACAACGGGTTTGAAATTGTAAAGATCAACAACCAAATTATGATTGAAAACCTGAGCAATCAAGCTATTTTTAGAGACCTACCTAATGAAGCGATCGACCTTGCAAGCGAATACGATGATGCCTCCCAATCAAAGACGATGGTTCCTGATTAAAAGAAATTGTGATAAGTATGTCGGTCAATTGATGCGAGTAGATCAATTGGTATTCATATAACAACTACATAGTATATATAAACATATATTCATATAATAGCTATATAAATATATGGATATATAATAGTAGCATATATATAAATATATGTAATTAAAAATAAAGCTACCACTACCCCACCTATACAACACGTACACAATTAGTAAAATACTACCCACACACCAACCTAAATTGCCTACAAACAACGAACAAAATGTGCTACATCCTGATGACTAAATATCACCTAAACTAACACACTACAGATGACACAGTAGATGGTACTCTACAAAACACCACCGGTAAGTTTAGCTCCACAGACATCGCCAACAACCCGCCCGACCGAGCTCAAAACGCTGGCATTTGAACCTACTACGACTGAATTGAAAATATTTGGAAGCAAATTCCTTCCATTCACAATTCACAATACTCAAGGTCCCTGCCACTAAGACTAGGAATAGAAACGCATGCTTTGACAATTTCACTCCTTTCAGTCAATTTATAAGTTATTTCTATAGTAATCAAACAAGTATCTATCGATTTGAACAAATCATGTGACTGTGAAGAACTTCCCTTTCGGATTAACTCAAAAATATGAACATCTAGGTTAAAATTCCAAATACAAATAAATTATGATGGGAAAACTAAAGAAGCGATTGTTACTTGATGTGAGCTTGAAATAGAAGATCGACGAAGATTATTAACTCAGAATCATACCTTGATCAAGTGACCTTGCAATCGAAGATGAAAAACTCTGCACAATATTGAAGGAGAGAAACGAAGATGCCGAGCAAAACCGTAAAGGAAATCGATCAATTGGAGAGATTTTCTGGTTACCAAAATCATGTTGAGAGGATTGATTTACCCTAAAATCGCGTTTAATTTGGAATTGAAAAATTCCCGGAAAACATCCCATTTGTGTCCCGCCTTCTAGCACATTTGGGGTGACAAACACAAACCTGGTCATCCTAAATGTCAATGGGCAACAAACGTGTCAAGTTCTCACCCTAGGTTCTGACATTTTTTTTAGCAAAAGGTTTTGAATTAATTTGAGATATATTTAATTATTACTACTCATTTTAATCTAAAATATATGTCTAATTATTACTCATTTCAATCTAAAATATATATCGTTTCACTTCTCAGCACGTATTTTTAAAAGTTAAAAACTTAATAAAATATCAAAAAATTTATTAATTTTTTATAACTTAATATTTTTTAGTAATGATTAATAAATAGTAACAAAATAATAATAAAAAAGTTAATATACTATACAGTTTTTAGCTTCTTAAAACACGTGTTAAAAAGTCAAACAACGTGTATTATATATGGATCGGAGGGGATTAATTTTTTATTTTGGTCATTCAATTTGGATCATTTTTGTTTCAGATAAATAGGATTTTAGATCAATTGGGTTTTAGATCGAGTTACACCAAGTTTTGTTCTGGTTTCGGGTCGATCCAACGAGAAAAAAACAAACACTTTTATAAGGACTTTGTAAGAATATTAAAACATAATTAAAATTAAATTATAATATCATGAAATAAAATCTAACTACTCTAAGGAATTTAAGGATTAACAAGATAAAAATATCTTAAATAAACCACATATATATAGATATGATATCCCTTCAAGGATTCCGGGTTAGAACTTTATGATTTCGGGTCGGAATCTTCAGACGACATATTTCGACTCCATAAAAGACTTGGATATCGACCCGGAAGTTAATTACAACATTTTGAATTAGAAGTATTCCAACCCGAAACTTTAAGAGACCAACCCGGAACTTCGTAGCTTCAAAATTTTCGTCATTCCGGGTCGGTATATATGGATATCGGGTCAGAACTTTGAGTCCACATCAACTTCTTCGCTCGATTTTTCTATATTTTAGGTCAAATTTGCCAAAATGTTCAACATCAAAGTTGTATATCTTTCAATAAGCTTTTCAACAAGCTATAAAACGACTCGGTCCGATTTTTTAGGGCTCAAATGACTCATTTTACCTAGACATCACCAAGCAGGAATTGTACGGAAAACATCGACTCGACAATAAGCTCTTTTTAGATTGATTCTTAGTACATGGGACCGCTATGCAATACTTTTCCAGCGTCCGTGAAGATCTCAAACTTGTTTTTATGAATCTTATTTCATCATGATTTCAAAATTAATTACATCAAACAAAAGCTCCAAATTACCTAAAAACACATAAAACGTACACAAGTGTAAACATCTATTCTAAAAACAAAATCAAAAACTATATTGACATGCAAAACATATAAAAATGACTTAATAACGACTATAAATTATATCCTATAAAATGTAGAATACGATGATATTGGATCTTGGTCTAAAACGTTGGGTTGAATCCCATAAATTTCTGGGCATTCGGACTGGTCAGGTGCGTTTTTTGATTTAGGGTTCACGTTAATTTTGACAAATCTAGTAAATAAATATGGTAAGTTTAATTAATTAAACTCCCACCATTCTAAAAAAATATATTATTAATTTACTAGTTATGCACATTTTAAATAATTAATTAGTTATTCATTTTTTTCATTAAAAAAACTCTCTTTTTTCCTCATAATTACTATATATACACACTAACACGGATGCTCTGGACAACAAATAAGATATTACGCAATAATGTTAGGCAAGGTGTCATATAAAACCTTAATCTAAGGGTGACAAACATTAATTTGTCGCACAAACCCCTTCAAATATGGTGACAAACACGTAATTGTCGCACAAAGACTTTCCATTAGAGCAACAAATGTGATTTTATTGCACAAAACCGGCAGGTAGGGCGACAAAACAACTATTTGTCACACTAGGACCATTCTGTATGATGACAAATATATATTTGTTGCACAATATGTTCTTTAAGGGCGACAAATATGTATTTGTCGCACAACCCTTTCAATTAAGGCGACAAGTTTGCTTCTGTCGCACAATGCATGTTTTCGGCGACTAAAATGTATTTGTCGCTCAAAAGAAAATTGCTTGTGCGACAAAAAACTAATTTCATCACCAAAAATAAACATCAAAGGCGACAACCCATCATTTTGTCGCCAATGCGTGCAATGGGCAATGAAACATTTTTCTTGTTGCCATACACTATAATTGTGCGACTAATCGTATTTTTGTCACGCAATTCTAGCTTTTGGCGACAAAAATTGTAATGTCGCCCTAGATATTTGATTTTGTCGCCCAAACCCTCTTTTCTTGTAGTGAAGGACCACATGCTTACAGAGTTCCACCGCATGTCCTTGCGCCAGGACTCCTTCGAGTTCACTCTCCAAGGCATCGATCGCAACACGCGAGAAACAAATTATCATATGGAGGATCTGCGAAGAGAGCAAGCTTACTACTTCCGTCAGCAGTACCCTCACATCCCGCCGTACCAGTCACCACCATTCCAGTCGCCGCCTCAGTGAGTGGTTAGTCTTACCTCCTTCCCTCTGAATTTTTATGTTTATTTTGGTTGTCTGTACTGTTTCAGTGAGGACACTGAAAATTTTAAGTGTGGGGGAGGAGATTTATATGTATATTATGTCAATTCTGCCATTTCTAGGACCATGTTTAAGTTTCTGCACAACATGTTAAGTTCTGTAATAATTAGTTTATTTAATTTCTATTAAGTTTAAATTTTGTCTATTATCTATTTAGCTTTCTGAATTTTCAGAATAAAAAAAAAAGGTGTCACATTTTGTTTATTTTCTTTATTGTGTCCCGCAAGTAATGACATTTCGGTAGATATTTGGTGATATGGTGGTCAATGTCTATGAGCTTAGTGCATTTTGGATTGAGTTGAGAGTTGTACCTTAAAGCCTAAACACATGAGTGAAACACATATTTCCGGTGAGATTGGATGATATCTACTTCTAAGCTTTGATCACTGGAATACATGCTATGACGTTTGTTTACTTGGCTTATGTTTTCACTTGCTATGATGTTGCTTTTTGATGAGGTTGAAACTTGAAGGGATTTTCCATGGGATGCGTTGATTCATGTTCATTCTATCATTGCTTGAGGACAAGCAAAGGTTAAGTGTGGGAGAGTTTGATAGCATGCATTTAGGTAGGCATAATAATTTGCATTTAGCTTAGTTAAGATGCATTTCATGGATGGATTAAGTACATTTTGCATATTTGCTCTCTATGTTAGTGGAGTCGGAATCTACACACTTTTATTGATTATTCCAGGTAATCGTGGATCCGAGGATGAGGCATGGGTTGATGACGCATTAGATGAGAATGTATAGTTGATCGGAGAAGCTTACATGAAGATCTCAAGAGGTTCTGAGAAGAAGAAGTGAATCTAAACGAAGAACAAGCCTGCAGAAGTTGTCGCCAGACATGCTGAACTTGTTTTGCACTTTCTGGAGGCATCGGTTGTCCGATTGACTAATATGACAATGTGTTGGAAAGCTCTTTCAGAGAGCTACAACTTTCCTGTTGAAAACAAGAGCAAATTCGGGATATATTTTCCGTGAAAAGCCCCTGGCTGTGGCCTCCGCTTGGTGTGCAGCGGCCGCCGCCAGGGCCGATGCAGAGGAAATGCTGATGATGCGGCCGTAGCATCCATGTGGCGGCCGCCGCATCTGCCGTCAGCGATTATGCGCTGCGTTTTGATTAGTGAAAAACCCTAGAACCTATTTATTATTTCATGGCCGACTTTGGATGATATTTAAGGCCACTTTTAGTTATTTTTCCATGACTTCTATTCTATTCTTACGTTCGTCAGACGCTTTAGAGAATTTGAGTGATGTCTTACATGAGGAACTAAACTCATCTATTCTGCCTGCAATTTGAAGCTTTATTTGGATTGATTGTGAGTTTCTAATTCTCGTTCCTTGTTTCCTATATTTGAATGCTTCAACTTCTTTGTGCTTGATTGTTTATTGATTTGTTCTATCTTGTCTGGCCAACTTCTTAGGTCGATTCAATTGCTAAGGTTTTGTAGATTCCTGGTTGTGAACCTTAACCTAAGTGGCAAACTTGTTCCTTTAGGGCTAGTTGAACTAATTGAATGAGTAGGAAGTTGAATGTGTTGTTAAATCCCTCTTTAGGGACTATAAATACCTTGGCTAATCTCTGAACTTAAAGCTATCAATTGGGTTAAATCCTTCTTTAGGGACTGTTCGATTGATAAGGGTTGCTAGGACTGGTTGGACTAGTAACTATATTAGGTCGGGACAAAGGCATTCATAGGAAACTTAAAAGGACAAGAGGAAGTTACAATATCAATTCAACCAAATAAAGTGGATAGTTGTAGGTAGATCGATCTTCTCTAAATTGTTTTGCATCAATCTGTTTATAGTTTATTTTGCTTTCTTTCTTGTTTCAATCACCAAAACCCCCCTTTCTACTAATTGGTAAATACACATTGCGGAGAAATACTCGATTCTCTGTGGGATCTACCTCTTACTTACTTGCTATACTAGTTTGTAGGTTTGAGTTTTATTTTGATACGGTATATGCGACTAAAAATCGTCCATCAATCACAGGGAAGGGATGGAAGTTAAGAGGAGAAGGAACCAGAGAGATCGGAAGCATTCGGCAACGCCCACTTACCATGCTCAGCCAACATCTAAGCCTGGGAATGGTCAAACAGGAGGAACGGCGAAGCCGGGGCCTCGGAGAACGGTCACTACAGGGTCGAATTTGCACAAAGAAAAGAATGATAATGCTAGCAGGTTTGTAACGCCGGTGAATGGTGCTCCGACGACAAAGAAGAACACTCCTGAGAAGACGATCGTTATTGGGGAGTCATCGAAGAGCCACGGAGTTGATGTCCAGAACGTTTATGGGGAAAATACTTTTTTGTTTACTAATAGCACAATACGTTTATGGGGAAAATTCTATTTATTTTAGCTAACCTTTTTTCATGTAAATACTAATAGCACAATACTTTTTTGTTTACTTCATAGGTTGTGGAAGGTGATTCAACTTGAAGATGTGTGCTAATTTGCTAGAGTTACAATGAGAGTTAAACAAAGGTAACCACTTTTAGTAATACAACCCTTGTTCTTTATGCTTTTTATCAATAAATCAAGTCATGTTGTGGGCATTGCCATTTTGTTGTTGCAAAATCTTCTTTTATGTTTGTTTTTGCCAATCATTTTCTACTAAATTCATAGGTTGTGGAAGGTGATTTCACTTGATGGTGTGTGCTAGTCTGCTAGAGTTAAAAATATAGTTAAAGAAAGGTACTTTTTCACACTTTATTTCTCATCGATATAAGTTTTATTTAACTCTTGTGATTGATTTTTGCCATTGTGTATGTTTATTTAATCCATCTTCATGAATTCAAGTAGTTCATTATATGTGCTTGTGTAAGTTCTTTATCTTACCGGTCATATCCATTAGTTTTTGCCATTATACTCTTTGATTTTTTATTTTATTTTACATATGATTACATATGATAACTATCTCATATTAGCTAATAGAAATTAATAGCAGAAGGCAACTTATATTTTATGAATTTCTTAAATCTGAATTTTCTGAAACTGAGGCATAGTACGTGCTACCTACAAAAGCTTAGGCGCACACAACTATATTGGTGAGATGTGAATTTCTAAAATCTGATTTTTCTGAAATCTGATTTAATTTAAACATGTTAGATTTTCTAAACTCTGTTTTTTCGTAAATCAACACAATACCTATTAATAAGGAGCCAAGGCAATGGTAGATGGAATCAGCTGATGGTGGAGTCATGTCTATCCAACAGCAGTGTGCATGTTAATTGCTCATGTTCTACTACTATTAATTTGTTATTGCTACTGTTAATTCTTTGTTGTTATTGATAAAAATTAAAATTCCATCTGACAAATGTGTTTTAGAATTATGGGTTGCTTTTCAATTCTGTTAATTTCTAATTTCTGAGATTCTTTTTAAAGTTTGTTGGTATTGATGAGAATTTAAATTCTATATTGAGTTGGTTATGGGTTGTACGGAATAGTTTGTGAGGTAAATATAATTGTGGATCAAGTTGTATATATCGCGTTGTATATACTCTTTTGCTGGTCCAACTTCTATAAGAACTACATAATGATGCTTACCCTTGCTCTGCTGCTATGCTAAACTGATGTTTTGGGGATTCCTATGCTGAACTTATTTTGGCCTACTATCTCTACTATGTCATTGCCATCTATGCTTGATGTTCTACCGATTTTTTATACTTTTCATTTGTTCATATAGACTAGTATAAAATCAACCTTTTTATTGTTTTTGCTAATTTAAAGCCTCTTAACTCAAATTGGTAGAGCGTTGTGCTCAAGCACAAAGATGCGGGTTCAAATCCCGCATGTGCTACAAATTTGATTGAAATGTAGTAGTTGAAATCAAGAGTAACAATGTTGTTTAAATGTAACACTATTATTTGGATGTAACATATTTGGTTAAATGTAACATTCTATTAAGGTAACATTTATTCTAAAATGTAACATTTAACTCAAAAGTAACGGTTTTGGTATCAAATGTAACATTTAGTATCATGAAAGAGACAATGTTACATTAGCTATTAAAAACTGTTACACTAGATCAAATGCAACGCCTGCAACTGTAATCCCAAAAAAATGTTACCTTTGCCCTATTGTAACATATTTAGGTGATAATGCAATAGTTTTAGGTGTTACATTATGTGCTTATATGTAGTAGTGAGTGGAGTTTTGCGAGAGCGGATTTGGCTTCGATTGGTTGTAAGTTTTATTTTAGTTTATTAATGCAATTTAATTTCCAGAAATTATTGATGAGTTTATTTATGATGAAGAGCGGGTAGTCACCCAACTTCTAGGGTCGGGTGAGCTCGACGGTAGCCATGTAACGTAATGCGATAAAGGTACAATCTTTTGATGCGAATTCGTCTTCTATCCCTATGAGCATGATTCTTTTGCAAAAGTTGAAGGTGATCCTTGTTTCTGTTATTGAAGCGAAAGTGATCTTAATACAACTTAGGTTAATTATGTGAAAAGGTTTAATATAACAATTAGAGTTTATGCGAAAGCCTCTATTTTCCTATTTGTTAATAACGAAAATTATTCGAAGAAAAGCATGATCTTTTATGCCTTTATGTGCTATTTTGCATGGTTATCGTTGTGGTGTTGATAACATAATCTTGAAAGTGTTTTAGTTTATTGATTTTATTCACAAATTTCGTGTTTACTTTCGCTTTTATGCAATTTAAAGTTTCGGTCTTCGGTTCTGTTTTACTCGATTTCGAGCAGTTTTGGTCGACGTTGAGGAGTTTGGTCGACATCGAGTTGATTTAGTCGAGATCGACCAGTACTTTGCTTTCGTTTTCGTTTATGTTCGTTTATGCCTTTTGTTTTACTCGACAGTGTGGTCGACGTCGATCTTCCGGTAAGCCATTCTCCTTCGTTTTCGATCGAAATTGCCTTCGGTCTTCTCCAACACACTCACCCACATCCGGTACAGGTCCGAATAGCCATCGCGAACCTCCGACGACGCCCAACTCTCCGATCGAGAGCTCCGAAGTCGCGAAAAATCCATCTCGGTGAGCTCCGAATTTTATCCTCGTTTTGATTCAATTTTTTTAGTCTTTTTCGATACTTAGGCTAGTCGGGAGTGAGCGTGAGCTGAGTGCGGGACGTTCGGGTGGGCTTGAGACCTCCGATGAGAGGTGAGGCGGAGGAGCGAGCCACAGTACAGTCGTCGGCGGGAGTCGAGGTGAGCGCCGACGGGAGTCCCTGTTTGAACGAAGAAGAAGGCCATGTGGGTCCCATCTCCACATTGTTTCGGTTCGGATTTATGTTTCGGTTCAGTTCGGTTCGGTTCATCCGTTTATTTAATTAACCATTTAACGGTATTTAAAATATTATAATAATATTTGAGGATTTAAAGATAAAATATTATTTTGGGGATTTTATAAAGGGGTCGGTTTTATTAAGTAAAAATGGTCGAGATTTTAAGATTTGAAAACATCATTGTAAAGGTAGTTAGTAAATGGTATTTGAAATATCATGTAATATTATTGGGACTTAAAATATATTATTGTTTTAAAAGGGATTTAGAAAATAATTTCAAGTTTGGAAAGTGATTTAATAAATGAATTGAAAAGAGAATTTTGCGAGTGTTTTCAAGGGTCGGGACTCTAACTCGGATTTGAAACAGATTTGGATCTAAACTTGAGAGTCTGACTTGTTCTGTGACTGACAAGCATGGTATTCTGATATGTGTGACTAATAGCATGACTTTCGGTGATTTATTATAAGAGATTAAATGTTGGATATTTATGACGAGGTAATAGGATTTTATATCACACAAATTATAACTTATGATATTGATGAAATGTTGGAGTATATGTGGATATGATCAGTATGAACATGCTGAATTGGTTAGATGTTTATGGAGAACGATGTGACCTTATGGAACGTTTGGTACAATGGGATTTACGATATGTTACTTGTCCTATTGATTGATATGTGCTTGCGTGTTTGTTAGACGTACACTTATGTATATCCCACTTTGTACTTAGGTGATACTCTGTGATCGTGACTACTGTGTGATGGATTCTTCTTTTGTTGATCTGCTAGCCAGGTAAGTACCTCCAGGGCTTACTCAGTAACCAGTACCTCCGGCCTGGTGTGTCATATAGTATGTAGGTGTTGCATATGCATAAAAGTGTGCCATGTAGTATCATGCTTAGGACTTGCACTTATGAATGAGAATTCTTATTCTGTATGCGTTTGAATACAGAACAGTCGTTATCTGTGAGTCGTAGAGTCTTTGCTAGGGTCATAGGGCAACCCAGCATTATCGGGTTTTCCTGTTAGAGTCTGATTGATTTATATATTTATGGTGCGGCACGACCGAGCGTCCTACCTTGGATGTGGTATGGGCATGAATGGTTGATTATACCTGGTTCGACATGACCGTGCATCCTACCTCGGTTGTGGTACGGACTTGTATGATGTAGTTGGAGATCTGGGATATGCCACTTGGCATTATATGTGGATCCATTTAATCGTTTTCTGCATATATATAAACTGCATGCATGCTTGTGTGAGTTAAAGTCCAACACTGCATTAGAGCATCCTTTATTCTAGGTATAGACGTGTTATATGTCCTCAGCGCGGTCAGAGGACTCGCGGGCGGACTATTGGCCTGACTTGGTGGTATAGTTTCAGGTACCCGATCTACTGCTTGATTTTGTGTTGTTATGACGGGATCCATTCATATGGCGAAGAGTGAGTGTTTGAAACCCGACTTCACCAGATTCATGCTTTTGGGATTTCTTCCTACTTATACTCTGTTTGACCCGGCTCTGCCGCGTCATTGGTTGTATCATTTTCATAACTTATGTCAGTTGCATGATAAAAGGTTTTCCGCGTTGTAGACTGTTGTGAGCTGAATCTGCCAAGTTTTACAGTAACATTTATATCAATTTTTGCATACATTTCATGCATTTGGGCTAAGATAGTACAGAATCTATGTAGCTTATGTTTATTTGCCAAATTATGGAATCTACACCAGTTTCTGTTTAAATTTGCAGAATTCGAGGCATTTTACAGCAATTCTAAGGAAGGTCGAAAAAACTCGGAAAACCACTACAGAAGTCCAAGGTCAAAGAAGCAGCGGAACCAGTCGAATCAAACCGAGAGCCAAGGTTACTCGATCTCGAGTGGACCTTACTCGATCTCGACGAACATGTCCGAGCACAGGCCTTGTCGACTAGGAGCAGTGTCGAGAGCCAGACCAACCCATCTCCGGAAGTCAACTCGATCTCGACAAGACCTAGTCGAGATCGGCGAAGCCTAGACGCCACACCCGGAGTCGAGAAGAGGAGCTGATCGAGAAGCCGAGGACGAAGACGCTGAGCAACCCTACTCGATCTCGATGAGACCTTGTCGAGATCAACGAGCCACCCAGCGCCTATCTGAGTCCATGTCGAGGAGCCCTAGTCGACATCACCAGAGAGCCGTCTTCGACCACAACTCTAGTCGATCTCAAGGACCAGCTAGTCGAGATCGACGAGCGCCAGGAGCCATGTCCGGAGTCGACGAGCTGTGCCAAGCCGAGAAGTCCAGTCGACGATGAATCCTAGTCGAGATCGACAAGCCCTTGTCGAGATCGAGTAGACCAGATTCCAGAAACGCGTCGACGTGAGCAGACCGAGTAGAGTTGGGATTCCTTGGGCACAAAGGAAGTCGAGTAGGCCGAGATCTATCATCATCTATCCATGGAAGGGAGATCTATCAACATGAAGGCATATTACCTAGATTAGATTTATCTTTTCCTTTAAAGATTTATTTCCCTTAAGCATTTTATTTACCATTAAGCATTTTAGATATAATTTTAGATATAGATAGAAGATTCTATCCTTGATTTGCAAGGAATAGAAGGCTATAAATAAAGCCCTAGGGGCTGAGCATTAGGCATCTCATTCCAATTCAGAAACACAATCAGTTTCATTCAAGTAAGTAGGAGTTCGAAGGTTTTAGAGTTTTGGCTTTCTGCGAAAGTTGATTGCCGGGATTGTAAAGGCTTTTTGAATTTAGTTAATGCAAGTTTCTTTTTATCAATCAATGTCTGCTATTGCGATGAGGCGTGAGTAGTCCACCCACTTCTGGGGATGGGGTGAGCCCGACGGTGGCCATGTGAGGTGATGCGATAAAGGTCGGATTTTGTTATGCAATTCATCTTCTATCCCTATGAGCATGATTCTTTTGCGAGAGTTGAAGGTGATCCTTGTTTGTGTTATTGAAGCCAGAGTGATCTTAATGCAACTTGGGTTAATTATGTGAAAAGGGTTAGTAACAATTAGGGTTTATGCGAAAGCCTATATATGCCTATTTGTTAATAACGAAAGTTGTTTGATGGAAAGCATGATCTTTTATGCCTTTATGTGTTACTTTTCATGGTTATCGTTGTGGCGTTGATACCCTGGTCTTGGAAGTCTTTTAGCATATTGAGTTTATTTCTGTCAAATTTCTGAGTTCTTTCGAAATCTGTGATTTACAGTTTTCTGAGTTTCCCTGTTGACATAGAGTAGTTCTTGTCGATCTCGAGTAGGACACTTGTCGAGATCGAGTAGGTCTTAGTCTAGGTTGAGTTACTGTTGTGCCTTCTGTTATCGATTTTCAGTTTCTGTCGATTTGCCCTTGTCGATCTCGAGTGCCCTCTTGTCGAGATCGAGTAGCTTCTGTCCTTGCTTTGTTCTTTACTTTCTTTCGCTATTTTCTGTTTTTGCTTTTGTTTCTCCTTTGCTTTGTCTTTCTTCCTTTGTTCCTTTGTTTCTGTCTTTTCTGCTTTTCTGTGAGAATTTACAGCTACCCAAGAACTGCTGACGTGCTTCCTCGTGGATTCGATCCTGACAACCTTCTACTACAACGGGAGGAAGTCTTGTATTTATTTGCTGAGACAGGGAAGTCAGTGTGATCTTTATTCTATATTTATTTCATACTTGACCATCCTCCTGCAACAACATAGACTTAGGACAGGTACAGGGGTTTACCCCGGGGTCTCCAACGGACCTTCCGGATTTGGGTGCGAAATCCCGCTTTAAACTACAAATCTTCGGTTTCAAACTTTCAACCTGTACTCGGAGCGCAAGATCCTAACGAGGGGTTTTATCCCTCGAAACGTAACTCGGGAATCATAATCCCGGGCCGTTACATCTTGGTCCTCCAGTTGTAGTTCTTCATCGTAAATGGGTTGTACTGCATCATAGTCAATGAGCTCATCATCCTCTTGGACCATGTAATCACCAAATGCAGTCATTATCACCGTTTGGGTGTTGCCGCACTCCCGAGCAAAGTGGTCTCACCCTTGGCACTTGTAGTACCGAATGTCCTACCGAGGGGCATTAGATGGGGCTTCCTTAGGCCTAATGAGCGGCTACTGGGATCCACGCGGGTTCCCGGGGCGGCTAGTTGTGGTACGATTGGGACGTGTGGAGCTCGACAACGACGATCGTTGCGGCACCGACGTGGGTGGTGGTCCTAGGGGATGCAGACACCACCTATAGCCGGATCTAGATGAAAATGTCGATCCTGCACGACTTTGCTCATATAGTATAGTAGCAAAGTGAAGTGCATTATTAATTGAAGAGTGCCTTTTTCATTCAACTTGTTCACCAATGTCTCTATTAAGGATATGAATTTTGACAAGATAATCTTCTCCGGGTAACAAATGCCCGTTCGTTGCATCAAACGACACATTTCAGCATATAACTCCTCCGAGGAAAGGGAGACTTGTCGCAGACGGTCTAGGCGGAATTGCATTCATTGCTCATAATCGAATGACACAAAGCGGGCTAGCATGAGCTCCTTCAAATCCTCCCATCTGGTGATGGGATCTCGCATCTCATACTCGCGATCTGACACATCTTGCGTTCCGGTGGACACTTCATTGCTCGTCAGCTTGCACACCCCAACACCACACTTGCACACTCGCGCGCCCATGTCACACACCCGCGCACTTCTCTGTTGGAAGTGCAAGATGGCTCTAGTCCTCGTGGGCTAGTAAGGTTACTAATCTGAGATCTCTCGCCTCTAACTCTTCTGTTGACATCCAAGGTGAGGTAGCATAGGTGGTAATATGCCTTAGAAGGGAGTAGAGTGCACTCGACATCTTCTTAGCCTTAGATATGACCATCTCCATGAAGTGTGATGTCGGATTGAAGCTCCTTAGATCGATTCCGATTCACATCAAATATAATATTGAATTAAAATAGGATTACCTTAATCCACTAGATTGTGAGATTTTCAACACCTATTTTGTGAGCTTGAAGTTTCTCAACTCAATGGTTAAACAATCCAGGACAGTGTGATACTTGTCTCTCTAAGAGCTCAAAGACTCGATACCTTTCGTAAAACAATCCAGCAGATTGTGAGTCTTTATCAAAATCTACATTAGAGCTTGAAGACTCTAATTTCATATTCTTATAAACTCTATCATAGTACGAAGTATATGATCTTATTTTTACCATTTTGTACTCCCGTAGAAGTACATGGAATATGGGTTATTCGAAACTATTTTTTCATGGTCATAGCAACCATAAAGCACAATCTAGCGAACAAGACCTGAAGCATGCCCCTCTAGTAGAGGATGTTAAAGAGGTTATGATTAAGTGCACAACAAAAGTCATTGTTGTGGTTTATAACTAGCTCATTGTTGTGTGGGTTAATCTAATGTCCTGAAGAACATTATGAATAAGGATAAAATGTATTTTATAAATACACATAGTTGGTCATTAGTTTCATACATATATTATGACACCAATTAAAGTTATGAAAATACTCAATTAATGCCATCTGATTAAATAAATGGATCACCATGTACAAAGTTCAATGGTTAGAATATTGAATATATGTGTCATGCCATTTTGACACATATTTAACCCATTGAAAGCTATGATGTCATTAACCAGAAGTTAGTTGATAAAACATTTTTTCTTTATGACATTTGGTCACTCAAGTAAAATGATGATTTGCACGTTCATTGAAATTCACATGAATACCCATCAAAAGGACCAAAAGATCCTAGGACCTGAAGATCCTCAATATGGGTGACCATACATTTACGGCTTGTTCTCTTGGCAAAATAGTAACAAGACCGTCTATAATAAACAGTAAATGCAAAGTCTTTTATGTCTCTTGATTGAGTTCAATGAGACAACTACGAACATAAAACAATGTCATATGGGCCAGTGTTATTCTAGTATAGATGCCTTAACACATTAGTCATATTAAAAGGTAGATAATGTTATTAATTGCATTATTGAGCATAAAGTAGCTCATAATGACCTAGAAGAGTCGTTACTCAAAAGGGCCCATGCAATTTTGCCTTTCAAATTTGACACAATAACTTCTCCCAAATTATCTACATAAGAGAGTATATGTTCTGAGGCCTCCTCCACAATTAACTAAAAGAACACAAAGAAGTTGAATGTTGCATGAGGTTTGAGTCTCTAATTATGTCAAATACCTCAAGGTTTATAAAGATGATCAAATTCTTGGTATTTAGTTGGGGGAGGGGGGGGGGGATAAGATTATATTAAGAAAGAGATTGCATGGACACAACTTCTCTATCATTTCAGATCCGCAGATAAATACAAGTAACCCAAAAGTTCAATAGATGAAATGATTTTAAGGTTTAGCAAATATGCTATTGAATGCATTTAAAAAAGGTCAAGAAAGTGACAAATTCATATGAATTATACTAGCTCAATTAATATCAAGTGATTATCAAATACAACAGAAGTGTTGAAGATCACTATACTCTTAGTTTATGATTTCACGGAAAAGGAAAGAGCTCATGAGAATATGATGATCATCAAACAGATAATGGATGTCGACATTGAAATGACGATAAAGAGGTAGAAAGAAGCAATACATGCAAATATGGATTCTTAAAACGTGATAGTATTGGACCCTTGGTTCCAATACTGAAAGTGTAATATCAATTGGTTTTAAGTGGGTGTTCGTATAAAATAAAATATAAAGCCAAATTGATTACACAAAAACCTATTAAAGGTTATATGAAAATATATTCACCAGCAGTGGATATAATCTTTGGTTGTCGATGAACTGACTCGATGTGTAATTGACGAACATAGATGAAAATGATTGATTAATTTGAATTGCATGAAGCATCAATATAAAAAGTCTCGTCATATGTAAGCGATTAAGCCCAAATGTGCTTATAGTGTAACGGCCCGGGATTATGATTCTCGTGTTACGTTTCGAGGGATGAAACCCCTCGTTAGGATCTTGCGCCCCGAGTACAGGTTGAAGGTTTGAAATTCTATCCTAACATTTTGAAGTGGGATTTCATACCCAAAATTCGAAGGGATCGTTGAAATCCCCGGGGAAGTCCCCTATACCTGTCATAAGTCTAAGCGTGGAAAACCAGCAAACATGCAAATAGCAGAATCAAGGTGCAATACAAGAGGGTGCCACGACAGAGCCGGGTCAAAACCAAATCAATAAGCGTATTTATCAAAATGTAAGGATAGACCATTTCTTTGCAATCGCCTAAGAGAGTGCCCACGTCACAGAACCAAAGAATAATCATGTTGCAAGATAACCTAAAAAAATATGTATGCGGGGCGGTGTCAGATCGAAGCCCTACGCAAAGTAATCCCAAACCAGCAGACACATATACACGCTAGTCCTAATAAAGATGTTTCTAGGTGCAAGGCGGAATATTAACACGCTAACATGCTCCTAAGATCAAGTGCATAAATATAATAAGGCCTTAGCACCGAATACCAAGTGGTATATCCCTCTCCTACCTCCACCCCCTTCCGATAGGGCGGAGACTGGCCAGCTCGTGAATGCATTCCATTATAATCGGGTGGCACGCATGCCAAACCCGCTCCACAATAAAGCCTGCAGGCATCTCATAATATAAGGAAGTTCATGACTCGATTGACTCGGGACGGGACCCGATGGGACTAGGTCGTCCTAGAACCCTAGCAATGACTATAGTTACTTCACAGATAACGACCGTTCTGTTTACAAAGCAATGAGTAAACGAATGCTCAATCATGAGTGCAATCCTAGCAGGATACTACATGACATGCTTTATTATGAATGCAAGCACCTAGTATGCACATGGTTACAAGCAGGGAGATCTCTTTTTCAAATCTGAGTGAGCTCATATAGGAACTCACCTGGCAGTGCAAAACAGCAAGATAAGCATTACGATAGATTAAAGATCAACTAGATACATATCAGAACACATATATAAGTCTATGTCTAATCATTCAAGTACTCAAAGCACACATCATTCAATAGAATTAACCACATCGTAATCATCATTCCATCAGGTTCAACCATTCATCTCATTGCCACATTCCGTATTTCCGCAATAATAATCAGCATTGCCATTCATCTCGAGTTCACCATATTCATCATAACTCATAAGCGATAGGACAAACGACACATAACTTAACATCTTATCATGCTATTAATCAACCAATCATGTCATTAGTCCACACAAGTCATGATATTAGACAACCATTCACATCAATCATGCTAGTTAGTCATCTAGCACATAATTCCCGAGTTAGTCCCAAAAATCGTTTCAAATTCTTTTGTGAAAACCAAGCTTCAGTCTTCAAGACAATTAGGGGTGTTATCTGAGCCGAACAGCTTGAGCTCGGCTCGGGCTCGGCTCGAAAAAGCTTGAGCTCGGCTCGTTCGAATATACAAAATAAGCCGAGCTTGAACATTGTTTTAGGCTCGAACCGAGCCCGAGCCGAGCTCAAGCTCGAGCCGAGCCCAAAAGCTCGTCAGTTGCTCACTCGGTAAATAAAGCCCAGGCAAATATAAAGATTAGAATCCCTTCTAATTGGGCTGGATAAAGCCCAACCCAAACCCATCTATCAAATTACCCTATTTATGATATCTCTCTCCTACCCTAATTGAGTCACCCGCCTCTCTAGTCTCTACTCTCTCTCTCCACGCCTCCATGCCTTCCACATCTGCATCGAACAGTTGCGATGTTGCCGCTCCTCTTGTACATCGGCCAAGCCACGACGTCATCCTCTTCAGATCCCCACGACGTCACCACGACTACAGCGCAATTGCATCTTCTTCTCAAATCTGCCTTCGATTCCAAGGTATCGACTTCCCCAAATCTTCCTTCGACTCCATCGGTGGGATATCTGAGATATCAGATCTTGGGAAGAAATAAGCGTTAGTGATTTTTTTTTTATAGGATGGATTCCTTTTTCTTGGTTAGAATTAGACTTCCGTTGAAATTTTTTGTGTGATGGCCTTTTAAATTTATATAATACCATTAAAGGCATTATTAATACACGCTTGTTTCTTTGTATTGATGGAATTCTATTCGAACCACTAATCGATTTCTCTCTCTCTCGTTGTGATCATTCTTAGTCTCTCTCGCTTGTGAGCTCAGATCTTTGATAGATCTGAAATGTATCTCAATAAATTAGCAAGCCTTAAAAATATCAGTCCATAATTGCATAAACGAGCCGAACGAACGAGATGGACAACGAGCCTAAGCTCATTTAGGATCGTTCGTTCGGCTTGACCGAGCTTAAACAAGCCGAGCTCGAACATGTGATTGGGCTCGCGAGCCGAGCTTGAGCGGAAAAAAAAAAAGCTCGTATAAGATTTAGGCTCGAGCTGAGCTCGGCTCGGCTCGTTTTACTTTCGATCCAAACTTGAACACGCCGAGCTCGGCTCGTTCGGCTCGAATATCACCCCTAAAGACAATTATTCCAAAACAACTCGACAAAGTTAAGGTATTCTCTAAAATCCTCTTTTAACTTTATTAAATCAATTTCCATATATCAAATCAACTCCAACCTTTTAAACATTTTTCCAAATTCTTTTCCAAATCCAAGTCCCATTAAGATATTTTTAAATCTCAACAATAATATTATATAATTTTTAATTTTCAATTTCATTTAATATTTATATCTATATTTATAAGTCTGAAAGTATAATTTATATTTTTACCAAAAGTTGGTCCCAAGATCCGGATGTATGGAGAAAGACCCAAATTCATTTAAGGCTTCTAAATTTTAACATAAATAAACAAGGAAAGCCCAATCCCCTTTAAGACCATACCCGACCCAAAGAATCCAGCCCAAAGCCACACCAAACCAAAATCTGATTTGTTTTAAAATGACCCGAACCGGTTTTTCAATTTAAAACCTTGAACCGGACCAAATTAAAAGAGGCAGAAAACCGAACCGTGTCTCCTTCAACCTCTCGTTCTCTGTAACCAAAATTCGAAGAAAAGAAGGGCGGATGCAAGGAATCTCGTCGGACCTCTCTCGCTCACACTCCGACTAAACTCACCCAAGAACAGGAAGGGATCAAAATCACGAACCAAGGGGAGAAGAAGGGGACTCACCGAGGTGCGTCGACTCGCCGGAGTTCGTCGGAGCTCGATTGGACCTCGCCGGAGATGCATCGGAGGATCAACGGGCTTCGTCGGAGGAGGAGATTGCTCCTCGGACCTAGATCGAAGGGATTCCATGAGAAAGGTGGGGCTTTTCGTCGTTTTCAATTGGAAAAGATGAAGGGGAGCTTACCGGCGTTTTTTAAGGAGACGGAGGTCGTCGGGGGGAGCTACTGCTACTGGGGTCACGAAAGGGGGAAGAAGGGGACCTGACCTCGCTCGAATACAGAAAACAGGGGTCTCGGCTCTCCGGGCTTGCTGGCGTCGAGGAAGTGGTGGCCGGTGCTGCTGCCCGGCGCGGCTCGACTGTGAAACAGAGGACTAGGGGAGGCGATGTGGTGGTCAGGGGTGGTGGCTCGGCCTGGAGGCTCGCGGTGGCTGTCATCGGCGTGGTGGTGGCGGTAGTGTTACTGCACCTAGAGGAAGAAAGGTAAGGGAGAAATGGGTGTGGAAAAATGAACCCCAAGATGAGTTGGGTGATTTAATTAAAATGGAAGAGGGGATTTGTCTTTGAATTGGGTTGGAGAACAGGAAAAAGAAAATGAGACAGGGGATTTTGTGGTTCTAAGAGCATCTCCAACAGTTTCTCCATTTTGGAGATTTTAGAGTTTTTGGGGAATTTTAGGAGGTTTTTTGTTCCAACAGATTCCCTATTACATTCTCTAAAATGGAGAAGCAGCAGAAAAAATGGAGTGGATTCCCTAAATCTGCAGCATTCTCCAAACTAAATAATTCTCTAAATCTTCGAAATGGAGAAGCTGTTGGATTTAAAGCAAAAATAATTTGAAGAATATGTATTTTGTTTCTCCATTTTGGAGAAATTTTAGAGAATCTGTTGGAGATGGTCTAATGAAATGAAAAGGGGTGAAGAATCAGAAAAGGAGAAGAGTTAGAAAATGCTGTGAATTGGTCAAACGCAGTGGGGTGTGTTTGACCTTTAGCCAAAATAAGGAAAAGGGGAGCTAGAAGATGCTGCTAGTACTGCAATCGGACCAGGTGCCGTGCAAGGGAGGGAGTTGTTGGCTGGCAATGGGAGGGAAGAAAGAAGACAAAAGTGGTCCCATATAGAATCAGTTTCTATTTACCTGAAAGCAAATTCTAAAACCTGCTCTATCGACCTTATCTCGACCCGATTGAAATAACGTTCTCAAATCAAAAGGATATCGACATCCAAAGATATTTTCAATTCCCGATGTGAAAGACGGAATCGATCTTTAAAAGATTAAAATTGGACCGGAATTTGCTTTAAGAATTTTGAGTTGAATTCATTAAATTTTAGACAAGTTTTTCTTAGCATATCCGAATTAAATCCGATTTAGTTTCATATTTAATTTCTTTCTTTTTTTTCCAAAATTTAAGATTTTAAATCCGAGCCTTTACATATAGTACTTAAAAGATCATGTATTTGTGAAAATGGTGACATAGTGTATTGAGTCCCCAAGTACCATGCACAAGTTGTACTCTTTTCCTTAATCTTGGTTTTTATCCCATATGGTTTTTCCAAGGTAAGGTTTTTAATGAGGAAACTTATACACCATCTATACATCAAATCACCCGCATCAAACGATGCGGGTGATTTGATGTATAAGGTGCCGAAGCACCCGCATCAAACGATGCGGGTGCTTCGGGACCTTATACAAAAAAATATAAGGTGCTTCGGGACCTTAAATTTCATCAGAGGGTTTTTCCGAAGCACCTTATATTTTTTTGTATTGAAAATACGTGAAGTATTAATGTCAAAGCCCCGTGACATGCAATTGATTAAAGATCCTTATAAAGAGTACGTGATGAGATGTACCTATAATTGTGAAAGTGATGACATTGTATTAGGTCTCGAAGTACCATAAAAAGTTGTACTCTTTTCCTTAATCTTGGTTTTCATCCCACTGGGTTTTCCTAAGGTAAAGTTTTTAATTAGGCAACTTATACACCATTTAATACAATAGATCCCTCTGATGAAATGATGGAGTGCACGTTAGGTCATGAAGTACCTTATGATTGTGCATTGAAAATAGCTTAACACCAAGACATATGAGTAAAGCGCGTAGATATCAATTGCAATATATGAAAAAATTTCAGCTTGTACACATCAAAGACAATGATCAGACTCGACCATGAAGCTCATGAAGTCAGAATTGTCAAGAAATTCGACGAGCTTATCGGAATGAGAAAGCTGCAAGAAGAATGTTGAATTCAAGGGGAGAATATACGCATTACACTATTTTTTCCCTTCGATCAGATTTTGTCCCACTGGGTTTTTTCTGAAAAGGTTTTTAATGAGGCAGTATGACTGATAGCATGCATTTAGATGGTCATAATAGGCTGCATTTAGTTTAGTTATGATGCATATCATGCATGGGTTAAGTACAATTTGCATATTTGCTATTTATGTTGGTGGAGTCGGAATCTACACACTTTTATGGATTATTTCAGGTAACTGTGGATTCGAGGATGAGACATGGGTTGATGAAGCATTATATGAGGATGTTTAGTCGATCAAAGAAGCTTACATGAAGATCTAAAGAGGTCATGAGAAGAAGAAGCGAGCCTAAACGAAGAACAAGTTTGCAGAAGTTATCGTTAGACATGCTGAACTTGTTTTGCACTTTTTGGAGGCCTCGGTTGTCCGATTGACTATTATGACCATGCGTTAGAAAGCTCTTTCAGATATTTACAACTTTTCTGTTGACGTCGAGAGCTGATTCAAAGTAGATTTATCGTAAAAGACCATTTCAGCGGGCGCAACACATATGTCGCGGCCGCAGCACATCAATTTGCCGCGGCCACCGCATTTGCCCAGAGCGTCGCGTTTCATTTAATTAAAACCCTAGTTTTGCTAGTTTGTTTGGTGGCCGACTTAGACACATTATAAGGTCGATTTATGTTAGTTTTTTTAGCACTTCTCTTTTATTGATTCATCAGACACTTTAGAGATTTTTCCATGAAGAACTAAACTCATCTATTCTGCCTGCAATTTGAAGCTTTATTTGGATTGATTGTGAGTTTCTAATTCTCGTTCCTTGTTTCCTATATTTGAATGCTTCAACTTCTTTGTGCTTGATTGTTTATTGATTTGTTCTATCTTGTCTGGCCAACTTGTTAGATCAATTCAATCGCTAAGGTTTTGTAGATTCCTGGTTGTGAACCTTAACCTAAGTGGCAAACTTGTTCCTTTAGGGCCGGTTGAACTAATTGAATGAGTAGGAAGTTGAATGTGTTGTTAAATCCCTCTTTAGACACTGCAAATACCTTGGCTAATCTCTGAACTTAAAGCTATCAATTGGGTTAAATCCTTCTTTAGGGACTGTTCGATTGATAAGGGTTGCTATGACTGGTTGGATTAGTAACTATATTAATTCGGGACAAGGGCATTCATAGGAAACTTAATAGGACGAGAAGAAGTTACAATGATCGCTTCAATCCAATAAATTGTAGGTAGAATTGCTTCTCCTAATTGTCTGAATTACAATCATTTACTCTTGCTTTCTTCAATCCGCTTTGATAAAAGGCGGAACTTTCACACACAAAAACCCCCCAAATTGGTTGCTTTGGTTGACACTTGAATCACACTTGAATAATAATTTCCATGTGGGATCAGCCTCTTACTTATTGCTATACTAGTTATAGGTTTGAGTTTACTTTGGCGGATCAACGACAGGTTTTCCCTCCGCCAATGACCAAAGTGTATCAAATGACATATGTACTCTTTGTCCCTTAGTCATAATTTTTGTCCCATTGGGTTTTTCTATGCAAGGTTTTTAACGAGACAGTTTGTAATGTTAGAGGTGTACATCCAATGTGAATGTTATGAAACCATTAATGATGGATGTTTCACCTCTTCACCCTTTCACATTCCTTAAATCCCACATGATGAAAAACCAGGAGTACGTCACATTTATGTTTTACTTATCTATTGTTATTCTTTGTCATGTCTATATAATTGTAACATTACTTGAGAATATACAAGTAATAGAAATATATTCTTTCTTTCATACGCCTTCTCTTTATTCTTATTCTTCCACGTATTATAACAGTCTTGGTTTAGTTTTGATTAAACTCATTTATTTGAAGGATTTTAAGACCATCCGCAACCATGGGGTAACCTCTTTCCCCCTTTTTCCCCATCTTCTTATCACAACTTCACAACTCATTTATTTTTTTGTTTAAAATAATTTTCACTTTTTCTACCTCTTTCTAAAAGATTTCCGCAACAACCATGGGAAACCTCTTTTACCTCTTTTCAAATTTATTTTCACTTTTTATTTTCATTTATATATCTTTCTCTTTATTATATGTGCACCATCATATATTATTGTGAATTATTTTTATTTATAATTTTATGAATAAATAAAAATAGCAAGTAGTTGATATAAATATATTTTATTACATCTAGATTAAAATAAAAGAAGTTAGAAATATTATAACATAGGTAAATACTAATCGAACTACCTATATATTTGGATCATAGCGTTGGAATTTGTTCCACGAGTGCTCAACCAAATCATTCTTCGAATTCATATGAGTTTGTCTATCCCGAATCTCATCTCTCATAGCCATATAGTTGCCCAGATTTCGATCTTCATATCGCCCGGTGGTAACATTGAATGTTTCAATATTAGGATATTCAGGTGGCACTCCCTTGAACACCCGGAGAATGCTCTAAATGTTGTTGGTTTGGAAAAAGAAAAAAAGAGGATTTTACACATTTGTAGGATTATGTGGCTATAATTTGGATATTCGGGTGTTGAAGGATTGTTAAGCATTTGTAACATCACTTGAAATTGAGAATTTTTTAGAAGATTTGGATTAAAAGGCATATTTGGAAACCATTCCGGAATGGCTCATTGGAAAGGACTTGTGGGTAGTACCCATAGGTCCCCGGTTCGAACCCCGGAATGGCCGCTCTTTATTTACCAAATCAAGGAATGGGTGGAGTATTTGGATTATATTGATCCATAGTTAAAAAAAATAGGTGCAACTACAATAGATCAAGATGAGGTATATATAGGGTATAATTGAGCTCAAATTATAGAAAAAAAAATAAAGTTAAACCAATGAGATATTTTATTTTAAAAAATAATGAAATATAAATATATTTTTATTTTATTTTAAACACTATTACAATTAATAAATCCAGGGTGTTGATATATACACCGCAAATCCGGATTAAGGATTTGCACGTCCTTAAGAACGTCCAAGTCTGGGATTGTGCACATCCACTAGCAAAGACTTGCACGTCCTTAACAACGTTCTTGCACGTTGTTAAGGACGTGCAAACCCTAGTTAGAGTTTTGCGTTTAGGGTTTAGGGTTTAGGGTATAGGGTTTAGGTTTTCCGACGGTTTTGTAATGTTAATTGATAAAATTGAAGTGTTTAGCTAGTGGAGTTGAAAGATTTAGGGTCAAATTAAATAGAAAACAATAATTGTTAAGGTTTTCATTCGGATAATATGCGAATAACGTTACAAGGAACGGAAAAAAAGGTTTACATTCATAATTTTAATAAAGTTGTGGAATAAAATCTAGGAAAATAGTAAAGGGCGGCCGGACTCGACACGCAAGGCTCGAAATCTCTCAAACTGAGCTTGAAACGGAGCATCCCATCCTTCGACGCTCGGATGATGATGTGCGACCCATTCTGGAGGAGGCGGCGGAATAGGAGCGTTAGGACGCAACCAGATCTATGAGAACGGAAAATTAGAGTTAGAGTATTAACATATATATATGAAAAGCAAGAATAGGTAATAAAAAAAGACGTTTGAAGTCGTACCGCGGCAAAATGGTCTTGGTTTCCGATGCAAGCTACACCAAGGGTAGCTGATTGAGAGTTGTTAGCAGGTGTCGGCGAGATCATGGGGAGACATGTGAACGGATGATGCCAAGCTAGGACGACGAGAGGAATCTGATATACCGTTGCAAATACTAAAACCATAATAGGTAGCTCTATCCACCGTCTCCTATCACCATGCACAGCTCCCGCCCATCTCTGGTAGTCGAGGAACTGCTGGAATTGGTAACCGCCCGTGTAACAACCGACGTACAGATCGGCGTGATCCTCCAAGTGATTGCATAGTAACGTTTTGAGTTCCGGGAAAGCAGTCTCGCCGATCGGTGATGTCAAATCCGCCAAAGCACGATAGCCACAATGACCATCTCCAACAGTGTCCCTCACCGTCTCAATATGACCGAGCATGAAGGGATCAACGTTGTTTTGACCCCAGTTGAACCCTCCGAACACATCATCACGTCCACGTCGAGCTGAGGTCGCTTGTGGACGATGCCGAGCAGCACACACTTCTTCTCTCTCAAACCTTTCCCTTACGTCCTCGTATGGCAACGGGTTGGTTCTGCTGGCATTCCTCGACCCCTGAGGCCTCCCCTTCCTTAATTCGGACGCTTGTAGATGAGGGTGGGTGCAGCTCATCCTCCCATACATCGTTGGAAGCCGTGTATGAAGATGACAACTCATACGGCAGTGGGGTGTCGTCGATGTCAATCCATGACAAATCCATCCAGAACGGGTGGATGTCCTCGGCGGGTATCGGAGTTGACGTATGCCTGAATCTCATGGACACAAGGGATCCCGTAACAAATCCTCCAATGTTGGTCCGTGCATACCGGAGGTACCTTTTGGTTCACGACGTCCTGCCACATCTTGTACAGATAATCGAAGAACTTTTTGAAGATTAAAGTCTTTACCTCATCGAAAAGGTTGACTTTATACGCCGTTGTTGGCCATTTGAAGCGGTCGATCTCCAAAGCAGTTTGCAGCTCATGCCGTTGACAATCGTTGACTCTATGGATTGCATCGATCACGATGCGGAAGTCACCAGTCGATGAGTGAAGTGCCCCGATAGGTGGACTGACTGTACTGGCCGTCGAAGTCCATATTACGCCCAAAGGGCATCCACTCGACCTATAATAATTAAAAAAATCAGGCGTAATTCACGGTTAAGAAATATAAGTCATATAGATAGAGTCTCGAATACATACATCGGCGACGGTAAGACGGTCCACCTCGTCCCGCAGCTCCCGCACCTTCTTTAGCTTCGCGGCGTCCTTCATGCACTGTGGTGCCTTCGGACCGATGAACTTCGCGTAGAAGCGAGGGTCATCTTTCCTAGCCGGATCGCTGGAGAAATCACCTCGGAAGCGAGGGAAGTACGCCCATATCCAAGCCTTCACACAAAAAAGTATGTCGTTAGCATATAATATAAATATTTGTAAACTAAAACTCTAATTCAACGGTCTCGTACATGTAGGATCGGCGTGCAGCTGTCTATACCCTTCGCACCTGAGCTGGTAGCCTCGCCTAGGCCCCTGTACATACATGCGAGGGCACCTGCTGCCCATGAACGGGTGGCCGCACGCAGGATGTCCCAAATAAGGCCGAATATCCTCCATGAGATCCGGCTCTGCGACTTGTCCACAAACAGAGTCGCGGCGAGGGCGATGGCCATGTACCCTATGTGGAGAAATCGCCGTTGTGCAGGGTCATCCTGGGGTTGCCCCCCTCCCACATGCATGCGCAGCCTAATCTACTCAGGATGAGCCGCGGCCTCTGGGTCATCAGCAGGGGCGGGGTCGACGAGCGGGCCGTGTCTCTCCTGCCACAGGCGAGTCAATCAAGTCACTGGAGGGCCGCCAGTGTGTCTGTATGACTTCAGAACCTGCTGGGTGAGCTGGTAGTACTCCGCGACGGTGGGGATCAACGCGCCCGCGGGCAGATGTGACGTACAAGGGAGGCCATCCAGCGGAAGTCCCATGAGGCAGGCAACATCGTGCAACGTGATGGTCATCTCGCCCCATGGAAAGTGGAAGGAGCTGGTCTCCGGGTGCCAATGCTCCACAAAGGTTGTGCAAGTATGCTCGTCGACACACTCCCAGTGGAGGGACCTCAGCTGCGGGATGCCGGATGGGATCAGATCCTGCACCCAGGTCCCCGGGCCCTCAAATATGTATGGCTCGAAAGGCTGGAGGTGAGTCACCCGGTGGTGGAACTTCAGCAGCGGCAGCTCCACCGTAGGATCTCTCCACACCTGATACGCGCGGTGATGCCTGTAAGACACAAGCAGCTCTCCCAGCGGCAATAAAAAGGTCGACCTGCACAGCCGGTGCGGCAGCCTGCATAGGGATGGGCTCGGGGCTCTACCTGTGGGCCCCCCTGGCCCTCAGCCTGCCCTTCCTGACCGTCGTCAGCCTCCTCAACAACGTCATGGATCACATCATCTGCAGAGGCCAAGGAGATCGAAGGCTCGACCTTGTGGATGCCGGATGTAGAAGCCTCTGGGACGGCTGAAGTAGAAGCCTCCGACACAGCTGAAGTAGAAGTCTCTGGAACGGCAGAAGTAGATCCATCCGGGATGGTGGGTGGAACACGAGTAGGCAGTCTACCCATGTCGGCCCGTCGCCCAGCGACTACGTCGGTAATGCAGCTACTCAAAACATCAGCGGTCTCTAAAGAAGGCTGCAACCCCATCATCGCATCGCCAGAAGGATCCCAACCTGACAAACCCTTCCAGAAGCTGTCGTGCTAGTCGGCCGGGGGCGTCCCCATCGACTGTTGGTACCGCTCTGCAGACGCAAGCAGATCGTCGACTGTGGCTGTCGGAATGTCGGGTACCGTTTCCTCTGGAATCTGGCTGACCGTTGCCCGGTCGGCGAACGTAACAGGCTCGAGGGTACCGTCCCCCCTCATGAGCCTCCCTGCCTGTTATTATGAAATGTTGAGAACCTGTTACTTTTAAGGTTTTTTATTTTATCCAGTTGACTATTTTTATGTATTTTAATATGTTATAATGTTTTTTTAATATATTTTAATATCTTTTAATGTATTTTAATATCTGTTAAGGTCTTTTACTATATTTTAATATTTTTATTTACTTTAAATTTAAATTTTATGTATTTTATTATAATTTATTATATTTTAATGTTTTTATTTTCTTTCTATTTAAATTTATTTCTATGTATTTTATTATATTTTATTATATTTTAATGTTTTTATTGTCTTTCAATTAGAATTTATTTCTATGTAGTTTAATATATTTTAATATTTTTATTTTAATTTATTTTAATGTCTTTTAATATATTGTAATATGTTTTAATATCTTGTAATATATATTAATCGTTTTTATTGTTTTTCCATGAAAACTATCAAAATATATAAACTATATAGTATCTTTCAAACTATATACTAAAACTATATAATCTATCAAATTATATAGTATCTATCAAACTATATACTAAAACTAATTATAATCTATCAAATTATATTATAATACAACAACAACAACAACAACAACTACCCAGTAAATCCCGCAATTAAGCAGGGTCTGGGGGGTCAGGATGTACGCACTCTTTCCCCGAATACATCGAGAGAGTGTTTCCGATAGACCCAAAATAGTAGACATATCAATCCCATCAAAGCACGCTAAACAGTAGAAAAAGAGGCATGAAGAAGCAAAGAGGGAGGCGGAATAAAAGCAACCACAATAGAACAAAACCCCAGCCTAGTACTGCTACACATCCGAAGCTATATTATATTATAATACTATATTAAAATCTAAACTATATTATAAAACTATAAAAATAAATCAAAGAACATACCGGTGGGGTCGGGACCGGGAAACCTCCATAGTCCGCCGCTTCCGCGGCGGTAATAGGTCCGCCTCCTTCACTCCGCCGCCATCACCACCACCACCACCACCACCACCGTCACCCCCGGCCACCGCCTCTGCTGCTCCACCACCACCACCCTCCTCAACCTCCATGGGCGCCGCCCCACCACCACCCCCGGCCACCGACTCCACCGCCACCCCCTCCCCCAGTGCTCCACCCCCATCACCACCCTCCTTAGCCACCGGCGCCACCAACACCGCCAGCTCCACCACCACCTCTCTCTCCGGCTCCATCTCTCTGCCTCGATCTCTTTCTCTTTCTCCGGCGACCTCTCTCTCACTCCGGCGATCTCTCTCTCTCAATTTCTCTCTGGCGAAGCGAAGACGAAGACGAATGAAGACAAAGAGGCACGTCCTCTTCGCATTTATTAGACGGGCTTGCACGTCCTTAAGGACGTGCAGCACGTCGTCAGGGACATGCAAGCACGTTTAAAAAAAAAAAAAAACGTGTTTGCACGTCTCGTCTCGGGTGGCTGTCACTCCACTTGCACGTCTCTAAGGACGTGGGGATTTACGGTGTATATAGCCGAAACGTAAATCTAAATGGAAAAGAGAAGATCATACTTTATCATAAAAAAAAAAGGAAATAGAATTAGCAAGGGAGTTGCTTTAATGGAGCAAGATCAAGTGGTGAAGCTAAATTGAATTGGTAGGTAAGTCCCGTTGTCCCAACGGTCTTATACCAATTAACAAAGGTAAAGGCGCTCAGCCGCTCACCGTGGTCAAGCCCGGCACGACACCGACCTGAAACCCTTTCTCTGGGCGCTTTCCGCTAGCCACCAATGGCCACCGTGCCCGCCCTTCTCAACCCTTTGTATTATCCTACAAAGCTTCCGTGCCTTCGCCGGACCGCCAGACCCACCCTCCTACTTCCCTCCTCCACCCCTCTTCATTCATTTTCGGTCTCTCCCGCTTTGCGCTGCACCAATCGCCGCTCTAGTTCTGCTGCTGTCGCGTCTCTCAAGGTTGGTTTTTTATTGCTCATAAGGTGTTTGTTAAAATGCCCCTATGAATTTTGGTTGTTCTTTTAATTCTTTGTTTTGAGTTGTGATGTTGTAGGAGACAGTTGGTGATGTGGTGAAGAAATGGAGTGATTTTACCAGCTTGAACCACTGGATTGTGAGGGACTATTATCGTCTCGTTGGTTATGTTAATGGTTTTGAACCGTTGATGCGGAGTCTTTCAGATGATCAGGTTTGATGATTGTTATCTGTTTCATGGATTATGTTGAAGAGTTTAGGTTTTCTTACGTATTATATGCTCCTCTTTAGTTGAGACAAAGACTGGAGAGTTTCGTGATCGTCTTGCAAGAGGCGATTCACTTGCTGATATTGAAGCTGGTTAGCATCTCTACTGTAAATTGAACTGGTTTTAGTGTTTTTTTATATATATTTTAATTTTGTCCGTAATTGGGACTCTTTTAATGGTTGATGTTGTAGAGGCGTTTGCTGTTGTTCGCGAAGCTGCAAGAAGAACTCTTGGAATGCGCCATTTTGATGTGCAGGTGCTCGTCACTCCTCCCCGTTTCACTGCAGAATACTATATCTTGCCCTTGAGATGATAAATGTTTGTGCTATTGTCCTTTTTTGTCTGTTTTATTGGATTGTATCATTATAGATTATTGGCGGGGCAGTGCTTCATGATGGGTCCATTGCTGAGATGAAAACAGGTGAAGGGAAAACACTGGTCTCTACACTTGCTGCATATCTTAATGCCTTGACAGGAGAAGGTGTTCATGGTATAACCCAGCTCTTCTATTTCTTGTGAATGGCTTAAACATTGAAAGTTGCAAATTTAGTGATTGTTTATAGGGCAGCATGGGATCTGTTATGACTTACGAGTGCATTTTGGTCATCATCTATATATATTAATAGAAGTATACATCTAATGAGTAATAATTCTACGGGCCGTCTGAAGGAAATGTTTTTTCTTCCTTATTTCCTTGCATTTAACTGAAAAGTGTTTGGACATTTCTAATATGTTCTATGCCTATTAGGCGTTTGGTAAGGAATGAGGCTAAAACAAATTTCACCTTTTGGGCAGTGGTGACTGTTAATGATTATCTTGCCCATCGTGATGCTGAGTGGATGGGCCGTGTCCATCGTTTCTTGGGTCTTTCAGTTGGCCTTATACAGGTATAATACTTCTTTCCTACATTTTACTATCAGCAGTTCCATATCCATAGTTTCCCCCCTTGAGTCTTAAGTAGAAGCATTAATTTATTTGTAATGTTTCAACTTCTCATATTCTATTATATGGGTTTTGCAGAGAGGAATGAAAACTAAAGAAAGGAAATTTAACTACAATTGTGATATAACCTACAGCAACAATTCGGTATGTTATTTTCTATTTTCTGCAGCTTCTATTCATAAACAGTTTGCTATATTACAAGCAATGTCTAAAAGGCGCTAGGCGGTTGGGTGGGTACCTAGGCCGACTTAGAACAAACTTGACTATTTCTTTATATTTTAATGTATAGCACATGTCAATAATTCATGTATTGTAATAATAATAATCCATAATAGCACTCATAAACCCAAATTTGTGGTGCTTAACTAACACTAAAGTACACGTCCAACTAGTGACTCTAAACCTCCTAAAATCCAAAACCTAGACACACAAACTAAATAATCGCCTGCCTAGACGGGAATATGCGGGGTATAGGTGGGCCTAGGCTTAGAACACTGATTACAAGACAATTCTTAATCCTCACTATTTCTTATTGTGGTCGCTACAGTTGGATTATACTTTATGCTTATCTTCTTTAGCCTCTCTCTGACATTCATTTATTTGGTTTCTCATCAGGAACTTGGTTTTGATTATCTTCGAGATAATCTTGCCAGTGACAGTGGACAACTCGTGATGCGATGGTATGTACCTAGAGGTTCTACAGATTGCTGTACTAGTTTTGTTTATGTTTTTTTTTTGTTTTTTATAAGATCATTTTTGTTGAAACAGGCCAAAACCTTTCCATTTCGCGATTCTTGATGAAGTTGATTCTGTATTGATTGATGAAGGAAGGAACCCCTTACTAATCAGTGGCGAGGTAGGCCAGTTCTTTGAGGCTGAATTTCTATTGCAGCGAGAGATATGATAATTGTATGAAATGGAAGTAGATCTCTTAAAGAAACCCATCATTCTACTATTTCCAGGCAAGTGAAGATGCTGAGCGGTACCCAGTTGCATCGAAATTAGCCGAGTTGCTTGTACGAGATATTGTGAGTTCAAAATTTCCATTTTTCAATCATTACTTCTCAACTTGATGCTGCTTATTTTGACTAAAACTTATGTTCCTTCTAGCATTACAAAGTGGAGCTCAAGGATAATTCAGTGGAGTTGACAGAGGATGGCATTTATCTGGCAGAGAGGGCTCTTGAAACAGAAGATCTGTGGGATGAGAATGATCCTTGGGCTAGGTAACCTTTAATTTGGAAATTATTTTTTTGAAGTGAATGGTTTTGATTAGTGAGAGTCAAGCAAGTTTGCAGATAAAGAACTGCTATCTGAAAAGTGCAAAGACAATTAATGTACTAGTCTAGAATAAACCTGAATCATCAGTCTTCTCAGATTTAGCTTTTGCAGTACACGCGGATCTGTCATGGAAGTCCAAATTATTGCAGGTTTGTTATGAATGCTTTGAAGGCTAAGGAGTTCTATCGAAAAGATGTCCAATATATTGTCAGAAATGGGAAGGCTCTTATCATCAATGAGGTCTATTCATGATCTTTTTTTTAATAGCATTTTTCATCCTGGTTCATTTGGCTTCGTTTTTTTTTCCACTATTTTGTTGCTGCAAATAATCAACATCATGGAATTTGGATCAGGCAATGCTTGCTTCTGGGGTTTGATTAGCTTGTTCTATTGTTTTCTGTGGCAATATATTATACTCCCTCCGTTAATTAAAACTTGTCGTTTTAGGAAGTAAATCTTGTTAAGAAAAACTTGTCATTTTAGGTATTTTTTCATCCACTTTACGAAATTGCCCTTGTAATGATTAGATAGTTATTAGTTGTAGTTTTTGAGGCAGTAAAAAAGTAGAGTAATAATTAGGGTTATAAGGGTATTTTTGTTTGTTTTCTTAATAAATGTGTAGATTTCTAAAATGACAAGTTTCAATTAAGAGGGAGTATATTTTTAATTACATTTCTCTCATTCCTTGTACAGTTTGTTTTACATGTTTTCAGAATGCCGCATTGCCTGTTTCCCACCTTTATATCATATCCTATATGGCTATAATGGCATTTATAGCAAGGGAGGGCAAACTTACATTGAGTTAACTTTACCTCACTCTCTCTACCTGCTCTGTGATGCATATGATAAATATGAGTTGATTACCCTGTGTAACTGTGTTTACCAGTAATGACCTTTGCCGAATATTGTGGCAGTTGACAGGCAGAGTTGAAGAGAAAAGGAGATGGTCAGAGGGAATTCACCAGGCTGTAGAGGCGAAAGAAGGTCTAAAAATTCAGGTAATCAATGATGCTAAAATCATATTTTCTCAAATGGTATGTGGATGATGACACTATTCACATTTGATTTTCTTGAATGAAATGCAATTTCTAGGCAGATACGGTAGTGGTGGCGCAAATCACATACCAGTCACTTTTCAAGCTATATCCAAAATTGTCTGGGATGACTGGGACTGCAAAAACTGAAGTATGGATCTCTTGGTATTGGGGATTTGTTCTTTGATATACTTTAGGATTTCATGTTCCCTCATGGTATTATGTCTGTTTTAATACACTGTATAGGAAAAGGAGTTCCTCAAAATGTTCCAGATTCCAGTCATTGAAGTGCCAACGAATCTTCCCAACATCAGGAAAGATTTACCCATCCAAGCATTTGCAGTAAGGAAGCTGATACTCGTAACTTAGTTTGAACTTTAATTTCGCAATTTGACTTTCAATTCACAAATTTGATTTATTAATTTCACAAATTTCGCTCATTCAATCCTTTTCTTGTGTGGCACTCTAGACTGCACGAGGAAAATTTCAACATGTCAGTGAAGAAGTGGAACAGATGTTTATACAGGGTCGCCCTGTTCTTGTTGGGACTACCAGGTACTTTAAGGTGTTCCATCACGCATTTACCCAATACAATTTGCAAAATATGTTAAGGTTTTAAATCTCTATAATGCAGCGTTGAGAACTCGGAATATTTATCCAATCTGCTGACAGAACGAAATATACCACACAATGTCCTGAATGCGCGGCCCAAGGTTATGCATAAAACTTCAAGCTGATTTATTTATTTCTTGTGGTCTTAGCTTCCCATTTATCCGTTTTTAAATTGTTTCTATCTTCCAATCCAGTATGCTGCTAGGGAAGCTGAAATTGTTGCACAAGCAGGTAGGAAAAATGCTATCACCATCTCTACCAATATGGCAGGCAGAGGCACAGATATCATTCTTGGAGGAAACCCAAAAGTAGGTTTTGATTTTCCCACACCTATTTTTGTTTCTAATACAAATTGTTTCAAGGGTTTTATGTAATGTCAAGTTTCTGCTTCCCACTATGTTCATGATGAGAGTAAATCAGTTTTCATTCAGCTGTGTGAATGGTTGTATTTTTTCCCCTTTAAAAATACAAGCAAATCATATATCTGTTTTCTTTCTTTTTCATGAGCAGTTGTTGAAGCTTTAGGCTTTCTTGCTCTTATTCTCATAAAAAGCGACTTATGCTGTGTATTACTGTATTTCTATGTTAAGATGCTTGCAAGAGAAATCGTAGAGGATTGCTTGCTCCCATATCTTACTCAAGACGCTCCTGATATTGAACTTGATGGTGAACCCACCTCACAACAGGTATTTTCATGTCATGATTATTAGTTATAGATGTGTCACCTATCTGTAGTTGTTCAAAGCATGTAGCTTTTCTATTTAGGCATTGTCTAAAGTCAAAGTTGGAGCATCATCCTTGGCTTTGCTTGCAAAAGCATCATTGATGGGTTAGCCAATCTCCTCTTTATTTGACATCCACTTGTTCACTCAAAGCATGGCTCTCAATCCTAAAATATTTTTCATTGGTCTTATTCATGAAGCTAAATATGTTGCTAAAAGCAAGGGCAAGAGCTGGACATATCGGGAGGCAAAATCTGTTATTTTAGAGGCTCTTGAAATGAGTCAATCACATGACTCCGAGGAGCTACAGGTGCTTGCCAATGAAGAATCTGAAATGTATCCCCTTGGTCCCACCGTCGCTCTTACTTATACGTCAGTGCTGAGTGACTGTGAATTGCACTGCTCTAAAGAAGGGACTGAAGTGAAGAGGCTGGGAGGACTTCATGTGATAGGAACATCTTTGCACGAGTCTCGGAGAATAGATAATCAGGTTAGCCATATTTGGTATATCCCTACCTATTGGGTATATAGCGTTATGGATTTAATATGTGCTTTTGTGAGATATGTAGAGCTTGAGGAGTTGAGGTGAGCTTTGTTACTTGCCATTAGTAGTAATATTGTGGGCTCATTGCCCATCACCTACTGTTAAGACAAATAAAATAAAAGAAGTGTGATATTATCTTGTTGCCTTTTGGTAACCCTCCTCCGCCTATGAACCTTATTATGCTGTGCATTGGATAACAATGTGTGCCCTGTTATGAGCCTTTTTTATGCTCTTAAAACTTTCCTGTTGATAGAAATGTATGTTGGGTGATTTTGGCGATAATAATGCATTGCTTTTTAACAGCTCCGTGGCAGAGCAGGCAGGCAAGGGGATCCTGGGTCAACAAGGTTTATGATCAGGTATTGTTGCCCTTTTTGTCTTAAATTTGCATAAGATTGATAAATTTCATCCTCTAGAGTTCTTGATATCTGGACAAGTTAACATGGTAGAATTCAATGAAACCAATGGGGACAAGTCCAACGGGTGTAAGTTTCTTGGCTGCTTAGGCGGATATCTTTTCATGTTTTTTTTATCCTTAGGTCTCTACATATCTTGAGCAAGGTTCCTGCTTGTTGAATGATTGATTTGCTTGATGAAAATTGACAATTTAGATAGGAAAATTGCACGAAATTGGTTTGAATAATGTTTGGTTGTCAGATTTTGTGCTGCTGGACTATCACCTAATCTATTTTACACCTTAATATTTCTATGCATCTATGTATCGTTAGATATGCTTGACCAAATCCGTTCTTATTTATTTGTATGAGAAGTCAATGCAATGCGTTTGCAGTGCAAAAGGAATGTAATAAAGCAAATGCGATGTGTTTTCAGTGCAAAAATGTAATTACATGGACTTGTGGGTAGTACTCAAAGGTCCTCGGTTCAAACCCTGGATGGCCACTCTATATTTACCAAATTCAAGGAATGTAATTACATGCCTGATTGCTTGGGTTTTATCTCCTTATTGAGGGCTTCTTAATGTTGTGTGCAAATCAAAGCTATTCCATCAAACCTTTTGACAAGCTGGGAATTGGTGACTGCTTCACGCTGCCATTGACATTTGATTGTTCTTGTCTTTTCACAGCAACATTCATGATGAAATTGCCTATAACGTGATATATTTTGTATAAATTATTATTTTTCTTGCTACAACAGTTGAAAGGGGTTGAGGTAGCTTAATTATTTTCTGCTCTATTCTAACAACAGTCTGCAGGATGAAATGTTTCAAAAGTTCAACTTTGATACTGAATGGGCTGTCAGACTAATATCCAGGATTACCAATGACGAAGATATACCTATTGAAAGTAGTACAATTGTCAAACAGGTGAGCATTGAACATGGCTCACATATAACTTTTTACTGCCATTTGAGCCTGTGCCTTTATGACACTAACTTGTATGTTCTGGATGTAGCTTTTGTCCTTGCAGGTTAATGCAGAAAAGTACTTTTTTAATATCAGAAAGAGCTTGGTAGAGTTTGATGAAGTATTAGAGGTATTCTTTCTAATGTTCATGTTTTTATGTTCTGCAAAGCTTTGGACAGTTTCATTTGTGATTAATCTATTTCTGTTCCAACAGAATTAAAAGGAGGTTACATCAATATTTCAAAAAATTGTCATCAACAATCATGCTGTTTTTGTTTGGTTCAAGGATAAGAATTACCATGTAAATTGTATTCCTCTTTATCAGGTTCAGAGGAAGCATGTTTATGATCTGAGGCAGTCAATTTTGACAGGTGGTGCCGAAAGTTCTTCACAACACATTTTGCAGTAAGCTCTTCTGTATCCTAACTTCTGTATTTACTGTCATTCCACATTCAAATTTACTTTATATCATGTGGCAAGCATGATTCCCCACAGCATACTCCTTTGTGATAATTAGCATTTTTTGCTATTTTTTGTGATTGCTAAAGAGAAATACATACAGGCACATGCAAGGTGTTGTAGATGAAACTGTCTTAAGCAGTGCTGATCCTCAGAAGGTATAGTTTTCTCCATGATGCCCGATCTGTAAAAAAAAATGTACAAACAGTTTTGTAATTCATAATTCTGAAACTTGCCGCATCGTGTTTTAAATGCTGTCAATGCAAAACGAGTTTCCCATGTGTGTACTGAAGTAAGATTTTGCAGAAATTAAGACATTTTTAGCCCAACAGACCCTTTGCTGGAACTTCCAACTACTGCGGTTGGAATTTTGTGAAGTTAAGCCACTAATTTACTTTAAAATTGCTTTTCAGCATCCTTCTGCGTGGAATCTACAGAAGATCCTGAAGGATTTTAAGACTGTCGGGGGAAAGGTACTTAATGGTGAGTCTCCGTGCATTTTTTTTCCATCTAACCTTTGGTTGCATTGAAGAAGGAATAGGAGGATGTAGTTCATTTTCTCACTATAGTTGCTCAAAATGGAAATTGCAAATGCAGAAGCTTTTATGGAAGTTACAGAGGATGCACTGCTGAAATCCCTATCTCAGCTGCACACGTTAAACTCTGTAGACATCGCTAATTTCAGTCCTCCACACTTACCGGCACCTCCCAAAGTCTTCCGAGGGATCAGGAGAAAAACTTCTTCCGTGAAACGTTGGCTTATGATATGCACTGATGATTTGACCACGTTAGTAAAATAACCTTCATGTTTTATACAACTCTCCAAATGCAATTCCTCAATTTTAGAATATTTTGGTATGTCAAATAGGGATGGAAAGTATCGCGTCACGGTTAATATGTTGCGCAAGTACCTTGGGGATTTTCTTATAGCCTCGTATCTGGAGGCAGTAGAAGAATCCGGATTTGATGATACATACATCAGGGAAGTTGAGGTATGAGATCAATACAAAGTATTAGGCAAGTTTGGCTATTTTTCATGTAGACGGGATAACGGTTATATGTCAAGTGTTTGATAATCTCGCCTAACTGAAGTCACATGTGCCCTTTTGTTGTCAATTCAGAGAGCTGTGTTGATCAAAACCGTTGATTGCTTCTGGCGGGATCATCTTGTCAACATGAACAGGCTTAGTTCCGCGGTACATGACTGAACTATTCTTGACTCCAAAACTACATAGCACTTGGCTTTTTTTGACAAAAAAAAGCTTATCCAATTCAAATGCAGGTAAACGTCAGGAGTTTCGGGCACAGGAACCCGCTTGAAGAATACAAAATAGATGGCTGCCGATTCTTCATCTCTATGCTCAGTGC
Source organism: Persicaria tinctoria (assembly GCA_037127255.1). Classification (NCBI taxonomy): domain Eukaryota; kingdom Viridiplantae; phylum Streptophyta; class Magnoliopsida; order Caryophyllales; family Polygonaceae; genus Persicaria; species Persicaria tinctoria. The sequence continues at coordinate 51,853,874 of JBANSL010000008.1, forward strand.
TACAAGAAGGCTGACCGTAGAATCACTGTTGCGGTATTGGTCTTCACCCATGGAATCTCAAGAACTATTCATCTGATGACAACCTTCAATGTATGTATAGCTTCATTTGCCATCAATCTGCATGCAGAACATCTATGAAGTGTTGTATAGCTTGCCAATTACACCATGTGGTTTATGTTCTGCACCAAAGTATTCAAGCTAGATTTTTTTATAGTGTTACAAAGTGGAAAGTTTCTGTATAAATAGGCATAGGGGTGGAAACCCCAATTTTCTGATATTAGGACACTTGTAACAGATTTTGTTCCCCTGCTTGTCTAGAAATGGTTCCAATTTTTTCAGATGCCCGTTCTCATTTTTTTTTCGAATGCGATAATCCATGTTTCTTGAGGCACACCCAACGATTTACCTGACATACATAATACACATAAATAGAGAGGATGTTGAATTAAAACGTACAACTTGGATGGTTTTGGGTGTGAGGTCACCATCTCAACCACACCTTTCTGCATTGATTTTGCATTGGCTTGTTGTGAGTCAAAAGCTGAGTTGACTTGGGAGTGGGAACAAGCCATGACCACCCACTTGGCTGGGGGATGCACGTGACTAACGCGTGACCTAATTGCATGGGAACGTGCATGAGTGTTGCTTCCACGTGAGGCCTCTCCATGGCATGCTCCTAACATGAGTTCCCCTTTTATGTTGAACTTGGGAACCCTATTTTGTTGTAATTTTACAAAGCTTAATTAACCACCTTGTTTGGAGTATCAAATTTTGATTCCCCACCACAATTTTTTCTCTACTATACACATTTCAGATACTTGTTCAGCGATCACTGTAACTGTCATTGTCACAATTTTTTCTCTACTATACGCATTTCAGATACTTGAAAAGAAAAAAAAAATAACACGAAAAAACCCTAGAAATTTTGAAAGGCCGAGATCGCAAGTAGAAAGGGAACAAAACATATCTTGAAGAAAGATCTTCCATATCTCCAATCCCTTTGGCTTGTATATAAATGTAGTTTTGTGCATCAATGGAAAACACAATTACATTACTCCAAGACCTCAAGAAGGGAAATCGACAGACGCCATGGAATTGGTACGCTTCAACTTCTCTATTGTCGCTGAAGATGATGAGACCAAGATCTCAAAGAATCTGTGGAGAGAAGCTGGCCTTGGCGACAGTGATGATGACGACGACGATGCAAGCGACGTGGCACCTGCAGCTTGATGCATTATATAGCTTAGGTATCCGCATATGTTTTTATATATAATTAAGCATTAGATGATCGAGATGAGAGCTATGGTTAATTAGTACGTTTTGTGATCGAGTTGTAAGCATGAATGATTATGTAGCTCGAGATGTGTCATTTGGAGACAAAATAATAAGTATATATAATTATATATATGTAGTTGAGATATTGTCTGTTTTGTGATTGAGTGACTGTGATTAGCAACTTAACAAGAAAATTAGGTATTGAGTTTACATATTGGATCTCTGACCAGTTGATCGAGCGGTTGCAATATATAGTGACATATATGGTCGTGTGATCAACTTAATTAGCTTTAATTACTTGTATATATACTAATATTAGTTAGTTTCTAATTGGATCCAAGTACTGCACGTATTAATTTAAGGGATTATTGGCAGTAAACATGATATATGGTGGACATTGCAGAAGGGTTTTAGTTATCAAAATAGTCGCAATTTCTAATTTACTTGGATAAATATTGATCAAGATTTGTTGAATTTGAAGAGAGACCAAAGAATCCCACATTGGTAATATATGTATATATGTGTATATATATATACATATGTATATACATATGTATATGTATATACATATGTATATACATATGTATATGTATATACATATGTATATGTATATACATACACATATGTATAGAGGGACTTTCCTATGAGGACACTTCTTACTGTGAAACGGGGGGATATGTATATATGTATATGTATATATACACATATGTATAGAGGGACTTTCCTATGAGGACACTTCTTACCGTGAAACGGGGGGATATGTATATATGTATATATACACATATGTATAGAGGGACTTTCCTATGAGGACACTTCTTACCGTGAAACGGGGGGACAATTGTAGGCCATTAGATTACTTGAATTGGATGGTTAAGATCTCTTAATTTTAATTAAAAAAATAATAAATAAATAAATAAAAGCAGTTAAGCGCGCAGTTTTTAAAATGGAGAAAAAAAATTAAAAGCAATTAAGCAGGACACGTAACCCAAATGCAACTCACGCCTCTCCATCCAATTCTAATGCGATTTTTACCTATAGTATACGACCATAAATTTAAATATCTAGTTTCATATTATTAAAAGTGAATTTTTATGATATAAAATGTGAATATTTTACCCATTTAAATATGAATTTTAATTTTCAAGAATTTTGCTAAGTCAGTTATTATTTCACGTACAATTTCACCATATGGATATTGAAAATATGTCACCATTTAAAAATGAATATTTACGCATCCAAATAAGAATAGGTAGTTATTTAAATGTGAATATTTGACCATTTAAATATGATCGATAAATTGCAACATATTTTGTACTATGAATATTTATGCATCTAAATAAGAATATGTAATTATTTAAATGTGAATATTTGACAATTTAAATATGAATAAATTGCAACATATTTTGTACTATTTTTGTACTATGAATGTATCTGACATATGACTATAAATATAGATAACTATATATAATCACTTATTTAAAATTGAATACTTTGTACATTTGAATATGAATATTTATCAATTTTAATGCGGATAATTCAATACGTAAATATGAATATTTTTCTAATATAAATATGAAGATTGATCCATTTAAATATGAATATAAGAATATTTAAATATGAATGAATTAGCACTTGAATACGAATATGAGATAAAACAATTCATTAATGATATACTACGTATTAACGTACAAATGAGTTGATCAGCATTTTAGAATTTCAAAGAGTGAATAGTGATTATTCCACCGTTTTTTTTTTTATCAGACATTCCACGGTTATCAATTGTAAGTTGGAGGCAGTTAATTTTTATTTTTTTTAATAAAAGTTAACTCTGTTATTTTTTTTTTGGCCTTTTCTCCACCATCTATTGTTTCTCATCTAACGGTTCACAACTCTCCCCTCGTTTCATAGTAAGAGGTGTCCTCACCGGAAAGTGCCCCTATATATATATATATAGATACACATGGTTGGGTTCAGGTGCAAAGGTCACCAAAAGTTGGTCCACCCATGGTTGGGTTCAGGTGCAAAGGTCACCAAAAGTTGGTCCACCCCAATTCCGCGTCTGAATTCAATCCCCACCCACAAATGGAGCGTGCATACCTACTGTGGTGGGGAATCGAACCGCAGACGTGAGGATTGCAAATACCCATGAAGAACCACTAAGCCAATGAATCACTTCTTGTCATTAATGGCATCTGTTTAATATTATTGCTTTTTGTCTCACAATCAATTATCACATTTAATATACGGAGTACATTTCTAATTATAATTAAAATGTTTTCATATAAAATTTGAAATTACATATTAAGAGACGTGATAATATAAATTTCACCCTAAAATTATTTACATTTTTATAATTTCACTGTTTTATAATTTCAATTTTTAAAAAATGATAATAAATATATTAAAATAAAATGGTTCATTAATTAACCACTACTATTTATTTGATAAACCACTAGAATTTATTTCATGAACCACTACTATTTAATAATTATAAAATTTTCATTCTTCTTTTATTTTCTTTTAATGTTTATTTTTTAATTAATTATTTTTTTTAAAAAAAAATAAAATGATTCGTGAATCAATACTATTTATTTGATGAACCACTACTCTTTATTTGATGAACCACTAGAACTTATTTCATGAACCACTACTATTTAATAATTATAAAATTTTCATTCTTCTTTTATTTTCTTTTAATGTTTATTTTTAATTAATTAATTAATTAATTATATTTAAAATAAAATGGTTCATGAACCAACCTCTATTTATTTATTTGTTTTTAATTATTTATTTAATGTTTATTTTTTAATTATTTGGTCACTGAACCGACCTCTATTTATTTACTGAACCAACCACTATTTAATCATTGAACCAACCTATTTAGTCACTGAACCAACATTTATTTAGTAACTGAACCAACCTCTATTTAGTCACTGAACCAACCTATTTAGTAATTGAACCAACCTCTATTTAGTCACTGAACCAACCTCTCTTTAGTCGCTGAACCAAACTCTATTTAGTCACTGAAACCAAACTCTATTTAGTCACTGAACCAACCTCTACTTTAGTCACTGAACCAACCTCTACTTTAGTCATTGAACCAACCTATTTAGTCACTGAACCAAACTCTATTTAGTCACTGAACCAACCTATTAATTAGTCACTGAACCAACCTCTATTTAATCACTAAATCAACCTCTATTTAGTCGCTGAACCAACATATTCAGTCACTGAACCAACCTCTATTTAGCCACTGAACCAACCTCATTTAGTCACTGAACCAACCTATATTTAGACACTGAACCGACCTCTATTTATAAAATCACAACTTTACATCTCCAATCCTCAAAGAATAGAATACCAACAAAAATGAATATGTAGTTGTGTACAGCGTAGTTGAACAAAACAACAATGTGAATCAACGTCAAACGACGACCTCCCCATCGGGATGTATAAGCTCCTTTCGCATCTTATGGGAGAAGGGCAAGCAATCGTCGACGTTGAGGTCCGCCGTAGCCGCCAGCGCCACGAAAACCGCGACGTCCTCCGAGCACGTCACGTGCTCCGCGCCGACCTGCACCTGCACCCGCTCTCCTCCCACAATAGACAACATCAGATCTGTGGCTCCATGGAAAGCCATAGGAGGCGGCGAGGCGAGGTCGAGGGGGTGATGGAGGGGCAGTGCGCAAGGCTCGATATCTCGTCGGAGCAAGCTGAGGTCGAGGTCTGGTAGCATCTCGGAGATGGAGGCTCCGACACTGGAAAAGGAGGGAGGCATCGGGAGATCGGTAAGTCACCGGCGGCGAGGGAGGATCCGTTGCGGTGGACCCAGTCGAAGCAGCGGTGGTCGGAGGAAGCGTCGAGAGAGGAGATGGAGGGTACGGAGTGGAGGTTGGAGGAGGTGGGAGATGGATAACTTTCAGGCGCGTGAGGCTTTAATTTTTTCTAGTGAAACGGACCAATGGGAATCCTTCTTTCCTTCTTACCGGACCAAGGCCTTATTGTGTATCATGTACACAAATCTCGGCCTTTTGATCAAACCAAATCAAAGGCTCACAATAATCAAAATAAAGAAAAGAGAAAAGAAAATAAAAGGGGGGTTGTGAATAGTGACGGGGGAAGTAATTTTTTGGCTTTTTTTGTTATTTTTGGCCATTTTAAAAAAATATTTTTTTTTGATGTAATTTATTTTTATCTACCTATAGACACCCACTTTGCATATGTTTTGCGGAAAAAAAATTACGATAACAATTGAGCTTAAGAGTTTTCGTTTTGTTTGTGCCCAGTTTTATTATTCGGTGGAATTGGTGGGCTTTTTGACATTATTCATTGAATTATATATGTTTATTCAGTGGAATGTAGTGTTTTTTTGTAGTTCGAAATCATTTGGAGCCACATTGAGCTTAAGGGTTTTTGTATTATTCATGCCCATATTGATCATTCAGTAGAATTGGTGATTTTTTTTGATATTATTATTTGAATTATGAATATTTACTCAATGGAATGTGTGTGTTTTTTACCAATTTCTTTGAATATGCTACCGAATAATTAATAGTATATATTACCATGGATATAGCTTTATTCAATGGTATAGCTTTATTATTCAATAGTATATATTACCATCGAATAATATTACTGAATAATATTGTAACACCATCGAATAATTAAGCTATACCATTGAATAATAAAGCAATATCATTGCATAATCCATCAATATGATCGAATAATATAATGATACCATCGAATAATCAAAATGACTAACCTACAAAACAGACTCATACGACTGAATAATCCTTCATATACTAGTGCATAATCATTCATACTCAACTGCATAATCATCTATGGGAATCAACGGCTCAGATTCCTCTATGGGAATCAACGGTTCAGATTTGTGTACATGATACACGTTAAGGGCTGAGTACACCGGAACCAACCCTTGTGTGTGTGTGTGTGTGTGTGTGTGTGTGTGTGTGTGTGTGTGTGTGTGTAGGGTAGGGTTCAGGTACACACAACTCCAAAAGTGAGAAGTAAACGTGTCCAAAAGTGAATTAAAAATATGAGACACGCGGGACTCCCTAATTAATTAGTAACACCCACCAAAATTAATTAGTAACACCCCGACTCTCACTGTACACGCGCCAAATCAAACATACTAATTAATTGCACGCGCCAATCAACAACACTTACTAATTAACTAGAAAAGTTATGGAGACATGTAAAAGTGTTTACATGAACTTTTAAAAATTATTTTTTGGCATTTTCACTTGTTAAAAATATATAAAAAATATATATTTGTGTGTAATTTAATTTTATCTACACATAGACACCCACTTTGTATATGTTTTGTTAAAAAAAAATTGACAAGAAGTGGTTCAGCAATTTTATTCACAGTGGTTCAACAATTTTATTCACAGTGGTTCAGCAATTTTATTCACATTGGTTCAGCAATTTTATTCACAGTGGTTTAGTAATTTTATTCAAAGTGGTTCAGCAATTTTATTCACAGTGGTTTCAACAATTTTATTCAAAGTAGTTCAACAATTTTATTCAAAGTGGTTCAGAAATTTTATTCACAGTGGTTCATCAATTTTATTCACATTGTTTCAGCAATTTTTTTTCACTTTTCTTTTATTTTCTTGTAATGTATATTTTTAATTATTTATTTATTTTGAAATAAAATAGTTCATATTATTTATTTCATGAACCAATACTATTTATTTGATAAATCACTACTCTCTATTTATTTGATGAATCACTTGGTATAAAAATTCCGAACCACTTGGCATAAAAATCCTGAACCACTTGGTATCAAAACCCAAACCGCTTGGTTTAAAGCCTCGAACTACTTCTCTTTATTTCATAAACCACTACTCTATATTTCATGGACCGCTAGAATTTATTTCATGAACCACTCTATTTACTTCGTGAACCACTTCGATTTATATGTGCTGAACTACTTGGTTTAAAACTCTGAACCACTTGGTATAAACCCTTGAACCACTTGGTTAATTTCTAAATTCAACACCCAGTGAACCAATCTTAACCAACTTCTATTTAGTCACTTAATCAACCTCTATTTAGCCACCGAACCAACTTATTTAGTCACTAAACCAACATCTATTTAGTCATTGAACCAACCTCTATTTAGTCATTGAACCAACATCTATTTAGTCACTGAATCAACCTCTATTTAGTCACTGAACCCACTTCTATTTAGTCATTGAACCAACCTCTATTTAGTCACCGAACCAACCTCTATTTAGTCATCGAACCAACCTCTATTTAGTCACTGAACCAACCTCTATTTAGTTATTGAACCATCCTCTATTTAGCCACTGAACCAACCTATCAGTGAACCACATCCAATGACCCACGCCCAATGAATCAATCTTAACCATTATTAATGAACCAATTATAGAGTGATTGACAAATTCTGTGAACCAATCTTAACCAAATCATGTGAATCACACCAAGTGAACCAATCTTAACCATTATTTATTTCATGAAACAAAAAAACTAACCAAAAATCAATACCAAAATGAAAAACAACTTAGATTTTGGGGGATCTTTCAATCAAATACTTCCCAATATTCCATCTACATGGAGTCAAGCCAGAGACACTAATAGTGTCTCTGGCTTTGTTTCAATATTCTAAATGACACTGTGGTGCAATGGTATTTGTTTTGCCTGTCATTGTAGAGATCCCGTGTTCGAATCACGATATTGCCTGTATTATTTTCATTTTGGTCCCACTCACTCCCCCTCTTCCATTTTTCTATGGGACTGGGAGTGTCCTGAATTACTTTTCTTTGGGGCCCACTCCCCCGTATGTTCCAACCTTCATCCTCCTACAAAATGTTGCTCTGACTTTTTTTTTCTTTAATTAATAAATTTAATTATTGTATAATTAGTAGATATAATAATTTATACAATTAAAAAATTTGATATAACTAATATTTATATAAGTAATTTTTAATTTTTAAAAATAGTAATAAAATAACTTAAATTATGAGAAAATTAAAAATAAAAAGGCCTAATTCCAATTATCGCAACGGATGAAGACGCACGGCGTCGCCGATGGTCTTCATCCGTTTGACGAGGCTCAACAATCGAGAGAGCTCGGAGCGACACGACGGTGGCGCTGGCCCTTGGATATGGGAGCGGGGCGGTGGTGAACTCGGTCTCGGAGCACACAAGAGCTGGTGGTCGTGGAAGCCATTGGAGACGGGAGCGTCTGACGGAGATGCCTAGAAAGAAAAAAAAAATGAAGCGCCTGAGAGCTTTTACTTTTATTTTTAATTAGGGTATGTTTCCACCAATCATATCCCTTCTTTCCTTCTCACCGTACCGGAATCTTCTCACTTGAACTCTCCCCTATATATATATATATATATATATATATATATATATATATATATATATATATATATATATATATATATATATATATATATATATATATATACATATATATATATATATACATATATATATATATATACATATATATATATATACATATATATATATATATACATATATATATACATATGTATATATATATACATATATATATACATATGTATATATATACATATATATATATATACACACACACACATATATATATATACACACACACACACATATATATATATATATATATATATATATATAGGGAAGCTTTAAAATGTAAAATATCCTTAACGTATAAAATTTGCTTAACGTGTAAAATTTTCAAATCCCACATAAAACAACCGCTTTCAACGCCTGCTCACGTTTGCTCTCGGCCTCCCGCACCCACACCCGCGTCGAGCCGCACCCACACCCGCGTCGAGCCACCTCCGGCCACCAGTGCCTGGCCGCGCTCGAGCCCACCCCTGGGCGCACCCCTGGAGCCTTGACTAGGCTTGGTTCGAGCCAACTGCTGCCCAAGCGAGCCAGTCGAAGACCCACGACGTTCATCTCTCATCGGCCTCCCACGCCACCCACGAGCCACCTCCGGCCACCAGCCCCGATCAGCTCGAACCCCCTCCCTCATGCGCACCCCCCGAGCCCGGAACCCCCATGGTTCGAGCCCAGCCGAGCCCACACCGAGTCCATCTTCCCCAACAACGCTAATCGGTACTTTTGGCTCGGAATACCTTCGAAATCCCGATTTTGCTCCTTGTTTCCACTCGAATTTGGTATGATTTCTAACCCTAAACTTGTTTATTACAACTATTTAGATTGTTTGAATGATTTAGGTTGAGATTGAAAATTTAGGGTTTGATTTAGGAGCGGAATTTGGGGCTTTTTGCCAAAAGCCAAATTGATTAAAATTGATGATATGGTTGTGTTGTTGGGTTGATTTTGAGCTAATTTCATGTTCATATCATTGTCAAATTGTTTATGGATCATGAGCTAATTGAATTTTAGAATTTTAGATTGCGATATGTTTTAGAATTTGGGGCTTTTTGCCAAAAGCCAAATTGATTGAAATTGATGATATGGTTGGGTTGTTGGGTTGATTTTGAGCTAATTTCATGTTCATATCATTGTCAAATTGTTTATGGATCATGAGCTAATTGAATTTTAGAATTTTATATTGCGATATGTTTTAGAATTTGGGGCTTTTTGCCAAAAGCAAAATTGACTTAAATTGATGATATGGTTGTGTTGTTGGGTTGATTTGGAGCTAATTTCATGTTTATAGCATTGTCAAATTGTTTATGGATCATGATCTAATTGAAGTTTGGAATTTTATATTGCGATATGCTTTAGAATTTGGGGTTTTTTGCCAACAACCAAATTGACTGAAATTGATGATATGGTTGTGTTGTTGGGTTGATTTGGAGCTAATTTCGTGTTTATACCATTGTCAAATTGTTTGTGAATCATGAGCTAATTGAATTTTAGAGTTTTATTTCAATATGCTTTAGGTCGATTAGGTTCTTCTATTTTAGCATAAAAATCATAATTTAGCCTATTAGCTCAATTGGTAGAGCAATGTGCGTTTGCACAAAAGATGTGGGTTCAAATCCCACATAGGTTACATAATAGACAAGAGCGCAACAATCGCAAATTGTTAATCATGCACATTATAATCTAAGTTATGCACCTTTTAACCTTAATTATGCACATTTTAATCTTATTTATGCACTTTAATTTTAAAAGCTTATACGTAAAAAAATCGATTTCAAACTTACATCTATCAACCTAAATTAGCCAAGAGGTGAACCCAAACTCTCAAAAGTAAAAAAAATAAAATTAAAACATCGATTTCAAAAGCACATCTTTTGTCTTATTAATGCACATTATGATCTTACATTTGCACAATTGTATTCTTAATTTGCACAATTGTATCTTACTTTTGCACAATTGTAGTTTAAATTTGCACAATTGTATCCTACTTTAAATTTGCACAATTGCACAATTGCACAATTAAAGTTGCACAAATGCACTTTACAGTTGCACAAATGCACTTCACAGTTGCACAAATGCACTCCACAGTTCCACAAATGCACTTCACAGTTGCACAAAAGGTATCGAAAACGGGAAAAAGTGCATGTACCCATAAAATTAGACATATTTACCAATTTACCCATAAATTAAACATATTTCAATTATAAATTGTTATAATTGAAATAGACACATTTACCTATTTACCCCATAATGAATTATTTGTCTACACAAAATAAACTTATATTTGCACAATACGATGTTATATGTGCACAAAAGCAAGTTATACTTGCACAGCAGAAAGTGTTACCACGAAAAAAAAAATTCTGGGCAAAAAAAAAAATATATTTAAAAAAAAAAAATCGGGTCCGAGAAGGGGGGGGGGCAAGGGGGGGCACACGCATGGGCAAGGGGGGCAGATATTCTACTAATAAAATTAGGCCCATTAGTAATTAAATTAGGCCCATTAGCAAATTTTACACAATAAGCATATTTTACACTTTAAGGACTTTTTACATTTGAAGTAAACCTTATATATATATATATATATATATATATATATATATATATATATATATATATATAGAGAGAGAGAGAGAGAGAGAGAGAGAGAGAGAGAGAGAATGGGTAACTTGTGCACAAAGCTTAGGATGTGCATTGTGCACAAAATATTATTCGGTGAAATGTGAAACATTATTTGGTGAAATTTGAGGCATTCCATATAAATTGTAATTATTGTTTAGGGAATTGAGGTTTCTTTTATTTGAAATGGATAAATAAAAAAAACTAAACATTATTCGGTAGAATGTTTTAAATTATTCAGTGGAATTGGGACGTTTTCATCTGAACTGAACGGAAAAAAAAACAGTGTTCGGTAGAATGTTTCACATTTCACCGAATAATGCTTAAAATTTCACCGAATAATGTTTCACATTTCACCGAATAATATTTGTGCACAATGCACACCCTAAGGGGTGTGCACTCTGGAACCACTCTATATATATATATATATATATATATATATATATATAGAGAGAGAGAGAGAGAGAGAGAGGATGGTTCAGGGGTACACAAGGCTTATTGTGTATAATGAGAACACATCTGGGCCGTTGATTAGATGAAATGGATGGATGAGATTAAAAGGCAATTTTAGCTTTTTTTTATTAAAAATCAGTGGGACCCACGTTTTTTTCTAGCCCACTTGCTGAATTGGGTGCGTGTGTGATGCACTCTCTTGAAATTATTCGATGTTATATCTGGATTATTCGATCGTATCGACGGATTATGTAATCCTATCGACGGATTATGCGATCGTATCCACCTGCCACATGATGGGTGGTTATTTTTTTCTTCGAATTATTCGATAATATAACTGGATTATTCGATCGTATTAATGGATTATGCAACAATATCGATGGATTATTCTAATCGACTAGCAACATGAAAACAACATAAACTATTTAGCAAAAATTATTCGATGGTATCGTTTGATTATTCGATGGTAACACATAATTATTCGATAGTATAGATGCATTTTTCATTTATACGACCACCAACATTTAAAAAAAAACTCATCTCCTTACGCACAAAATCGGTTCATACAGGTGAATAATTTGGTTCATACCCCTGAATAATTCGATTTTTCTCCCGAATACCTCCAAGATTGAATAATGAACCGACAATTTAGGAAATTGCAAGCAACAATCAAATTGAAATTACAGCAACATGCATTTGAATTTGAACAATCAACCTTCAAAAATGAAATTGCAGATCTGGTCGTCTCTTCCGCCATGGGCATCGAAGAATCCGACGCTGTTGCCATGGCCATCGAAGAATCCGTTCGTCTCTTCCGCCATGGGAGCCAGAAGAGAGGAGCCTAGATCTGAAGAGGGGAACCCAGATCTGGGCAGCAAACCGCCGCTACCGCCATGGGATACTCCGATCTGAGCCAGAAGAGAGGAGGCATCCGACCAGCACACCATCACCGTTAAAAATCGCTGCCGAAATCGCCATCGATTTGCCCCGATCCGCACCTCACGGCTCCGCCTTCGTGGTCCGCCTTTTCCATCCGCCTTCGTCGCACCTCATGGATCCGCCTTCGAATGCAGGAAAGAGACTCGCCGCCGCTGCCGCCGTTGGGGTCCCGATTGCCTCTCCTTCTCTTTCTCTGATGGACTCACGAGCCACCCGAGGAGGCTGTTTTGGGACGCCACGTCGCCGTCCACTCCGCCATCGTCCCTCCGTCTTTCCACCTGCGAATCGCCCTCACGCCTCCGCTTCGCGTTCGCCTCAGCCTCGGATCTCCCTCTCGACTCCAGATCTCCTGGGCTCTCTACTGCCAATTTATGTTAATGGCATGGTTAGGGTTTTGAGTATTGCCTCACGCGCTCAATTGATGAGAGTCTTTTAATTTGTCAAAAAACAAAATCACAATTAATTAATTTTTTTTGAATAATCTCAGCCCTCCATTCTACCTTAATCAACGGCCTAGATGTGTTCTCATTATACACAATAAGGGTTGTTCTCATATCATCTATCCTCTATATATATATATATATATATATATGGGAGTGGTTCCCTTGTGCACACCCCTTAGGGTGTACCTTGTGCACAAATCCGGGCCATCGATAGGGAAGAAATAAATGGCTAAGATTAATTATGATTTTTAGCTTTTTTTTAAATAACTAGTGGGGCCCACGTTACACTTCCACCAAATTCCACCAAAATGAAAAGATATAGGCGCGTGTGTTGACAACAGGTGGGTCCCTTTTCTATTTTCTTCTTTTATTTTTACATTTTGCCATTTTTTACCTACCAATTATTATATTATTGCATTTAGGTCCAATTTCTTTCGTTCTTTTTTTGATAAAACATTTCTTTAATTCGTTCTTTTTAAAAAATTGTCAATTGACTGAATAATTTTTCACATTTTACTAAATAATATATATATATTTTTTCATCCAATTTAGATCAAAATTTACCAAATCCAATGAATATACATATGATTTTATATGAATAATGCTTCATATTTCACTGAATAATGTTTCACATTTCACCTTTTATCAAATTATTGAGGGTAATTGTAACCGTCGCATATTCTCATCCAAAAATTCATAAATTCTACCGAATAATTTGTCACATACTACCGAATAATTTTTTTTTTCCATTAATTTCAAATAAAAAAAACCCAACTACCTAAACAATACTTACGATTTATACGAATAATGCTTCATATTTCACCGAATAATGTTTTGTTGTGTAATTATGAACTTTTTGTTGTTGTTCGTCACAAATACCGACCAATAAGGAATCAAATTTCACCGAATAATTGTCCAACTCAGTACCCCAGTAACCAAAAACCGACACATACGTTTGAATAATTGACGAATAACTAATCAAATTATGCATCTCGAAAAACCTACACTAAATTTGACACATACGTTTGAATAATTCTGTGCTATTCCCCTGAATAATGCTGCAATCATATATTGATTAAATGAGAAATTCCATCCCTGACCCAATTTTTCCATTACCTTAGCACAAGCACAACCCCCCAAAGCAAAAACAAAAAGCAGAAAAGGGAAATATCAAATTCAACCTTTCTTCAGTGGAGAAAAGGGCTTATGGGGATCGCGAAGAACCACCAAGCCCAGCCGACGGCATCCACGTCTGAACACCTTCGCCCTGCCCCTGGATCTCGCCACCCCCACCTCCCCTTCTTCAAGATCGCGTGGATTGGATCTCGCCGCCCCGTCGATTTCGCATCTGAACACCATCGCCCTGCTCCTCCTTCAAACTCCTTCCTTCCTCTTCGTTTCGCCTCCATTTCGATCCGGAGCCCGGATCGGAGGAGCGATGCCTTCAATCGAAGGAGGCAGCGATGCCTAGTTCGTGATCGCCTCTCCCAAATCGCCCTCCTAATCGTCGTCGCCTGCCTTCTCCACCAAAGTCGCCTTCCTCTTTGCCCTCGAAGTCCCCTGTAGCCTCGCAATTGCAGCCGCCGCCTTCTACCGCTTCTCGCTTCCGCCCTCCCGTGCACCTCGATTCGACGCCGGCTTCAACCGAAACTCAATTCTGGCTAGACTGGGCTCGCCTCCGCCTTGCCTCCTCGCCGAATCGTCTCCTCTCTGATGCTTTCGAAATCCGCATCGAAATCGCCTTCGAGATCCCCTTCCTCGGTCGTTGGTCGTCGGCTTCGAGATCCCCTTCAAATCGCCTCCTATGGCGCTTTCAAAATCGAGATCCCCTTCATCGCTCCACAAAATGAATAAGATGACGATGAAGAAGAGGGCGGTGATTTATTTCCCAAACCCCGTTCAGTAATCCACGCGCCCGTTAGAGCGATTAAGGGTGGTTTTCTTTAATATAGGTGTGCGGGACCCACTTGATTTATATTTAAAAAAAAGAAAATCATTTTTAATCCGGGCCATTCATTACAATCAATCCAATGGTAAAAAATTGTGCACAAAGTACACCTTAAGGGGTGTGCACAAGTTACCCATTCTCTCTCTCTCTCTCTATATATATATAGAGAGAGAGAGAGGGAGGGAGAGAGAGAGAGATTGGGTAACTTGTGCACACCTCTTAGGGTGTACTTTATGCACAGATTTGAGCCCTTGATCGTTTTGTGATATATGACTCATATTAAAAATCATTTTTCTCTTTTTTTTTAATAAATTGGAAGTGGGACCCGCTGTAATTAGTCATACCTCCTTTCACTAGGCGCGTGGTGTTTTAGGCCAATAAAACCTAAATTCCAAAGTGCACTCTTCTTCATCGGTTGGATCGGCGGCCAATTTCGGAGATTACCACGCCTCTGCCCTTTGGTGTTGATGATCGGCGGCCAATTTCGGAGATTGATGGTGAGGCGAAGCGGAAGCAGCGGCGGCGAAGGATCTCGCCACTGTGGGGCGGCGAGAGGCGTGGGGTGAAGGCCGGCGAGAGGCGGAGGATCTCGACACTGTGGGGGCGGCGAGAGGCGAGGCCTTCGTTGCAATCTGCGAGAGCAAGGTATGGCATTCGTTGCAATCTGCGACGGTTAGCCTCCGAGAGCAAGGTATGGCCTTCGTTGGAATCTGCGACGGTTAGCAGTGATGGGATTGCTCCGACGATCTCGCTGATCTCCGCCAATTGATTCATCTCGAAATGGTGGTGTCCAATTGATCGGTAGGTCGCCGGAATGGGTAAGTCCAATTGATCGGTACACTACAAAAAAAAAACATATTAGCCACGGACAGTAGCAACGACAGTGATTTACCGTGGCTATTGATTCATTTTTTGCCATGGCAATGTCATTCCCGTGGCTAATTTTGCTACAACTCGGCAATGGCCTTGCTAATTGATATTTTAGTTGCTCGGGTATAAAACTCAAAAGATAACCCTAGCCCCTTTTCTCTCTCTCTCACTTTCGCTCGATTTACTTCTATCCCTCTCTCAAATCGCTGGTCACCCCCAGACTTTGTAAATTCGATCTACAACCATGGCAAGCGTAATCTCTCAGATCTACCGATTCATGAATTCCTTCTCCTCTTCCCCCATTTTGGTCTCAAATGTTTTCTTCCACCATCGACGTTGGTTCGCCCTGGCGGGTTCCCTGATGCACAGCCACACCTCCGTTCCTCCTCTATTTCGCTTCTTCCATCGTTGCTTGGCCTCGACTTATCTCCTTCCTCGGTGTCGAGCTCTTCCTTCGCCCTAAGGTTTGCCTCTCTCTTCATTCCTGCAGTTCCTCTTTGTGAGTTTGTTTTGCATTTTCTTCTTTCTGCTGTTTTGATTTGGATCTGCTGGTTTGAGTGGTCTCGATTTGCTTTTCGAAAATGCCTAGTGTTGTGATTTCTTGTGTTTGCTGGGGCTATCTGCTTGTGCTATCAGATCTAGGTTTACTTTTTGGAATTAAATTGTAAAAATTCATAACTTGCAAGCAATTAGCACTGGAAATTGGGGTGATGATAAGGCATTTTCTCTAGTTGGAAATGATTTATTGCATTTGAATACAAAAAATGTAGTTTGTCCTTCAATCAATGTTCTAAAAGGCGCTAGGCGGCCGCTAGGCGGTGGGTGGCCGCCTAGCGCCTAGGCGGTTAGGCGGGTGCCTAGGCGGCGCCTAGGCGGACTTAGAACAAACTTGATTATTTCCTTATATTTTGACGAATAACACTTGTCAATAATTCATAAAATGTAATAATAATTCATAATATCACTCATAAATCCAAATTTGTAGTAGTTAACTAACACTAAAGTAAATAAACGCAAAAGTACATGTCTGACTAACAACTCTAAACCTCATAAAATCCAAAACTATAAGTTCGACTGAAAAGCAAATGCATCCCGACATGGGGGATAAAAAAACCCTAAGTCAACTAATCATATGCTTAGAAGCGCAAATTGAATAATCGTTGGACTAGACGGTGCCTAGGCGTCGCCTAGGCGAGATCAGTCGGGCCCAAGCGGCGCCTAGGCGCGACCAGGCGGTGCCTAGGCGGGACTAGGCGGTGCCTAGGCGGTACTAGGCGGTTCCTGGACGAATTTCCGCCTAGAGGTCCGCCTAGGCTTAAAAATTCCTAGGTCCCGTCCCGCCTAGCGCCTAGGCGGCGCCCAGGCGCGATTTTTAGAACACTGCCTTCAATGTCTGTTGAGATTTGGTTCTCGCATCTTTGATCGTGTGGCTGATGCTAGCTGTTTCTGTGCAATTAAGTACCTGTATTTACCTTTTTCCTTTTCTTGAGAGTGTTTCATTTTAGTTTAACATATAAAGCTGTAAAAACTTAGTCATATATATGTATCTAAAATATTCATATGATCTACAATTTTAGTTTAATGGACTCAAACTAGAATACAACGTTTTCAATTTTAGTTTAATGGACTCATCACCCTAAATGGATTAAAAAAAAAGATTTATACAATCTACAAGGTTAGTTTAACATATAATTCGTGAAACTTAGTCATGTACTAGGGTAATCTTTACTTGGTCGTAGTTATAGTCAAGAGAGAAGATACTGAGATACATTGAGCTTTTATCTTTATTAGGGTTATCTTTGGTTTATTTTCCCCTCTATGTATATGGCTTTGTTTATTCTACCCTATTGATCAGAGAGTCCATATCTTTGTTGGAGTTTCTCATAACTTCTTTCAAATGCTAACCACTCGCATTGTGTATTGATTCAATCTCTCACATCTATCACAGATTTCTCTCCAAAAACAAGGCATAATTCTATATTGTACTTCACACTGATATCACCGCGACTGCAATTGTCGTTTAACTTTACTAGGGGAATCTTTGATGCTTATCTTTATTAGGGCAATGTTCTTAATGTGTAAGAATATATGAGATATAAATCTTTGATGTTTATCTTTATTAGGTTAATCTTTTTAGTCTTCTCACGTATTTCTTCTAATTGGTTTTGGTAATGTGTAAGCATACACGAGATAAAGATGACTCTTCTAATATATATATATATTTGAATTATTTTTGTTTCAGCATTTGGCTTTTGCTCTTATCTGCCACTCTCCTTCCTCCTTCCGGTAACTTCATTTCTTTTGTCTTTTCCCTTCCTTCTGTATGTGTACAGTGGACTAGCTAGCCACAACTTGGAAATAAAGCTATGATTTTTGCTTGAATCATGCATGTAGATCTTCTTTTAAACCCTGTCGCATTTTTAAATGAGTTGCAGCTTTCTTTTGGAGTAAATGATTTTTTAGTAAGTCTCTTTGGTAACTTGTTTGTGGAATTGCGGTGGATCGTGTAATCATCCTTTATTATTTTGGAATTTCATTCGTTTTTTTTTGTTATATATAGTGTATTTTCTTCCTTACTAGAAAAAAAACCAAACCTTCAATGCCAGCAGTTAGTGTTCTGAAGTTTATAGAGGAATCAACTTCTAGCCAAGTGCTCTCCTCTTTGGTACAAAGACTCAAACTAGAATACAACGTTTTCAATTATACCTCTTATCAACGAGCTTGCATCTTTATTATTTTGGGCACTAGATTAGTGATTGCACTAGAAAAAGAATCAAAGTCTCATTCGATCTAGAAAATAAATGTTTCTTTGGAAAATTAGCTTATTGTGGCTTTCGCCTTTTCCCCTTCCTTGCAATTAATTGAGCCTTGTACTGATAACGTGCTTTATAATCTGAAGGAATTTGACGGCCAAGATTGTTTGGAATTTCTGCAGAAACAAGGAAGTGAAAGCTGGATAGCTTAATCTTCACCAGTTGAAAGACCAGTGGTATATTCTTTTTCTAGTAGTATATGAATGTTTTAGTAATCATGCTTTTACATGAGATGCTTCAGATCTTGGTGAAAATCTGTGATTGTTTGCAGCTCAAGTATACATTTGGTGAAAATCTGTTATTGTTTGCAGCTCAAGTATACATTTGGTGAAATCTAACTACTATTTGAAATACATCAGGTATGGAGGGAGAAAAATGTTATAAAACCTGCTGCTAGGAAGAGAAGCTGTAACTGTAGAAATGAGGTTTACCATAGACAAATTGGTCTTGGAATGTTCCAGCAATATTCGGAGCAGGTAGTATCTAAGTTCTATGGTTCATTACCTTTAAATTTGAAAATAATAATGATAATATAAGCCCTTTGGAAATGGTTCTTTTTCCTTTATCCGTCAAGGATACTGTAGTTGCTTATCACTACGAATTGATCAGCTGAAACTCTGAAAGTCTGATTCCACTTTGCCTGACTATGTTATTGCAATTTCGCTTACTTGGATATATTATATAATGTCCAGTGTGTCTGACTATGTTATTTAAGGTTGATTCCTTCGGTTTGATCTCTCTACATGTGCCTTTTGCAATGTTGAAAATCTGACCATTCTATTTCTTTTCTCATATTTAGGTCTGTGACGAATGTCCAAATGTAAAGCTTGAAAGGGAGGGTTACTCCATCACTGTGGACATTGACAAAGGAATGAAAGATGGAGAAGTAAGCTTTGGTTGACCCTTCATTTTAAACATAATAGTTTTTAGTTGTGATAAAGCATTTTCCCAAATAAATAATTTGCTGAAACAAACAAGGGATTACTCCTCCAAGTTATATTTAGCATGAACTGTAGTCCACGATGATTAACTGGTTGCTTTATCTTGTGCAGTTCCGTATTTGCACAGCACCCCATGACCTCTTTGTTAGAGAAGGCAATAACCTGCACGCTAATGTAACCATAACCTTAGTAAGTACATTCTTCATAATGTACATATCATAATTCATATAAATTTGGAATAGCATCTAGCTCAAGTTACAATATTCTTAGAAATTTTTTAATAAGCTGATGCTCATGTAATGATAGCAGTAGCTCTTCCTCTAATAAACCTTTGTCATTTCACAATTAGCTTACATGCTTTTTTAGCCTAGTGGGAGCCTCTCAACTTGATCAATCACTCATCTCTCAATTTGTTTTCCACGTATTGCTTATATCCCTTATGTCAAATTACTACAATGGAACATTGAAACTCGTCTTTCATCTGCTATAAGATTAGAGTATGCTAACGGTCTTGATTTTGACCTATTAGAAGATAATTCAAATGTTTTACTTCATGATTCAAGCTGTAGCAATTCTCTGAAACAAGGAAATACGAGATCTATACCAAGGTGTTGCTTTATGACTCAAATGTGAACTTATTTGATGGATGTTTTATTAGTTCTATTCATTTACTTCTTAGACAGTGAATGACTGGTATGATCAAGAAATTGATGCAATTAACAATCCCTCAATTACTAATGATATCATCTACTCATGAATCTATGAAAATTAGGTTTTAAGACTGGAATGACTGGCAGTTAGAAGTAGCATGACGTTAATTAGAGCTCTGCCTCTCCTTTCTGACCGAAAAAATAATTAACATCACCATTGCTGATATTTGTCTTTCATATTCTATCTCCTGAATCCTGATGTTTGATTGAACTCTTCAGGGTCAAATGTTGACTTTGGTTGAATATCTCTGGCTACTTTATAGATCAGGAACAATGACAAGTTCCAAAACCCAAGAGCTGCTTCTCAATATGAGTCCTTCATCTCCCTAGGTGTGTATGCTTGTACATTTTTATTGAGCTATACTTGCCTTATTGTTGCTCAGTTTCATAATGTTCTTTTCTTCCGTGCCTTCTCATTGATGACGAATTGAGAACCACCTCCAGTGTTACATCTGATGTAGTTGTAACCTGTTACTTGTTTGGTTATATTTACATATGGACTGCTTGTCTGATTTTCTTTTCATTTGTTAAGTTGGGAATAAAGCTTGTTTGGTTATATTTGTAATTTCTGTAACTTCTATAAACTTGCAGGTAGCATAAATCCTCAAAGAAGCCATGACAGTGTTTATTTTCTTTCTAGAAGTGTAAATCTGGAGTTTCATGTAAATTACGTAGTTTTGGTGGAGATGTTGTATAATTAAATTGATGTAAATTTTATATTTTATTTTAGAAAGGTTCAAAATAGAGTTATATGGCCTGTGCCTGAATTATATTATATTTTTTTTTTAAATTATGAGACTTTTTAGCCCGGGTCTGAAGAATCCGGGCTAAAAAGTAGTGTTTTTTTTTATTTCCCAGAAATCATTTAGCAACGGCAACTTGCCGTGGCTAGCACTTTAGCCACGGCTATAGCCGTCGCTAATCTCTTTTGCCACCCCATGTTTCCCCACGGCTACAGCCGTGGCTAATACCCTTTGGCCACGGCAAATGGACTTTTAGCCACGGCAAATAGCCGTTGCTAATATCTTTTTTTTTTGTAGTGGTAGGTGCTGGCGGCGTCGAATGAGCGTTTGGGGGCGAGAGCGAAGAAGACGAAGACTGATTTCATTAAAATCAACACATGGGAAGGTATTTGATCAATTCTGGACTATTTCGGTCTGAAATTGTACAAGTTATTGATCAAATCTGGAATATTTTGTCAATTATTCCCGCATTATTCGGAGAAAAATGACGAATTATTCAGACGAATGTGTTTATTTTAATCGAATTTAATGTATGATTTTCGAGATGCATAATTTGATTAATTATTTGTTATTTGTTCAGATGTATGTGTCGAATTTTAATTACCAGTGATAATGAGTTAGTAAATTATTCGGTGAAATCAGATTCATTATTCGTCAGAATATGAAGTCAAAATAAAATAAAACATTATTCGGTGAAATTTGAGATATTATTCGGTGAAATATGAATCATTATTCGTATTAACGGTAAGTATTGTTTAGGGATTTGAGGTTATTTTTATCTGAAATTGATCGACAAACAAAACATTATTCGGTAGAATGTGAAAATTATTCAATGGAATTGTTATTTTTATTTGAACTAAATTAAAAAAAAAATATGAACATTATTCAGTAGGAAGTGAAATATTATTCGGTGAAATTGTCAAATCTATAAAACGTACTAAATTTATAAAACAAGCATTTATTTCCCACCAGAAAAAAGCATTTTCTTCCCTAATATTTTATATATTAAAAAAAAACAAAAAAAATCAAGGGTGAGGTGAGGGGGTGAGATGCACGCACAAAACAAATTAAGGGAATGAGAGTGGATTTTTTTTGCCATGTGGGTCCCACTGTATTAAAAAGAAAAGGGGGAAAATCTCTTTTAATCCTAGCCTTTTATCTCCTCTTAATCAAAGGCTCATAATTGTGCACAAGGTATATCTTAAGAGGTGTGCACAAGGGAACCACTCCCTATATATATATATATATATATATATATATATATATATATATATATATATATATATATATATATATATATCATGTGTGAGCAATGTTTAACTTGTAATTTGTGAGCAATTTATGACCATTGGATGGGGTAAATGAATGGATGAGATTGAATGAAAATTTAATTAATTATTTTTTCAAAATCGGATGGGGTCCACCAATTTGAGAGTCCACCCTCCCATTTAGAGCATGTGAGATGCACTCTCCACTCTAACGATTGCCGTAAAAAATATGTGATACGCTGATTTCACGGGATTTGATAAAAGTAAAAAAGGAAAGGAAATATTTTGTTGTTTTATTTTAAAAAAATCATTGATATCTGCTCGTTAGTCCATATATGATCTTTTCCCCCACCCATTCACGATTAATCGATCAGTTCTATGTTCAACAATGATGGTGAGCCTATCGATGTCAGATCTCGCAACTCCTATCACGAAGACCTTCGTTTTCGAGAGGATCGGATCTGATCTCACAACTCCTTGCTTGGCTGACACCGCTACTAATCTACTCCAAACTAATTATTTTTGTCACCAGAATTGAGAACTCAACCTGCAGCTTCCATGGTGGATTTGAGATCTCGCGTTGTTTCGATTGTATCAGGTTCCGTATGTTAGTATTACATCTTCGGTTGCTACTTGCTAGTTTTGGTGTATATATATCTACATAAAGTATTTGTCCATCTCCTCAAAATTTCGATCGATGTAGGTAATTTTGAAGAAAATGGTGATTATAATAATAGTGATGTTGAATTTGTCATGACCGATCAGTGGAAGGGAACTTTCTCCTTCGATCAAAAATTGATAGAAGAGGTCTATATAATAGATCGAATTGCATCCCCTGTCGTAGCGTATATATAATTGGAGCATTACGTGCATCAGGATATGTTTATATGTATAGTTCAATTATTCGTATGTCGTATATGATATTATTCATATCTAAATAGTACATTATTCGTATGTATAAGATGCTTTTGGGATAGGTTTATATGTATAGGTCAATATATATTCAGGTGTATACAAGAAATTATTTGCTTAGTGATTCCAATTAAATTATATGTGTAATTTAGATTTATTCAATGTTATGAGTGGTTTTATTCGTACATATACAAGATATTTGTCAAAATAATGACTATTTTATGTTTATTCAACTGTAATAACAACTTTATTCGTATATACATGAGATATTATTCCTCATAATATTGTCAATTAATTGGTAATAACATTTAATAAATATTTGTGTATGTAACTAGACATTATTCATATATAAACAAGATATTATTCGTATGTAATTGGACATTATTCGTATGAAATCGAGCAATATTCGTATGTAATCGGGATGAATAAAGAAAAAAAACTACTTGTATATAATTTATTTTATTCATATATTAAATGACTTCATTTTCTTATGAATTTAATAAAATAAAAAAGGGGTAAAATAAAAAATCTTTTTTCCCTTGGCAAGTGAGTTTCACACACGTTGCAATGAGAGTGGAAGAGAATTCAATATGGAGCCCACTATCTACAATTAAGTTTTGATTTAAATTTTGGATTAATCTTGTTCATTCATTTTTATCAATCTAATGGTCAAGATCTGCTCACAAATTACATAATAAGGGTTGCTCACACAGGAGTCAACCTCTCTCTCTCTCTCTCTCTATATATATATATACTCCCTCCGTTCAGCAAAACTTGTCGTTTTAGAGTTTTGTTTTTATTCGGAAAAACTTGTCATTTTAGGTATTTTTGCTTGTACTTTACTAAAATGTCCTTGATTTGATTGATGTATTGTGAGTTGTAGTTTTTGATAAAGTAAAAAAGTATAGTAATAAATGAGGGTAAATTAGTAAAAAATGGGTGTAATTATTAACTTTATTAAAAGTTGTATGGAGAGTTAAAATGACAAGTTTTGCCGAACGGATGGAGTGTATATATATGTATGTATGTATATATATATATATATATATATATATATATATATATATATATATATATATATATATATATATATATATGGTAGGGTTCAAGTGAGAAGACATCAGTCCGGTAAGAAGGAAAGAAGTGATCTGATTGGTTAAAATAAATCTAGGGCCACGCGCGTTTGTTAGACACGCTTATTCCAGATCTAATCTATTCTTCTTCTATTTTAGATCTGAGACTACGCCTCCCTCACCTACACTCCATCTTCCATGGCTTCTAGCTAGTGCCGCTCCTTCAAGCTCCCCTCCGCGTTGTCCTCTTTCTCCCGCTCCTTCCTCCCCCTTCCCGCTATTTGCCCCCTCAACGCCGCCGCTGTCTTGGTGACATATCTCAATTGGTGACGGATCTCCTTCTCCCCTCACCGACGGCGACGGCGACGGAGATGCTCATGAACCTGGCAATGATGTAGATGATGAAACGCGACCAATCATCGCCATATAAAAAACGCGACCAATCGTCATCGGAGGACAAAGGATGCGGGATAAGCGTTGATATTTTCGTCGGCGGCGAGGGGCGGATGCGCTATGGTTTCCGGTGGCAGCCGACGCCGGGGGTTGGACTGGACGTAGGGGGCGACGGGCTTGGAAGAGCGGGATGGAAAAGGAGGACTTCGGCAATTCGACGGGCGTAGGGGGCGGTATGGTTCAGACTTTTTCCGAGACCAGGGAGGAATTTGCCGATGAGGCGGAGGATCTGGCGACCGCGGTTGTCACACGGCCATGGATCTTGAAGATCTGGAGGCTGTCGATCAACAATTTCTGGTCAGACTCGGACATCGCGGAAGGGCAACTGGGTATGCGTGGGTATGCGTTGAAATGCAGTGATGTTGTGGATCGATGAATTGAAATGTTGTGGATGATGTGGATTGAAATATTTTGGATGAATTGAAATGTTGTGGATGATCGCGGAAGGGCAACTGGATTTGCCATGTTCTGTCCAATTATATGGATTTAAATGTTGTGGATGATGTCGATCAACAATTGAAATCTTGTGGATGAATTGAAATGCAGTGTTGATGCATCGAAATTGGGTTTCAATTTCATAATTTTCATTGCCCATCACCTGTTTCACATAATTCCATCTAACCATATATTTTGAGTGGTTCATGGATTTTATAATAAGTGGTTCAGGCTTTTTATATAAGTGGTTCAGTGTTTTAACCCATATGGTTCATCAAATAAATAGTACAGTATTGGTTTACAAACCATTTTATTTTAAAAACAAATAAATAAATAACTAAAAATAAACAATAAAAAAAAGAATAATGAAAATCTGATAAACCAAGTGGTTGATGGTTTTAATACAAAGTGGTTCAGGGTTTAATACTATGTGGTTCAGGGGTTTTATACGAAGTGGTTCAGGGTTTTTTAATAACAAGTGGTTCAGTGTTTTAATACCATGCGGTTCAGGGATTTTATATCAAGTGGTTCAGTGACTTAATAGAGGTTGGTTCAGTGACTAAATAGAGGTTGGTTCAGTGACCGAATAGAGAGTGGTTCAGTGACCGAATAGAGAGTGGTTCAGTGACCGAATATATAGTGGTTCAAGGACCGGATACAGTGGTTTAGTGATCGAATAGAGATTGGTTCAGTGATCGAATAGAGTGGTTCAGTGACCGAATAGAGAGTGGTTCAGTGACCGAATAGAGAGTGATTCAGTGACCGAATAGATAGTGGTTCAGTGACCGATTAGATAGTGGTTCAGTGACCGGATAAAGTGGTTCAGTAATCGAATAGAGATTGGTTCAGTGATCGAATAGAGTGGTTCAGTGAACGAATAGAGAGTGGTTTAGTGACCGAATAGAGAGTGACTAAATAGGTTGGTTCGATGTCTAAATAGAGGTTGATTCAGAGAATAAATAGAGGTTGGTTCAGTGACTAAATAGGTTGGTTCAGTGGCGAAATAGAGGCTGGTTCAGTGACTAAATAGGTTGGTTCAATGGCTAAATAGAGGTTGGTTCAGTGACTAAATAGGTTGGTTCAGTGGCTAAATAGAGATTGGTTCACTGTGAATAAAATTGTTGAACCACTGTGAATAAAATTGCTGAACCACTGTGAATAAAATTGATGAACCACTGCGAATAAAATTGCCGAACCACTGTGAATAAAATTGCTGAACCACTTCTTGTGAATTTTTTTTTCAACAAAACATATACAAAGTGGGTGTCTATGTGTAGATAAAATTAAATTACACCCAAATATATATTTTTTATATTTTTTTAACAAGTGAAAATGTCAAAAAATGATTTTTAAAAGTTGAAGTGAACACTTTTACATGTACGTACAATTTATAATTGATTAGTTAGTTGGCGCGTGCAATTAATTAGTGTGTGCGTGAGAGTGGGGGTGTTACTAATTAATTTGGGTGGGTGTCACTAATTAACTGGGGAAGTAATTGGGAAGCCGCGTGTATGTTAATTTTAATTCAATTTTGCACACGTGGACCAATCAAATTGCTTCTTTTCTTCTCACTTTTGGTGACCTTTGCACCCGAACCCAACCCTATATATATATATATATATATATATATATATATATGTGAGATAGTGGGTTAATTAATGATATTCAAAGTATCACTAGTTTAAACTATGTAATCGAGTCCCTTGTCATTAATTAAATTTGCTATTTTTTTTGTCAAAATAGTTGTGATTTTTTGACACATTTTTTTAAAATTTTAAAAAATTAATAAAATATCAACAACATCGGCATCGACAACGGTACCGACTTTTAAATTTTAAAAATTTAATAAATTTTCAAAACTTGACAAAATCAGATTTTGGTTTTAAAAATAGGGTTCTGTTATTCACACGGACATTTATTCTCTATTCGTACGGTGTCGATGTCGAGTTCCCGAGTCGGCAAGGAGTCGACAACATTGTACTGGTCGGCACCCCTTTATTGAGTGGGAGATCACCGTTGGATCAAGTCGGCATTTCTGACCGCCAGTGCCGGTTTTCGAGATCGGCACCGTGCGGATTGCGAAATCCCGTCGTGCGAATAGCACAAACGTAAAAATATAATTGTAAAATTGAAGGAATTTTGGAGAAAGGAAGAGAAGAGAATAGTAGAGAAATAGTGGTTGGCGTCAGCAACGCTGGTGTCAACGGTGCCAGCATCAACAATGTCAGCGTCAATTGTGCCGAAGCTATTTTCAAAGGGGCTTACTATATGCACGGTGATTTTTTCGCCGGCTACACGGTTACGCGTATTCGCAATGCGCGATTGCACTTTTAAAAAAAATAAAAAATTCCGCGGACGCGTACTGCGTAGCTGCGTTTTTTTTTTAAAAAAAAAAAGAAGAAAAACTAATAAATACACCCTGCAAGTTTGAAAACTAGTCCAACAGGTAGCTCCCCCCTACTAGTTACTGCTACGTGCTACTTTCCTCTCCTCTGCTTTCCAATTAAACAAATTAAACAACAATGGCGAGAGTACTTTCTCTACTTCAATGGCGAAGATTACTGTGCTACTTTGCTCTACTTTCCAATTAAAAAATAGTCCAATAGGTAGCCTCCGCTTCTTCTTCCTCCGTCCAGATAATTTCCTCCTCCTTTCACGTTGTTTCGGGTGCGATAGCCAAAGCAACAATGGCGAAGATGCTAGTGCTGGTGTCAACTCCAATTGTCAATCACTGTTCCCGTCGGCACTGGATAGAAACTAGACCCGCAGTTGTCGGTGAGGCAGACAAACTTGCCGGCAGAGCATATCGTTCGGCCCCGAAGCCGGCCGGACCAGGACTTGGAATCTACACGGTTGGCGTCGAAGGGGAGACCCACGAACCGATTACACCGGAGAGGAGGCTTGGCCACCGGTGAGGCAAACAATCCAACATCGATTAGCGGTCCGGAACGGCGCGGCGGCGCCGAAGGAGAAAGATGAAGATGAAGGAATATGAAGTACAGACTTACAGTACCGGATGAGGAAGATGAACATTTGCAACTGCGTAGTGCGCATACGCATATGCTTACGGGTCCAATAACTCTCGCGCACTCGTACTGCGCGGTTGGACCTTTCACCGTGTATATGGCGATAAATTGAAGGTGTATATAGCAATTCTGTTTCAGAAATCAAAGGACATTACTTGTTGTATCGCCATGCTATTAAGTATTTTTTATTAGAATTGTTATTCACACGGTGAATTTCTCACCAAATACACGAAAAGAAATTCGGTTGCGAAGTGCGAGTGCGCGGATGCAGAGGCGATCGGCGATCGCGTATCACGAAGTCGCGGATTAGACGTGTACTGGGAGTGGGGCAGAGGGGCATACTTTCGCAGCCGCGCATCACGGATTCGCAATATTGGCAGACGCGGATTGCGGGTGCGCAGATCTTCCCGCCTTCAGCTATAAATGACGATGATTTTTTCAGACCCCTTCCTCGTCTCTACACAGTACACGATCTGCATATTATCGCCAGCTTGTGTGTAGAGCTTACAAACGTGAAGAAAGCGGCTGCCATGGATTTTGATATCCTTCCTAACGGCGTTATGAAGCTAATTAAGGGGGTCGAGAAAGTTGAAGAAGTCGGAAAGCCAAATGTGTAGTTGAAGCCGATAACAATGGAGGATATGGGCAGGTTGTCTTTATTCTTTACTTCGTACGGAGTATTTCTCAAAATTAAAAAATTAGAAAAAGGGGCAAGTGGGCAGGTTTGATTTTAATTTGAAACTAGTACAATTCTTGCGCCATGACGCGGTTTTTTAAAAAACATTAATAATATATATAAATATATTATAAAATACTAATAAAAGTTAAGATAAAATTTTTTTTACCATAAATGTATCTTATAATTCTGAAATAATTTTTTTAATATCTCGTCTAAAGTATAATACATAAGTGTAGATATTTTAAATCACCCAGTAATAATAATATGAATATCATTGTAACTTTTTTAGAAATTTTGAAATCTGAATCATGCATTTAAATGTGATGTGTCACAACTAATAATTATATTCAATGTTTTGAATTAAGCTCAATAGTTAGTACATAAATGTGAGTTAAGTCTAATGGTTATATTAGATTGAATTCAATGTTTTGAATTAAGCCTGATTGTTAGTAAATATGTTAAGAATAAAAGAGAATGGAGGATTAAAAAAAATTAATGGAAAAAAGAGAAAAGGAGAAATAAAAAAAATCAAGGAAAAAAACATAATTGGTCAATATTCCTAAAACTCCTATAAGATTGACACGTAAGCAAAGTCTTTTAAATTAAGGTTATATATAGATAGTTAGTACAAAAATGTGAGTTAAGCCTAATGGTTATATTAGATTGAATTCAATGTTTTGAATTAAGCCCAATTGTTAGTAAATATGTTAAGAATAAAAGAGAATGGAGGATTAAAAAAAATTAATGGAAAAAAAAGAGAAAAAGAGAAATAAAAAAATCAAGGAAAAAACATAATTGGTCGATATTCCTAAAACTCCTCTAAGATTGACACGTAAACAGAGTCTTCTAAATTAAGGTTATATATAGAATGTTAGTAAATATGTTAAGAATAAAAGAGAATGGAGGGTTAAAAAAATTAATGGGAAAAAAGAGAAATAAAAAAATCAAGAAAAAAACATAATTGGTCAATATTCCTAAAACTCCTCTAAGATTGACACGTAAGCAAAGTCTTCTAAATTAAGGTTATATATAGATTTCCAAGTAACCGGTTGATTGAGATACTGTACTACTGTAAACCACTACACGCGGCACATCACAAATCTGACACAAAGGCATCTACCTTTATTTGCATACGCAGATTAAAAAATTAAAACTAAAAAAACGCAGCTGCGCATTGCGAGTGCGCGGATCTCCGCGCATTCGCAATGCGCGATTGCAAACCGTATAGTCGGCGAAAAACTAAACGGGTAAATAATAAGCCCCTTTTTTTATTGAAGTTCTTTTTTTCCTAAGAGGTGGAATAACGTTGGCGTGAGCGGTGTCGGCGTTGTCATGGGAGTAATTGTAAGATGGAGGAAAATTGAGAGGAAGGAGGATAAAGGAAGAGTAGAGAAATGGGAGAAATTTATTTATTTTTTAAAATAAAATAAAATAAAATAATTGTAAGATGTAGGAAAAGTGAAAGGAAGGAGAATTTTTTTTGTAAATAGCCAAAAATTGCAAAATAATTAGGGAAGTAGCCAAAATCTCAAACATTTTAGGGATTTAGCCAAAATAGGGCAAAGTCGTTGTTACAAACAGCGACTTTGCCCAAGATTTTAAAAAAAAAATTAAAAAATATAAGTCGCTGTTACAAACAGCGACTTAGGTGTATTTCGTGTTTTTTTATAAATTTTTGGATTTAAATTCATTAAAATAACCATAAATTAAAAAAATAAATTAGGGAGAGTCGCTGTTTTTAACAGCGACTCTCCTTTTTTTTTAATTTTTTTTTCAAGCTTTAAAACCCTTGCCCATGGCTACTTACCGACGCTGACTCGTCTTTATCAAGATCCACTGACACGACTTTGGTGTTCAATTTGATGGAGTCCGGGGGCAATTTGGCGGCCAATTGATCGGGAATTGCTCCGATTCCGGACGCCGGCAGTGTGTTCTCGCCGGTTGCAAGGGACTTGAAGACGAAATCGAAGAGTCTAGACATTGTCTCGAGGTCGCGATAGAAGAAGATTCCGCCAAAAAACGGCCGGAAGAACCGATCGAGGATGGAATCGGAGAACCTGAAGCTCTTAAGCAATTCGATTGTCGGAACCTCATCGGAGTAGAAGATCTCAACATTCCACCAGCGGTGGTAGGGGGCGGGGCGGCGGAAGCGCTGGTGGGGGCAGTAGAGGCCTGCGATGGTCGGGGTTGGTGTCGAATTAAGGAAGAGGCAACCGGATTGGTGGCCGGAGCTGGTGTCGAGATGGAGGGATGGTCAGAGTTGGACTTGGAGCGGTGGTGGGGGAGTAGGGGCGGGGCGGCAGAAGCGGTGGTGGGGCAGTAGAGGCTTGCGATGGTCGGGGTTGATGTCGGATTAAGGAAGAGGCAGCCGTATTGGTGGTCGGAGCTGGTGTAGGGATGGTCGGAATTAAGGAAGAGGCAGCCGCACTTGGAGCCGGAACATACAGGAGGAAGAAGACGCCTCTAGGTTTCCAAAAAACATAAAAAAAAGGGGAGAGTCGCTGTTTGTAACAGGGACTCTCCTAATATGTATCTTTTTTTTTGTTTTTGAATAAATTAATTTCTTGTAATTTAAAATTAAAAAAAAAAACAGAATAAGATAAGTCGCTGTTAGAAACAGCGACTTACATTTTTTAATATATTTTTTTTTAAATCTTGGGCAAAGTCGCTGTTTATAACAGCGATTTTGCCCTGTTTTGGCTAAATCCCTAAAATGTTTGAGATTTTGACTACTTCCCTAATTATTTTGCAATTTTTGGCTATTTACAAAAAAAAATTCAAGGAAAGAAGAAAAGATGGGAGGAGAGGAAAGAAACGGGGAAAAGTGTGGGGAACAAGGGAAGGAAAGGGTGGGGAAAGAGGGTGGACTTTTAACTAATATGGATAGTTTGGTAGCGAAAAATATGGACATATGGGTAAACACTCTTTGTTTTTTTTTTTTAATCAATTCACTAAAATATATATAGATAGATTGTGATATACGATAAGTTTATATAAATTATGAAAATATTTTTTTAATATTACCACAACACGTAAGACATTGTACATCGATTTTAGTATATGTAATTATATTTTAATACTTTTCTTGGTGGATTTTTTTTTCTAGATTTAATCACATTACGTCGTGTAGGACGCATCGATTTTATTTATGTATGTAGATAGATTATTTAAAAGTTGCAAAAAAAAGCTATTGAAGTTGCAAACGGAGCCCAAGGTATTTTGATACATGTATGATATACATGTAAAAGAAACTATGACCGGTAAGCGGTTAGCCCAAAGAAGGGCCAGATTAACGGGTAACCAAGTGACCCCTTGAAATTGAAGGGGGACATAAAACAGAAACAAAGAGAAAGAGGGTTGACATTCCTAATTGTTACTCCGTAAATTAGTTAAAATTAAAATTAAAATTAAAATTAAAATTAAAATTATTACGTATTGGGGTTTGCTTGCTTAACCCATAAACTACGCCTGCAGACTCTGCAGTTCAGTGAATGAAGTTGTACAATTACATATACATATATGTCAGAGTGAATAATTCCCGTTAGGGTTGCCTTCGCTATCATTAGAATATTTATAGGAGTACAAGAGAGTTAACCATAATTACAATTGGGTAATTGGGCATATACATATATTCTATCTAACATACCTCCTCAGTCGAAACAGGAGGGCAATGAATAGTGAGACTGGATCTAAAATCAAGAAATAAATGGCGAGGCAATCCCTTGGTGAAGATGTCTGCATACTGGTACGGGGAGGAGACATGTAGGACACACACGTGTCCCATAGCTACCTTCTCACGAACAAACTTGATGTCAATCTCTACATGTTTGGTTCTCTGATGGTGAACCGAGTTGGGAGCAAGGTATGTACCACTGACATTGTTCGTATAAACAATAGACGCCTGACTCAGAGGACAATGAAGCTCAAGCAATAGGCTGCGAAGCCAGGCACACTCAGCGACAACATTGGCAACACCGCGATATTCCGCTTAAGCACTAGAGCGAGAAACCACATGTTGGCGCTTAGAAGACCAAGATACTAGAGAGTCGTTGAGGAATACAATGTGGGATCGGACACAGGTGGACCTTCGGCTTGAGACAGTTTGGCGGTGGTCTCAATAGGAGTCGCAGCAGGCTTGCAGTTAGTCATATTCGTCTTGGCAACAATCTCCTTTGCATATTTCTCTTGGGAGATAAACAAGACGAACACAGAACGAGATGCAGAGACTCCCAAAAAGAAACTAAGTGGCCCGAGATCAGTCATAGCAAACTCCTTACTGAGCTGTTTAACAATAGTAGATCGAAAAGACTCTGAAGATGCAGTAAGGATGATATCATCAACATATATATAGAAGGAGATATGCAATCTGATTACCCCGGCAAAACACAAATAGAGAGGAGTCACTCTTGCTACTAACAAAACCAAGTAGATGTAGATAAGTAGCAAAGCGAAGGTACCATGCCCGAGGTGTCTGCTTGAGGCCATACAGAGACTTCTGCAAGAGACAGACATGGCCTGGTTTGGTCTTGTGAGCAAACCCAGGCGGTCGGAACATGTACATGGTTTCATTCAAATGACCATGTAGAAACGCGTTCTTCACATCCAATTGATGAATAGGCCAATTCCCGGAGACAACAAGCTGCAAGACAATACGGATGGTAGCCGGTTTGACAACCGAAATAAACGTGTCATCACAATCGACCCCCACCTGCTGAGAGTTGCCATTGGCAACCAGTCGTGCCTTATAGCGCTCAAGAGATCCGTCATAGAGAAACTTGTGCCGAAAGAGCCACATACACCGCACAATGTTGGCCCCAAGTGGTTGAGGAACCAAAACCCCAAGTATTGTTGCTAATAAGAGCCTTGTATTCATCGAGCATGGCAGCATTCCAATTTGGGTCTAAGGCGGCTGTTTTGTGGGAGGTAGGGATGATGATATGTGAGAAACAGAGAGGTCAAAAATCTGTTTGGGGCGAAAAATATCACTCATACTCCGAGTTTGGATCTGGTTGACCGGATGTGTGGGGTTAGGTGTCAGGGCAGGGGCTGCAGTTGACGTGACAGGAGCTTGAGGTGACGGGACGAGGGGCACAAGAGGTTGGACGGGGGCAGGAGGTGGCAGGATAGGTGCTGCATGTGGCAGGATATGGGCAGCCTGTAGCTGGATATGAGCTACAGGTTTCGGTAAGGGAGGGTTGGGTGCCCGGGCTGGAGATGTAATAGTATTCGGAGAGGAAGAGGGATATAGTTGGTGAAGGAGGTGAGGTGTAGGTTAGTCATCAGAAGGGGGCGGGGTGTTTGGGGATGTAGGGATATTGGAAAAAGGGAAACTAGTCTCATGGAACGTGACATGACAAGAGAGGATGTCACGTTTGAAAATTGGGTCAAAGCATCAATACCCCCTATGATTAGAGGGGTATCCCAAAAAGACACAAGCAATGGAACGTGGTGCGAGCTTATGAGGAGTGACATATGCTTGATTGTGATAGCATAAGCACCCAAGGTGGTCATATTTTGGAGTAGCGCGATATATGATTTCAGCTGGGCATCAATTTTGGATAGTTGTGGAAGGGGTGATGTTGATAAGATAGCATGCCGTCTCGACTGCGTAAGGCCAATATGTCAAAGGGACATGGCCATGGATAAGAAGGGTTCTCATAGAGTTTGTGAGGGAGCGGATTATGCATCCGACCTTCCTATTTTGAGATGAAGTGTGCGGACAAGAGAATCTGAACCGAATGCCATGAGAGGAGAAGAACGATTTGAGGCATTGTTGTTAAATTCGCCGCCCATGTCACATTGAAAGGATTTGATGGAGAGGTTAAATTGGGTGCAAACATATCTATGAAAGGCCATGAAGTGGGACACAACTTCAAATTTGTATTTGAGGGGGAAGATCCAGAGATAATGAGAAAAGGCATCAAGGAGCATAAGCACATAACGAAACCCATCATGACTAACAACAGGAGAAGTCCATAGATCACCGTGAAGAATGTCGAAAGGGGCAAAAACAAGAGTGACAGAATTAGCAAATGGCAACCTAGAATGTTTGCCAAGTTGACATGCAGGACAACTGGTAGATTTCGGCCCTTTATCACAGTGAATAGCTCTAGACTGAATAGACTCAAAAGCAGAAGAACCCGGGTGACCAAGACGAGCATGCCAAAGAGATGCCGAACGAGCAACTGCTGATAGATTGGTTGTTGTAGAAGAGGTGACAAGATGTATGTTTTTGGTGACGGGATATATATTTGAGGTGACAGGATAAAGGTCTCCAGCGCTATTACATCTCATGAACAGGGCCCCAGTTGTGAAATCTTTGACAACAAACCCAAAGCGATTAAACTCAATGGAGATATTATTGTCTGTGGTGAGGTGACGAATGGAAACAAGGTTCTTTATTAAGCCAGGGGAGACGAGGATGTTGTTAAGGTTTA
The DNA here is from genome assembly GCA_037127255.1 of Persicaria tinctoria. NCBI lineage: Eukaryota > Viridiplantae > Streptophyta > Magnoliopsida > Caryophyllales > Polygonaceae > Persicaria > Persicaria tinctoria. The sequence goes on from JBANSL010000008.1 coordinate 51,889,315, forward strand.
GTTGGGTGGTAGGGGTCGGTAATGTGGTTTTCCCAAGACCCGAGGTAGGAATGCGTTCACCATTGCCGACAATAATGGAGGTAGAAGGACTCTTAGAAGCAGGGAAAGAAATAATACCTTGTTTGTGCGACATATGTGCAGTGGCTCCGCTATCCATGCACCAATTCGAATCGGCTGATGATGGCGATGATCCCGTTGCGAAGGCATGATTCGGACGGTGCAGAGAGGGCATAAGAAGTCCTTGTTGGCTTGGGCATGGCCTCATTGGAGAGGCGTACTGAGGAGGCAAAAGGGCATAGGCCGGGTAGCCCTGTGGATGCGCTCCAATGGGGGAATACTCCCTCTGTAAATGACTTGGAGGGGCGACAACCCCGACGTGAGGCTGTTGGGGATTGTAGAAAGCCATATACGTCGTCGATATGCTGATGCGAGGTAGATTACCGTCAGAAAGAGGGTGATATGACACAATAACAAGGGTGATAGGACAGTGTCAATGGTGACAGGACACAGTGTCAGATCCGCCGAATTAGGGTTTGGCGAAAAAAGGGAGAGAAATTGAGAGAGGGGAACAAGAAAGAGATGTGATGGTGAGAGAGATGGAGGTTGGAGCGCCGCCAGGAGAGGGAGCGGCTATATAGAAGGAAGGAGGGTGGCCAACGGGTGGTGGCTGGCAACAGAGAGGGTGGAGGAGAATCTGGGTAGTTGGCAACTGTCAGGGGACGAAGAGGCCAACGGAGGGAGGAGAGAGGGTCGACGACAGGGAGAGGATGACCGACGATAGAGGATGGTCGGTGACAGAGGGGGAGGAAGAAGGATGAGAGGATCGATGGTAGGCTATGGAAAAAAATTGTAGAAAACCCTAGAGAAAGCCCGATACCATGTCAAAGTGAATAATCCCTGTTGGGGTTGTCTTCGCTATCATTAGAATATTTATAGGAGTACAAGAGAGTTAATCGTAATTACAATTGGATAATGAGGCCTATACATATATTCTATCTAACAGAGCAAAGTGATAGTGTATATAATATAGTCTACAGAGCAAAGTGATAGAGTTAATCGTAATTACAATTGGATAATGAGGCCTCCACTTTTATAGTGATCCTGAAGAACTTGTTTGGAACCTCCAGGAATGACATTATAAAGAATGTGTATATAATATAGTCTACATACTGTATTGTTATCATTAGAGTTTATAGTTTTGAATTGACATTTGACATATTTTATAGAATATTCGACACCAATATGTTCTTGTATGAATATAACATTTAATATTGTAGTTTATATATCGTATTGCTACCATTATAGTTTATAGTTGTGAAATGACATTTGATATATAGAGTTTTCAAACCAATATGTCCTTGTATGAATATCAAATTTGATATAGGTTATAGAACATTCATAAGCTATATGTTTATTGTAGTAATAATTAATAAATTTTGTAATCCACTATAATGTAGAGTCAACACCAACCTTTGGAAGGGGCACTGATTATTCGTCGATGTTTGAGCTTGCCAGGGTGTGGTACGACGAGAAGAATATGAAGGGGTTAACTCGTTATGTGGGCGGTGAAACAAACAGAGTCGTACAATTAACCTAATAAAAGCATATCTAAACAAATACAGTAACATTTTAAATTCTTCAATTTTATTTCAACAAATATTCCTAGCATTGCATATAAAATTTCAATTCGATTTAAAAATTAAATCAACACTAACCTCGGTCCTCTCCTAAACACGAGAGTCGATCGTTCTCCGTGAGTTGCTTTCTCCGGAAGCACCTCGGAGGCAAATGAACTATTTCCATGGCTTCTGAAGAGTCTATAAGGCGATGAATAATACTCTAGAAGGGGGGGGGGATGAATAGAGTATGGACGATTTTTGCAACAATAGCAATTTAGTGCAACTTGTCAAGACCTTGATATAGGCTATCAGAACTTGACAAGGTAAAATCGAATGTGATAAAGTAAATGCAGAATATAAAAGATGAACACACGAATTGTTAACGAGGTTCGGCACCAACTTGCCTACGTCCCCGCCTAGGATTGTCCAATCCGTAGGATTCAAACACTTCTTATTTCACTTCTTTTGAGCCTAGAACTTCCTAGAGAAACTTCCCTTTCTCTATACAAAGCCTCACCGCTTCTATTCTAGCTCTCAACCTTACAAGTGAAATAAAAGCTCACACCACACACCAAGTGTGTTTTGATCGAGTATGAAAACTCTAAGTGTAAATGAATGACTTGTACAATAAGTGCTAGTGTTTCTCTCAACTCTTAAGCAATGATCACCAAGTAGAATTTTGGAGAATGTAAGAGAAACTTGACGAATGCTTTAGGATGCTATGAATGCTTGTGTGGTTGCTTAGATGCTTGGTTGGTTCCCATCCTTCTTAGCCTTCGTCTTTTTATAGTTGGAACACTTTGTAGAGCTTCTTGGAGGGAGACCGTTTGAAATTCAAATCCTTTCCAAAGTATTTGAATTCTTTCCAAAAGAAGATCCTTTGTGTGCCTTCCAAGAGTTCTTCCAACTTTCTTCATGATCAAGTATGATCAATTGGAGATCGGTTCTTTCCTTGTATGAAAAGTGAAAGCAAGAAAGAATATGCATAATGTATCTAGTACATAAAATAGGTTAGATGAGAAACTTATATAAAAATCGATAAAGCCCATGTCTCATCACATAACCCAATATAGAGCCCATTATAATTTAGGCCCAAAAAGATTGGCCTCGGATTCTTTCCTGTAAAAGAACAAGTTGAACTAGATAAATGCATAAGTGATCAAAACATTTTAGTCTGGGTTTCAAGACCTTGAAACCCAGCCTTTTTGTCTTTCATCATCCTTTAGATCACTTGCACATTAGTTCTCAAGATCTTACAATCAAGGTGGAGTCTTCAATCTCCCCCTTGATGGAAGACAAAATCTTTTTCAATATTCATACCATATTTCCAGCAAACATAAGAGGAAATAAGCATATTATAATATAAGCATAAAATGTTTGGATGATCGAAGTTTTAAAACATCAAGCCCTTAATCAACCAATACCAAAACGCAGGGCAACCAGGCAACCAAAACATTCTCCCCCTTTTTGTCTTCCAACAAAAGGGCAAAGAGGTGAAAAAGTCTAAAATATCAATAAAAAAACAACCAACGGACCAGAAGTTTTAAAAGACGAGCAGCAAAAGATGAGTTTTTAGAGAGTAGAGAAAAGAGAGTGGGAGATCAAGGCCTTGAGTCAGAATCCCCATCTGCAGCCTTCTTCTTCTTGCTCTTTAGAGCCTTCTTGCCTTTCTTAGCAGAGGATGGCTCACCTGCAGAGGATGTGCCAGGGGCGCCAGGAGCAGTAGGGTCTTCAGGAGGGGCAATGCCATCTCCTTCCTCAACCCAGTCACCAAAGGTGGGGTACTGCTTGCTGGGTGGAAGATACTTCCTCCTGACCTCATCTCTGCACTTCCTCCTCCACCTATCCAGGGCGTCTTTGGTGATCTTGTCCTTCTCCATCTGTGCAAGTTGCCTCTGACGCTCCACATCTCTGTATTTCTTGACCACACCGTATTGTTCGACCGTGAGGATGGTGGGTTCAGAATGAGTGGGGCGCAGGATTGGGCGTTTCTTCACTTGATTTTCACAGTTGAGGATGACGTTCCCAGTCTTCTCACGCACATGATCGTAGGTTTCTTGCTCCAGAGGCATGATAGAACCTGTAGCAGTGTAGGTGAGAGCATTTAGGAGCATCATTTGGTCAAGCTTGCAGTTGACCATGAAGAGGAGCTCATGAGTCCGGTCTTGGCGAATCACCACATCCTACTCAGATCAAACCTAAGGTCTTGAATCTCAGTCTCCACAGCAGCCAATCTATCCTCACTCATATTAGGTTCAGCAACCTGTTTTCCCTTCGAGTCTTTCCTTAGAAACCATTGCCCCCTCAGATTTTTGGCAATGCCCAATCTATCTAGGCAACCCTCATCAACAATCCCACTATAGGTTTGCTTTTCTTCTCCTGATGTGTCGATGTCAAAGGCTTCAAATATTTTGGGCAAAAGGTTTGCATAGGGTAAAGGCATAGGCCGTGAGGAGGTGGAGACATGGGTCATGTAGTCGAGGATGAGTTTGGGTAAATCAGGCTCGTATCCGTTCATGATTAGGAAAAGGATCTCGAGAAGATTCTCGGTCACCAATTCCCTGGAATGGATGTGTGGGAAGATACAGCGAGCCAAAATAGTGAAGATGAGCTTGGCTTGAAGGTTTAGGGCAGTGTGAGTGGGTTTGAGGTTGGATGAAGATCCAGGGCCTTGAGATTTTAGGAAGAATTCATCTCGTGCTCGTGAGAGACATTCAAATCGGCTTGGGAATTCTTTTGTGGGAATCTCAGTTGGAAGGTCAAGGATGAGAGCAAGGCTTTCAGGAGAGAGGCGGATTCGGGTGTTCTTGACCTTGGATACTAGGGTTAGGGTTCCATTCACTCGATGAACAGTAAGGTTGGCATAAAAGAGTCTGGTGAGTCGGGGATAGGCGAAATTGCCAGGGTTGAGCAAAGTCCAGAAGCAGGTAGATTTTAGGAGGGAAATGCAAGGCAAGGGCATGGATTGGAGGAGGTTGAAATCGACAGCATCACAGAAGCACAAGCGACGGTTGCAAAAGTCCTGTTTCCAGGATTCCTCAACCTCTTTGTTGCAAAACCAATTGGGGGAAATGCTAGAGGGTACCTGAGGAGGACGAGCAGTAGCTGTAGATGCTGGAGCTTTGCCTTTGGATTTTCTGATCAGAGGTGGTGGCGATGGTGATCTCTCGCTTGAATCCTCGGAGTGTTCTTCAGATTTCTCCATGATTTGCTTCCCCTAGTTGGCCGGCATCTTATATCTCTTAGCAGAAGGTGCTGGAGATGGAGATGCTGAGGAGCGCTTTGATCCCGCCATTTGGTTACAGAAACAGAGAGGGTTTTTGGAATTTGACGAGAGAGAGAGAGAGAGAGAGAGAGAGAGAGAGAGAGAGAGAGAGATTCAGAGAGTGAAAATGAAATGGATGAGACAGAGGGAGAGAAGGGATTAAAAAGCTAAAAAACTGGAAACGGAATCGTTTCTCTCTTTGTTCAAAAGGCAAGTACATATTCATTAACTCAAGTGAATAGTAAGTAATGATGTTCTGAAAATTCTAAACCTAAAGTGTCACATCCACTTGCACAAAATAGAGAGATTTAAAAAATAAAAACGGAAACCAAGATATGTGAGTACCAATTTGTGAAAGGGGTAAATGATATCAAGATAAACTCAGAAACATTAAAAGATACTCTTGTTGAATATCCATAAGATATTAACCAGAGTTTGATCCAAAATAATTTTATTCGGATGAACATCCAGAAACCTTATGAAGTCAAGGTCTTGAGATTTCATTTGAATTCATGACTTTCATATAGGAAGCAATTGCTCCCCCTAAGAAAGTGCTTCCCTATTAAGCATACCCAACTCCAATCTAATAAAATTGAAATGATCTTCAGGGAGTGGTTTAGTAAAAATATCAGCTAACTGAAAGTCAGTGGATATGAAGGATATTGATACATCACCTTTCTCCACATGATCTCTTATAAAATGGTGTCTCACATCAATGTGCTTGGTTCTCGAATGCTGCACTGGATTTTTAGTGATTGAAATAGCACTAGTATTATCACACAAGATAGGAATACCTTTAAGATCAATTCCAAGGTCTCTGAGTTGTTGTGCTATCCAAAGAATCTGTGAGCAACATGCACCAGCAGCAATGTACTCGGCTTCTGCAGTTGATAAGGCAACTGAATTCTGTTTCTTAGAGTGCCAGCTTATCAAGGAGGATCCTAGGAGTTGGCAACAACCAGAAGTGCTTTTTCTATCAACTTTGTATCCTGCAAAATCTGCATCTGAGTAGCCTTTTAAATGAAAGTTGCTTTGTTTGGGATACCATAGCCCAAGGTCTTGAGATCCATTTAGGTATCTGAAGATTCTTTTTACAGCAATAAGGTGAGACTCTTTGGGGTCACTTTGGAATCGAGCACACATACAGACACTGAACATTATGTCAGGTCTACTAGCAGTAAGGTATAGGAGTGAACCAATCATACCTCTGTACTCTTTTTGGTTCACATTCTTACCATTCTTATCTTGATCAAGGGAGAGAGTGGAGCTCATAGGGGTCTTTTCCACCTTTGATTGTTCCATTTTGTATTTCTTTAGTAGATCCCTGGCAGGGGCGGAGGGAGGGGGGGCATGAGGTGGCTCGAGCCCCCCCCCTGGGTCGGAGGAAAAACGTAAAAAAAATTAAAAATATGTATTTTTTGGTAATTTTTGATAATTTAAGGGTTAAAACAAGTTAATTTGAAAGAAAAATCAAGTAATGTGGTTAGCTCAGTTGGTAAGGGGTGGGAATTTGAATGATTTGGTCTTGAGTTCGAATCTCCATAGCTTCATTTAATGGATTTTTATCTCTTTCAAATTTTTAAACTTAAAATAGCTATTAAAATCATACATTTAATGTGTTTTCTACTATATTCTTTACAACAAAATTATATCTTATACATATTTAAAAAAAAAAAAAATTCCGAGCCCCCCCCCCCCCCCCCCTCGATTATTTTCTGGCTCCGCCCCTGATCCCTGGTATATTTCCCTTGATTTAGAAAGATACTCTTACTTGTTGGATGAACTTGTAAACCAAGGAAGAAGTTTAATTATCCCATGAGACTCATTTCGAATTCCCTGCACATAATTTCAGAAAACTCCTTGCAAAGGGAATTGTTAGTAGCACCAAATAATATGTCGTCTACATATATTTGAACAATCAAAAGATCATTTCCACGAGTTTTGATGAAGAGAGTTTTATCAATCAATCCTCTTTGAAAACCATTTTCAAGAAGGTATTTGGACAATCTTTCATACCAAGCTCTTGGGGCTTGTTTGAGACCATAGAGAGCTTTGTCCAATTTATACACATGATTAGGAAATTCTTCACTTTCAAAACCTGGTGGTTGAGCAACATAAACCTCTTCTTCTAAGAACCCATTTAGGAATGCACATTTGACATCCATTTGAAATAGCTTGATATCCATGAAAGATGCAAAAGCAAGTAATATTCGTATAGCTTCTAACCTTGCTACGAGAGCAAATGTCTCCTCGTAGTCTATACCTTCTTCTTGATTGTATCCTTGAGCAACAAGTCTTGCTTTGTTTCGAATGATCTTGCATGCTTCATCCAGTTTATTTCGAAACACCCATCTAGTTCCTATGACTGATTGGTGTTGTGGCCTAGGTTGAAGAGTCCATACCTTGTTCCTTTCAAACTCATTTAGCTCATTTTGCATGGCAGTGATCCAATCCGAGTCCTTGAGTGCTTCAGCTGGGGTCTTTGGTTCTATAAGAGAAACGAAAGCATAGAAGGCACAAAGATTCTTTAATCTAGATCGAGTTTGTACCCCAGATGATGGATCTGATAAGATATCTTGAGCTGAGTGTGAAGAGGCATGTTTGAATTTTCATAGCTTTGGACCCTGATTGTTTGAACTAGTAGCAGGTCTCTCTTCAAGGTCTTGAGAGATATTTTGAGTGTTGGATTCTTCAATGACTGAATCCTGATTCTGTAGTCCCTTCTCAAGGTCTTGAGATGGCTCGTTGATATCTTGGATTTGTTCTTGCATGTTTCTTTCTTGGTCCTGCTTATTTTCAGCCTTGTCCTCTTCTTCTCCATCCGAATCATGAGAATTTAGATTGAGATCTGCAAAACCTTCACTCAACACACCATTGTTGCTTTCGTCGAATACCACATGGATACTCTCCTCAACAATTTTGGTGCGCTTGTTATAAACTCTATAAGCTTTGCTAGTAGTAGAATAACCAAGGAAGATACCTTCATCACTACGTGCGTCAAATTTTCCAAGATTATCTTTTCCATTGTTATGAACAAAGCAAGTGCATCCAAAAGGTTTGAAGTGGGAAATGCTAGGTTTTCTTCCTTTGAAAAGTTCATAAGGAGTCTTTTTCAAAATGGGACGAATTAAGCATCGATTCAAAATGTAGTTGGTTGTATTAACAGCCTCAGCCCAGTAGATTTTTGGCAAACCATTTTCCAAAAGCATTGTTCTAGACATGTCCTCCAAAGTGCGGTTCTTTCGTTCCACAACTCCGTTTTGTTGAGGAGTTCTAGGTGCTGAAAAGTTGTGTGAAATTCCATATTTAGCACAAAACAAATCAAATTTAAGTTGATCAAATTCTCTACCATGATCACTCCTAATGGAGACAATAGGTATGTTTTTCAAGGTCTGCAACTCTTTGCAAAGTTTAGAAAACTCGAGCAAAGCCTCTGATTTTTCTCTTAAAAAGGAGATCCATGTAAAACGAGAGAAATCATCAATAATAACCAGGATGTATTGTTTACCCTTTGGAGATTTGACTCGCATAGGTCCACACAAGTCCATATGTAACAACTCAAGAGCGCGAGAGGAACTTACAACCTTTTTAGGTTTGAAGGAACTGCGTGTCTGTTTGCCTCTTGTGCATGCATTGCATAGATCTTCTTTCTTGAAGTTTAGATCAGGTAATCCTCTCACAAGATCTCTTGTTTTGAGCTTATTGAGGGTGTGCATGTTTACATGACCTAGTCTTCTATGCCATAGGCTGGGGTCTTCTGTCAAGACCTTGAGACACTTGAGTTTTGTACCTGTAATATGATTAGCATTTACATCATAAGTATTGTTGTGCCTGTGAGCAGTGAGGATTAGATCATTAGTCTCTTCATTCCTGACTTCACACTTGTGTCTTTCAAAGCCAACTTTGTTTCCTTTGTCACACAACTGAGAGACACTTAAGAGGCTATACTTTAATCCATCAACAAGATAAACATCCTTAATGCAACTTTCTGAATTACCAATATTACCAATACCAATAATGTTGCACTTCCCTTTATCACCAAGAGTAATTGTTCCAGTGGTTTGTTCCTTAAGATCTTGAAATAGAGATTTCTTTCCACTCATGTGTCGCGAGCATCCACTGTCCATTATCCATTTTGGCTCTTTGCTCTTGATGATATCCTGCAATACCAACATCAACCTTTCCGGCTAGACCAATACATAGTTTTAGATTCATAATGAGGATAGACCATGTTGGGTAGTCTTGTCCCTTTAGGAACCCAAACTTGTTTTATCTGTTCATTAAGTCGAACTAGAAATGTATTTCTAATGATGTAGGGGTCCTTTCTTCTATATGGACAGGTTTCTCTAACATGCCCTTTCTTACAACAATGGAAGCAAGTAGGTGAACGCCAATAGCCTTTAGCTTTAACGAAAGTGGTACTAGGTTTCTTTGGAAAATTCTTGTTGTATCCAATACCACTTCTATTAATAGAGAGTTGTTGTTCACCCAACATCTTATCAAGATTAGCTTTAGATCTGGTGAATTGAATGAGTGAAGTCTGCTGGTCTTGACACATATCGATTAGCTTTGCCTTCTCTTTCTCTAAATCCTCATTACGATTCTTTAGAGAGGAGAGGCTTTGCCTGAGATCAGAATTCTCTGAGCTCAAGGTCTTGACTTTAACGTCAAGGGCCGACCGAGATGTTTCAAGATTTTTCATTTCCAGCGACATATCACTAATACATTTCTGTTGATCTATCAGCTTTTCTTTCAAGGTGTTGATTTCACTTTCGTAAGCATCTTCATTAGAAATCATATTTCTTAGGACTTCAGAAAGAACATCAGGAGGACTAGACATTAGATTTCTTACCACTTTCTCAAGGTCTTGAGTCTGTGATCCTTCGTGTTCAGCCATAAGACAGAGATTTGCCTGTTCTTTTTCGGTGTCTGAGTCACATGATGAATCTGAGTCACTCCAGGTTGCGAGCATAGCCTTTTTCTTTTGTTCATATTTCTTGAACTTATTTCTTTTCTTCATAGGGCACTCCTTTACGAGATGATCTGTCTCGCCACACTCAAAACATGTTAGCACTTTTGGCTTCTTTGACATGTTGGGAGACTTGCTTTTGAATCTAGATGAATCTGTATTTTCACGGTTGGAAAATTGTTTTTTCATCTTTAGAATTCGAGCTAATCCTCGTGTGATGAGAGCAAAGGGATCGTCTTCGTCGTCTGATTCATCACTCTCGGATTGTGAGTGATCTTTTTTAGCTTTGAGAGCAAAGTTCTTTGTAGTTGGGGGTACTTCTCCATCTTCCTCGTTTAATATCATCTCATGAGTGATAAGTTTTCCGAGAAGATCATCTAATGGTAGTGTAGAGAGGTCTTGAGCTTCCTCAATCGCAGTGACCTTGGGACCCCATTTGATTTTTGGAAGGCTCCTTAGAACCTTTCGAACCTTTTCTGGGTTGGAGAAGGTTTTTCCAAGTGAATCGAGGTTGTTTACGATTTGAGTGAATCTCGTAAACATCTCCTTTACTGTCTCATCAGGATTCATCTTAAAAAGTTCGTATTGCCTGAGAAAGATATTAATCTTACTTTCTTTGACTTGACTTGTGCCCTCATAAGTAACTATAAGTTTGTCCCAAATTTCCTTGGCACTTTTGCAAGCTGAGACGCGATTAAACTCATTAGCATCAAGAGCGCAATAGAGTAGATTCATAGCTTTGTAGTTCTTAGCAATGTTCTCAAGATCAGTCTGATCGTAATCAGACTCAGTTTTATCAACTTGCTTTCCATCGACGGTCTTTTTAGGAACGTGTGGTCCATTCTTGACCAGGCCCCATAGCTCAAGGTCTTGATCAATGATGAACATTTGCATCAATGATCTCCAGTGGACAAAGTTATTGCCACAGAAAAGTGGAGGTCTATTGGTTGACCTTCCTTGAGCAAAACCTCCATCACCTATGGTAGACATGCTGAAAACTCACAAGATTGTTAAATCAAAATAGTGAGCCAAGCTCTGATACCAATTGAAGAGTCTATAAGGCGATGAATAATACTCTAGAAGGGGGGGGGGATGAATAGAGTATGGACGATTTTTGCAACAATAGCAATTTAGTGCAACTTGTCAAGACCTTGATATAGGCTATCAGAACTTGACAAGGTAAAATCGAATGTGATAAAGTAAATGCAGAATATAAAAGATGAACACACGAATTGTTAACGAGGTTCGGCACCAACTTGCCTACGTCCCCGCCTAGGATTGTCCAATCCGTAGGATTCAAACACTTCTTATTTCACTTCTTTTGAGCCTAGAACTTCCTAGAGAAACTTCCCTTTCTCTATACAAAGCCTCACCGCTTCTATTCTAGCTCTCAACCTTACAAGTGAAATAAAAGCTCACACCACACACCAAGTGTGTTTTGATCGAGTATGAAAACTCTAAGTGTAAATGAATGACTTGTACAATAAGTGCTAGTGTTTCTCTCAACTCTTAAGCAATGATCACCAAGTAGAATTTTGGAGAATGTAAGAGAAACTTGACGAATGCTTTAGGATGCTATGAATGCTTGTGTGGTTGCTTAGATGCTTGGTTGGTTCCCATCCTTCTTAGCCTTCGTCTTTTTATAGTTGGAACACTTTGTAGAGCTTCTTGGAGGGAGACCGTTTGAAATTCAAATCCTTTCCAAAGTATTTGAATTCTTTCCAAAAGAAGATCCTTTGTGTGCCTTCCAAGAGTTCTTCCAACTTTCTTCATGATCAAGTATGATCAATTGGAGATCGGTTCTTTCCTTGTATGAAAAGTGAAAGCAAGAAAGAATATGCATAATGTATCTAGTACATAAAATGGGTTAGATGAGAAACTTATATAAAAATCGATAAAGACCATGTCTCATCAAATAGCCCAATATAGAGCCCATTATAATTTAGGCCCAAAAAGATTGGCCTCGAATTCTTTCCTGTAAAAGAACAAGTTGAACTAGATAAATGCATAAGTGATCAAAACATTTTAGTCTGGGTTTCAAGACCTTGAAACCCAGCCTTTTTGTCTTTCATCATCCTTTAGATCACTTGCACGTTAGTTCTCAAGATCTTACAATCAAGGTGGAGTCTTCAGCTTCCACATCATGGTCAAAGAGAAGATGATATGAATGGTTGGCGACGAAGGGCTGAACTACTTGCGGCAGATGAAGGCGAATGAACACGAGGGTTGGCGGTTTTCACTTCTGGTGTAGTCTGGAATGAAGAGGAACGGGTCGATATTTATGTAGGCTCTCACAGTTTTCAAAATCGTGGCCACTGAGCTTTGACGGGATTCTCATAGATGAAGGGGGTAGGTTGCGTCATCGGGAATGACCAAAGCCTCTCACGGTTTTAAAAAATGTGACCGGCTAATGGTTTAAGGAATATCACGAGCGTAGGGAGCTAGGACTAGGGACAAGGCTATGGTGTTGGGATGGAGCAAACCTTCTCATGGTTTTGAAAACCGTGACCAACTGAGGGTTTATAGGAATCTTTCACGGCTAGGAGGTAGGGCTAGGATTTGGGAAATGACAGACCACCCACGGTTTTCAAAACTGTGATCGGGGAGGGTGTTGGGCTAATGGGCTTGCAAGCGCGGTCCATTCGATTGTTTTTTTTTGTTGTTTTTTGAAGTTGTAATCGTTAGGATTCTAATGATGTTCAACTCCATGATCAGAAAATATTTTACAGTTTTGAAAACTAAAAATCTATAATTTCCCACTGTTTTTAAAACTGAAGCCGCTACCGTGTCAATGACAATATTTTGACCGTGTGCTTTAGCCCACTCTTTTTTAAAAATTGTTAGATGTACCGCTTTATCTATCACGTACACTTGCCTAGGTAAGGATTGTACCATGCCGACAAAGTCAGCTGACAGCAAACTGTTAAACATATAACGTAAATTAAAAAATGATGCAATACAAAACATGACAAGCAAACATACCCAGTCGAACAAAAAAAACGGAAATTTCACGAGGTACCCCTGAGGTATCGCTTAATTCACGCGGTGACCAATTGTTTTACACCTTTCACGTGGTACCCCAGAGGTTGTGAATCCTTTCACCTCGTGCCCTTCTCCTTTCATTTGAACAGGTTCCGTTAGCTTCCATTAGTTCAAAAAAAATCAATTGCATTGACACGAATGGAAGCCACAACCCTCGAGCAGACGGAAGACGACGGCTATTTCCGCCCCACAAATGCCATGAATGGAAGCCACGATTCCACCCCTCAAGTGCCCCTTAAGTGCCATGAATGGAAGCCATGATCTCCACCCCTGAGACGGAAGACGGCGATGAGTTCAAGACCCCACGAGACTGTATTCGAGAACAGTCCATGGGACGACATTGAAAGTGACCCACGCCGCTGCGCACACCAATTTGATGCCACCGGGGCACGAGATCGTTGTTGATGTCGACCGAGTTGTTCTGCTGCCAGTGGTGGGACCAGATCTATGGTAGGGACTTCGACGCCGTCGTAGTTGGAAACCTAATTAGCAACCCAACCCCTTCTCACTTGCGCCCAATCTGCATAAGCGACGTCGATTACATGCCTTGACACCGGATCTCAAGGAGAAGGTCCGGATCCGACAGAACTCGAGCTTGTTGCTGCCTACGAAGGATCCAAGTCAGGCACCCGGTTTGGGATTGGAATTTCTGTGGGGATTGAACAATCTCGGAAGTACTTGTTTCATGAATTCGATTTGTAGGCTCTGCAACAAGAGAATCGAAGATCGAAGAAGACAACAACAAGAAGCTCCGCCCTACTAGTCCTGGCAGTCCATCACCAAGGGCCGAAAACAGCCCTCATCGAGGCCAATGGACCACGAACCAGCATCAGATCTGGGACCGAAGAATAATAGGGATGACAAGAGCCTCTCAGATATGAGCCACACGAAGAACGCCAGCGACCAGCAGATTCGGCCACCCGCCACTACATCTTCTTTCTGCTCGAGGGGTTCTAGGCTTATTGCTGGTGTCTTCTTTTCTTCCCCGTTTCTTTTATGTCAATTTGAACAAAATCTGTTAAAATTAAGCGAGAAGAGCACAAGGTGAAAGGATTCAAAACCCCAATGGTACCAAGTGAAAGGGGTAAAACAATTGGTCACCGCATGAATTAAGCGATACCTCAGAGAGTCAGGGTTACCTCATGAAATTTCCGGAAAAAAAAAAACTCAAAAAGGTCTGCAACATGGTGCAGACCTTTAGCAAGTTGAAATCAGCCTGTGCAAACGCAGTTAAATAGTAGCCGAAAATCTACCTCTTTTCAGACATCATTTACATCACCAATCCAGCAAATTTTTTTTTTTAAAAAAATACAGATCAAATACACAACACAGTGAAAAGGTTCGCATGACTGATGAATCTCCTCAGAACAACAATGTCAGGGTCATTTATATTTTTTTTTGGTTTCTGTATGTTTTTTTTTTGAATTTATTGTCTCATTTGTCAAGAAGGTCCGCATGCTCTTGCAGACTTTTTTTATATATAATGTGTTTCTGTATTTATTTATTTTTTAAAAAAATCTCCAAGCTAGTCCGCAAGTAGTTGCGGACCTCTCTCCGCAACGTCTTGCAGACGTTTTGTCAATGACCTTTTAGAGTGTGTTTGGCCCGATGCCCGGTGAGGTACGCAAGGGGTAACGGAGCTCGGTCCACAGAGGATTGCAAAGTTTCGCAGTGTGTTCGGTAAAAATTAGTGGTGTATTTAATGACCCTTTTAAAATGGTCAATTGGGGCGTGTTTGTTAGGGGGTGCGAGGGGGTGCCGGGGGTGGAGATGGGTTTTCGGGGTTCGTGCCCGCGTGTTTGGCAAGGGGATGCGTAGGGTGGAAGAGGATGGCGCGCAGGGGATGCGGGGGATGAAAGGGGGTGCGACACGCACCTGATCAAAGGGAGATGGAGGGAATGGGAAAGTGGGGGTGCCCAGATTTGCCCCTCCTCTCTCATAAATATTTTCAAATTTTCATTGAATTATCACTTCACCCTCTCTCGCCGCCTCCGTCTCCATCGCCTCTACATCCTCTCAGTGATCGTGTTCCGACCATCCTCCGGCCTGCACCACATCGTCGGCCTGCTCGTCTCCTCAGATCCGGCCACCAAGTCAACACCAGCCGCCCCTCCCTCCTCCTTTCTCCGCACCCCGCAGCCTCGTCCTCATCGCCTTTCCTCTTCGCAGGTCCTATGCAAGAACCGTCGCCGCTCCTTTGCTCTCCAGATCCGGCCGTCTCCGACTCCCTCCGGCCACCAGACTATCCGATCCGGCCTCCCTGCTCCCACCGACACCCCCTCCTCCTCTTCACACTTTCTTGACCGTCGCCGCTCCTTTGCTCTCCAGATCTGGCCGTCTCCGACTCCCTCCGACCACCAGACTGTCCGATCCGGCCTCCCTGCTCCCGCCGACATCCCCCTCTTCCTCTTCGCACTTTCTTGACCGGCACCACGCCACCACCCACTTCTGACGAAAATGACGAATTGAAGATTGGTTTAATTGAGGGGTATTTTGGAGGGGCATTTTTGTCCTTTCATGTCAATAAGTGGGGGCAAATGTGTCTTTTTCAATGACTTCCATCTCATAAACTTTAACCCACAACCAAACACGAACGGGATTAAACTGGATTCAAAATTCCACCCGATCCACCCCGAAATTACATCCTCATCCCTTCCATCCATCCCCAAAATTTCATCCCCATCCACCTATCCCATCCCGTTGCCAAACACGCCCTTAGTCATACTCGTATGGGTGTCCGTGCTCCATCAGGACCATCACCGATTTCAAGTTTAATTAATTTTGGAGGGTTAAAAGAAAGCTTTTGACTTTTAAGTTTTAACCGTCCAAAATCTATCTTGAAGACTACTACTGCATCAGTACTTTAACACCGACCTGATCTAATAAACGAAGCTTAAAATATTAATTAAAATTTTATTTACATATATGCCCTTAATTGAATGTTGATTGACACACCCAGACCCAGATTGGCGGGAAAGAAACCGCATTATAAATACCCTTAACCACCTTACTCCACATACCCAAACCAACAATTGCAAAAGCAACAATTCTTCAGTCGTTCATTTCTCCATGGCAATCCCTGTGATCGATTTCTCAAAGCTCGGAGGAGAAGACAGGGCCGAAACACTGGCCGAGATCCACATATGCTGTGAACAATGGGGATTCTTTCAGGTTAGATTTCTCTTTTCATCCTATATGAATCCTCTGTCTCAACAACATTTGAGACAGAGGATTCAGACCGTGATATTGTCACCAACCCACCATTTATGGAAAGAGTATGGATCCATTTCTTGTCATTAATTATCTCCGTATGCTTGATGGGTTGCAGCTGGTGAATCACGGGGTGTCGGAGGAGCTCCTAGAGAGGGTGAAGAAATTGACTTCAGAGTGCTACAAGATGGAGAGGGAAGAAGGATTCAACAAGTCGAAGCCGGTGAAGATGCTGGAGGAGATAATGAAGAGAGGGAGCCATGAGAAGGTGGAAGGAGTGGACTGGGAGGATGTCTTTTCTGTCTTGGATGATAGTCACTGCCCTTCTCTTACTCCTGGTTTCAAGTAATTAAGCCCCTCTCTTTGCCCTTTCAATCTTAAACATTTGGGATAAATTATCTGTATGGTCTTTAACGTTTCCTCATTGTCTCTAATATGTCTCTAGCATTTCAATTGAGTTTCTGTTTGGTATTGAATATCTTGATATCTGGATATCAATGAAAATCTGATATCAAGGGATATCGATATTGGGTTATAAAACACTAAACATTTGATGTTGGGGCTAGATATTGATGCCAAACAGGGTCAAAAGTCTTCAACGTTTAGGCTTTGTCACAAATGGATCATCAGCCTATTAAAGTCCTCAACGTTTAGACTTCCCAAATCGCTCTATATATTAATCACGTCCTTAATGTTGAAGACTTCATAGATCGTTTAATAGGTTGAGGAGACATTTGGGACATAGCATAAACAATGAGGACTTTAAAGGCTCAATTAAGATTAAGAGTTCTTTGATATAAAATTTGAGAAGGTAAATGGAAATGAATATAGTTCATTTATAATCTATCTATATACATATACTAAAATTGATGTATTGGTGTCTGTGTGGCGGCGCGTGAGTGAATCTGCCTACGTGGCAGCGCGTGAGTGCGTTTCACAAAGCTTTCTTCCGTTAAAAAGAAAATCTAATAAAAATAATTATTTTATTTTACCATTAACACATATAATTAGATAGATGGAATATGTTATAAAAGAGTAAATATTATATAAGGAAAAAACTATATCAATATAATTAAACGTAGTAGTAGTAATAATAATAAAAATAATTAATAAAACTAATTTTCATAGTCATACTTACCAAGAATATTAATAGATAAATATGTAATATTTGATAGGTGCTATTTTATTTATATTTAGATTATTTTTTGGTGGAAATATTTATATCAAAATCAATCATTTAATAATTTTTATTTTATATCTATCTATATTATTTTTTGAGGCCAAAATAAATAATTAAAATATTATATAGCCATATATGTAGCCACAATCCATCCGTACATAGATATTTTAGTAAACTAATGTAATAAATATATACTACATATTTAATAAAAAGGATTTTTTTAAAAAAAAAATCAACTATCTAATTAAATTACACGAGATTTAATTAACCATAGATTAGAAAAAAAAAACTTTTACATAATACCTTATAAATGTGAATTTTATTTATATTTTGAGAGAATCTAATTAAAAGATATTTAGATTATATATAACCTGTCAAACTAATTTTATTTATATTTATATTACTTTTTGGAGGAAAAAATAATTTATATTTAGATTAACGCATTCTCCGTACACGGACGGGATCTACACTAGTTTAAAATACAACAACAACAAGCCTAGTATATCTCGCTTAGAGCAGGGTCTGGAGGGTCCGATTGTATAATTTAAAATACATTGTTCTAAATTTTAATCATTATTTCCTTTTTTAACTTTTTATACAAAATTTGTTTTGTTTCTCTTTTTTCAAACACCTTTTTGAATAGTATTTGAACAAGGGATAATCGCATATCCTTTATACGATTTTAATCATTACCACTCTTACACTATTTTTCATACAAAAAGAGCATTCTTCTCCCATCAAAACTTACAACACTTCTCTACAATATATTTTCCAATACAAAATTCATTTTCATTCCGTTTACCTTACATAATATTATGTCAAACCAAACGGGCCCTAAAGACTTACTGAACAAAGGCGATAGAGTAGTGTAATTCTAAAGTTCAATCAGTTAAGGTTTAGTTTAAACTATAGTAGTTATTAATATTTTTAACAGAAAAATGCAAAGGGAGATGATGCATATGCTGACATTTATTTTTGAAAATAAAAAAATCACAGGGAAACAATGGCAGAATACAGGATGGAGATCAAGAAGCTAGCTCAGAGGGTAATGGCAGTGATGGATGAGAATTTGGGCTTGCCCAAGGGCTACATCAATAGGGCCTTCAACGGGGGTGACGAGGAGGAGACCGCCTTCTTCGGAACCAAGGTGAGCCACTACCCACCATGCCCACATCCAGAGCAGGTCATGGGCCTCCGAGCCCACACCGATGCGGGGGGGGTGATCCTGCTCTACCAAGATGACAAGGTGGGTGGTCTCCAAATCCTCAAGGATGGGGAGTGGATAGATGTGCAGCCCATCCCCAATGCAATAGTGATCAACACCGGTGATCAGATTGAGGTTCTGAGCAACGGCAAGTACAAGAGCGTCTGGCACAGGATCTTGGCTACCCCGGATGGGAATAGAAGGTCCATCGCGTCCTTCTATAACCCATCTTTGAAGGCCATGATTGCACCAGCTCCAGAGCTGGTCGAAAAGGAAAGTGCAGAGGGCGGCGATGGGGATGGACCAGATGGTACCCCAAAGAACAGGAATGCAGACATTTACCCAAAGTTCTTGTTCGGGGACTATATGTCTGTGTATGCAGAGCAGAAGTTCCTCCCGAAAGAGCCGAGGTTCCAAGCTTTGAGGGCAGTGTAATCGTACAAGAAAATGGGCAAGATGAACTACACAGATGTTTATTGCTCAATGTCTTTTATATTTTAAGAGCCTAAATATTGTTTGTGTGTATGTCCCTTTGGGAGTCACATATTTGGATTAGGAAGGGTATTAGTCCTAAAAAAAAAGTGTAATAGATGATAAAGTGAAAGCCAAACAACCCAAAAAGTGAAAGGGTGTGGTTTTGGTTGCCTACTGATGTTGGTCTGTCATAAGCAGCAAACATCAAAGGTCTTTTAACTTTCAGGTGTAATTTTGACAATGTTGTAATAGAAACCTTGTTTGTAATTTCCTGAGCCTATCCGACGCGACGTGGATATCAACTGGTTTAGACCCAAAAAGAAGGTTGAAAGATATGATGTAGCTCACTACACACACCAACCCTCAGATTAGATCAATAACACAATTTCTGCAGTCTCAAAGAGGGTCTAGTCGAAAATTGGAAGGCGAAGAACTAGAGGAAAGGTAACATCATGGGCTGAATGGACAAAAGCCATTGCCAAGAACAGATAAATACGTATAAGGGAAGAAACTAAGGATCTCTTACAAGTTTACCAGAAGACAAACTGAAGTTTATTGCTAATGAAATTATTAGTAATTCAGGAAGGGGAAGCACAAATCATATCTTCAATATGGGAGCCGAGTTGAGATGGGAATGAGGGGCATTAGGTATGTTCCTATATCATCAGTATACTACTGCTTTGATGAAGACAAATATGTACAGTAAAATTTACCTATGGTACGAGGGTGTTGGCGCGGTTTTATGAACTGAAAGAGAACGAAAAACTTCAAAGGGCTTTTTGATCCAGCCGTTCGTTCCAATTGAGACATCTTATCAAGCTGTGGAACCAGTCACATGTTTGATCTGACTTGTTGACAGTAGGCAGAGGGTGCTGACTCATAAATATCCGAACAGAGTCTCCTCTCGAGAGTTGCTGCCTTCTCTTCCCGTCAAATGAGACCCATGCGCTGCTTCGTGCATCCTCTGGTATCTGCTTGACAGGAATAAAACAAACAAGAAGCTCAAATTTTCTTGGTGGAGAAAGTATAATATAACATGTAATGTAACACATTCTCAAAATTTTGAATCGGAAAAATTATACGGAAGTTTCACCTTCAACTCCAATCTTGCAGAATCTGGAAGTATCACTGGCCTGAATGAGAGCGAATGCGGGCAGATTGGTGTAAACAACATGCAAGGAACATTTGGATGCACCTGCATTTCACATTCTTTGTGAAGCTTTTTCCAAAATGATGCAAATTGAAGTTGGGAGCAAAGAGTGGCCCACTGAGGTTGGGTATTATGTAGAAAGATGATATGCTGTCAGCAAAGGGGAACTAACAAACTCGGATTTTTCGGTATTTTCTGTAACGGAAATAATACACACCAATGCATCTCTTTAGCTGCCTAAGAGGGGTCCAATAAGTAGTTAAAAGACGTGCTAAATTACTAACAAGCCCATTTTGGGAAAAAGAAATAAAACATGTCAATGGACCATGAACTTCTATTCAACTATGACAAGAACCTAAACAATCGAGGATGTCCGCCAAAGTTAATACACATAAAAAAGCTGATCTTACCATGGAGCCTCCAGCGGATGTAGAATATGCCGTACTTCCAGTTGGCGTGGCTATAATTACTCCATCACCTTGCACCTGAAAGGATATTTACCCACAAAGGAGCAAGCATATGAGCATAGAAAAACATACAATTATAATATCAATTACAGAAATACATGCCAAAAAAGGGAGTGAACGCCCAAAAATCAAAGATAGTCGCCCAGGACAAAATCTGAATCACTGTGATTGCTAAGTCACCTTGGTTATAAGGCGGTCATGTTCATAGCATTCAATCTTAGACAGATATGGATTGGAACCACGATCAACCACCACCTCGTTCAACACATCGAATACTTTACCAGGCATTGCTCTTCCATTCCTATAAATTTCACATCTGAGGCGCATCCTCAGAGTAATATAAACCCCCTCCCTGGTGTTATTACCATGGATAACTTGTCTAAGGTCCTGTTTGTAGTCTTCAAACTGTATGCAAGAGGTAAATAAATAGATGCTGATATATGAGAGTAAATAAAGATTAGAAAGAAAATAGAGAAACAACATCTGCACAAAAGCATACCACATGGGATGTGAGAAAGCCAAGAGAGCCAAGATTAAATGACACAACTGGTGGAACTGGACCTTTAAATAAATTTGAAGCATGAAGTATCACCCCATCTCCTCCCAAGCATGCCACGAAGTCTACCTTTTCATGCAGATTGCTGCAAAAAATAATCGGTGAACTCAGAAACAGTGGAAAAAACACCTTATGTACATAGTCTTCAATTTGCCGATATACTACCTTGTATCTTGAGTATAAAATGTCTGAATAAACCCGAAACCTGGTATTCTTGCAAACATGTCATGAACTTCTGGTTCAACAAGAATGTTCATCTTCTCTTCGTGATACAAATAAGAAGCAGCCTGCAACAAAACCAAAAACATAATGATCAGGAGAAAGAAGCCAACTCATAAAATGACCATACATCCAATTTGACCTCTACTGAAAATAAATAAACAATGAAAAAAATCCACATTCATCCTGACACATCAGGGATGAGGAAACATTAGTATCAGTTCACAGGAATAAAAACGCAGCATGTGGATGCATGAGTATCCAAAAATTCATCATATCCATTTGAGAAAGCATCTTATAAAGAAGGACAGGCTGTAAGAAAGGAATAGTTTGTAACATCATGAACGGGCCTAAGGAAGATTTATAGGTAAGCACCATCCCCATCATACCTCTTTAGCCTCTTCCAAGAGTTCTTTACCCAACTTCTTCAACAAGAGGACAGTCTTTGGTGTAGACTTCCATAATAGCATCTGCTGCTGCGTGCTTGGATGAGTGAATGCCAATGAGGATTCAGTGACCATTTCTCTGGTACAAGAGAATCCATCTGTTCGAACTAAGAACATCTCTGCTTTCCTTCTAGACTGAACCCTCACAACACCAGTTGCAGATGCACACATGTCTCCTCCAACTCCAAGTAGCTCCAGCCCTTCCTTTCCTAATACTGGCAGGTTAGCATTCTCTGTTCTACCCTGTTTAGGGGCATCAGATGTCCTATTTTTCCCATTATCCGCGGTAGCTGATCCATTATTTGTCAAAATGGAAAAAATTTCACTATCACCGAACTTGTCAACGATTTTACTAGAAGAGGGATCAGAGTGGTAATCCTGAGAGATATTTTCACTCAGAGAGGACCCATTAGAGGTTCCTACTTCTTGGAGTTCAAGTCCAGGATTTATATTGGTACTTTCACTCCTTTGCGTTCCAATTTTAGGTACCTCACTTGAAGCAGGCATTTGCTGCAACCTCATCTGAGGAGTTGACGATGGAGATGATATACTCCGTCTCTTGAAAAACCTAGACATTGTTTTCTTACTTAAGGCATTTTTTGGTGGAAGCTGAGCATTTAGAGGATTCATATGTATAGGTCGAACACGTTGAATGCCTATTGCTTCGTCTAAGGGTACAGGCTGACCATTACATGTCCCATTGGTTCTCCGATCATGTGTGTCACCATAAGTGGAAGTTTGATCAAGTGAATCAGGAACAGATTTTCTATTTGATTCAGCCTGCAAGGATTCATTTCCATTTGAAGATACACGCGAAAATGAAGATCCATTTGAAACTTGGAGTGAATATCCGTTGGAATTTACACCTGGAATTATCTGCTGTTCAACCCGAGCTATGTACTGTCTCCATCTAGAAATCATAGCTGAGGTTCTCCAAACCCCTTCCCGGCTATGAAGATAGATAGGCCTCTTGTTGCTATCACAGACCAAAGATGCAAACTTCTCAACCTGCTCCATTGATGGTGCCATCCCAATATCAACTGGAAGCTGGATTAACTCAACTTTGCCAGACTCAATTGCATGTGTTAAGGCAGCATGATAGAAATTATCCCTCACAATCTCATCTCTAAGATCAACAATAGTTTTGAAACCTTTCTCCAATAACCACTTCAAACCGTCGTTCGTTAGCTGCCCGCCTTTCCAGAAAGCAACTTCAGAACCTCCAGACTTCACATCTTCTTTGGAACTAGATAAATAAACAGGAGCCCAATTCGCAAGCAATGCATGTTCAGGAGAATCATCACCCCTTGGGAAACCCAAATCATAACATATATTTTTCAACCGTTGCAACTTCCTCCATACATCACAACTCCTATCATCATCAGGCCTTAAAATGTTCACAAGAGCAACATGCAGGCTTTCACAACACCTTTTAACCTCACCCCTGAAGACTGCGAGAGGTGGAAGCTTGTCTTCTAAATCTAATGCGCTCAGCTTAATGGCACGGCTAGATGGGATTACAGATGATCTTCCAGAAAGAACATCTTGCCTCCCCTTGTGTAAAAGTGAAACCATACAACCAAGCACAGACACAATTTTATCCTCCCACAACGATTTCTCCACAGACGAGGAATCATATGAGACCATACACTCTCCAGTCACCGGATCACACAATGTATCCATTAGTGTGCTATGCAGACTTTCAGCAGCACGGAAGATCCTACAGTATGCCTCTACCTCTGCAATATCCCCGGGAATAGGTCCAATCCAGCGCAGTTCTGATACATCCAGAGAGTCCAAGGTCTACAAAACACCCAAAAAAAGGTAGTGTTAAATGTTCTATCAGAAGCAACTCAATCAAGCAATTCATGGATATTGAAGATTGTTGTTTGAGACAAAAGCTAACTTAATCATTTCCCTTTTTCTTTTCAAGCAACCCCAAATTTTGGGCGGAAACACCCAATTCTGCACCTGTGGGAGCTGAACTAAACTGAACTATAGCACCGTCAAATACTAATCTAAAGAAACGAATTGATGAAAGGCAAAAACGAAAAAGGGGGGCAGAACCACAAAACCCTAGAAAGAAACTGCTACTCAATTCATGGAAATTGACAATATCGGAAATCAAAAGGAACAAAAATTGACAGAAATTATAGGAAGCACCTGAGAATCCAAGCCGAGATTGAGAGAAAGGGGGTCTGAGAGTTCAGCAGAAACGACGAACTTAAGACGATGTTGCCCCCGTCGGCATCTCCTCCGGCAAACCAGCCCCGCCCCATCGGAGGAGAGCTTGGGGTTGTGGGTGGTCAGGCAGGGGCGGAAATGAGTAAATTTACAGAGCCCAGATGGGCAGAAGTGGAAAGAGGCGTAGCCGGTTGCTGGTGGAGAGTGAATCATGTCGATCACAACCAGCAGCAACAACCAACATGCCACATAGCTAATCGAAAGCTTGATCAGATGTGAATAATAATAAACGTATTCTCCACCTCCCCGTTAATGGGTTGTCTCTTTCAAATTGTCTGATGCGATATATTTTTGTAGCGATCAAGAGGAAGAAGAAAGCAAAGATGGTGTAGATTATAACAAGATTACCAAAATTCGGTGTTTTTATGTCCGATTTCAGACCTCTTCTTTATCCCCAACAAAACATTTTATCCAGATATATTTGGATCTACATGTAATTTATTTGGCATTTTCTGTCTTTTCTTGTTTCCATTTCCATGCCCTAATTCGGTTTTATTTCATTTTCTCTTATAAACTCTTTCCTTTCATTTTCTTCATTGTTTGCATCGTCGACGTTCGGTGTTGTCCGAGTTTGTTTGTTTGTTTTTGAACAATTGCAATACTCTTCGGGCATTCCAATCGGATTGTTTGAATCGGGTTTTGTTTCGACAGATTAACCCATCCCTAAATCTTTGCCCATGTCAAACTAGTCCTTTTCACGTGTGTTTTGAATTGGTAAGTATACAGTCTTTGTCAACCAAGTCTCTTTCACTTGTATTGCTCTCACTTATTCCTTGAGTTTTTGAGGCTTTATTGACTGGTCCCAAGTATACAATAACCGAGATAAATGGACTGCGACTTGCGAAACTTCAAGCGCTCGACATGGGCTCCAATAAGGAAGCCTGCAGTGAAGGCTTGAAAAATCAATATTGCTGTTACAAGGTCAAGATTCCTCGACATGAACCTGATGTGCCTTTTAAACTAAATCTAATTACACAAGTCAGGCTTTGTAGGCTTACAACTCAAGATAAAAATGACAACTAAGCAAGACATGTTACAAGAAATTTGGAATTTTTCATTTGCAGCTCTACATTACAACTATTTAAAGTCTGACATGAACTATGAAAAAGGGGGGTGGGTGGGGAGGAGTGAGGACTCATATATACTTTACAGAAGACAAAGACACCAAAAATGTAAATACCCAACTGTATTCTATCATGTCAGCTGTTTGAAACTGGGCAGCACGGTTGGCGTAATGCTCGAAGTTTGGGTACTGCTCACCACAGGCGCTTGCTGCTTATGGGACTTCTGTCTGTCCTCGCTATGAAGCAGGAGCTTCTCTGGCCGAGGATGAACTTCACTCATGTCTGGCTCTGGCTTCCTCTTAACTTTCTTTTTCACCACCGTGCCATCTGGTGCTCTGAATTCGCCATATGAACTGCTAACTGACCCCTTTGCTTTCTCGTGTTTTGTCCGCTCAAGGTTTTGAGGATTCAACGAGGGGGCAGGTAGATCAAAGGCTGTGCTTGGGGGAATAACGGATGTGGACTTATGTGATTTCACAACACGCCCACCAAAATCAGAAATTACTTTCTCTGGCATATACTGAGGCTGCATAGCAGAAGTGGATTCAGCCCGAGTCTCCTCCGCCTTCATTGTCCCCAACTTCTTCCTTTTGACATTTTCCTGCTCCTACAAAACATAATACAAAAATTACTAGCATTTTAGTGGTGTGTAGTTCAAGAAGGATATCTTCTTGGTTTGAAGAATTTTGAACCTGGCTTCACCTTTATCCGGTTGGCAAATAAATCATACTCTTTGCCTCGTATAAAAACAAAAATATCTTGCAATGAATACCAGTAATCCTCTACAGTTCTCCTATTCCCCTTTACTCTCTTTTTTGTAATAAAAAATTCTTTACTCATCCAGTGTCAGACCTGGGCAGCCAAGCTAACACTGAGATCTAAAATTTACATGCAAGTAAAATTTTCACATTGGGTAGATAATTCAGTCAACCTTATTTCTGTCATGGAGAGTCCTCCGCCGCTCTTTTGAATGGCAGATTGCACGCTTGATCCCATGGTTGTCCATCACTCCTTTGGGCCATAGTTCAGCAAGCTGAAATAACAATGAAAGGATACTCATCTTATGAAGTTTGTAAAAATGTAACTGAAGCTGCGTAAGTGTTTTAACAGTTCAGTTAGATACAATACAACTTACAAGAAACAAGCTACTGAGATAAAAGGGTAATTGAAACAATATAGCAGCATAAAGCATTTTATTAAACTACCATACAAGTATTTCCAATTAACTTGTAACTAGCACAGTACCCGTGCGTAACGCACGGGATTTATAAAATAGATTATATTGTCATAATTTATTTACATTATATTTTAGATATATTATAATATTATAATGATATGAAAATGATAAAGCCAAATAATATTGATTTATAATGTATTATTTCAGTCCTCACATGTTTTTACCGCAATTTTGGATTTCACCGGAACGCATCCTTATATATATGTGTGTGTGTGTAGCAAAATGTCAATATCTCACCTTCTAGATAGACACATTTGCATGCACTAATGTAGAGAATGTTTTAAATTTTTTGTAATTTCTTTGTAATTAACGTGATTGGTTATTTTCAACATTAAACAAATATTTGTTATCGTAATAAGCTGAAATATAGAACCAAATACTTTGTTAGGTGGACTACACATTCGACAAATGCTAGGATTAATGAGAAGTTGCCACATAAGCCTATTTATAAGCAAAATGTGCAAAGTGGCATCAACATTTGAACCTATCTTCATTTTAGATATGTGACTTTGAGTAAACCTCCCACAATTTTTCATAAGCATAAAATTGTCAATATTTTGGTAATCAATTCAGTGGCAAACAAATTAAGAAGATGATTTAAAATCATATATATTTCAAACAAAATTTCAAATAATATAATGTTAAGTAGATCATATATATGTAGTACGTGCATGAGTTATAAAGGAATGCAAAGAAATAGCTTTAATTAACACACAATAAAAATTATTATCACACAGGTAAGATTTGTTTAGTTGTATTTTACTTATTTAGGATAAATATTTTTTTATGGTTAAATTAATTTTGTATAAATTGGGTATTTATAAATTGATTATGATTTACAAATTAATTAGTTATAATTTGAGTTTAAACAATTAGAGTTATATATGAATAAAGGCAACAAAACATAATCAAATTGAAATGCCTTTGTTAAGATAATTCAAAAGAAGTTAATAAGAAAATTCGGAAAAAAAATTATCATGAGATTTTGATTAAAATTTAATGAGATAATTGATGATTAATTTTTTTATTAAAAGGGAGGAAAACCCGGAATTTGTAAGTGATAACTGATAAGGATAAGTTTCTACCTACATTATTAATTAGTTAGATTAAAATTAAAGTATAAAAGCTGATTATTTATTATTAGTTAAAAGTCCCGATTTTAAGGAGAAATAAATATTATGATTAAAAAAGGTGAATATTTATTAATTAATTTAATTAGTAAAAATTAATTAATTATAAATGTGGGACCATGATTCATGAGAATTTGCCACGTAAGCCTATGAACTTCTAAATTTAATTTCTAGTGTTTGACATATACTTTGGCTCGGCATATGCATGAAAATTGATCACTACGGCAAAATAGTGGCTATTTGATGTAATTTTGGGGTTGAGATCTAATTCAATGTTGAAATACGCGGTTGATGACAAAGGTGCAAGATGGAATTCCTTACCGTGGGATCTCAATGAGATTATTTTTAGTAATTCATATGAATTATTCAAGTAATTGATTTGATTTTAATAATTATTATATTTGATTCATTGTATAATGAAATTAAAGATGAAATTGTATAAATTATGGACCAATTGAATGGTTAAGGGATCTTGAAACTATATTTGATTCATATGAATTATGCAAACACCCCGTAAGACATATTTTAAAATTAATCTTTTCAAAAATGAATTTTATGATAAATTTGTTAAATCAATTTAATAATTAATTGGATTTATTTAACTTAATAATTGATTAATTTGAATTAATTATTTAGGTGGTTTCATGTTTATCTTTAAAAATAAGGTGGGGCCACATTGAATAAAAATCCGCCACATAAGCCTTATTTAAGGATAATCCGCCATGTGTCCTCCTTTAACATTTGTTTTAGTATTATACTAGTACAGTACCCGTGCCCGAGGCACGAGAGTATATGAACACATTATAATCAATATGTATATGATATAATTGGTTTTTCTAACTTGTGATCTTGTGACATACTTTTATAAATTTGAAATTCAGAAAATATTATACTCCCTCCGTTCGGCAAAACTTGTCATTTTAGGGTGTTATTTTTGTTCAAAAAACTTGTCATTGTAGATATTTTGTCATTCACTTTACAAAAATGCCCTTGATGTGATTGATGATTTGTTAGTTGTAGTTTTCGATAAAGTAAAAAAGGAGGGTAATAATTGAGGGTAAATTAGTATATTTGTTAATTGCCTTAAAACTTGTGAAAGAAGCTAAAATGACAAGTTTTGCCGAACGGATGGAGTATGAGATTAAGTAATTTGGTATTTTTAGACAATCTATTTTCATATCTTGATTATTAACCATTATTGTTTCGATTGATATTGTCATTCCTCATTCTTGTCTTGATTTTCACCATCCTCTTCATCACTTCCATATTGTATTTAATATATACAGGTTATTATATTTCACCTATAATCCTCTTTATCTCCATCTTCCTTACTTCTTCGGCTAAATAATCCTCATCGGTTTCACCACACACCAAATATTGCATGTTTGCCTTCTGCATGCTTGTAATAGTATAGTAAATCTGATTATATAACTTTAAATTAATTCATAAGTTTTAAAGTTTTTTATTCCAAAAAAATACACATTATTGTTTTATTTTTATATGCAAATATTATATCTACTTTTTTTTTATATAATTATCTTCTAATCTTATAGAGTTTGCTAGTTCGATCCTCGCTGTAATAAAGATCATTCATTATTGATTATATGTACAAAAATTACTCTAGATAAAACAACATTAGTAAAATGAAAGAAGAAAATATAAACATTGATACATGTAGAGAAAATGAGAATACAAAAACTATGAAATTGGAAGTATAAACATGATATAAAATAACATGTTTATTGTATACATGTATATGTAAATGTTTTGAGTTATTGTTTTTTAAAAAAGTTATAGTTTATTGTTATTTGATTAATGGTAAATTAAAATTGATCAATCTATAGAATTCAATCACTATCAAATGGGATATGATTGGAAGAAATTAAAAATTTACATATTAACACATCATAAGATTTTAATTAATTTTATTTTGAGTACGTATTTATTAGGATCAAAATTGACACAAATGAAATAAACATGCATATATACAAATAAATTTGTAAAAATATCCATCAAGATTTAAGGAACATGTCTCAAAACTAATATGCATGTGTGTGCGTGTGTTCATGATCAAAGTTCATGATAAGATTAAGCATAAATTTAGGTGGTAAAATTAATAACCCAAATAAATCGGAGTATCAGCTAATCAAATAAAGAAGTCTATGAAATCTCTTGATTTTCTCCTTTTGTTAAATTTATTTATTTTTAAATAATTGTAAATGATTAATTTTAATGAATAATTAGACATTATAACATTTCTAATATTTTCATTAGTTATTTAAATCAAATCCGATTAGTTGAACTCAATGAAATCAAGTCAAGCCTTAAATTATTATTTTTGGATCGGATCCTAGGCTAGTTCAATCGAGCTTCACGTCTACTTGACATATGGATCATGTATTGTATGTTCTATTTGTTTAACCAAAATATGTTAATTAGAAATAATCTCATAGTATAAGGTAAAGCCACATATGTTTAGTGAAGTTGAACCCATATTAATTAGGAATTTACATAGTATAAGGTAAAACCACAAATGTTGATTAGAATTTTTTTTTACTAAATTGCTTTGTATTTCTAAGATTTTTTTATTATAAAAATGAAAATATATTTTACATATAAAAAATCAAATCAAATCATAGGGCAATAGCCTTTGAATTTACCAAACATATATATGATCGATGGCTGGATTCCATAACAACACAAACAAAGAGATATTCGGATAAATAGAAAAACTACTTTTTCATTTAAAATGAAAAAAATAATATTTTGCCTCAAATTATACGTATCACTTCAATTTTGCAAAAATAAAAAATAAACCCAAATTAAACCTTTAAAGTTTCCTGCATCAATGAATCACATATATACCGAGATCAGGGATCATCTCAAGAAGATCGAATTGATCTTATCATCAATTTGATTGATTAAACAAATATATTGATTAAGATAAGGAGGTTAGGATAATGCATGTATTTTGCATATCCAGTAATACAAAGGATTTTTTTAATAGCCTATTGATTAAAAGTATAAATTAAATATCATTCGACAACTTTAACTAAAAAAATAGATACATTAAATACAATAATAAAATCTTCACTTATTGTTATTTTATTAAATACAACATCATTCCAACTTATGTTAGTTAGTTTCAATTTTTAAATATCCGAGTATCATGGAATCTTCAAATATCTTGACTAAAAAAAATCAAAACAACGTTTAAATATTATTAATTAAACAAATCTTGTTGTTATGTGTTTTCAAATCATTAGTTAAAAGTCTTGGATAAATTAATTTAAATTTATTAATAATATATTAATTTATTATTTTCTGGCTTCAAAAAATGTTGGATAAAAAGTAATTTGCAAATGTGGAGAAGTTGTTATGATTTGGTCAACAAATTTAATATTTTAATTAATAAAAAATAATTTTAAATATATTTATTTTAAATATATATGGGGGTATGTTAAGCGAATGGCTGCCACGTGGCACTTTCAACGTGAGGCCGCCATGTGTTCCTTTCGCATCTGTTTTAGTATTATATTAGATATTAGATATTAGATATTAGATATTAGATATTAGATATTAGATATTAGATATTAGATATAGATGGTTAGTAATTAGTAAATGGGTAAAAATCTTAAATATAAAAATTGATTTAAAATGTACTTAATTGTAATTGGAAAAAAATGCTACAATTAAGAGGAGGACGACACATCAACAATGTCTTCTGTTTTAAAGTATTATATAGATGTGACCAAAAGACCTAAATTCACAAATGCTTTGCCCATTAGCCGCAAAAAGTATGCCAATGTGCATTTTTAATGTGGTATATATAGTGTCACAGAGGCTAATTGGAATAGAAAGGTCAAATAGCATGTCAAATAATGATAGTTGAAAGAAAAGAGAAAGCATACCTCAGCGTATAATTTCCTGGCTTGTGGAGCCACGTCTTCATCAAGCCCCTGCTATCATCAAACGTAAGACATCATTTAGGTAAGGAAAAAAAATTAGGCCCTCACACCATAAAAATAAGACAAAATTCATTGAGAGGAGATGGAGAGTAATCAGAGCAATACATCCACAAAGATATCATAGAGATCACAAATCTTGTCTTCTAGCACAGGTTCCATAGTATATTTCACTTTCATCGATCCTTTCTCTCCATGACGGGATTCTTGAAAATTTTCAGCACCCCCGGGATGTTGCTCTATTGCCTGACAAAACATATGATATTTATAAATATCACATATGGTATGGGAATGGGATTCTATGATAAGAAATAGCTCAAATTGTTAACTTGAAAAATACATGAAGGGCGTGATAATTGCTCATGGGAGTTTTTTTCAGCAAAACACTCTGTAATGGCGTAATAAAAATAATTAACTCGTTAAAAAGATATAACAGTTTTCAAGGCCAATAAGACAGGAAACAGTAAAAGTAACTAGCTACAAACACCATTTAAGAACAAAGAAATGCAAAATTTTACCTTGCTGATTAGCGGAGGACCATGTGTTTTGATCATCTCAACAACCTCCCTCTTTATCTGCTGGAACTTGTTATCTCTCTCTTGATTTGCTGGCAAACTTGAACTAATCATTATTTTCAAGTTTCTCTGTGAAAAAAGAAAGGTGGGATTAAATAAATTATTAATACCTCCTAACTGAATGCATTGGCAGCTTAAAAAAAAACCACAACGAATAAAACTCAGCAGGGATATACTATTATCAAAGTTCAACAAACTGAATCAGTACCTTCAGTGTTCTAACATTCACTAAATGGCCAACAACATTCATTATACGACTTAACAGCTCCTTCGATATCTTGCCATGGCTCAACTGCTGAAAGCATTAAAAAAAAATGTGACTCTCCTATCTCCATATCCATACCTAGCAACCTGAGATCTAACAACCATCTCAGCCTTCAAAAAACCAATAAAAAAGAAGAAGAAAGTTTAGTGATAATAACTGCTTCACATACTGCTACTCTAGCAACTTTAGCAAGCTTCTGTTTTATTTCATGAGACAATCTCCTTTTTACTGCCTGAGAAGTAGCATCGCCATCTTGAAGGTCCACGGCAGGTGGTCTAGCTGCAAATTCAATGAACAATGATCAACAAGTAGAAGGAAGAATCAACATTTTTGCATATGGAAAGAACTAAAACCAAGGCAATCACAACACTTACATTCTGCAACCACCTTCTCCAACTCCTTGATTGCCTTATCAAGCATAGTACTTTTAGGCTTAAGGCTAGACCCTTCTCTTTTATGAGCTAGAGATGTTTTCTGCATAAAAAAAATGCATCATGTCACTGCAAGATTATTTGCTTTTATAAAGTAGAGTGGCAACTAAAAAGGAACCAAGTTGAAATCAAGGGGGAAAGGGTAAGGCCAACTACTCAGTACTCACTACTGGGTGCTTGATGGCAGCAACATTGAGGTCTATTAGGTCACGATTACCATTCTTTTCTCTGTGATGGAAGGAAACTTCTGACTGTCCTGCATTGTTTGCTTTCACAGACAAATTTTTTATATGTCCAGACCCACTTTTCTCCTGATATCTTATACCTCCAGAATCTGAAAATTCAGGTGCTTCTAATTAACTTGTTAGGCACTTTAACGAGTGTCAACATTGAAAACTTTCAAATATGTAAGCATGGATCACAAGCTTACCATTTGCATTTAATTTCTGGGAATTAGTTTCAGTAGCTTTTACTATTTCTTTCCTCCTCCTTTTCTTTGGCTGCTCATTAGGTGTCAGGGAAGCCTCTCTGCATAACATAAAAGTAGACGAACCAACACGGTATCAGGTATGAAACATATTTCTGCTTGCATTAGACGAGATTTACTATATTATCCAGAAACAGCATGTGCAAGAGATAGGTGAAGTCAGGATGATAAGATTTGGCGACTAACAAATGGATGCATTGGACTATACGGACATTAAACAGAAGAACAACTCACATGCTTTCCAGCTTCCCCCTGTTCACAAAGAACCCGTCATGCTTTGTTTTTGACTTGTCGACTTCAAAATACTCATCCTGGAGAAGAACAATGATCATGAAACCACAAGATTTCAGGAGGTATTTTTAATTTATTCAGAAAATGGCTCCTTAGATGAGATACTTTTTTACCAAAGGAAAATAACAAACAAAGATAGAACCAGGATTAACTACGGTAAGAAAACAAACCAGCTCTGCATCGTCAATAAATGAGTCTTCAGTATCATATTGATCATCGTCCGGAATATCATTAAGATCTTCATCATCACTACTGTCCTTGCCCTATGATGAAAATCTAGCACATCAGAACTTCAAATATGCAAATGCAAATCCTCCAAAAGATGTAGTTATTATACACAGACGACACAATGAAGAAGCAACCAACAAATATAAGCACTAAATTGTTTACCATGTAAAGGCGTTCAATCTTCTCAATAACAGCATTGAAACGACTAGGACCTGCTGCGTCCTTCAGTTCATTAGAATCTGGTTGTCCCTGCGTGCAAAAATCTTCATCACAAACAAATCTTCCATATTGATCAAAATACATGCAAATCAATTCAAACTCCACATTACTCAATACTCTATTCAGAATTAACAGCCAAATTGCCAGAGAGAGTATTCATACAAGACAAAAATTAGCAAGCAAATTATTCAAAGACTTACAGGAGCGAGTCGGGACTCGAGGGCAGGGTGAACTCCGGCGATGGAAGGCTCAGGCGCCGAAGTGGCGGCAACATAGGAGGAGGAAGGAAACGAGCCATTAGGCTTAGGGACATCCTTCATAAGCTTCTTCCAGGAAACAATGGTGGTCTCCCCGGGCCTGAGCTCGACGGAGAACCTGGTCCGCTCGCCGTTCTTCTCGTACGAGGACGCAGCCCTCGACGACGACGAGTCACCGCCAGCTCCGAAACTCCTATCTCGCTCCATATAAGAAAAATTGAAACCCTAGCGACTGAGTCCCGGAAGATGAGATCGGATGTCGACGGGAGGTGATGAAGGCGGGGATGCGATTTTCTTTTTTTTCTTTTTTTTTTTTAACCGCTGCGAATGAGAGTAGCCACCATGGTCGACCTTCAACCTCGAGGCTGGCTCACCATTTGCAGTCTCATCCGAGTTCAGACTGTGGCATAAGTCCACAGATTGGTGAATTTCGGTTTTTACAGACTGATTTTGGGGATTTTGAGGGAGATGATTGGGTTTTGGGAGGTGAATTGATTGATGTTTGTGACAAATTGTGCGAGTTTGATGATGGCAAATTGGGGATGGGCCAGAGCGGGCCTCTTTAGGGTTACCTGAATTCGGGGGTTTGCGTTTTCAGAATTTTGTTTGGGTGATGCCAAATTATGCACAATGCAAACTTTGCGAGTAGTGTGGTAGTGCAGTAAATTTGGGGTGGGTAAAACCGTAAAAGGGGGTTTTTGGTTTTTTAACTGAAGTGAAACGGGGGGGTTGAATGAGTTTTTAACTCAAACGGATCGTTATTCCGTTTGTTCCAGCTAAACAATTTGGAGGGATTAATTGATTTATACAAAGAAATTAAAAATAAATAAATTATGGGCCTCTTGTGTTGCATTGATTTTGGGCTTAGAACCCAAGTTGAAAAATGGGCTCTTCTGGGGATCAAAAACAAGATGGGCTCTTTTCAAGTACTTCATCCGTCTCCTTATTTTAGATTTTGGCAAAATTGCATAAAAGTATCTTCCTCGTAATCAATGTTCTAAAAGACGCTAGGCGGTCCTGCCGTTGGGTTTAATTCAAAATATTTTTGATGGTGATGTACTAACCATTGGGTTTAATTCAAAATATTATCTATATAATATATTAATTTAGAATATTTTTGATGGTGTGTCATTACCTCCTTAATTTAAATTTTTTAAACTAATCACAATTTTCTCTTTTTTTTTTCTCTTCATCTCTTTCATACATTTACATCCCCCTTATTTTTTTACCCATTTACTAACCATCTATATCCATATCTATATATCTATATATCTATATATCTATATAATTACTTAATTCAGAATATCTTATGCTTACGTGGCAGCCTCCCCACGTTTCACTCCTTTTCACCCAATCACGTTTTTTCTTTTAGTTTTTTTTACCCATTTACTAACCATCTATATCTATATTCTATATAATTACTTAATTCAGAATACCTTACGCTTACGTGGCAGCCTCCCCACGTTTCACTCCTTTTCACCCAATCACGTTTTTTCTTTTAGTTTTTTTACCCATTTACTAACCATTGGGTTTAATTCAAAATATTATCTATATAATATATTAATTTAGAATATTTTTGATGGTGTGTCATTACCTCCTTAATTTAAATTTTTTAAACTAATCACAATTTTCTCTTTTTTTTTCTCTTCATCTCTTTCATACATTTACATCCCCCTTTATTTTTTTACCCATTTACTAACCATCTATATCCATATCTATATATCTATATATCTATATAATTACTTAATTCAGAATATCTTATGCTTACGTGGCAGCCTCCCCACGTTTCACTCCTTTTCACCCAATCACGTTTTTTCTTTTAGTTTTTTTTTACCCATTTACTAACCATTGGGTTTAATTCAAAATATTATCTATATAATATCTTAATTTAGAATATTTTTGATGGTGTGTCATTACCTCCTTAATTTAAATTTTTTAAACTAATCACAATTTTCTCTTTTTTTTCTCTTCGTCTCTTTCATACATTTACATCCCCTTTATTTTTTTACCCATTTTATAACCATTGGGTTTGAATCAAAATATTGAATTAAATCTAATGTCTATTATTAATCTATATTTAAATCTTTGTATATTACAATACTAATAATCTATATCAATCTAATATCTTAATTAAAAACCTTTTTATGGAGCCTAACTTTATGGTTAAAATTTTTATCATTTTCTTAAAGATTTCAAGTCTACCTTCATTATTTTATTTATTATCAATCGCGTCATGGCGCGGGGATTATACTAGTTATATTTATATGTAAATATTAATAACAATTGTTTATAAAACCAATTTTCGAAAGAGTTTGAACAAAATCCCGAAAGGGCATGACCAAATTATCAAAACGGCTATAAATTCTAGTTCTTTGAGTATAAGTTTGTTTTGAGTGTTCCCTCAGTCGCACCATGTTCGGGTTGTGGCTTGTACGTGCTTTTGGGGTCCTAGTTTCGTTTTGGTTTGGTTGACGACGTGACGCTCGGAGTCGGGTCTGGTTAGGGTCGTGGTGGTGTGCTCAGAGACCACTACGTTTTTAGGAGACTGTTCCTTGGAATTTTCGTCTTCACTGCCCATGGGAGATGACATCCTGTTGACCAGCAGTGCTGCCATGGTGGTGCTTGGCTTCTATTCGCGTCTAAGTTCTCAGCCGACAGTCTTTATTTAGCCTAGGTCTATCCTTTTGTACGTGTAGTTTCAATCTTTTTTATGCATGTGTTCAGTGTTCTAAATATCAGATATATCGGCGATAGATCGGGGATATTTAGAACCTGCTACGATATCGGCATATCGGTTGGAAAATATCGGTCAACGGGTGATATCGGGTCAACGGTCGATATATCAGTCCATCTCGGGATGACCGATTTATATATATATATATATATATATATATATATATATATATATATATATATATGGTTCAGGGGTACTCATTGCTTATTGTGTATCATGAGAACACATCCTGGGCGTTGATTAATTGAAATGGGTGGATGAGATTAATAGTCAATTTAACCTTTTTTCTTTAATTAAAAATCAGCGGGACCCACAAATTTCCTTCCTCACTTGTTGCGTTGGGGCGCGTGTACAAGCCTGTGTTATTTTTGTTTTTAAATTATTCGACGGTATCACTGGATTATTCGATCATATTGACGGATTATGCGATGGTATCGATGTATTTTTCAATTCGGTTAGCATCCTGAAAACACCTCTAAATTTTTACCTAAAAATTATTCAATGGTATCACATGATTATTCGATAGTATCCCATGATTATTCGATAGTATCGATGTATTTTTCAATCATATGACTGGCAACATAAAAAAACACATTTCATGAAGCACAAAACCAGTCCATACATATGAATAATTCGGCTTTCCCCCTAAATATCTCTTTCAATCGAGCAATTAAATCAATTGCAAACAAAAAGGATTTCAACTAATCACAAACCCTAGACTTCAAATCCACCACCATCGAAAAACCTCCCCGACTGCAGATCCACCGCCAGGGAGTCGCCTCACCATCTCGCCTCGCTGGATTTCGACCTAAACCTCACCATCTCTCTCGATCAAAGCCGCCCCCTCCCTCCTGTACTCAGCACCCAGAACCAGCCGCCACCACCACTTGCAGCACCATCGCCGGCGACCTCCTGCCTAGATCCACCCATCGGTGCACCCACGAACCACCACGCAACCCTCATCCTCTTCTTCCTCTCCTCGCAGAACTTACGCAGCCCCTGTCGTCACTCCTTTGCTCTCCATATCCGACCGCCTCTGACCACCGTCGATCACCACCTCGCCCAGATCCGGCCTCCCTGAGCAGGATTTCCATTTCCTTTTTCAATTAATAAATATTTGAGATTAATCTCAGTCATCCAATATCTCTAAATCAACGGTTAGGATCTGTTCACATATTACACGTTAAGGGTTGTTCTCATATGATCTATCATATATATATATATATATATATATATATATATATATATATATATATAGAGAGAGAGAGAGAGAGAGAGAGAGAGAGAGGTTGGTTCCGGTGTACGCAAGCCTTAACGTGTATCATGTGAACACATCTAGGCAATTGATTTAGTTGATCGGATGGCTGTGGTAATTAGGGAATTTTCTGATTTTTTTTATAATAAAAAAAGTGGGGCCCACATGCTATATTGGCTTACTTCCCAACATGAGGCGCGTGTGTGCAATTACTTCCAAATGAATTGTGGGTTGTTTACTTGTTTAGGTAGTGCTGTAGTGGAGCCGATTGATATTTTTTTAAATTGGTTTAAACTCTAGGGAATAGATTTGATTTGTTAAGATTATTTAATCAAACTTTTCGAAAATCTATCGATACAATCGAATAATTTCATAATACCGTCGAATAATTGAGTGATACAATTGAATAACCCGCATTTCACTAGAAGATTAGAATAGACACGCTAATGAAAATCCCTTATTATCTATGATAAATCTATCAATACAATCGAATTATCTCATAATACCGTCGAATAATTTAGCGATACAATCGAATAACTCACATTTCACTAGACGATTAAAATAGATACACCAATGGAAATCCCTTATTATCTATGATAAATCTATCCATACAATCGAATAATCTAATAATACCGACGAATAATTTAGCGATACAATCGAATATCCCACATTTTACTAGATTATAATAGATACACCATTGGAAATCCCTTATTATCTATGATAAATCTATCAATACAAATGAATAATCTCATAATACCGTCAAATAATTGAGTGATACAATTGAATACTGTGTTGGCTTCGAATCGAAAAGGAGAAAGTGATGGGCTGCGCCGGTGTTTGCTTCGGTAGTGCAGGCTCTCATGGTGATCGGAAACCCCCTTCGACTGCCGGAATCCCAAGCAATGGAGTCCCACCCGATCGAATATGAAACCCCAAATTCAATCAGCGAAAAACAGGACCTAGAAATCCCAAATTTGATCAACCAAATTTGATATGAAACAAAACCTAAAATTCGCTCATAAATATCCACAATCAAGAACAAAACCCCAAATTCGATCAGCCAAAAACAAGACCTATAAATTCAACCCTAAAACACACTTACCCATTGATGAAATCGATCGCTTCGGGTGAAGATGTTTGGCTAGATCGATTCTCGCCCGTCCACCCGCTTCAAAACGTTGTCGATTTCAGTGTCAATTGTCCGCTCACCTTTATTCCCCTTCGCCGCCATCCCCGGCCGCCTTCGCTCCCACCATCACTCTCCTTTGACTTGCCATCGCCTCCATCGGTCGTCCGCTGCCATGGTTGTACCTCGCGACTCTGCCATCGTTGCACCTTAAGGCTCCGCCTTCGTCATTCACCTTGGCCGCCATCGCCTGCCGCCTTGGCTTCCGCCATCAATCTTCTATGACTTGCCTTCGCCGTTCGCCTATGCCGCCATCGCCGGCCGCCTTCGCTTCACCGACCGCCTCCGAATTTGCTCTGATCGATCGTCCCCAATTGGTTTTCTCTCTCTACAATGGTTGAGAAATGGGGATTTTGTAGGGTTTGGGATAACACACGCGCTGAAGTTAAAAGGTGGGTTGGGTTTTTTTTATTAAAAAAAATTAATCTAATTTATCAATTAATCTCAGCCATTCAATTACACTAAATCAATGGCTAGGATGTGTTCACATGATACACGATAAGGCTTGAGTACATATGATCTATACTATATATATATGGAATGGTTCCCTTGTGCACACCCCCTAAAGTATATCTAGTCCACGAATCCGGGCCATTAATAGAGAGTTGATGGATGGCTAAGATTAATTAAGTGTTTTTGTATTTTTTTAATTAAAAAACATGGGACCCACCAAAAAAAATTACTTACCTTCATTCACGCGCTGGTGGGTGTAGATATACCTGCAGATTTCAATTGTGACTTTGTGATAAAGAGTAAGTTGATACGGGGACCACCAAGTTGATATTTATTTATTTTTATTTTATTCTGAGATCCATTTAATTTGGTTTTTCACCCTAAGGGCGTGTTTGGGTGTAGTGTTTAGGGGGTTTGGAAGATGGGTTTTCCGCCTCGGTTTCTGTGCCTCCATGTTTGGGTGTTGGTGTTTAAGGGGTTTGGGGGGTTTGAAATCGGAGGTTTGCTGGATGGAAGGGGATGAGTTTTCCCCCCTCCTCCACCAAGGTTTGGTGGATGGGAAATCCGAAACCCCCGACTTTGCCCCTCCTCTCTCCAATCAAATCCAAAAAGTCTTCCGTCTCTCTCCAGGAATGGCTGAAAAAGAGGAGTCCTCTTCAATGGCAGATTCCGGGTAGATATCCATCAGCCTCAACAACAATCTTCTCCTCGTCCTCTTTAATGGCGAATCCGTCACCTTCTCCCCGTCCTCTTCAATGGCGGATCCATCACCTTCTCCCCGTCCTCTTCAATGGCGGATCCGTCACCTTCTCCCCGTCCTCAACAACAATCTTCTCCCCGTCCTCTTCAATGGCGGATCCGTCACCGGATTCCGGCGGCGACCAGCACGGAGCGACTCGACATCACGGAGCGACTCGACATCCGTCCTCTTCAATGGCAGATTCCGGCGGCGGCCAGCACGGAGCGACTCGACATCCTCGACGACGAGAGATTCGTCACCGGATTCCGGCGGCGACCAGCACGGAGCGACTCGACATCCGTCCTCTTCAATGGCAGATTCCGACGGGGACCAGCACAGAGCGACTCGACATCATCGGTGGCGAGCGACGACTGTTGCAGACTTGCAGCTCAGGGTTGGGGTTGTGGCTAAGAAGAGGGGTATGAAGATGCGGCAATTTGGTCATTTCATGTGGGTAAGTGGGGTTATTTTGGTCTTTGTTCGTCACTCCATCCACAAAAAAATCAAAATACAACCAAACACAAAACCCAAAAAATTGGGTGTTGACTTTTCATCTTTTACATCACAAAAATCCATTTCCATCTACCACATCCCATCAAATCCACCAAATCCCCAAAAATCCATCCCGTTCCCAAACACGCCCTAAGTATCCAAAATTCAAAAACCCCAAATTTCGTCGAATAATTGTTCAAATTTCACCGAATAATATTTCACATTTCACCTTTCATCAGATTTACGAGAATAATTTTAATCGTTGTAGCTTCTCATCCAAAATTTAATATATTCTACCGAATAATAAATCGGAGTTAAATGAATAATCATGAAATTTTCCATATATATATATATTTAAACAACCTGATTTCATTTGTCTTAAAAATTCATCGATTCAACCGAATAAAATTTTATATTCAACGAATAATATTATTTTATTTTTTCCCATTCAGTTTAGATGAAAAATTCACCATTTCCACTGAATAATATTTCATAAACCTCAAATTCATAAAAAAAAACTTCCAATTTCTATGAATAATTATTCATTATCACCAAATAATATTCTATATCCCACCAAAT
Source organism: Persicaria tinctoria (assembly GCA_037127255.1). Taxonomy (NCBI): domain Eukaryota; kingdom Viridiplantae; phylum Streptophyta; class Magnoliopsida; order Caryophyllales; family Polygonaceae; genus Persicaria; species Persicaria tinctoria. The sequence continues at coordinate 51,930,947 of JBANSL010000008.1, forward strand.
AATCCTTCAAATCCGCCCATCTCCGGGCACCATCACCGTTTGCAGACCACCATCACCACCTGCCCATCTCCGGCCACCATCACCGCCTGTAGACCACCACCAACCATCGAAGAGTCCAAATCCGCCTCTGCAGTCGAACCCCCAGCGGCTCTCGCACCCTCTTTACACATCCACAAACCACCGCCTCCCTTCGTTTCTCCGATCACCACACCCACCGCCGACATCAGCCCTGCCCAGATCCACGCTCAGTTGCCCAGATCCGGCACCACCATCACCCGAAAACCCATCCTCCATCCTCTTCGCAGCACCCACGCAGCCCACTTCGCCCTCACCTCGCAACCACCAAAACCGCCCTTCCTCTCGCTTTTCCGACCACTAATGCCCACCTCCGGCGTACCCAACTGCCCCCGCCGGCCGCCAACCCACTAGATCTGTCCCCTGCACAATGCATCCGCCATCAATAGTACCCACCGACCTCGACGCCCCCGTCCGAAGCCGCCTTCCTCTTCGTTTTGTGCTTCCACCATGGCTGCGAAAGAGGGGGATGAAGGGCGGGAATGAGATTATGATGAACACAGTCAGTGCAGCGGAGGAGGATCATCGTGTGTGGTTGTTCTCCATTGACGGGATTTGTTTTATAGGGTAAGAGAGAGATTGGGATAGGGGGCTAATTGTACAGAAGGAGGAGAGTGTGTCAATCGTCGTCGCCGATTGCCTAGATCGAATCTCGCCGCCACAACCGATTGCGACGCCGACGGTCTGCCCTTCCAAGTGCGCACGAATCACCGCCGCCGACCTTCACCTCCTCCCCTCTTCGCCTGAAAACCTCTTCAGAACCCATCGGCGTCGTCAGACCCATAGCTACCGAAAATCCGTCGATCGAAGACAGGCTTTTCATCCATCTCTCTACTCTTCGATCACCATCTTTCTTTTTGATTTGTGAAATTGGATCTGTTTGTTTTTTCATTAGGGTAGAAATTGGATACAGCCTCTCACGCGCTCATTGTTGAAGGTAAGGGGATTTTTTTATGTGGGGCCTACCTTTCTTATTTAAAAAATCAATTAATCTCAGTCTTCCATCACAATCAATCTAAGGGCTCACAATTGTGCACAAAGTACACCCTAAGGGGTGTGCACAATATACCTCTCTCTCTCTCTCTCTCTCTCTCTCTCTCTCTCTCTCTCTCTCTCTCTCTCTCTCTCTCTGTGTGTGTGTGTGTGTGTGTGTGTGTGTGTGTGTATATATATATATATTTTGATTAGGTAAAAATTCGATGGTTAGACAGGCCCGACTCATCGATAGGCCGAAAAAGTTGACAGACGACGAACCGTCAAACGTACAACCTAAAAATATAGAAGTACAGATAATAAGCGAAATGAAACAAGCAGAAGATAAACTCTACAACCAAACGACCCCGGAAGACCAACTCCCAAGAAGATGAGGAAGCCGCCAAAGAACGAAGCCAAGCACCACCGAACAGTGGCACCGCGGGCCAGCGGTACAGCAGGACTTTATCTCCTGTGGGTAGTGCAGACGAACTCCAAGGAAACTCTATCCCGGATACGGAGTCGTCCTGAGCGCACCACCTCGACCCCAACTAGTCCCGACTCCAGACTCCACGCCCCCAACCAAGCAGAAGATCTCCAAGACACATCGGAAGCAGAGCTGCAAGCTGCTCGAACAAAACGCCAACAAGATTTCACCTACAAGAATATAGTCAAGCCCTTGCGGGATTTATCCAACCCTTTCGGGAATTTTGTTAAACCCTTTCGGGTGGTTGAGTATATATAGAAATATATAAATGCACACAAAATAGATTATACATAAATATATATAAAAATAAGGAAAATATATATAAATATATTTATATAAAAATCAGTGATTTTAATATAAATATAAATATATATAAATATAATATATTTTCCAATAAAAAATACGAAATGCTTCGGGCCCAAAAATTTAACTTGGGCCCGAAGCACAAGATAAAGGGTAGTCTCGAGCACAAGGAGAAGACCCAAGGGCCAAAGACAATGCTTGCTACGCAAGGATTTGTCTTCCTTTTTCTTTTTCTTTTTTTCTTTTTATTTTTGGGAGCGTTCAAAGAACGCAACCAATTAAAGCTTTCCCAGCACCGCCAGGCATACCACCGCACAACCGCCGTCGGCGACAACGAAGGGACTAGCGCCGATCACCGCCACCAGCAACAGAAACAGAGAGACAGGTAGAGGCTGAGAAGGCAGTTGACAACAAAGGAAAGGAGGAACCGGAAACTTCGCCGCAAGGGAGAAGAACGCTGCACCACCCGCCCAACGAAAGTCCCAAAAACGAGTTCCACCAGAACGACCACCAGGAAGGCTACGAAAGCCCCAAATTGGGGAAGAGATGGGGAGAAAGACGCAAAATCGGAGACGGAGCCCGATTGAAACGAAAACGAGGGAGAAGGCACACATGCCGACAAGGAAATCGGCGAGTAGGCTTGAATCGAGATCTGTGAGGATAGGGGTGTACAATAGTGAGGATAGATTCGAAATCGAGATGGAAGGGGAGCGGAGCAGAACCCCCAAATCAGATGACCCAGAGAGGAAGGAGAAGCAGGCTCCTCCACAGAACCAACTCAGGGCAAGGGTGCCAAAACGAGGGTTTGATTAAAAGGGTAGTCAACCACTTTTAATCGAAGGTGAGTGAACGGAATAAAATTTCTACAACCTCGAGATCGAATAGGGATCTCGAGAAGGGTAGGAGGCTCTTTGCTCAGTAAGAACAAAGAGGGTTAATCAAATCTCTCTCTAGAAATTGGGTTATAGAGAGGAGAGAGTTTTTTTGGGGCAAACCCAAGCCTACCACAAATTTACACAATTTTTAACTTTATTTAGTTATTGTTTGATCAGCCACCATAGAAGTAACTCACGCAAGCTAGGTGGGCAATCAAAAGCACGGTTGTGGGAGAAGAACATGCTAATCGAACCGGATAGAAACACACCGACACCGGGGGGATAGATCGAAACAAGAACATACACCAAACAAATCGGAACGGTTCGAAGATCAGGAGTCTGAATCAGGGAAATTAGGGATTGGAAACAAAAACCCCAAAATATGCTTGACCTAGGAAAATCTCGCCAACCTAGGGGAACTGGAAGAAGGGCACACGAGGGATGCATCCGACCACGAGATTTGATATGGGGAAGTAGAAGGAATATCAAGGATAGACCACTGGTTTCAATAAAGTCTGTTAAAAAAATACCCGATGTTAAATTATTCTATTATATCAAATAATAATTTTGTGATGTTAAAAAACATTTAAACAACTGTTGAATTTTGTGACAGATGTAAAATTATTGATTCTAAAATAAATTAGAACGCGCGAGTTTGAATTTTTTAGACAGAAACACCGGATTACTTAGAAAAAAAATTGGAGGGGTTTTCAAATTTGAGAAATTTCTAACACTTCACATTTATTCCATTAGATAGGGAAACATTTATCCCAATCCCTAATTCCTATCTGGCATCTGCTACCTCTCGCTCTCTCGACCCCGTTCGCCACTGTTCACCCATGGCAGCTCCTTGTCGATCTCCGGCTCCCTCCTTCCTCCGGCTTGTCTGATCGGCGATTGGTCTCTCTAGCCTCGCAACCACTACCTACTTCCTTCCCTCCTTCCTTCGGCTTCGCCCATGGCGTCTTCTCTTGTTCTCGGTCCTTCTCCGGTTTCATCGACACCACACCACCACTTGATGCCTCCACCTGTTCGAACTTGTCACAAGCCCAGACCCCCGAGCATTGTCGACGCTTCACCGTCTGTCTCCGTCTAGTCGGACCTCTCTACTGCCACCTACGCTCGCCGGAGCTGTGCTGATCCCACAGATGACTTCCCGCCTCCACCTCGAGCCTACTCGCCGCCACATGAGGTAATTCTACCCTTTAATTTCTCAGATTTACTGCCAAAACTCACCCACTTGTAAAAATATATGATTTTTAGGGTTTTGGTTTGATCAGTTTGGTTTTTTTTTTTGGCCAGTCATCAAGCTGATTTTGCTTATTCAAAACCTAGGTCTGAGCTTCTAGATCTCATCCAGGTATAATCTTTAACTCAGATCTGACGAAGGTATAATTTGTTTTTTACCACACACAAAGAACATGGAACAACTCTCAGTTCTTCAGTTTATAAAGGTGTCAAAGATGCTCGACTCAAATGGAGGATTTCTTGTGTGAGATACTGTTGTTTTTGTTTGTGAAGTTCTGGATTGTTGCCCATGGTTTGACTTCTCTGACCTAGAGGTTAGTGGAGCAGGATTTATAATCAAAATATTGTTGCTTACTAGGAGTTGTATAGGCATGTTCATGCTACTTGTTATGGTTCTTCTCTGCACTCATGTTGTTCATGTATTAGTGAATTACGAGTGGCTAACTAGTTATTTCTCATGATATCGCGTCATAGCTTTTTATTTCAAAATATCTTGAATTATATGTATACAAATTTAATCATATACATATGCATAAGTGTGATATATATGTTTGGTGTAGCTAGCTGAAAAGGACAGGTTTGGGATAGCATTGAAATTTTCAGAAAATTTAGAAAGTTAGCTCTTTATTTAAGTTCATTAAGCATTCACAGGTTATCTACATTATAGTCTCACTACCACTGGGTTCACTTATTATAAGTTCGATCTGGATTCGTTATGGTTGCTAATTCATACAACTAATATAGTTGGTTTTAATTTGAATTGATTTAAATTGATCTTTTTTAACCTACAGGATGACTAGTTCAAACTTCAAAGGGAATCTGGCACTAATTATCTGCAACTGGCCAAAGATGAAGGTACACTTTTAAACTTATTATGGTGGTCAGAGCACTGCTTATGATATTTCCTAGGATGTGTAATGCCTAAGTTCTATTTCTATTTGTTAAAGGAGAATGGCCCAAGTAAAAATATGTTTGCTTATCAATACACTAAAACGTTGACCTCTAACTAGGAGTGAAGTGTCATCTTTCACTTACACCTAAAAGAGTGACATTGTATGAATTTCTAAAGGTTCCAATACCTATTGAACATAAACTTTTTTCCCTTAGCTATAACAATTTAAAGACTGACATATATGAAAACTACTTGGTGTTTATTTTTGGTAGAAAAAACTTGGTCTTTTGATTGGGTGTGTATTACTAAAATGAAGACGCTGATTGAAGAACTTGATAACTAGAGTACTGATAGCTCAGCTTGTATAGCAACATGTATGCACTTGTCAAGCTGAACTAGTTCAGCTTGACATTCACTGCTTTGCTTGCCAATATTACGTTATACATTAATCACATGATATAGTTAACCTACTCGATCAAACTACATCGGGTATCTCCAATATCGTATCAAACTTATAAGGGGTCCTACGATATTTCTTCGAGCAGATCTATATCTTATAACTAGCTAATAATTGTATTAACACTTGCTTTTCCTCCCCTCTTATCGTACTAATACATGTTACTAAAAGAAGAAATACAGATGGGCTAACACAGAAGAATGAGTCTTGTCTTCAGAAACTTGAAAAGGCTATAGTCGGGTGGTAGGTACATGAACTTGCAATTTGGGCATGCGGGGTATGACTTGCAGAGCATCACCAGCAGATGACAATCATGGCACCGCTTACAGGTATCCACTACCATTTCTTTGCTGGTGCATATCAGGTTCGGGAAGCGCTAATGGAGTGAACAAGGACAACGTGAATTTTATGCAGTTAGCATTTCAAGTTCAGTGGCTTCAAGATTGTTTGGACTTTTTTTTTAAAATTTAATTTTTAGTTTTCTTTTTCTAATGCAGTTAGCATTGAAGCAGCCAGAGAAGAATATTCCTGAAATGACCCCTCACCATGGATATGAGGTAATCTTCATTTTGTTTTATCTGATTTTACTTTCACGACAGCATAGCTATTTGTTTTTGTTTTATGGTCTTTTTGTGGGTTTTTCCTTTGGGAAATCTCTATGACGGATGAACTTACTAGTTACCTTTTGTCAAACATTTCTATTCAAAATAAAGATAAAAATTTACATTTCAAGCTCATACTTTTTTCTTTTCTTTTCCAATTATGCATGTAAACAAGGGAATTTGGACTTTTTTCTTCTAGTTTCTGGGAGGAGGAACTTTTTTTGTTGTTTCTAGTTATTGCCATTTTGTCGATAAAGTTATTTGTTTATTTAGGATCCCTCAACCTGATGGTAGATGTCTTTCTTCTTGAGTTTTCCTTCTCTAGCAATTCATTGATGGTCGATTATGTCAGGATATTTTTAGTGTCTTATAATAATTTTCTTCTGAGCAGTTGCATAGAGATTTCAAGTTGCTTGACGTTCAAAGAATTCTATAAGATGGTTATTAATTAGATGGAGTTCTGTTATAATTCCTTCAATTTCAATTGCATGAGCACCTTAGACGGAATGTATGTAATTTTATACTACCTCCGTTCGGAAAAACTTGACACTTTACTATTCATGCACGCTTTTTTAGGAGATAAAAACTATATAAAATATCTAGTTTTTTTAATAATTTTTTTAACAACTTTGTAGTTATTATTAATAAATACAAACTTGTTAAAAAAAATTTATAAAAAAATTAATATTTTATATAGTTTTTATCGTTCTAAAAAAGCGTGCATGAATAGTAAACGACAAGTTTTGCCGAACGGAGGGAGTATTAAACTTGCAATCAGTAGCCTTTAAGTTTGGGAGTTCAGTTGTGTGCAGATTTTATAGGGTGATAACTATCTATTTTCTTGTCTTTATGCAATCAGGAAGTATTTTATAGGGTGATAACTAACTGCGTGTTTGAACATGAGTGAACTGTTAATTTGAATCTTGTTTGAACATTGTTATACCTTTCTCTAGCTCTGCTAGTTCAACTGATTCCTAATATTATTCGTCGTTATAGCAGATTGGAGACAACTTTTGTTTGTTATTGGGCTATTTTAATTTTGTTCTCCCTATTATTCCCACTTCTCACGATCTTTCATTGTTACAGCGGAGGTTGAACCATTATTTTCACTGGAACAAAGGACTCTGCTTCTCAGCTAGCTGGATTGCTTTGCCTTCCATGGTGACATACAACAGGGTGCTCGTGAGGTGATTGTTTGAAACTGTTCTGTTAATAACATGTCATGCCACTTTGGGTCTATTACTTGTATGTTTTTTAATTCATATTTCAGATTAGTAGGATGGGAAAATACGTCAACAAGTTTTGTTGCATTTTAAAGTATAGATTTCTCAAGCAATCAGATGCGTATAGTCTGTGTTGTGTTTTGGAGAAATTATTAATCAAGAGACAGAAGTCCTTAAACTTAATAGCCCACTAGAATCAGACCTGACAATACACGTGCATCTGTGATTATATTTGAAATGTAGCAGGGTAATTTGAAACCCTGGGAATTAATATTTATGGCACAAAGATCGGTTCTTTGTTCACCTCTTTTTTAACTCTGCAGTTAGGTGAGGAAGAGGAAAACAAGGATAAGCAGGATGATATCCAAGATGAAGAAAGTGAGGCGGGCTTGAAGTCCCTAGTTCTGAATGTGGATGAACTCATTAAAGCTTATAAAGTTGTTTTATCTGGAGATGCGAAGGCAATTTCTGACATTGAAGCAGAGTTGTATAATAAAAAATCAGAAGAACGAGTTGGTCTTGAGACTTGTATCTTTATTTGCAAGGGTGTTGTGTATCAAACGAATAAACATCATATTTTAAATGAAAAATGTTGTCTTAATAGCTATGAAATCGAACTATGGCAGGAAAACATTACGGGAAAACGGATGTTAGTATCATTATAGAGATCGTATAAATAATCTAAAGTGATGTGTAACATATATTTTTACATCACAATGTTAATATAAATTGATATATATTGCTAACAACAATATCTTTATAAAAATCTAAAATGATGTTCATATCATATTAATACATCAGTTATGTAGTTATTTCATGCGATTGATTATTTTAAAATAATAAAAAATTACAAATTATATATATGAAATTAATATACAAAAAATCAATATACTAAAAAAGATGTCTATGTTGTTTTAATACATTGATTATTTTAAAAATAGTGATGTAAATGTAAAATTTAGGCATGTGTGGACATGTTCAAAAGCTTATAAATGAAAAATATTGAGGCTTAACAACAAGTGAACATGTCAAAAATAAATTTGAGGGGTTGATTTATATCGGTGTTCAAAATAAAATAGATGTTTTAACCAAGAAAAGACATATGTTTAAAACCGATGTGGAAAAATTGATCTTTTACTACACACAAAGAGATCGGAAATTTTTTTTAAAGACATCTGTTCACAACAGATGTCTAATTGCATTTTTCTAGTAGTGGCCACTAATTAAAGGCACGGTGGTGCGAGGACGGGGAGGCCGGAGAGGCGCTGTGATGGTGGCGAGGGGTACTAGGCCCGGGTAAGGACGACCGGAGTCGATGTAGCAGCGGCCGAAGCCGTGGTTTTGACAAGCCGAAGCAGCGGGCGTGGCTCCCGGAGGAGATGTAAAGCTCCCGGAGGAGATGTAAACTTCCCGGAGGAGGGGGTTGGAGCTAGCTCTCAAAAGAGAGCTTTTTTGGGGATGACCGATATATCGTTGCCTTGAAACTACGTCGTTTTATTTTTTTTTATTTTTTTGAAAAAATAAGAAAAGGGGGCTCAGTCTAGGGTTGCGATTTGCGAAGGTACCCCTTGCTGCGACCCGACGAGAGGCGACTGCATCTTCTCCGACCACCCTTGCTTCTCCGACCACCCTTGCTTCTCCGACCATCTTCTCAGCCAATCAGTGGTGAGCGGTGTCTCTGTCTGCTTCTTCTCCGGTTGCCCGACTCGTCCCTCCTTCTTCTCCGGTCGCCGACTTTGGAAATTGGTCGCCTCTGTCTGCATCTTCTCCGATAGTCTGATCATCCCGACTCGCCCTTGCATACATTGAGCAGATGGGTTTCAATTTGAGGGGTTGAATACTTGAATGAGGTTTCGATTCGAGGGTATTTGAAATGAATTACTGAGTATTTGAATGGGGTTTCAATTTTAGGGTATTTCAATTTAAGGGTACTTGAATGAGTTTCAATTTGAGATTGAATGAATTTTAGTCTACATACTTTGGCATCTGTTTGCTTCAATCGTTAATTAATACCGTAGTATTATGGTTTCAATTTAAGTACTATCTTAAATTCTTAGTTTATCCTTTTAATTAGAGTACTTGTGTATTTTGAATTGTTAATTGTCAAAACTCAAAACTATTTAGGTATTTTGATTGTTATGAGTCTAACAAATTAGAGTTGTGGAAATAGACTATAGTCTTTATGAAGTCCTATTTATTTTTTCAAGTGCATTTGGTAATTTTACCATTTAAATATTTTTTTTACGTGTATTTTAAAATTTTGAAGTATAAATATAATATTTATGGTTAAAAATTAGTGAATCCGATAAATCCGATATATTCCGATATGTCCTCGATATATCATTTTTACCCTCAACTGATAAGACCCCGATACTCTCTCCTCCCTCTCCCTAGAATTTTGTCTACTCCCTTCTATCTAAACCTCCAATTTGCTAACCACTGCTTGTCAAAATAAGTTTCATTGTCCGATTTCGGCCGATGATCCAAACACAAACTGTTTTGAGAGATTAATTTTATTTGTCAAATACGATGTGGTCTTCTTCGGGGCTTCCTTGGTTTTGGGGTCTCCTTCCTTTGGCCAGACTCCTGTTGTCAAGGCCTGCAAATTCCCTTCCATGGCTATTTTTCTTTGGGTAATTATAAACCAAATCCTATTGGGGTTTTTGGTGATTAAGAGCTCTTTTTCCCTTTGTCATCAATCCATTTGCTCAATCTGATCAACAATAGCCCACCCCTCAAATCTCTGTCTTGCGATTTCATTTCCCATCTCCAGCGGTTCTTTCCCTGGCGGTGCATGAGTGACTCTCTGCCTCCCTCTCTAAAATCACCCCAAATCTTCAATTTTCGTCCAGCAATACCACGGTGCCGCCATCGTCACCCGACCTCTTCGGCCTCCGTCCCCTCTTCCACCACCGTCACAAATCTCGTTGTCGATCGTTTGGATCTTCTTTGGGCATCAAGGTGCTCCAGGAAATCCGGGATTCTCCCCGGATTTTCTGTGCTCTTGGTCATGCTTGCAAGGCAAGCTTGGGTTCTTCGCAATGGGCCCGATAGCATGTCCTTTAGGTCCAAGTTTTTGGCTTGGGCTCAAAGGAGCCCGATGGAGGATAATTAAAAAATAAAAGTCGCGTACTACATATTATTTACAGCATATATTTATAAATATATATTTATATATATATATTTTGCTTAACCACCCGAAAGGGTTGACCAAAATCTTGAAAGGTATTAGAAAATATTTTTAATAATATTATTATTATTAATTTATCTTCGGACTTTTCAGTTTGGTTCCGGGTTATACACAAATTTTCGTGTGATAATTGATTTCCTCCCTGGTTTGGCCTGTATTGTCCCCTTCGTTGGCGTCTGTTCGTTGCCTTGGCGTGGGTACATTTAGTTCCGATTTGGGTTGCAACATCGGACGTCCTGTGTGATCGAGAGAATCATGGTTGTGTTCGTGGTCTTCGAAGATCCCCCATCTAGGTTGGGGCAACGTCGGTGATCCACACTTCCGCAGGTTTCGCCCTTTTCGAAGGTGGGTTGCTGTTCTCCACCTTCTCGGCGTCGAGCCGCCGTGTGAGTCGTCACGCTCTCCCGTGGTCTCGGCATTCGTGGCTCGCCTTAGGTCTTCCTCGTCTCCTCCGCTCGCTGATGGGTTTTATGGGTTATTTGGGGGGTTTCTTTCATTTTGGTTGATTTGTGTTATTTAGTTTGTTGTATGTTGACGGTTTGTCCGTCGGCCTATTGAGTTATAGACATCCTATTGTCTGGTTCTCAAATTCTTACTTAATAAAAAAAAAAGATAAGACCCCGATACACGATATTTAGACCATTGCATGTGTATGGTTCGCTTTTGGTTGTATTGTTTTTGACGTTTAGTTCATCTGCTGGTTCCTCGGCCTCTCGGGGAGCCAGATCTGTCTGGCACCCGAATCTTTACCTTATCTATCTATAACTATATCTATATCTATAATATATATATCTAGTAAAAGTTGTGTTCAGCCCACCATAAATGCTATAATTGTGTTCTCGGTTATCCGCTTAACCGGTTATCCGCACGGTGGGATTAAATGTTGAATTTAATCTCACAACCTTGCTATAAAATATTGTGTCATCACTAGCTACCTTGCTATAATATTTTTGTCTCACATTCAAAATGTGGAGAACATTATATGTTTTTTGTTTATATGTAATGTTTAAAAAAAAAACTTTGAGTTTTTTTAATAAAAATTTATCATATATAGTTTATACTATATGAATGTGTGGATGGGATAATTTATTATACCATCATCATAATCTTTTTGTTACTATTTATTTTCAACTAATTTCAAAATATTATCTTTGTGCCCATTCTTTATAGAATATATTATGATCTTAATCATACAAAATACTATATTTTAATTTGATTAAATTTTTTTTCTCTCATATATTAATGGTATAATTTTTCATATGTAACATGTATAGTTTATAAAAAATAAACAACCAATAACATAAAAAAGTAACTCCAACAAACACTGAATACAAAAAATGTAACACCTTTAGCCTATTTAATGTAACGGCCCAGAATTATGATTTCCGGGTTACGTTTCAAGGGATGAAACCCCTTGTTCGGATCTTGCAATCCAGGTACGGGTCGAGCTTTCAAACTCATTTTAAGATTAGTAGAAAAAGGGATTTCAAACCCTAAAAGCCACGAAGGGTCGTTGGGTACCCTTAACCTGTCTTATGACTATGCCGCGAAATTCAACTCAACAGAAAGAAAAGCGGAAGTAAAGTTAAGATACAAAGTGTCACGGCAGAGCCGGGTCAAACCAAAACATAAGCGAATGATTACCATTTATACCAAGTCAGAGAGTTAGCCAGGTTATTCGATTCGCAAAAAGGGAACCCCGTCATATAGACATCGAGCACTCAAAATCTGCAAAAAAGTACCTAAAAAAAAAGAACGGGGAAAGGAGTCAGATCGAGCCACTCATGCGGGACCGGCAGTCCTCGCTGAGGCCACATAGTATGTGCTATACCTAATAAAGATGCTCTAATGCAGTACGAAAGTCAAACACACTAGCATGCACCTAGGTATAATAATGTGCAGAAATACTGTAAAGGGTCCAAGACAATGCCAAATGGCATATCCCTCTCCTACCTCCACCCCCTTCTGATAGGGCGGAGACTGGCCAGCTCGTGAATGCATTCCATCATAATCGAGGGGCACGCATGCCTAACCCGCTCCACAATAAAGCCCGCAGGCATCTCATAATATAAAGAAGTTCATGACTCGATTGACTCAGGGTACCCGATAAGGCTGGGCTACCCTATGACCCTAGCAAAGACTCTAGGACTATCACAGATAACGGCCGATCTGTTTCAAACGCATAAAGTAAGCAGATGCTCATTCAATTAGTGCAACCTAACAGGATACTACATGGCATGCTTTTATGCATATGCAACACCTAACATAAAATGCAACAACAGGCATGAATGTCCAACCTGAGTAAGCCCCCTAGGGAACTTACCTGAAGATGCAGAGCATCAAGATAATACAAGCAAGGGCCCAAATGCAAGTCCAAAGCAATCCATAAGCAATACACACCTATCATCAAGCCATTGTCATAAGCTACCGATCCATCATTCATACACACGGTCTCCACGTTCTCAACATGCTCAAAACCAACCAATAGCGAAACCATTTTCCAAAACCTTTCCGATTTGATCAACATAAACCAAAATCATTCTTCCAATCAAAACCATTGATAAAAGCATGCCAACCATATTTTACAACTTCCTTCTCAAAACCAACATCATCAAACCAAGACGGAATCCCGACATTAGACATTTAAGCCTTAAAACCAATACCTCAAAATCATATTATAGAATTAATTCCGACATTTTTATTTCCAAAATCATTATATAAATAAATTCTGACATTAAATAACCAAAACAATTCTATTTTCACAAACCATAATTATATATCAATAAATCATCTCAAAATCACATATTTACACATCACAAAATACATATTCCAATAATGTTACTTTTAAAGCAATTTATAATGCATATAAAATTATTCCAGAATTTATATTTATCATAAAATCTCATAATAATGATAACATAATAATAATAACAATAATCTAGTCAAACAACAATTATATAAGCCATCTTTAAAACAATTCACCATTTAACAAGGAAGAGCCCAAAAACATAACCCGGACCAATGACCCAAAGGGAAAGCCCGACCCGGATCCAAATCTGGCCCAAACCCAAAGTACCCAAAGCTGAAGGAGGTAAACCGGTCCTAAAATAAATGGCTTGAACCAGACCGGAAAAATAAGGAAAAAGAAAAGGGGAACCCGGGTTCAAAATTTTTAAAGGAAGAGGATCTGATGGGGATCCGGATCCGGGAATGGAATTAGGCCCAAGCCCACATCCCACATCATCTTCCTCCTTCGACAGAACAGGGCTCGGACGCCGATTGTGACGACGGAAAGACGGAAGGAAAGGAAGGAGGACTCCAGGCTTCGCCGGCGGCTCGTTCCAGACCCACACTCACCCCAACAGACCAACCCACTAACCCGACCATCACAGACTCGAAAAGAAGTAAGTGCGAGCAGAGGAGAGAGAGGAAAAGGAGACTCACCGAGGGACTCAAAACGTCGCCGGAAAACTCGATCGATGCTTGGTGTGGCTCGTCGGAGGCTGAATCCCACGAATCTAGGCCTAGGACGGAATGAAATGGCTTAAAGGTGCAACCTTTACAGTGTGCTTGAGGGAAAGAAGGAAGAGGAGGGCTTACCGATTCGAATGGGGAAGAACAGGGATACGAGGTGGAAGAACGGGGCTCCTGAACGGCCTTGGCTGCTCCTGGATCGGACGGCTGCTGGTCTCGTCGGAATGGAGGATACAAGAGCTGCGGGTTACTCAACCGAAATGAGAGGGAGAAGGGTAGCTGATCGGGCGCTCGGAAGAGCAAGGAAGGCGCTCGACGGGGATGCTCAGGGGGATAACACTGCGGGGCTCGTGTTCAGGTGCTCGGATTGAAAGAGAAAAGAGAGCGAACAGATGAGGAGGAGAGTGTTTGTTTGTGAGCTGAATCGTCAATGGTGGAGGGATTTTAGTTGTGGGTTTCCTTGTGAGTTACAGGAAATGAAGAGGGGAGATGGGTGATTTAGGAAATAGAAATGGAAGAGAAGGTGGGTTCTTCTAGCACTGCATGCAACAGGGAGAGTTGGGGGATGCACTGCATCAATTCAAATAAAAGGCAAGGGAGCAGGGAGCCTGCAAGTTTGGCGTGGGGAACAATTTGGCACTTTGCCAACAATAGAAAAACAAGGCAAGGAAGGAGGAGAGTAGAGGTGGGGTGGTCATGCCTAGAAGGGAAATGGGACATTTGTGTACTGCCCTTGCTGCTGTTGAACAATGGGGGAGAGGAGTGCCTTCTGATTAAAGATTAGGAGAGAATCAAGTGAAGGAGGGGTGAAGTGGTTCCAAGAACCCCAATTCAAAACTACCGGAAAATAAAATCTGAAACCCGCTCTCTCGACCTTATCCCGACTCAATCAAAATAAAGTTCTAAATTTCCAAATCCGATAAAAATTTCCCTCGTATTTTTTTTTTAAATTTCAAGTCAAGGTAGCGAAATTGAAATCCATAAGAAACTCCGTTAAAATCATGTCGGAACATTTTAAGAGATTTTAAATAATCCGATAGCTCGAGGACAGAAAATTTCCAAACCTTCCGAATCTTAAAAGTCAAAATGATTATAAATCACTATTTTAGTAATTTTATATTATAAAATTTCCCGGTCTTTACATTTAATTTGAAATTTATTTTCCTTAAATAATAAGTAAAAAATTGAAACCCCTAATTCAATTAAAGCATGCTTATGCTATATAAAGACACACCTCATCTTTTTACAATCAAATCAACTCTTTCTTTTTCTTTCATTCTCATATTATGTCAAAATAGATTTTTTGATATAATATTGAATTTCAATTATCCTAATCTATCGTTTGTTGATTGATATTGTTTTCAACTTCCATACTAATATTTTCTTTTTGTTTATTGTATTTTTTATAGTGTTATTGGTGAAAAGGAAGAAGTACATATTGAGAAGTTTCATTGGTGAAAAAGAAGAAGCTCATATTGATAAATAAAATCTAAGGTGAGTGGTTGTAATACAATCCTTTACTTGAACTTTTATTTTCTTTATTTTTAGTTTTGTTGGAATTTATTTTATTTTAATTTTTTTTTGTGGAATCTCTTCTTTTTAGTTTTGAGTTGTGGTTAAGGTGTTTTAGACTCCTATTTTTATATATACAAAAATTCTATATTGTCTATGTTTTCCCTATCACTTAAACTTTCCCCTATTTTTGTTTATTTGTTTGGTTTAATTAATTTATTTATTTATTGTAATTTCTTAATTATTTATATATGATTATATTTTTCAATTGTTTTTGTCGTTACTTTATATCATTTTATTATTTCTTAATTTTTAATTATTCTTTAATTATTATTTTTCCCTAATAATTGTTATCTTTTTGACCGAAAATAAAATATAATAATGACAAAGTTTTGATTATATTTGTCTCATAGTTTTATATTAATGCCGCCCAACTTTTTTTATGTCAAATAAAAATTGACTATAATGGTCAAACAATGCTTTAAATAGGGTAGTCAAATGGGTGGAAGTTTTTTTTGTCAAATGAATAATGCATCACATTAATTTTAATTTTTAAAGATGATAAATAGGAAATTAAAGTGGGTTAGTCCAAAGGTTGGAAGTTTTTCTTTGGTTAAATGCTAGATTTTTCTTATAAACAGCCAATTGTTTCAATGTTCGTCAAACAAATGAGAGAGAAATCATATATTGTTAGGTGACACTTGTTCATCACTTTTTTTTTTCTTCCAATTTTTATTTATTTATGGCTTTAATATATTGTTCAATGCACTTTCTTATTTCTATTATGATATTAGGCATGGTTATATTTTTCATTTTTTATGATGTTACTTTATATATCATTTTTTATTTTGCATTCCTATTAGGTTTTGATGAGCCATTGTTGCAAGAAGGCTCATATTTGGAGGTTTTATTCATCATTTATTTATTTTTCCCCTATTTTTGACTTTTTTTCTTTAATTAATTTATTATTTATTGCACTTTCTTATTTATATAGTAGATTATATATGATTTTATTTTTCAACTGTTTTTGTTGTTACTTTATATCATATTTCTTATTTGATTAAATATTCTTTAATTATTATTTTT
The DNA here is from genome assembly GCA_037127255.1 of Persicaria tinctoria. Lineage (NCBI taxonomy): Eukaryota > Viridiplantae > Streptophyta > Magnoliopsida > Caryophyllales > Polygonaceae > Persicaria > Persicaria tinctoria. The sequence goes on from JBANSL010000008.1 coordinate 51,947,343, forward strand.
CTGTAATAATTATTTTCTCTTTGACCAAAAATACAATATAATAATGATAATTTTTTTATTATATTTCTCTCATATTTTTATATTAATGTTTACCCAAATTTTTTATTTCAAATAAAAAATTACTATAATTGCAATCAATGCTTTAAATAGGGTAGTCAAATGGGTGGAAGTTTTTTTTTTTTGTTAAATGAAACATACATCGCATTAATTTTACTTTTTAGAGATGATAAATAGGAAATTAAAATGAGTTAGTCCAAAGGTTGAGAGTTTTTCTTTGGTTAAATGTTGGAATTTTCTTATAAATAGTCAATTGTTTCAATGTTATCTTCTAAAACTCAATTTTTTTTCAAACAAATAAGAGATGAATCATATATTGTTAGGTGGCATTTTCTATTCCTTTTTTTCTTACAATTTTTTTATTATTTATTGCTTTAATATATTGTTTCATTGTACTTTCTTATTTCTATTATGATATTATGCATGCTTTTATTTTTCAGTTTTTATGTTGTTACTTTATACTATCATATTTTATTTTTCATTTCTTAATTTTTTTATACTAATATAGGGTTTTTAGTTTTCTTTAATTGCTATTAAGTTTTTATGAACCATTGTTGCAAGAAGACTCATATTTGGAGGTTTTATTCATCATTTATTTGTTTTCCCCTATTTTTTTTCTATAATTAATTTATTTTTTTATTGCACTTTCTTATTTATATAGTAGATTATATATGATTTTATTTTCCTTTTTTGTTATTTTATATCATATATTATTTCTTATTTGTTTAAATAATCTTTAATTATTATTTTTCTCTATTTTGATTTCTTTTTTTGTTGATATATGGAAAAACTTACAACCATGCACCATTGTTGAAAGAAGAATCATATTCACCATGGCGGGATCTTAACGAGAAATAAATATATTAATGGACCGATCTCTCTCTCTCTCTCTATTCAATTTATATTAATATGTCACCTTTAGTTTAATGAGTGTGGTTGTAGTTGTAGTGCGTTGAAATATATGTATAAGCACAGAGGTATATACTCCGTATAAAGTAAAAAAAATAAAATAAAAATACATGGAGTAGTTATGTACCTTATTTATTTACATTTTTCCTCCTATATACTTGCAAAATCTTTCACTTCATGATTGGAAGAGAAGAGCTCAAAATGTTAAGCTTATTTATAAATATATTATGGATGACTATAAATAATACTGAGCTTTCTTCTCAAATCTATATAAACCAAATATATTCATAATAAATTCAATTCCACGTAGTTTAACTATATATAATTATTTCTTTGATATAATTTCCGCTAATAAGAACCAATCATATAAAACTTTAATACCATATGATTTGATAAACTTTAATACCATATGATTCGATCTGATTAAATTATGTCCCGTGCGTATGCACGGGCATGCCCCCTAGTAACATAAAAAGTTGTGTTCAGGGCCTATTTAATGCTCATTTATTTAATTGTTCATATTTTATATTTATAACATAAAAAGTTGTGTTCAGGGCCTATTTAATGCTCATTTATTTAATTGTTCATATTTTATATTTTTTTGTTTCAATTCCATAAAAGATCACAAATATCTTCATAGCTCAATGGTTAATACTTAATAGAGTTGTTTGGTAGGACTTAAGGTCTTGAGTTCAAATCCTATTAGTTACACATTGATCATATTTTGCATTCACATTCTTTAAAGAATTATATGTATGTTATTTTAAAAATTAATTGACCTCTTTTTTTTTGTCATGAAATGAATTATAAGAATCATCAATGTAATTATAATATCCAATAAACCCTAAACGGCTACCTTACAGGATAATTATGTATAATTACATTGAATTCCAAATGGTTATAGTAATAATTATCTAAATTATTATATGCCGTTTAATTTTCTAACCTTTTGCATTCTCACTATTAAAGGCATAATATGTACAAAATCATCTAGCCACCTTCTAATCTATCTATAATCAGTTATATATTTTAGTATTAGACCCTTCATATGTTTTGGATCTCATAACCTCCATTAATTTCAATAGTAATTATATTATAATATATACATATTCAAATGTTTAAAACCCCACCTTTTCATTTTCTTCCAATTAAAATCACACCTTTTTTCATTTAATTAATTTCCCAAAGTGAGTATAAATAGTTGGGAGAACATATTCTCTAGCTTATATGGTGAAAAGAAATTGGTTTCCTCTTCTATGTTCGATTCATCTATTTGTTTGGTGTTCTATGTCCATAAGATTTTTTTTAATCCCTCTTCTACCTTTCATTATTTGATCAATCATTTGTTTGTTACTTAATTTTTTTGTATATATTCTTACACTTTCTCATATATATGTAGCATTGGATTTGATGTGTTGATCTATTCTTTTCTATTGTTATCAATCACGATTCAAATTTTTATGCTTATATCATAGTTATTTTCCTAAATTTTATTCTTTTATTTTATTTTGCAGATTAGTTGGGGAGAGCTATATACATCTTCTCTCGATCATTCGATGACCCATAAGAATTTTTTTTTGTTTCCTCTTCGATCTTTCATTCTCCGATTAATCAATTTGTTGTTGCTCTATTATTTAGCATTGGATTTGATGTGCTTATCTATATATTCTTTCTATTGTTTAATTTTATCATAATTAAAAAAATTATACCTATATCATAGTTATTTTTCTAATTCTTATTCTTTTTTTTTGTTGCATATTTGCATGAGCCTACGATTGTAACTTCATTTTAGGGCAACAAATATATTCAATTTAGTGGCACAATTGTTGTAGTCCATTTGTTGTATAAAAATTATATACTCTAAATCATTTTCAATTATGATGTAAGCATAAAATCATTTTCAATTTTTATACACAAATATTTTAAATATATATAGTGGCACAATTATTGCATAAAAATTTAGTGGCACAATTGTTGTAGTCCATTTGTTTAGGAAATTTTGGAAACACTTTAATATAGTTTGTTTTAAATATATATAGTGTATTTTATTATGATTTTTATTAGCATTGATTTGTTTACATGGATGATGCAACTTCTACTATTTTTTATTTTTATTTTAGAGGATTCCTTTTTATTTTATTTTGGGATTACTATTTTATGTTTTTATTTTTTATTTTTTTTAACCGAGTACATTTATTTGTAAAGAAGACATCTATGTTATAAGAGTCTATTATATTAATTTAATTATTTGATTCATGTCTATAAAAATATTAATCATGAAATAAAAAGGAAAAAATGGATGCAATAAAAGTTTCACCATATACGAAACATCTCGATTGAAGCAAATTGACATGTTAATTTTTGTGTTATTCACCAATTATAATATTACTCATTTATTTGATATAAAATCATGTCCCGGGCGTAGCACGGGTCTGCTACACTAGTATATAAAAAAAAGGATGTCCGTAGGTGTCTCATTTAATCTATTCAAGAGACATTTAGAGACTTTACTTTTTTTTTTTTTTTTTTTTTGATTAGGAAAAAATTCGGGTGGGCAAGCCCTACCCGGCAGCATCCTTGCGGATGAGGTCAATAAGACCTGGGTAATTTGTAATATCACTACCTCGGGCAGAGTGGCTAAGGTGTGCAACCTTGTCTGCCACTCTATTGCCCGTACGAGGTACGTGAAAGTAAACTACTTCTTTTATAGTTGATAACTGTAAAGGCCCGGATTTTTAAATAATGAATTTCAATAAATAATATAAATGGATTTAAGTCGGAAAAAAAAATAAAATAAAATAAAAGGGGTTTATGTCAAAATTCGGATATTTGAAATTTCGGGTCGGGATAGGATCGAGAGAGAGCGGGTTTCAGAATTTTGCTTTGGGTATTTGGAAATTGGGAGTCATGTTGTCTTGTTATTTTCTTCAGTTTTGCTTTTCGGATGAGCCCTAATAAAGCTCCTTTCCAGCCTTACTCCTACCAAAATGGGCAAACACCTTCTCCCTTCTCTCCCTCATCCACCATTGTTTCTCCCTTTTGTGGCAAAGTGCCAAAATACAAATCAAAATCTCTACTGGCCATCTGATTCTGATTACACTAGACCTCCTTTTCCCTATTGAACCCAGCAAACCTGAGCAGGAAAGCCACATTTCCATTTCTCTCCCCTCCCCTCTTTTCCTTCTCTGCAGTACCAAAACCCATCAGAGGACCCCTCCATCACCGATTCACCATCACCGTCTTTTTCTTCCGTTGAGCCGAGCTCCGAGCCACCCACCTCCCTGTCTCGTGCACAGCAATAGCAGCTCCTTCCCGTCTTCGAAGTGACACCCCAACACAACAGCCGCCTGACGCCGCCCAAGAGCCGCCATCAACGCCGAACTCCTCCTCTCTTCAATTCAGACAGCAGCAGAGGTTGTGTCCCCATCTAAGCCAAACCCTCCCCTGTATTCTTCTGTCCGAGCGCGGCTCGAGCGCAGTCCGAGTCGGGGCCGAGTCCGAGCGAGCAACCCCAGGGCCACCGGAGCACCGACGCCGCCACCGTCTTCCTCCCTCCTCTGGTTTTTCTCCTGATTTCGAGCGGTAAGATTCTCCTCTTCTTCTTTTCGCTCCGAACAGCCATAAAAGGCCGACCTTTAACCCACCCTTGTTCTCTTCCTAGACCGAGCCCCTGATTTCGAGTCCGGTGAGCCGGATCCGATCCCGACGAGCGCTCTTCCGGCGAGTCTCGAAACCCTCTCGGTGAGTACTCTCCCCTCTTCACCTTCTTGCTCGTCTTGGTTTTGGGTGTCGGGATGGGGTATCGGAGAGTTGTGAGTGGCCGGAGCTCAGCCCCTTGCCGGCGGGCACTCCCTCTTCTTCTCTTCCTGTTTTCGAACGCCGAGGCCGGATGGGAGGTGATGAACAATAGCTTCCCCTCTTCAGCCTGGCGGGCCCCACTCACCTCCACATCACTGCCACGTCACTGGGGCCCCATCCTTGTTTTAAAACTCAGCTCCGAGTAGATGGAGTGGGAGATAGATGGCTTTGGGCCTATTCTTTGGGCTGGGATGTTTTGGGTTTTAAAAGAAAAGGAGATTTGGGCTTGTTTTAAAAAAAAGTCCAGGCTTGGTTTTGGCGAATTTAGAACAAGAGGTGTAGGTTTTGATTTTTTTTTGTAAAAGGGAAGGGTCGGTTGTGGATTTTTACAAATATAAGGGCTGATTCTTATAAAATAAAAATGGTCGAGATTCTTAAAGGATTTGGAAATATTTTATGAAGTGTAAATAAATGGTATATAAATATTAAATAGATGTAATATAATATAGAATATTATTATTGAGATTTAAGGTATAATATTTGGACTTGGATTTGAAAAAGGTTTTAAAGGTTGGAAATGAAATGATTTTGGTTGATGTTGATCATATCGAAAAGGTTTTGGAAAATGGTTTTACCATCGGTTGGTTTTGAGCATGTTGGGAATGTGGAGACCGTGTGTATGAATGATAGATCGGTAGCTTATGAAAATGGCTTGATGATAGGTGTGTTTGCTCTTGGATTGCTTTGGACTTGCAATTGGGCCCTTGCTTGTGTTATATTGCTATTCTGCATCTTCAGGTAAGTCTCTTCGGAGCTTACTCAGATTGAATAGAGCTATTCCCTGCTATAGGTGCATGATATACTAGGTGTTGCATTCATGATCAGCATGCCATGTAGTACCATGCTAGGTTGCATTGATCGTTGAGCATTCTATTTCTCTGTGCGTATGTAAACAGAACGGCCGTTATCTGTGATAGTCCTAGAGTCTTTGCTAGGGTCATAGGGTAGCCCAGCCTCATCGGGTACCCTGAGTCAATCGAGTACTTCCTTATATTATGATATGCCTGCGGGCTTTATTGTGGAGCGGGTTAGGCATGCGTGCCGCCCTATTATGAATGAATGCATTCACGAGCTGGCCAGTCTCCGCCCGTCGGAAGGGGTGGAGGTAGGAGAGGGATATGCCACTTGACATTGTCTTGGGCCCTTTACAGTACTTCTGCACATTATTATGAACTAGGAGCATGCTAGTGTGTTTGAATTTCGTACTGCATTAGAGCATCTTTATTAGGTATAGCGTATATGTGTGCTTATGGTTGGGATGCAAAGTTAAGTGGGCATCGATCTGATCCCGCTCCAAATCAATTTTTTTAGGAATTATTTATGTTCATCCTATCGGTGCTGGTTGCTTATTGCGCGGGTCATTTTATCGGCGGAGAGTGAGCGCTGGAGTTATAGACTTCACCAGACTCTGATTATACTGTTTTGGATTTATACTTTTGACTCTGTTTTGACCCGGCTCTGCCGTGGAACTTGTATCCTTATTTTGCTTCCGTCTTGCTTCCGTGTGAAATGAATTTTGCGAGTTAGTCCCCAGGACAGGTTAAGGGTACCCAACGGCCCTTCGAGGTGTTTAGGGTTTGAAATCCCTCTTTCTACAAATCTTAAAATGAGTTTGAAACCTCGACCCGTACCTGGATTGCAAGATCCGAACAAGAGGTTTTATCCCTTGAAACGTAACCCAGAAATTATAATTCTGGGCTGTTACAAAGATGGTATCAGAGCTGAGGTTGTGCAATTCGGGTACAAAAGGGTCGAGTGTATGTTTTGGAAAACCGCCCATGGATTTCAAATGATTTGAAAGTGTTTTAAAGGGGCAAAATGAATTTAAGATGTCTAACCTAAATTGGACTAAGTAATGAACTTGACTTGTAATAAAAGAGGAAGGCCGACCAAATGGGGACGCGAGTGGGTAGTGAAAGACGTTAGACCATCCCTATTGGATGTAGTTGGAAATGGGTAGGCGAAATATTAGCTTGTTCTTTACAGATGAGTCTGGAAGACTCCAAGGAGGTCATTATGAGTGTCACTAACAAATTCTGTGTTGAGTGCTTGCTATGCTAGATATCTGATTGGTATGCCTAACAATTAAATGTGTATTGATTGATATGTGAAAACGGGATAGTGGGAGTACCTTTATTCCTATATGGTCAAGTCCAGCTTGTGTGAAACAACCCTTCAACTATGTTCTATCGAGTCTTCCTCCCAGATGTCAGTGTCTTCCACGGGGAATCGGGTCGGTAAACACATTGTGTCGGAACATGTATGGATATAAAGGTGGGTTGAGTGAGTATTGGAAGGTAGTTCTTGATGTCATTTTGAGTCGAAAGTAAGGTGTTTATGAGGTTGTCTTTCTTGATTTTTATGATAATTAACCAGTGTTTTCCTACCACAAGATTCGTACCGGAGTCCCACGGGAAAGAGGGGTGATGAGTCGGTTGGGAAAAGTCAATGGTTGCCCTTAGGGATCCCTGTCCGGTTGTAATTGTGACTCTCTCTGAATTGCATGGTATAATTTTGTAATCTTTGGCATGTACCCTGCGAATGATCATTGGTAAAAAGCTACTCATGTTGTTGCATCTATGATTGGGTACCTTGCTTAGGTCTTGTGTTATGTCTTGGCTTCTACCATGATTATATGTTGTTAAAGCATGTTTACTTGGCCTATTGATCGTATGATTGAATGGATGTGTGAGTTGCATGAAGTGAATCTGCATGATTTTACTCTACTAGGTTCATGGTAGTGTGATCGTTAAATTTTGATACCCTGATGAAGCAAGTTCCTTATTTGATACGTGCTACAACTTGATGTCACCATGCCTTATATGATACGTAATTTCCAGTACATGTTGTTGTGATGATCCTTCATGTAAATTCGTGATTGTATAACATTCCGTATCCATGCTAGTCACATTGTTTAGGTCTCGTGTTGTATCTTGCTTTCTGTCATGATTATGTTTGGTTCGCGTGTCTAATTGACCTGTTGTAATGATCGTACTACTGATTGGTTAGAAACATGAAGGGCATGATATGGGTCTATATGAATGTTGCTTTCCCTGGATTAGGTCCATGATAGTGTGATCAATTCCTCTTTGTATGAATGTTGATAGATGATCATCTTAGCATGTTGGATGATGACGTGTCAATGCCTATTATCCCTTTTGTGACAAGAATCAATAGCATGCTTGTTTGTTACGTATACATCGGGTTAATTATTGTTGCTTAAACTCGTGTTATACATCGTAAAACCTTCCTCATGTTTCTAGATTGCTTGAATGTGATTGAAGTGATTTCTTACGTGCCGCCATGATTAGTTGCATGTATGTATCACATGTTATGTTGAGCTTTTAGCCTCATGTAGGATCCTCGGTTGTGACTTGTGCGAACTTGTATCTTGCCTACGCTGTTGCTGATTTTCTCTTGAGCTAGGTCCCTGATAGTGTGATTCTCCTTTTTCATATCTTCTTAGGTGTTTTACTCATGATTAGACCGATGTTGAATTCGATGAGCGACTTGCTTTTCGTGATGGTTATCTTGGCATGCTTACATGTTACCTCTTGGTAGTGATTCCCTATTACCCTATGATATTCTCTCGTGCCTGCATGAACGTATGACTGGACACCTCGCATGATCACACACCACGCTATATCATGATTTCGCATACGCATGATGCACGAATGTTAGAATGGATTTAATCGAGTTACCTTGATTGTGTTAATGATTGATAAATGCTAGTAGTGTTTGGTAAGGCTCATGATTTCCAATATAACTAACTAAAGGGATCACTTGTTGCACTTGTTCTATGATGTGATGACTATTGTACTCTGTATGTGCTCTATGATGGTTCGCTCTTAACATGATTATAATATGTCGCCAATGATGCCCTTCTTGTTATTTTGATGATGCCTCATGTTTCGTGAATATTATGTTGAGCTCCTCTTAATGACTCTTGACTATGCTTGTATTACATCATGTATCGCTAGTATCGTGTGGGACTCATGATTCCTAAATGTATCTCGTCATATAATTACGTGCCATGCTTGACCTATTATACGATCATTGTGTTAGACGAGGTAGTTACTATGTTGCTCTTATATGTTCTCGTATGATGCATACACCAAGCTCGTGCATTGTTCATATATGTGATAATTGTGATGCTCAATAAATCCCGCGTATCCTGTTTAAAGTTGCTGAGCATATCTGTTTCCATGGAATCACATACTACTAGTTTATCTCGCATGCATCCGTGTAGGACTGGATTGTGTCTTTTGGAATGAATACGCATGTTCTTTTCCCTTGAGATAGGTACATGTTAGTGTGGGTTAGTGAAATTGATATGCTCCATGATGAATTCGTGTTACTTGTCGCGATTGTAACCTAATAGACTTTCATAAGGGCATCATTGCTATTCTCGGGTCGGAGTCTTGTCCCTAGTCTTGTCGTCTTTAGCATTGGTCTTTGTTTGTCTCCGAGAGGAACCTTGGGTGTCCGTCCCTGTCACTCCTCTATCTCCACTAACTTGAACTCATACGTGATGCATCGGACGAGCGGCGCATGAAAGAGGGGACGGAAAGTAGATAATGATAGAGCGGTGCAGCGGAAGCATGGGCCCATAACCCACGGGCCTCAGGATCTATGATGTCGGCGGAACCGGGCACGCATCGAGAATTACGGTTACTGTATACGGTGTGACTTGCAAGCGGGATTGTTCTCCGTTCGAATTGCTAACCCTTTTGAATTTGTTGACGACGATATTGCACTGACCTAGCGATGGGATTTATGTGTTGATGTACTGACTTGATAATGACCGTTGCTTGATTGCCTGTTGTCTATGATGATATGATTTGATGACTTATAGATCTCATGTACCATGATGTCTTGACGTGTTGCTATGTTGCTAAGCATGATTTGAATTTCTTTGCTTGTAGAATGTGAACTACATATGTTAAGAAGCATGAATTGTATCGGATAAGGTTATAATGCAACATGTTAGCTTGAATTCAGTATGTTCATATATGATGTTTGCAATGATTATTGAGCATGATGATAAATTGAGACTTGTTGAACCCATGATGTTATGTTATAAATGCTAGTTGACATGATGTAGACCTTGTGTTTGATGATTTTAATTATTGCTTCTTCCTTAAACCTGTGGGTGAGGTCGTTGGTAGCATGGTAGAAGAGTGGTGAAAGAGCTTGAGTGGTTAGGATGATCGGGGATGTTATAAGATAAGTCGCAAGAGAGAGATGTTGGTTAGGTAAGACTGAGACTTTAGGAATTTTGCAAGGCATGATGCTGGTGATATCTTGGGAAGTGTGGAAAGTGTAAGAAATGACCTTAAGAGAATTGATGATATAGTATGATAGGGTGCTCGAGTGTGATGTTAGACATTGGAGTTGGATTCTTAGAGGTGGATGGTGCGAGGTAGTGTTGTTGCAGGAGTGAATCGAGTATTGAAATAAATGTAAAATATAGATCAGACTGACTTCCCTGTCTCAGCAAATAAATACAAGACTTCCTCCCGTTGTAGTAAGAGAAAATTAGGATCGAATCCACGAGGAAGCACGTCAGCAATTCTCAGGTAGCTATCAGATTCTTACAGCAGCAGCAGAAAAACACGGAAACAAAAGCAGGAGCAGAAATAAAACAGAAACAAATAAACCCGGCAAGGGCAACTAAAACAAAAGCAAAGAACAAATTAAAGACAGAAAGCAAAAAATAAAGCAAAGCAAGTAAAGAACAAAGCAAAATAGAAACAAGCAGAAAGTAACTCGAGGACACAGAAGCTGCTCGATCTCGACAAGCTGTCCTCCAGGTCGACAAGACAGTAATGAAAACAGAAAGTAAAGAACAAAAGCAATCAACTCGACAAGATCAGACAACTCGACCTCGACAAGAGGTACTCGACTTCGACAAAGAAAGGTAAAGACAGAAACTTGAAAATCGACAAAGACAGGAGCAAATCAACTCGACCTAGACGAAGCCTTACTCGACTTCGACCACGGTTCCTCGAGATCGACAAGATCTCCTCTATGTCGACTAAAACAGTAAAAGACAGAAATTTAAATTGCAGAATTTCGAAACACAGAACTTAGAGAAACGAAGTAAATTCAATATATTAAAAGACCTCCAAGGCCAGGGTTTCAACACCACAACGATAACCATGCAAAACAACACATAAAGGCATAAAAGATCATGCTTTCCATCAAATAACTTTCGTCATTAACAAATAGGCAAATAGAGGCTTTCGCATAAACCCTAATTGTTACTAACCCTTTTTCACATAATTAATCCAAGTTGCATTAAGATCACTTTCGCTTCAATAATACAAACAAGGATCACCTTCAACTTTCGCAAAAGAATCATGCTCATAGGGATAGAAGATGAATCGCACAAAAGATCTGACCTTTATCGCATCGCCTCACATGGCCACCGTCGGGCTCACCCCAGCCCCAGAAGTGGGTGGACTACTCACGCCTCATCGCAATAACAGACATTGAATGAAAAGAAATAACTTGCATAAAACTATATTCAAAAGCCTTTACAATTCCGGCAATCAACTTTCGCAGAAAGCCAAAACCCTAAAAACCCTAGAACCCCTAAACTGTATCTCTGAATGGAACTACTTGTCTTTCTCTGAAATTGAATGCTTGAAAAACCAGCCCCTAGGGCCTTATTTATAGTGACTAAACCTTGCTAATCAAGGAAATAATCATCTATCTCTATCTAAATCTATATCTAAAATTATATCTAAAAGCCTTAAAGATAAATAAATGTTTAAATGGAAATAAATCATAAGAAAAGGATAAAACTAATTAGGGTAGATCTTCATGTCTTGATAGATTGCGTCTTCCATAGATAAAACTTGATGTATTTGGATATAATCTTCCGCCTTCGGCACCAAGGAATCCCAACTCTACTCGGACAGGTCATCGACGACGCGTTTCTGGGCACTGCTCTAGTCGACCTCGACAAGGCTTGGTCGACTTCGAGTAGGATTCGTCGTCTGGTGCTTGATGTGGCTCGTCATGGCTTCCTGGGCTCGTCGACCTCGAGTTGGTCTCGTCGACTTCGACAAGGGCTAGGGCCATCGACTAAACCTCCTCGGGTTGCTCAGACATGGCTCAGGGCGGCTCGTCGATCTCGACAAGGGTTAGTCGAGATCGAGTAGAGGTGGCTCGGCCTCTCGTCCTCGGTTTGGTGTGCTCGACCGGCTCGGACAAGGACTCAGGCGCTCGTCGACTTCGACAAGCCCTAGTCGACTTCGAGTACGGTGGCTCGCCGACTAGGGTTTCTCGAGCAGCTCTCCTCGAGGGACTCCGGATCTGGTGCTGTGGCTTCGTCGACCTCGAGTAACGGTCCTCGAGATCGAGTTGGCTTCGGAGCTCGGGGAGCTTGGTTTTCGATCATGGCTTTGTCGACTAGGCTGTGCCCGGACATGCTCGTCTAGGTCGAGTAGGCTTACTCGAGATCGAGTAGCCTCGACTCTCAGACTTGTTCGCTGCTTTGACCTTGGACTTCTGTAGTGGTTTTCCGAGCATTTCCGACCTTCTGTAGAATTGCTGTAAATGCCTCGATTTCCGCGATTTAAACAGAAACTGGTGTAGATTCCATAATTTTGGCAAATAAACATAAACTACACAGATTCTGTACTATCTTAACCCAAATGCATGAAATGTATACAGAAATCGATATAAAAGTTACTGTAAAACATGGCAGATTCCGCTCACAACAGGTAGTGCTTGGGGGAATGAGGGGCAAGGTTGGAGTATCAGAATGAATTGTGATTTCTTTGGGAAAATTTTGTTTGAGTTGATGTGGCGAGTCTAGAAGATCATTAGTCTTGGTTTGAGAGTGGAGATGGGCGAGTGGAGATTGTGTTTTATTTTGACTGGTATGCTGTGAGGATTTTCTTAATTATGTGATTTATTTATATCTGTTGGCATGATGTTAGCTAACGACCATGATAAAACCAGATATGAAATGATACTACACGATTGATATGCAATATTGAAATCTTGTTGGTAGTGATAGGCGTTACCATGATATACTGATGCATTGCTATTCTATTATGTCGTTTTAGAAGCATGATAGGATGTGTTGTGATATGATAGTATATGAGATCATGATGTGTTATTATGTGGAAGCATGATGTCTTATTATGAAGTAGTAAGCATGATATTATATTATATGGTCGGTAGGCATAATTATGAATATATTAAATGATGAATATGACTCAGAGCATAAATATGACTCGTATATATATGAGGTAATAGTGTATGTCTGCCTAATGACTAAATGATCGTTATATGGTGTTGTGACGAGTTGAGATGATATCTGGAGAGCATGTTGACATTTTGATGTTGATATACTGCTCGATCTTCCCTTTTTGTTAAATCTTACTAGCATGACCTTGTTGTATTGATGTGGTTATAACTAGTTTTGTTTCATTGACTTATGATGACATTCCGATGTGGCTAACCTTGCAAATACAAATGTTGATGTGATAAATCTGTTATGACAATGCTGAATAGAAATTGGATAGGATGATTATGTGAATTTATGCGCTGAATGAGATCCCTTGTTGTGACTGACCCTACTATCATTGCGGTGTTGATGTGCGATAGTGAGATACCTTTTATGATTTATGGTGTGATGTCGAGACGTTATTATGATTTCGATATGTTGTTGAGATGTCGATTGGTTGAGATTATCGTGATTGATGTTGAGATTTGCCATATGAGAGGTGGCTCGTGATGTTATGAGTTGATGATTTGATGTACTTTTGTTCATATTGAGTTGAGAATGATGATTGATTTAATTTGGAAACTAGGAAGAGAATATGAGATTAGCCCTTAGAGGTGGATGATTCCACCTCCGTGCTTTTGAATTTGATCGATTGTTATGCGGGAAACTGATTTGGTTTTGGAGGATTTTGACGAAATTTGATCGAAAGGATTTGACTTGTTTTGGTGTAAGGTTGCTTGATTAGACGTTGGGTTTGAAGATTTTGAACGGTTTTGAAAAAAGACCAACTTTGATTGTGAAAGAATGAACAATGTCGAGAATTTTGAGGCTAATCTTTATTTTCAATTGCGGAATCCCTTAGAAACTTTTCAAACCCGGGCAACTCTATGATACCTCATGAAGTGGATACATGCATTTTATGGGGGCGCCAATAGGGTGCTTGCTAAGACCTAGTGATGTTATTGTAGAACTTTTAGAGTTGTGGTACTTCCGAAAAGTCGAAGCGAGGATGTGATACGGGCGCTTATCGCATACTTGTCAAGGCCAATTGGAGGTGTCATGACCGTGACTATGATGTTGTGAGAATCCCGGAAGACGCAACCGAGATGATTACAAGATTCTAGGACATGGTCCTCGGACTCATCAATTTCAAACTTCATCCCCTACTTTATTTTGGTTTTAGTCTCGGGGACGAGACTTGTTTTTAGAGGTGGATGATGTAAAGGCCCGGATTTTTAAATAATGAATTTCAATAAATAATATAAATGGATTTAAGTCGGAAAATAAAATAAAAGGGGTTTATGTCAAAATTCGGATATTTGAAATTTCGGGTCGGGATAGGATCGAGAGAGAGCGGGTTTCAGAATTTTGCTTTGGGTATTTGGAAATTGGGAGTCATGTTGTCTTGTTATTTTCTTCAGTTTTGATTTTCGGATGAGCCATAATAAAGCCCCTTTCCAGCCTTACTCCTACCAAAATGGGCAAACACCTTCTCCCTTTTCTCCCTCATCCACCATTGTTTCTCCCTTTTGTGGCAAAGTGCCAAAATACAAATCAAAATCTCTACTGGCCATCTGATTCTGATTACAGTAGACCTCCTTTTCCCTATTGAACCCAGCAAACCTGAGCAGGAAAGCCACATTTCCATTTCTCTCCCCTCCCCTCTTTTCCTTCTCTGCAGTACCAAAACCCATCAGAGGACCCCTCCATCACCGATTCACCATCACCGTCTTTTTCTTCCGTTGAGCCGAGCTCCGAGCCACCCACCTCCCTGTCTCGTGCACACCAATAGCAGCTCCTTCCCGTCTTCGAAGTGACACCCCAACACAACAACCGCCTGACGCCGCCCAAGAGCCGCCAGCAACGCCGAACTCCTCCTCTCTTCAATTCGGACAGCAGCAGAGGTTGTGTCCCCATCTAAGCCAAACCCTCCCCTGTATTCTTCTGTCCGAGCGCGGCTCGAGCGCAGTCCGAGTCGGGGCCGAGTCCGAGCGAGCAACCCCAGGGCCACCGGAGCACCGACGCCGCCACCGTCTTCCTCCCTCCTCTGGTTTTTCTCCTGATTTCGAGCGGTAAGATTCTCCTCTTCTTCCTTTCGCTCCGAACAGCCATAAAAGGCCGACCTTTAACCCACCCTTGTTCTCTTCCTAGACCGAGCCCCTGATTTCGAGTCCGGTGAGCCGGATCCGATCCCGACGAGCGCTCTTCCGGCGAGTCTCGAAACCCTCTGGGTGAGTACTCTCCCCTCTTCACCTTCTTCCTCGTCTTGGTTTTGGGTGTCGGGATGGGGTATCGGAGAGTTGTGAGTGGCCGGAGCTCAGCCCCTTGCCGGCGGGCACTCCCTCTTCTTCTCTTCCTGTTTTCGAACGCCGAGGCCGGATGGGAGGTGATGAACAATAGCTTCCCCTCTTCAGCCTGGCGGGCCCCACTCACCTCCACATCACTGCCACGTCACTGGGGCCCCATCCTTGTTTTAAAACTCAGCTCCGAGTAGATGGAGTGGGAGATAGATGGCTTTAGGCCTATTCTTTGGGCTGGGATGTTTTGGGTTTTAAAAGAAAAGGAGATTTGGGCTTGTTTTAAAAAAAAGTCCAGGCTTGGTTTTGGCGAATTTAGAACAAGAGGTGTAGGTTTTGATTTTTTTTTGTAAAAGGGAAGGGTCGGTTGTGGATTTTTACAAATATAAGGGCTGATTCTTATAAAATAAAAATGGTCGAGATTCTTAAAGGATTTGGAAATATTTTATGAAGTGTAAATAAATGGTATATAAATATTAAATAGATGTAATATAATATAGAATATTATTATTGAGATTTAAGGTATAATATTTGGACTTGGATTTGAAAAAGGTTTTAAAGGTTGGAAATGAAATGATTTTGGTTGATGTTGATCATATCGAAAAGGTTTTGGAAAATGGTTTTACCATCGGTTGGTTTTGAGCATGTTGGGAATGTGGAGACCGTGTGTATGAATGATAGATCGGTAGCTTATGAAAATGGCTTGATGATAGGTGTGTTTGCTCTTGGATTGCTTTGGACTTGCAATTGGGCCCTTGCTTGTGTTATATTGCTGTTCTGCATCTTCAGGTAAGTCTCTTCGGAGCTTACTCAGATTGAATAGAGCTATTCCCTGCTATAGGTGCATGATATACTAGGTGTTGCATTCATGATCAGCATGCCATGTAGTACCATGCTAGGTTGCATTGATCGTTGAGCATTCTATTTCTCTGTGCGTATGTAAACAGAACGGCCGTTATCTGTGATAGTCCTAGAGTCTTTGCTAGGGTCATAGGGTAGCCCAGCCTCATCGGGTACCCTGAGTCAATCGAGTACTTCCTTATATTATGATATGCCTGCGGGCTTTATTGTGGAGCGGGTTAGGCATGCGTGCCGCCCTATTATGAATGAATGCATTCACGAGCTGGCCAGTCTCCTCCCGTCGGAAGGGGTGGAGGTAGGAGAGGGATATGCCACTTGGCATTGTCTTGGGCCCTTTACAGTACTTCTGCACATTATTATGAACTAGGAGCATGCTAGTGTGTTTGAATTTCGTACTGCATTAGAGCATCTTTATTAGGTATAGCGTATATGTGTGCTTATGGTTGGGATGCAGAGTTAAGTGGGCATCGATCTGATCCCGCTCCAAATCAATTTTTTTAGGAATTATTTATGTTCATCCTATCGGTGCTGGTTGCTTATTGCGCGGGTCATTTTATCGGCGGAGAGTGAGCGCTGGAGTTATAGACTTCACCAGACTCTGATTATACTGTTTTGGATTTATACTTTTGACTCTGTTTTGACCCGGCTCTGCCGTGGCACTTGTATCCTTATTTTGCTTCCGTCTTGCTTCCGTGTGAAATGAATTTTGCGAGTTAGTCCCCAGGACAGGTTAAGGGTACCCAACGGCCCTTCGAGGTGTTTAGGGTTTGAAATCCCTCTTTCTACAAATCTTAAAATGAGTTTGAAACCTCGACCCGTACCTGGATTGCAAGATCCGAACAAGGGGTTTTATCCCTTGAAACGTAACCCAGAAATTATAATTCTGGGCCGTTACAATAACATGACTTGAGCATCAGATAGGATCAATTCAATTTCCCAAGGGCATTTAGATGTCCTATTTAGATGGTCTATGATTATCTTACAGTCTCCTTCAATTTGTAATTTGTCAATGTTAAGTTGTAATGCTTTATGGATCCCCATTTTGAGAGCAAGTGCCTTAGCTGTAATGGCCGGTTGTCTTCCTAGTATTTTGTGTTGAATGGCAATGGACCTGCCATTCCAATCTCTAATAATGATGTCCGCCGTACTGTCACCGTTGGGTAACGAAGAGCCATCAAAATTTAGTTTGAACCAACCCAATGGAGGCTTACGCCAGCGAATTGCTCTTTGTTTGTCAGCCCTCCTTTGGTAGTTCCTTGGTGAGGGTTAGAGACTTTACATTTACTCTCAATATAAATGGTCTTGTTGTTAATTATTTGCCAGGAAAACATACCATACATGTACGGTCACCTTATTGAGGATCTTCGGACCCTAGGATCTTCTATTCCTATTTGATGGGTGTTTATGTGAATTTCAATGATTTTGTCCATCATCGTTTCACCTGAAAGCCTGAATTTCACAAAGAAAAATATTTTTATTATCAATTAACTTCTGATTAGTGATATCATAAGTTTCAATGGGATAAATGATCGAGTGTTGAATAAACTGGATATGTACATTCTCGTTTATTTAGGATTAGCTAGTCTTATTATATGCGAGAAATTGGTATCCAATACCATTTTTATTCTCACACACACATACACACACATCATTATTTACTTCGGGTAACAAAATTAATGCTCTTTTAGAGCCATATAGAATACGACATTCACGTTGGTGGATTTCCATTCACACGATTGTTAATTTGAGAAAACTTTGGATTTTCAAAATTGTATGACACTACATAAACTCATAATGCTTATTAATCCATTGAAATTATTATATGGTGATCCATTTATTTCATTTAGATGTCATTGAATGAGTATTTTCATAATTTTCGTTGGTATCATATTACAAGTATGAAACTAATGACCAAATATGTGTATATATTAGATACAATATATCCTTATTCATAATGTTCTTCAGGACATTAAAATTAATCGTATCAAGATGACCTAGTTATAAGCCATAACAATAACTATGGTTACGCGCTAAACCATTACCTCACTCACATCCTCTACAAGACGGGATACTTCAAGTCATGCTTAGATATATGGTTGTCAGGAAGCGGCTTTGTAAATCAGGTCATGTTTTGTTGTTACTTATATTGATAGTACCGACCAAATAAAAGTAGTTCTGAATGCGCCATAATCCACATTTCATGTACTTCTTCAATAACACAAATGTTTAAAATAAGATCATATACTCTTCCGGGGTTTATAATAGTCTTTCACTCTTCTATAGTTAATAAAAATACATTAGAATCTTTGACCTTCGGGAGATGATCATCATTACTTCATGAGTGATTTAGGTTTATATGTTCATTCACTACATAATCAAAGAGACAATGGTAATTCGATCATACCGCTCATGTCCTTTTCTCGCAAGCTTCAAATCCAGCAGGTGAACTTAGAAAGGACCTACCGTCCATAATCTGATCTGATTGATTAGACTGTCGCAGTCTACATGGATCTTCAGACTAGAGGTTTTAGGGGTATTATAAACTAGAAGTATAAAATATACGTAATAGAGAAGAGGTGCAGAGAGAAGAGGGGATAAACTGATGTATATTAGGTTTAACAATGAACCCTATTAATAGGGATTACAAGTCTTGAGTCTCATTACAAACAGAGTTTCCCATGAATATCCACGCATATAATAATATTACAACGGGTTCATGATTATTTCACAATTTTTTATATATATTTTATTTACCATTTTGAAAAAAATTCTTGAAATACAGGCGAAATCCCTCCTTAAATTTTTGTCCCAATTCAAAAACAAATTAGTTTGCTGTGGCCAATAGCATTATAAGGAATTCTCCCACCATCATTTTTATATTGATCAACTATGGGTTAACATTGCACGAGATCGGTGTAATAACTTTATCATCTCCTTTCAGGGGAAAAAATCTTGGCCGAGTCAGGCCTGTCAGTTGGGCAAATGGCGCCTAGATATCAAACGGCTCGATAAGAGTAACGTCATACTAATTCATAAAAATTATTTTGATTCAAGGACTCCGAAATCAAGTCCTTTTATCATCATAAGTGTTTTATGAAGATTTGTTTCTGGAATTGTCGAGGGATAGGAAAACGTACGTTTTGGACGGAAATCGACTCAATGTGTAAAAACGAACACATTCAAATCATAGCACTCGCAGAAACCAAATCCGAGAATATTCCCGATAACAAGTTGTGGAGAAATATCGGTTTTGATGAAGGGGTTTGGTCGCCGTCTATCGGGAAATCCGGAGGAATTGGAGTCCTATGGAAATCTCACCAGCTAATTAATTTTTCTATTTCCATTGCTATCCACGCACCCCGTATCATCGGACTTAGATTGGATAGTTCGCATGCGGGGTTACCGATTTTGGTCATTTTTGTCTATGCACCACCAACTCCAAATGATAAAGATGTATTTTGGGAAACATTAAAAACAATTGTAAATGACTCCTCCATACCGTGTATTGTGGTTGGGGATCTAAATGAGATTCTTTGTAGCACTGACAAGCTCGGCGGGGCAGCTACCCGGACATCCAGATTCTCTCGTCTTATTTCTTTCAAAAACGAATGTTCCCTTACTGATCTCCCTACCTTTGGAAATCCGTTCACTTGGAGAAAAAACCCGGAGGAAAACTTCAATATCCGTGAAAAGCTTGATCGGGTGCTTGTCCACCAATAGGTCATTGCATCTTTCCCTAATATGATAACCTGTAACGGTGCATTCTCCTCTTCGGATCACTGCCCTATTTCTTTCTCTCTTGAAGTTAATACTAGCTTCAAAGCCCCGCCTTTCAAATTTGAGAATGCATGGCTTCTTCGGAAAGACTTCCGTAACATAGTGAAGCAGTCATGGCGAGCATCTTGCCCTGGTTCGGCCATGTTTCAACTAATTTTCAAACAGAAAATACTGAAAAAAAAGGCAAAAGAATGGAATAAAACAAGTTTCGGCAATATTTTCCGTCAGCTAAAGGAAGTGGAAGCGGAACTCCTACGTATTCAGTTTACAGGACCCGGTGTAACTTACCAAACATACCAAAATAAGGAAAAGCAGCTTATCATGAAGAGAGAAAAGCTCCTACTATTTCAAAAATCGTTCTGGAGCCAAAGAGCAAAAACCAAACACCTCAAACTCTCGGATTCCAACACAGCATACTTTCATCGGGTGGCTTCGGGGCGATGACACAGAAAACAAATTCGGAACATAACCTCCTCTTCTGGTACGGTGATTGTGGGTGAAGAAAATGTTAAGAACGAAATAAAAAAGAGATTTTGAGACAAGGTTCAAGAAAGAACCTATTGATGACAGGCTCCTCAATGAAATGTTGGAATTAATTCAACCTTCCATCTCGTCAGAGGAAAACAACTTTCTCATAGCACTCCCGTCTAATTCGGAGATTAAAACGGCGGTTTTTAATTTAGGGAAAAACAAATCTCCGGGGCCGGATGGATTCACAGCTGAATTCTACACAAAATATTGGGATATCGTCGGAAAATCTGTTATTTGTGCAGTCAAAGGGTTTTTCCACTCCGGAAAAATGCTCAAACAAATTAACCATACTTTTATCTCTCTTCTCCCAAAAACGGATAACCCCACGGCTACTAGTCATTACCGACCCATTAGTTTATGTTCCAATATCTACAAAATAATTTCCAAAATTTTGACAGATAGAATGAAAAAAGTTGTTGGTAAACTCATTCACCCACTGCAGGGCGCCTTTGTGGCTGATAGGGCTATTCAAGACAATGTCCTAATAGCCCATGAGATCTTCCACTCCTATAAAAGTCGTAGGGGTCGGGAAGGGTGGCTAGCAATAAAACTAGACATGGAAAAAGCATACGACAGGGTCGACTGACATATGCTTAAAAGTTTGCTCCAAAAGTTCGGATTTCACGATACATTTATCGCTTGGGTCATGGAATGTATAACGACGGTTTCATTCTCGGTTCTAGTCAATAACGGCCCTACTTAGCTATTTCTTCCGTCAAGGGGAATTCTTCAAGGCGACCCTTTATCTCCTTTCCTATTTATGTTAGGTGCTGAGATTCTGGCTCGGAAATTGGCGGATGAAGCTAGTCTTGAAAGATCTCACATTGGTTTCCCAATTGGATACAATGGACCTCGGGTTCCATTCCTTTCTTTCGCCGACGATATCATCATATTTTCAAAAGGAAGCGTGGATGCAGGGCGAAAAGTAAAAATGACAGTTGATTCATACTGCAAAGTATCAGGCCAGAAGGTCAATTTCCACAAATCTAGCTTCCAAGCAACCAGGGGTATTCCGAATCATAGGATCCTGGAGCTGTGTACCTGCCTCAACATTACAAACGAACATTCAATAGAAAAATATCTAGGCTGTCCAATTATTAATGGAAGAATCGCCAACAACACTTTTGAAGATATCATCTATAAATCCAAACAACAATTGACTAAGTGGAGGGCTAATGCTCTCTCCCAACAAGGACGTGCTACCCTGATAAACTCCAATCTTTCCGCTAAGCCACTGCATGTGATGCAGAATTTTATGCTTCCTGCTGCTTTGCATAAAGAACTAGACCAAATAAACCGATCTTTCTTTTGGAATAAGGACCTCCAGTACAGGCCTCTGATTAGCTGGGATAGGATCTGCAAACCGAAGCAGTTTGGGGGCTGGGAATTCGTAAATCTAGTGATATGAATGTCGCTCTCCAAATGAAGCTCCTGTGGAAAATTATAGCCCAGCCTAGCAATATCTGGGTGTCCGTGATCAGACATAAGTACATGTGCTCCACCAGTATTTTCGACTACAAAAGATCTGGGGCTTACTCTTGGCAATGGTCCAAGTTGTCCGACTTAATTGACACTTTTAAAGCGGGCCTGATTTGGTCAATAGGAAATGGATGCACTATAAAGTTCTGGACTGATAACTGGATCTCAACCTTCTTCTTACTGACTAGAGTTGATTACCCTCAATCTTTCAATCCAGATGAGACCGTCAGTGACTATATTTTGGGAGGTAAGTGGTGGAGTGAAAAACTTCATGGGGTTCTACCGATAAATATTGTTCAAGAGATTTTGGACATCCCTCTTCCTTCTTCGAATCTGCAAGATCGTCTTTACTGGTGGCCTGATAGGGAGGGATGGTTTACTACTGCCAGTGCGTACAAATTGATAACAGCTCAGTCCTTACCATCTCCTGATTGTAATGCCTGGATCTGAAAGATCAATATCCCTCCGAAAGTTAAGAATTTCCTATGGAAGATTGCGCAAAACGGCTTGCCAACGGCTTCCAGGCTGGCGGGAAGGGGTGCGGCAGTTCCTACCACTTGCTCCTTGTGCAATTCCGCACCTGAGGACGAGGTCCATTTATTCTTGGAATGTCACTTCATCAAAGCAATATACAAATTTCCAGACCAAGACCGATCAGCTATTGCTTGTCTAATTGCCCAGTCTCGGGATTTCAGACCCATTTTATCTGCACTCGGGATGAGTCTTCCACCTGCGGTCCTATCTAACCTCGCCTTTACTTGGTGGACGGCTTGGTACATCAGGAACCAACACTTATTTCAACAGACCACTATTCCACGAAAAGATTCGGTCTTAAGACTGATCAAATCTCACATAGATAACTGGAACAAATCTTTCGCTGTTGAGGCGGAATTTGAGGAGGACAAACGCCCCCAGTGGGGGGTATCTTCAAAAAAGAGCAACAAAAAGAAAAAGATTCAGTGGCGCAAGCCTCCAAGGGGCACGTTCAAACTTAATTTCGATGGTTCCTCTCTTTCTAATGGCGACAGTTCTTCCGGTGTCGTTATTAGAGATTGGGAAGGTCGACCAGTCTCCATTCACCACCAACAACTTGGTAAACAGAATCCGCTTACAGCAGAGGCTATTGCCCTCAAAATGGGGGTCCACCAAGTATTACGACTCAATTTAGATAGGATTCAAATTGAAGGTGATTGCAAGATAATCATTGACCATTTAAAAGGAAAGTGTAAATGCCCGTGGGAGATAGAACTAATCCTTTCTGACGTCCAAGTCTTGCTATCGATTGTGAGAGAAGTAGAGTTCTCTCATGTTCCTCGTATGGGCAATAGAGTGGCGGATAAGGTTGCACACCTTTGCCGCTCTGCCCGAGGAATCGATATCGAAAATGACCCAGGTCTCCTTGACCTCATCCGTAAGGATGCTGCCGGGTAGGGCCAGTGATAAGACAAATTTAGGTAGTGTTAACATGTGCATTTAGATAGATTTAGGTATGATAAAGTGCATGAATTAGAGTAGTTTTCATATATTTAGTTAATTATGCATGGAGTCGGAATCTACATATGTTTGCACATACTTTCAGGCATTGGTGGAGCCAATTGATGACATGAGAATGATCTAACACCGAACAAGAGGATAAAAAGCAAGAAGAAATCGGAATATTGAAGAGCTAAACCTACAAAGGATTGGAGCTGTCCAAGCTGGCGACGTTGCACTAAAACGAGTCGTATGAAGGCTGTAGTTATCGGATCGGGGCGTACTTATACTTGTTGGAAAGAGGATTTCGAAGACCTACAACTTTCGTGTTTACGACTTTTCCAAATTCAGCCTTGAAAACAGCGAAATCTGGACATCAAGTTGGCTGCTGAAAGGAACTCGGGTGGAGCAAGAATAACTCGGCCGAGTTGTTTTGTGGCGAGCCCGAGTTATTCAAGAAAGAGTTGTTACATTGTTAATTTCTGAAAGCTGTTACATATATTATTTTATTGGGAATTAATGAGAGACATAAAAACGTTAGTTTTGGGAACGAACAGGGGGAGGCTTGTGCTGGCCATTGTTTTTGGGGCGATCGAACAGTTTTTGGCCAGGAGTTTTGATTTTTCTTATGTTTGATAATTTATCGATTATGAACAACTAATCCTCTTTGCTCGGGCAAATTAATCGAAGCTTCAGGTTTTCTATTTCATTGTGAGATTTCCGTTCTTAATACTCTTCGTTAAATATTATCAATTCTTTGCGCTGATTGTTTAGGGTTTTCGTGAATTTCCGTTAGTCTGATCAACTGATGCCTTTTCATGATAATCTATAGCTAGATATAGGTAATTTCTGGTTGAGTTATCTATGTTCTTGAGTAGCAAAGTATAAATCTCTGAAACTGGTTGATTTAGGGATTTGTATAGAGAATTGATTTGCAATTGATGTAATAACTGGTTGTGCGTGTCGATTGTCTTTGTTGATATCCTTTAGACTTCATCGATTGTTAAATTGAATCTTGATAGTTTCAAGGTTGTTTGATAATTAGGGTTTTCAGGGTCTGGTTGTCCTGTTAACTAGATTCGATAAGGAATTGGATTCAAAAGACCAAGTCTTTCCACAACAAAGTATTCAAGAGAAAGTTATCTATTCGATTTCGATGATCAATGAACAAACCTGATTGCTGAGATTGATTGACCTGAGCTATTCTCTCATATTCATTCACTTAATCTGTTTTACTTATTGTTTTGCTTACTATTGTTGCTTAGTTAGTTCAAACCATCATAATCCCCCTCTTTGTTTCTTTAGTTCTTATTTAGCACACTTGACTTGCATACAAATCATAGACTCTCTGTGGGATCGACCCGTACTTGTCAAACTACATTAGTTATAGTTAGGTTAGTTGGATTTATTTGATAGGATTTAAGGCGACTGAAAATCCCCTGTCAGCCAGCCCACCCGAATTCTTTCCTAATAAAAAAAAAGAAAAAAAAAAAAAGTAGACGAGTTTCAAAGTTGTTGTGATAATAACCTGATCGCATCATCAACAGTGGCGGATCCTAAAATGATTGATTGAGGGGGCGGAAAATTGCGATAAAAAAAATTGTCTGTAAAATTAAATCATAATTTTTCTTTTCCGAAAAATCATCAATATTATGAATGTATAACTAAAATAAAAACATAAATCTTGCATGTTTTATTTAATGGTTTTCAAATGTTTCAATATAACCTCATAATTTGAAGTTCTTGAATATAATTATATTATTAAGATATGAAGTTTAACAAATGATAATTATGATAAAAGTAGATCAATTTGATAAATGATATAGGAAATAATTAATTTATATATGTGCAGTCCTGAAAATTGAAACGCTTATAACTTTTTACTCAGATATCGGAATTGAGCTTATAATATATCAAATCGAAGCTATCGACGAGACGAATATGTATGTTAAATTTCATTTTCGATTGGGGGGCGACTGCCACCCCTGGCCCTAAAGAGGATCCGCCTCTGATCATCAACACTCTCCATCATTTTTGGCGAGTGTGAACTTTAAAGCAAAGGAAGGAGGAGTGGAAAACTACCCTGTGAAATCCATTTGACTTGCACAGCAATGGAATTTACCGCCATCGTAATATTTATAGACAGTTAGAAACCTCGAGACTTTAATTTCTCGAAAACTCATTCATAATCAGAAGATTTTCGCCCACAATCCACATTGCTGCCTGATCTCGATAATCCGTTGCCCATCTACGGGCAGCTTGGTCGGAATTTACCAATGGTGTCCGCGCTTGAATCCTCAATCGCCGATCTCGGCATTGCTGGCTCCGGTTTGGTGGATCGTGCTCCGAATCTCAGGAAAAATCTCTCCCTTCTATCTCCTGATCAGGTATTTATACTTGTGTTCTGGATTGTGCGTTGATTTCGTTGTCAATTGGTAGAAATTATCAGTCGGTGATTGCTGGTCTCTCTCTCTCTCTCTCTTCGCTTGGTCGAATGTAGGTTGATTTAGCGGAGATGTTGATGGAAACTGGCCAAGGCCATGTGTTTGAGCACTGGACAGAGCCCGGCCAGGAGAACGATGAGAAGCAAGCCTTCTTCGAGCAGGTCTTGTACTGCCGTTCTTCACCATTGTTGCCTTTTCAGTTGTTTCGTTATTCGCAGTTTCGTTGCTGTCACAGAAAATTCACAACCAAGTATATAAGTGCTTTTGCGTCGATTAATCGTTGATTCTTTATCATTCATTGGTTCTACACTTCTCTGGAATATGCAGTGACTACTGACTAGAGTACCAATAGGCACCGAAAGGCTAGTTTAGAACCCTTGGTGCTTTGTCACCAAGCTCTTTTAATGGAATGTTATGGGTTTAATCATAGTTTTGTAACTTACCCCCATTTGTTTTTGGATAGAGAAAGGTAATGGTTACCTTAAAGAATCTAGTCCATAATTAAATTAACATTCATTGATCACTATTATAAATAATCATTACCCTCTTTCCCCAATTTTTCATATAAAATTTATTACCTTTCCCCACATTTCATTCCCTAATTTTAGGGAGGGTAACTATTTCTCTCTCTAATCATTTTCCCATCCCATCCTCTAGACTTACTAAAAATGATCATCATATACGTTTTCTATGTAAAATTTAATTCATTTCCTTTCCATTATCTCCTCTAAAAACAAACAAACCCTTAAGCTGTTCATTTTTCTTCAGTAAGTGTAGTGCATTGCCCAAGAATGTCGTTGCTCAGTTGTAACTTATATTCCTAGAATGTAATATGGAAAGCGATCTTGACCTCTTATCATCTCATTGCTATTTGTTCTTCCAGGTTGCTCGGCTCAATGCAAATTATCCCGGTGGGTTGGCGGCATACATAAAAAATGCAAGAGAACTATTGGCCGATTCAAAAGCCGGAAAGAACCCATATGATGGATTTACACCTTCTGTAAGCCTGAAAACTTGATATAGGAGAGTTATGTTTGCTATCTGAGTGACAACTAGTATCCTAGGGTTGATCATTTCATTTTTAAAATTTGGCATTTGCAGTGTATGTAAGTTTACAGATTTCTTTTGCAGGTTCCTACTGGAGAAAATCTGACTTTTGGTGATGAGAACTTCATGAAATATGAAGAGGCTGGCATCAGGGAAGCAAGAAATGCTGCTTTTGTTCTTGTTGCTGGCGGACTTGGGGAACGTCTTGGGTACAATGGAATTAAGGTAGTAAAGCCATCAGGATGGCTTGTCAGCGTTCCAATTTCCAACTTATGTGTTGCCCGTATATTTGTCCACCATCCATCAAAGTTGCAAGGGGTGCTACTACTCCCCGTATGATTAACTATTGTGTTTCTCCTTAGTTTATTTCAATAAACCTTCTGAGAGCTTAGAGTGCTCCTTATCCTTCTAACCAGGAAACAAAATAAAAAAGTAAGAAGGTCAAGTGTAACCTTGGAACATGGCTTTAGACTGTTGCATCTCGTTTTACAGCCGCAACAAATATATACTTTGCTTCTGCTAGTTTAATACCACTTGATTTTGGTAAATAGAGAGCGGCCATCTGGGGTTCGAACCAAGGATCTTTGGGTACTACCCGCAGGTCATTTCCGACTAAACCATTCATATTGAAACATGACATGAGTACTTCTAAATAATTTATTTTATTTTCTTGTGTTTCTAGTGTTCTATGATGCTAAAGTAACTTGGAGCAATTTTGTTGAACATACGTCTCTTAGATCTATAAAAACAGCTTCCCTTTTTTTTTTTCGATTTTCTTTGTAGGAGGGAAGGGGTTAATTCTCTAACAACTTTGCAGGTGGCTCTTCCATCAGATTCCTGCACAGGGACCTGTTTCTTGCAGCTATACATTGAATCTGTTCTGGCTCTTCAAGAAGCTAGCTCTAAGATAGTGAAAGGTCAGTTTAACTAGAAAGTGATTAATACACCTGAAAAAGGATGAATATAGTTTTTTACAGATATATGAAAGTATACTTCAGCTTAAAACTAGTTTCTTTCACCTTTCTTGTATCTGGTATTCTGTATCTTGTGCACTCAGCTTTAAAACATCAGTTTTTCTATCCTATGTCCCTGGGGCATAGGATAAGATTCCTGTTTTAGATAAAATATATCCTTATTTAAAAGGCATTAGCCAAATTTTAAATTAGATTCCTAGGGTCATTTATTTTTGGTAGGGTATCTTTCCCAATTTAGGATCTTCTTATCCTATGCCCTTAGGGTAGAGGATAGAAATTTCTAGATCCATTCTAAAACTGGATCTAGAACTTTAGATGATTTGAAATCATAGTGGCTTCGGAGAGCGATTTTAGAACTTATTCTATTCATTTTCTGAGGTTCAGTTGTCTCTTGACAGTGAACATAGAAGACTGTAGTGCCATAAGTTCTGATGATTTATGCAAGTTGCTTCATTTTGTATGTTACTTCATTTCTCATGCTGCTTTCAAGATTCAAGCATGATAGCACTGAGAATGTGCCTATTTTGTTAGTAAAACAACCTTGATTGCATAATTATACCTTTCAACTTTAGCATAAACCATCCATTTATATACACTTTGATTGCATAATTTATGCCTTTCAACTTTATAGGTGAATCTCAAAGGGACATTCCTTTTGCTATAATGACTTCTGATGACACTCATTCACGCACATTAGCGCTTTTAGAGTCAAATGCTTATTTTGGAATGAAGCCTACACAAGTGACACTTCTAAAACAGGTACCATATTTGGGTCTTTAATACTTCCCTGGTGTGATTTAGTGGATCAGGTTTCCTAAAATAATTATGGATTTTTTTTTTCATTTTTAAGGAGAAAGTTGCCTGCCTAGAGGACAATGATGCAAAACTGGCTCTGGATCCAAAGAATAAATACAGAGTCCAGGTATCTTTCCCTGCACTGTTAGTTTTTGGAGTCTTTGGGTGATTATTTCATTCTGATTTCATTAACGTCCAAAAGAAATTTTATTTCTGGATATTAAAATTTATTAAGTTACTTCTCACATCATCCATTCTCTTAAATGTGCTGAATCTTTGCACGTTTCTGTTTATCATAGACAAAACCTCATGGACATGGTGACGTGCACTCACTTTTGTTCTCTAGTGGCACTTTAAATCTGTGGTACGTAATTTACTCTGATCTGATATGAATCTGTTTTGAGTGCTTTGGCTTAATTTTGGCTTCACATGTTTAATTTTTTCCTTCCTGCTTGGCTGTAGTTTGCTCCCAGCAGGAGGCAACAACTTAAGCACCAGAGGCTGAGTAGATGGCCATAGGTTAACAAAAGAAGCCGTCTGTTAGAGTAAGAGCAACACCTACAGACAAACAGAAAAAATAGCAAGAACCAAAGAAACAGTAACCCTCTCTGGGTTTTACTACCACCAGCTGAGAAACCCTCAAAATGGCAAGGCATGGGCCCTTTAGAAAATAACAGAAATCATCTGTTAATGATACTCCCACACATGTTTGTACAAATTTGTTGGAATATGGGGTTGTCCCAGATTGAAAAGATTGAGATATCATGAACAACATATAAGCTTGGCAGGCTACTCCTCTCATTGCCAATTGGTTTTGAGATGGAACCCCGTTGAGTTTGTATGTTGTTCGTGTCTCTCGTATGTGGGCCCGCATACGACCTTCTTCCCGCTTGTCTTAGCCCAACGAAATTTCTCGGTGACATTCACCCATAAGTGATAATAGCATGGACCTTCTAACAGAATCAACCCTAGGCATCCCTCATGCCCCTTTCTTAAACTTATTCCTTATGTAGACAGTTGGAGGTCTGTTGATGCTGACAGCTTTCTGTCTTTCACTGGCCGGTGAATTTTTGTTGGGGATAATTTGTTGTCTGCCTAGTGATTTATTTCTCTATATATTCTCCAAGATGCTAGTTCAAGAAAAGGTGTACATTGTTTAGGAGAGTTATGTACTAGTCGGAAAAGTAAGGACCCAACTGTTGCTTAGAACTGGAATAGAAGTTTGAGCAGATGGTTTTTCTTCTCTTATATGCTATACATAAACTTCATGTTTTCCTGTATCCAAGATCCCTGTCTTACACTATAGATGGCTTTTAATTGGTATTCCAGGTGTACATGGCCTGTAGTTTTGTACTTTAAATTGTTGCATCTATATGATTGTTAAAATGTATGAATAGCATTGAAGAAAGAGGCCAAGCACCTCCATCTTGTGTTGATGCATGTATGTCAAAATTTGACTCTTGTGTGGATCTTACAACAGGCATGATGCTGGTGTGAAATATGTTCTGTTCTTCCAAGATACAAATGGACTTCTCTTCAAGGTTGATCCCTTTTTGGTGCTTGGTTTTGCAGTTCTTCTGACAAGTACAGAAGACCTAAAAATTACCATTCTTCATCAGTGATTATTTTGTTATGCTTGTGTGTATAGGCAATTCCAGCAGCTTTGGGTGTTAGCACCATTAAGCAATATCATGTTAATTCGCTTGCAGTTCCTCGCAAAGCAAAAGAAGCTAATGGAGGCATTACCAAGCTTACTCATGCTGATGGTACTTCATCAACTATACATAAAATGACATTACTGCTCTGATGTCTTTAACTTCAACACTCATTTCACATAATTTGGGCCCTCTAACATGAAAGTTTGTGTAGCTATCTTTTTTGTCTTGTATGATCTTTTGTTGTTTTTTTTTCCTTCCATTTTTGAAAATCTTGTGTACAATTGACTTATCCTAGTTCCGGTCAGGTGCCTGCCTTGTTTTTGGTTCAGTGACACCTTATGTTTGTTATTTAGCATGCTTAATTAAATAGGGGATGTAAGTGCATATTCATGATTGTACTTGGTTCTTTGCATATTTTTATGTGGATCATCCTGAAAGTAGAGTGAACTTCTTCAGGAAGGACAATGGTAATCAATGTCGAGTACAATCAACTTGATCCACTGCTTCGAGCAACTATAAATCCTCAAGGTGATGTCAATTGTGAGACAGGATACTCACCTTTCCCTGGCAATATCAATCAGGTATTTTCTATCTGAAGGCCTATATCAGTTTAATTCATCTACTTATCCACCAGGAAGGAACTTGTCCTGTGCTGGCACCATTCCTGGTTGGTTAGTGGTACTGCACATAACCCGTCTTTTTTTTACATAATGCTTTTGGAAAATAGAATTAATTGATTTTGATTTCCTTGTAGTTATATTTGAGATTTTGCCGTGCAGTTGATTTTGGAGATCGGACCTTACATTGAGGAACTCAAGAGAACAGAAGGAGCAATAAAGGAATTTGTTAACCCAAAGTAATATTTTCTGGCATGTTTTCTCATATAATCCAGATAATATATGCTCCATGTTGAAATTAGAATCCCCCACCACCACCCACGCACCCACCGCAAAGGACATCTCAACTCATAAAAGCATTCTAAATAGCTTTTCCAAAAATTGTGTTTCAGACAAAGTATTTTAAATTTTTTTTTTTTCACTCGCATTCAGTTGTTTCTGTGGTTAGTCTTCTTAGTGGTTCGCTTGTACTTTCTTGCTATTTATTCTTCAAGAAACAAAGTTCTTTAGCTTCTGTTCTATTCATGATGGCAAGTGGGGTGGAGACGGGTGGTTATTCTGACTTTGCATGCTGTATTTAGTAATTGTAACTCTTTCATGTTTCTTCAGATACAAGGATGCTAGCAGAACTGCGTTTAAGTCCTCAACTCGACTAGAGTGCATGATGCAAGATTATCCTAAGACATTGCAACCTACAGCAAGGGTTGGATTTACTGTAAGTTAAATACTAAGACAGGAACCTTCCTTTTTCTTCCCTAGTCATTGAACCTGCCTGTTCTTCATCCTTTTTTTAACCTTCTCAGGTAGTGGATTCATGGTTGGCTTATGCACCAGTAAAGAATAATCCCGAGGATGCTGCAAAGGTGACTAGTTAATTTGTGCATTGATCATCTGTTTTTTGCTTATTGTTCATGTCAGTAGCCTCTTACTTTCTCGACGTTACAAAAGAGGTATTTATGAAGTATGAACTTCCATCCATTAGGCACCCTCGTCATAAAACAATTATGACAGGTGAACAACGAAACTTTGGGCAGCGCAAATTATGATCCTGATTGGTTGTTATATGTCTGGCTTGCAATTAACTTTGGCCGTCTGGGTAGCTGCAGCTGTTGAAGTTTTCCTTAGTTTTTATTGCTTGTGACTGAAATATTTCTTATTAATCGTAGGTCCCAAATGGTAATCCATATCACAGTGCAACTTCAGGGGAGCTGGCTATCTACAGAGCACACAGCATGATCTTGAGAAAGGTTTTTTTCAATAGCAATCTTCTCACCGGTGAATATATAGACGATTAGATTTATAAATTAGGATTATGATTCTTTCGGTCAATGTGAATAAGTACACGCTTTCATGATATTCGTGTTGCTCGTAAAAACTCATATTTGACATAGCATTTGGCAATTTCCCAGGCTGGTGTAAAAGTTGATGATCCCAAGCGCTGTGTGTACAACGGACAAGAAGTAGAAGTGTGGCCTCACATCATCTGGAAGCCGAAATGGGGCGTGACATTTTCAGACGTGAAAAGAAAAATAAAGGGAAGCTGCTCCATATCTCAGAGATCTTCCATGGTGATAAGGGGCCAAAATGTGTTGATTGAAGACCTATCCTTGGATGGTGCCCTTGTCATCAACTCTACAAATGAAGCAGAGGTCAGTCATTCATGCTCATCTACACATGCTCTAAAATGACCACAATACTAAGGCATCAATGTTTTTGATACACCAGGTGAGAGTAGGAGGCTCGGTGCAAAACAAGGGATGGTCTTTTGAAAGCGTCGATTACAAAGATACATCCTTGCCTGAGGAGGTAAGGATCCGCGGCTTCAAGTTGAACAAGGTCGAGCAGTTGGAAGGAAACTACGCGGATCCAGGTGCTTACTGCTTGAAACCTTGAAGAATAAAGAATTTTTTTTTTGGTGGGGAAGAATGAAGATTACTTTCATTGGTCATTTTTCTGATGAAGAGAAAAGGCATGTGCCTTAGTTTTGCACCATTGGATTTTGAACAAAGTTGTGGAGGTAATTTGAGCTTCTGGTTTTTGAATCTTCAAGAGCTAATTTTAACTCAACAAATGGAGTTTTAAGGTGAAACTAACTTTTGAAGATATCATCTGTAAATCCAAACAACAATTATTAATGGAAGAATATCTAGGCTGTCCAATTATTGGGCGTTTGCAGATTGATAAATTGTGGGGATTGACGCATTTGCAGATTGGCCCAACAATATATTGGGCGTCAATATCCAATCATTGGCCCAATAAGAGCGAAGTATCACAAACGGGACCCACCTGAACAGTAGCAGCCACTAGCCAGTGGAAAGCGGCACGTGCACCACCGTCACCTGAAGCTCTCCTTACATCAGTCATCAGTTCTTGCTGCTTGGTCGATTGACTCTCCTTCACCGGAAAAAATATGTAACGATCCGATCCGATCTGAATCGATCCAGTTGGTTTCGTTACCAGATCGATCCAATCGCGTCATCATGAAGCCATTAGTGGGCGTTTCGGAGCTCCGTAAGTCTCCTAAATTCGTCAAGATCACTGCTTTGTGTCTCATCTTTCTCTCCCTTATCTTCCTCGGCAAGCACTTCTCCGATGGTTACTATTCTCCTCAACCCGATGTCGCCTCTGCTGTTCTCAATAAGCCTCCACCTTCTCCGCCGCCGCCCCCGGCGGTGGAGAGGATTGGGATAGTTAATGAGCACGGGGCGATGTCGCCTGATTTCAAGATTGGCGATTTCGACCCCAATTCGGCCGACGATTTCCGTAATTTTACCCAAAAGGAGGAGAATTCGGGTGCCGTTGGTGGTGGTGGTGTGGAGGAGCAGGTTAGGGTTAATGTGACGAAGTATAGACAGTGTGATGAGAGTATGAGAGATCACATCCCTTGTATGGATAATATGGAGGCCATCGCGAGGCTGAAGTCGATGGAGAGAGGGGAGAGGTTCGAGCGGCTTTGCCCGGAGAAGGGAAAGGGGTTAGACTGTCTGGTGCCGAGGCCTCCTGCCTACAGGCCTCCCATCCGGTGGCCACAGAGCCGAGATGAGGTAATGTAGGACGAGAAATTTGTAGTATCAATTTGTCCATCTTCAACTCATTTAGGGCAGGAATTGTTGTCTTCGGCTCTCTATACATCTTCTTTTGATACCCATGATGCAGATTTTTCTTTTTTTTTTTTGTCAATTTTGCTTGGTGAAAGATGTTTCTTTTTTACTAGTTACCTAGAGTTTAAGTATTGATTGACTTGGAAGTTGAACTGCAATGATCGAACTTGAAGGAATAAAGTGCTACGAGGTTGGAGTCAATGGGGAGTGGGGACTGGAGTTAAAGTTCTATGCTTTTGACTTTTGTCCAAACATTGAATTTTTTTTGAATTATCATACAGTCTTCTTGTATGCATTGGTCTCTATCTCTATGACAATATTTTTTGTTATTTGTCTGCGTAATTTTCTCAGCGATAACATAATTGTCTCTATAAATTCAGGTGTGGTTTGGTAATGTGCCACATCCACGACTGGTTGAAGACAAGGGGGGCCAGAACTGGATAGCAATTAAGGGAGATAAATTTATTTTCCCCGGTGGGGGTACACAGTTTATCCATGGGGCTAACCAGTACTTGGATCAAATTACTGAGGTTGACTTCATCACAAATCACTCTTTATGTGTCTCCAATGCTAACTATGTTGATCAGTTATTTAGTAACTTAGTTTCGCCTGAATTTGCAGATGATTCCTGACATTAAATTTGGCCAACATACGAGAGTTGCCTTAGATGTTGGTTGTGGAGTTGCAAGTTTTGGTGCATTTTTGATGCAGCGCAATGTAACCACTCTTTCAATAGCTCCAAAAGATGTCCATGAGAACCAGATTCAGTTTGCGCTGGAGCGTGGCGTACCCGCTATGGTTTCAGCTTTTGTAACTCACCGGTTGTTGTATCCAAGTCAGGCTTTTGATTTGATTCATTGTTCAAGATGCAGAATAAATTGGACACGTGACGGTACAGTCTTATTCCTTTGTATAGCCTGACTGCCTTGATTTTTATTGTTTCTTCATATCCTTGCTCCTATATTGGTTAGTGTTGGTAATGAGCTTTGAGTTGAAAGGGTTTAACTTACCATTTGAGAAGGAAAGTTCTCATATACTGTTTCTCCTGTTTGTGTAAAAAGATGGCATCTTGCTGCTGGAAGTCAATAGAATGCTGAGAGCAGGAGGGTATTTTGCTTGGGCAGCACAGCCTGTTTATAAACATGAAAAAAACTTGCAAGAGCAGTGGAAAGGTAGCTTTCTTAAACCAAGTTCTTGCTTATTGAGTTCATTAATGTTGTTTCTGTTATCTGAAGTTCCAAATTGATACTAGTAAACACAACCACTGAGTTTATACTTCTTTGTTTGTCCTTCTTGGCAGCATCTTAGTGCATATTATGTTAATTTACTCATAGAAATGGTTTTTCTTTTCTTCTCTTGTAAACAGAAATGGAGAATCTTACTTCAAGCATATGCTGGCAACTTGTGAAGAAGGAGGGATATATTGCTATATGGCAGAAGCCCTTGAACAATAGTTGCTACCTTAATCGTGCAAGTGGAGTGCAACCTCCACTTTGCGACCCTAAGGACGATCCTGACAATGTTTGGTAACCCTCAGGCCCAGTCTACATGCAGCCTTTATTTGTTAACTATTTATCATCTCCCTCAATACCCCTTTATCTTACAGGTATGTGAAACTGACGCCGTGCATCACAAGATTGCCTGACAATGGATATGGAAATAATATTTCTGCCTGGCCTGAGCGCCTTCATTCTCCACCAGACAGGCTCCAGAGCATTGAAATGGATGCATACATATCCAGGAAGGATCTCTTCAGGGCAGAGTCAAAATATTGGCGAGATATTGTGGACAATTATGTTAATGCTCATCACTGGAAAGAGCTAAATCTACGAAATGTGATGGATATGAGAGCAGGGTTTGGAGGGTATGTTTCTCATAGCATTCTACTTCTTTCAATAATGACTGATGATATCAATTTTTATTTTTATTTATCCAATTTTTATATTGCAGTTTTGCAGCAGCAGTGAATGATGCACAGCTTGATTGTTGGGTAATGAACGTTGTTCCGGTTAGTGGCTTTAATACCTTGCCTGTGATCTATGATCGTGGACTCATAGGTGTTATGCATGACTGGTAAGTTGGTTCTCTGTTTGTGGCAGTTTTTCTTCGGTGCGTTTGTTGTTATGTCCTCCTTTCTTATGCATCTCACTTGCTGTGGTAACAGGTGTGAGCCATTTGATACATACCCCAGAACATATGACCTATTGCATGCAGCTGGTTTGTTCTCCATCGAGAAGAAAAGGTTGAAACTTCACACCTTGTTTTAGCAAACAAAAAATATATATTCGCTTGATGTCTGCTAAATTGTTAATGCAATCAGGTGTGATATCTCCACCATTATGCTCGAGATGGATCGGATTTTAAGACCAGATGGGCACGTATACATTCGAGATTCAATTACGATTGTGCCACAGCTTCATGAAATTGCAACTGCGATAGGATGGGTTTGCACTCTGCAGGACACAGGAGATGGCCCCCATTCAAGCTGGAAGATTTTGAGGTGCGATAAGCGCTTGTGACAGAAATGGTAAGACACCACGATCTATTCATGCTGATTCGAACTCTGTATCCACACCCATCAAGTGTATCATTTAATTAAGCCAATTTAGATGTGCAATTTGTGATTTGTTGTGTAAAATGGTGCTATAGATATGTAGATACTAGATAGTATACTCTGACATATTTATCCTTACATCATTGTTTGATTTTTACCACAGTTATCAGTAAGCTCAACTTTCAGGAACAGATGAGAATATGAAATCAGTGCTTTTTACTTCGGCAATTTACTGTATGTGATTTGACAGTTGAAATCGGTTCGGGATTGGGAAAGATTTAGGGTGTTGATAGATACACCGCAAATTATGATTAAGGATTTGCACGTCTTTATTGACGTGCATGCACGTCGTTAACAACGTACAAGTGTGGAACTGTGCACGTCGACTAGCAAACTAGGTTTGCACGTCCTTAACAACGTGCAAGTCATGCACGTCGTTAAGGACGTGCATGCACGTCAATAAGCATGTGCATGACTTGCAAGTTGTTAAGGACGTGCAAACCCTAGTTAGAGTTTCGCGTGAAGGGTTTAGGGTTTTAGGGTTTAGGGTTTCCGAGGGTTTTTTATTGTTAATTGAAAGAAATTGAAGGGTTTAGCTAGTGGAGTTTAATGATTTAGGGTCTAATTAAATGGAAGCAATAATTGTTAAGGTTTTCATTCGGATAATATGCGAATAATGTTACAAGGAACGGAAAAAAAAGGTTTACATCCATAATTGTAAAAAACTGGTGGAATAAAATCTAGGAAAAGTGTAAAGGGCGACCGGATTCGACACGTAAGGCTCGAAATCTCTCAAACTGAGCTTGAAACGGAGCATCTCATCCTTCGACGTTCGGTTGAAGATGTGCGACCCATTCTGGCGGAGGCGGCGGAATAGGAGCGTTAGGACGCAACCAGATCTATGAGAATGGAAAATTAGAGTTAGAGCATTGATATATAGATGAAAAGCAAGAATAAGTAATAAAAAAAGACGTTTGAAGTCGTATCGCGGCAAAATGGTCTTGGTTTCCGATGCAGGCTAAACCAAGGGTTGCTGATTGAGGGTTGTTAGCAGGTGTCGGCGAGGTCATGGGGAGACATGTGAACGGATGATGTCAAGCTAGGACGACGAGAGGAATCTGATATACCGTTGCAAATACTAAACTCATGATGGGTAGCTCTATCCACCGGCTCCTATCACCATGCACAGGTCCCGCCCATCTCTAGTAGTCGACGAACTACTGGAATGGGTACCCTCCCATATAACAATCGGCGTGATCCTCCAAGTGATTGCATAATAACGTTTTGACTTCCGGGAAAGCAAACTCGCCAATCGGTGATGTCAATGACGCCAAAGCACGGTAGCACAATGACCATCTCCAACAGTGTCCCTCACACCCTCAATATGACCGAGCACGAAGGGATCAACGTTGTTTCGACCCCAGTTGAACCCTCCGAACACATCATCACGTCCACGTCGAGCTGAGGTCGCTTGTGGACAATGTCGAGCAGCACGTGCTTATTCTCTCTCAAATCTTACCCTTAACTCCTCGTATGGCAATGGGTTGGTTCTGCATGCATTCCTCGACCCCCGATGCCTCCCTTTCCTTCGGACGCTTGTAGATGATGGTGGGTGGAGCTCATCGTAGCATACATCGTTGGAAGACATTAAAAGATGTTAATGTATGTTAATATCTTTTAATGTCTTTTAATATATTTTAATATATATTAATCGCTTTTAATGTTTTTTATTTTCTTTGAATTTTAATGTATTTCAATGTAGTTTGTACTTTTTGTACAAAATATACAAACTATATTGCAAACGATAAAAACTATATACGATCAAACGATAAAAACTATATACTATCAATTATAATCTATCAAATTATATTATAAATCATAACAACTATATACTATCAACTATAATCATGCACGTTATATTATAAAACTATATTATAATCTATCAAACTACATTATAAAACTATAAAACTTAATCAAATAAAATAAATAATTCAAATAACATACCGGTGGGGTCGGGACAGGAGACACCTCTGTAGACCGCCGCTTCCGCGGCGGTAATAGGGACTCCATCACCGGAACCGCCGCCGCCTCCGCCACCGGGACCCCCGCCGCCGCCACACCCTCCATCGGCACCGCCTCCTCCACCGGCTCCACCACCACCTCCGCCTCCATCGCCGCCGCCTCCGCCTCCATCTCTCTCTCTCTCTCTCTCTGTGTGTCTCTCTCTCGCCGGTGCTCTCTCTTTCTCTCAATAGATTTGGAATTGGGAACGACGAAGCATGTCCGCTTCGTATTTAGAAGACGGGCTTGCACGTCCGGGCTCAGGTGGCTGCAATCCCACCTGCACGTCGAAAGAAACATGCATGCACGTCCCTAAGGACATGTGGATTTGAGGTAACCCCATCTCTCTCTCCTCGTAATATTTTGACACCTTATTTTCCACTAACTCTACCTCATCCTTTAAGAATTTATAACTTTTATCCCACATCTATAAGTTTACCGCATTACTATTTTTCTAATCCCACCCTTATATTTATAAAATTAGAAGCAGAGTCTTTGTAAAAAAATGCACCACGTGTCCTTCCCTGAGCAAAACTAAAAAACCCTAATTTGCAGTTTCTCCCCACGTTCTCTCCTTCAACTGCTGAAAAAGTTTAACTCCTTCATTGCCCACGTTCTCTACTTCTCTTCTCTTCTCTTCCCTTTTAATTATTTCATTCTTTCCAATCTCTCAAAAGGTTGCTATACAAAAAAAAAAAGAGTTCGGTGATTGTGGGGCTCGATGGTGAAGGGACATGATACTAACAAAGTCGGTGGAGTCGGTAAGGAGGACGGCCGTGAGCCCGACAATGGGCGGAAGGAGGCACTGGTCAAAGGCATCTAGCAAAATAATTTGGGTAATTTAGGCCAAAATTGAGTAGTTATCTTTCTCTTGAAATTGAAGCCATGTTCTACTTATCTTATTGTTATGCAATTCAGGATAGGAGTAATTAGCTATTATATCTTTGTCGTCCATTAACAGTACCATGGCCACAGTCGATGGTTGTCAAAGAACAAAAATTGGAAGTTTCCAAATTTGTGAAGAAGAAAGAGAAAAAGAGATCATTCTTTCACGGAATAACATATTAAGTTGGAATGGTAACATCCATGGAAAGATTGGAGATCTCTAATTTCAGGAATGCTTGCCCAAAAAATCACTTCTTTTTTCCATCTATATGTTTAATTTCTGAATCTATGTGTTTGATTTCTCATGAGTTGAATCCTAAACTACTTAAATTGGATACACATTATTGGAATTAACCCTGTTCTTCCCAATTTAAGATTCAAAACTGATTAACAAATTTGTATGTTTTTGCTCATCCAAACAAAGTTGCTTTTTAAAATCCATTTTTATACTTAACTTCTGAATTTTTGTACTTGATTTCTCATGGGTTGACTTCGAAACTGCTACTTTCATTTGGATAGGCATTGCTGAAATTGATACTTTTCTTTTTAATTTAAGATCGAAAATAGATTTAGGAATTGATTGATTTTGTTGTGTGAATGGTTCAGTTTTCTACCGAGGAACTGATTTAATTAAATTAGGATGTTGCCTTTGTTTTTCGATTAAATAAAATAAGTTTTAGATGTAAATGATAAAAACTAATTTTATTTAGATTTGTTAGGTGCCTTTGTATGGTTTGGGTATTTTGATTCGGGGAATTGCCTATTGAAACGATGGTTTGGGCATCACGGACTTCACTTAGAAATTATGGTTTGGGCATCACTTCATTTAGAGAAGCTAGGTAGATAAGTCTACATTGGTTCCGGGTTTAAAATTTTGGTTTGGGTGTGACTTTGTTTTGGTTTTACATTTAATTAGTTCGATTTATTTTAGGGTTTTGCTCGGTTATCAAATAATTTTGTTATCATTGCAAATATAAACTGAATAAGTATGACTTTGTAAAGCATGCTTTGAATGTTGAAACATTATTATTTTGATTTAGAAAATTATGAGTGCTAAGCGCTTAGTAGTAAATAATTTTGGAGATAGTTGTTCACTTGAGTTGTTTATTTTGGTTTGCTAAATTTTTGCGACTCAGGAACTTTTGATATTTTGTGAGATTGTTCAATCATGTTGGGCGTCGTCTTCAATCTGCTTGTGTGTTCCTATATTGACTTGAATTTTGTTATTTGGTGTTGTCTTATTAGCCAAAGAACCGGATTTCTAGTGGTAGTGCTTATCCTTGGGAGTTTGATTGGACAAACTTCGGATAAATGTGGTGCAATTTTGATTTGTGCCATCTCCCAAATCAGTGGATTGACTGCAGCAAAAGTTAGTGCATTTCCAACCTTCTAAATTATTGGTATCTTTTGCTTGAGATGGATTCAATTTCATTAGCTGCATACGTATTTAGCTCATGATGTAATGTTTCTTATGTTCCAATGCTTACGAAAGTCAATAGTTTAGATTAATCTCTATTTAAGATAGTGGTCTATTTTTACAAGGGTGTGACATTTACTTAAGCCTATCTCAATTAAAAAAAAAACTATTAACACATTGCACAACACATAAAAATATAAAATCCTTTTCAATAGGACCTTGATAATTTATTTTCTGATTTCTTTCATCACATTCTTGAGAAGAACATGATGAACGAAATCGTCTACGGTAGATCAATTTGAAGTAATTAGACTCTCATGATAACACACACGACCTTAAAACGAGTACAATCATAAATCAATTATTTTCTTTAGCCCAATTCACAGGTATAGTGTGAAATATATTATTACGATGAACCTTGGGTTTTAATATTAAATACAATAATATAATAATAATACCCAAAAAGGTAAAAACATCTAAAAATAAATTATCTATTATAGGTCAATTTGAAATAATGAATTCCCATAAAAACACACAACCTTAAAACAAGTAAAAACATAAATCATTAATTTTATTCAGTCTGATTCACAGGTATGGTGTGAAATATATCATAACGATGAAAATCAAGTTTCAAGATTAAATAAAATAGGAATAATAAATACCATTTATCTAAATATCATTTATTATATAGGTATTCTTATTCATCCATTAGCATTATTTTTAAACATCTTTCCTTTATTATTATGAGCTTGAGATTTATTCTTACTTGGTTAGTTTGTGTTTGTTGTTTACTTTCTTTTGTTTGTTTTCTATATAGCCTTAAAAATACAACCCACGTTCTCGATGTCTCC
This sequence comes from Persicaria tinctoria, assembly GCA_037127255.1. NCBI lineage: Eukaryota > Viridiplantae > Streptophyta > Magnoliopsida > Caryophyllales > Polygonaceae > Persicaria > Persicaria tinctoria. The sequence goes on from JBANSL010000008.1 coordinate 51,989,234, forward strand.
GTGTTTTTTTGTTTAACACTCCACATTCTTTGTGTATCTCCATAGCCCTAACAGTCCTTGATACAATTAGCGATGGCCCTAAGCAAATCATGCACATCAAGCTTGCTCAATTACCTTGCTTGCTAACAGAGAAGAGGAATCATCCTAATTGAATAATTGCAAGGATTCACGGTCTGATAGAGGATTCGAGAGACACCAAAATCAACGATTTTTATATGTTTTTGTCAGTTCATCAGAAGATTGGAAGGCTTGGTGTCACAGTGGAAGTAGCTTGCGCCGGATATGTAGTCTCTCCGGGAGTTATGTTCGTCGAGCGGGTTTTTCATTCAGAATCTCAACCCTTGAGTCAATTTCTCATCCTTAATCTTTTGAAAACCCTAATTTATCCTAAATCCCCAAACTGAATGTGTGTTTATCGTTAGAATAGTGGACATGAATGTTGAATTTGCATCTATTCACTAGCAAGTTGGGATGATGTTCAAAGTTTGAACCTTTTTACCATTATTCATTCAAGGATTACAATAGGAATTTGATCATTATATGTTGATTTGTGTTTTCTAGGTTTGGATTTGGATTAACACCATATCTGATGCACTTTTTTTTAGCATGATTAAGAAATAGTGTAAATTATAGTTAGTTATTTTTCATAGAAGTTTTATGGTTTCAACATTCATTCGTAACCATTCTATTTTTCATGAATTTATCAATTTTTATTAATATGATCATACTGTGAAAATAAGCATGACTGCATTTAGATCAAGCCACACTTAAGAAAGGGTTGTAGATAATTTAACTAGGGTGTCATTCAATATAAATATACAATATATATGATTGTGAAGAAAGTGAAATAAAAATATGGTCATTTGAAAGTGATATATGATTAGACTCCAACGAAAATAAACATGGTCTTAAAATAACTTATAACACACGACATTGATATTGTTTAGTCTGCTTTATAGGATAGCCATTAAAAAAATATGATGATGAAATTGAGGGTTCACCGTGAAATGCAATAAGATTAAAAAAAAATCTTATATATAAGAGGGGCCAAATCCTTTATACAAGAGAACATGGTCTTAAAATAACTCATAACACACAACATTGATAATATTTAGTCTGCTTTATAGGCTAGCCATTTAAAAAAAATATGATGATGAAATGAAGGGGTCACCGTGAAATGCAATTAGATTAAAAAAAAATTATTATTATTATATATATATAGGGTGAGGTTAAAGTGAAAAAAGGGCCTAAGATGAAAATTTCTCTTAAAGTGAAAATGGGTTAAAAAACATTCATCCCAACAGTAGAAGCAGAAGCAGGTCGATCGCTCTCGGACTCCCGCACCCACACCCGCATCGAGCCGCACCCACACCCGCGTTGACCCACCTCCGGCCACCACCGCCTGGCCGCGCTCGAGCCCACCCCGGTGCGCAACCCCCGAGCCCTGGCTTGGCCTGGTTCGAGCCATACGCGCCCATCCTGAGCATTCGACGCCTCACGTCGCAGCTGCGCCCGTCGGCCTCCCACGCCACCCACGAGCCACCTCCGGCCACCAGCCCCCCCCCCAGCTCGAACCCCCTCCTTCAGGCGCACCCCCCGAGCCCGGAACCCCCATGGTCCGAGCCCAGCCGAGCTCACACCGAGCCCATCTCTCCCGACTGAACTGTTCGACATTTTTGGCTCGATATACCTTCGAAAACCCGATTTTCTCTTTGTTTCAACTCGAATTTGGTATGATTTCTACCCCTAAAATTGTTTATTACAATTATTTAGATTGTTTGAATGATTTAGGTTGAGATTGAAAACCTAGGGTTTGATTTAGGAGCGGAATTTGGGGCTTTTTGCCAAAAGCCAAATTGATTGAAATTGATGATATGGTTGTGTTGTTGGGTTGATTTTGAGCTAATTTCATGTTCATATCATTGTCAAATTGTTTATAGATCATTAGCTAATTGGATTTTAGAATTATATATTGCGATATGTTTTATAATTTGGGGCTTTTTGCCAAAAGCCAAATTGATTGAAATTGATGATATGGTTATGTTGTTGGGTTGATTTTGAGCTAATTTCATGTTCATATCATTGTCAAATTGTTTATGGATCATGAGCTAATTGAATTTTAGAATTTTTTATTGCGATATGTTTTAGAATTTGGGGCTTTTTGCCAAAAGCAAAATTGACTGAAATTGATGATATGGTTGTGTTGTTGGGTTGATTTGGAGCTAATTTCATGTTCATAACATTGTCAAATTGTTTGTGGATCATGATCTAATTGGATTTTAGAATTTTATTGCGATATGCTTGATTAGGTTATTCTATTTTAGCATGAAAATCATAATTTAGCCTATTAGCTCAATTGGTAGAGCAATGTGCGTTTGCACAAAGATGTGGGTTCAAATCCCACATAGGTTACATAATAGAGAAGAGCGCAACAATCGCAAATTGTTAATCATGCACATTATAATCTTAGTTATGCACAATTGTATACTACTTTTGCACAATCCTATCTTACTTTTGCACAATTGTATTATTAGATATGCACAACATAATGTTACATTTGCAAAACATAGTGTTATATTTGCACAACTTAAAGTTATATTTTGCACAATATAATGTTATATTCGCACACCATAATATTATATGTGCACAACGTAACATTATATTATTAGATATGCACAACATAATGTTACATTTGCAAAACATAGTGTTATATTTGCACACCTTAAAGTTATATTTGCACAATATAATGTTATATTCGCACAAGATAATATTATATGTGCACAACGTAACATTATATTATTAGATATGCACAATATAATGTTACATTTGCAAAACATAGTGTTATATTTGCACAACTTAAAGTTATATTTGCACAATATAATGTTATATATGCATTATATCATCTTATTTGTGCACATTATCATTTTATTATTGCACTTTATAATCTTATTCATGAACGGGAACACAAAAAAACCAACCATAAATAGCTTATGCGGAATTTTGAACTCGAACCTTTGTGCATGGGCACATCACGATACCATTTTTTGAGCTAATAGGCTTTTAATGGCACATGTTGCATTAAAGTACAAAACTGTCATAAAATTGCGGTCCATAAAGAAATTTTTTGGTAGGACACATTATGAAAATGCACATTTATTAATAATAACATTTATTGTATTTATTTGTTCACTTTATATTTTGTAATCTCATCTTTTTCCCTTTTTAAAATAAAGACAAAAATTGTGATGTAACATTCTTGTTGTATTTTTTTAATATTATAGTTGCACCTAACAATATTATTTCAAATAAAAATCACGGGCTAAAATCTGTAATTTTCATAATTGAAATAAGGGCAATATTTGTATGAATGGAAAGTTTAGGGGGCGTGTGAAATTTACCCCATAATTAGGGTCATTTAACCATTTTCCCATTTACTCATAAAATTAGGCCCATTTACACCAAAATTAGACCCATTTATTCATTACTCATTTAATTAGGCCCATTTACATCCAAATTAGATTATTTTCACTTTAAGAGTGATTTTCATCTTAAGCCCCATTTTCATTTGAACCTTTACCTATATATATATATATATATATATATATATATATATATATAAAGAGGTTTTAGCCAAATCCTTTATACAAGAGTTTTAACATCAATTAGTGTTATCAGGCGCAATTCTTTAATTAATCTTACAATCCTCTAACCATTCACAGCACATTTGAAGATTGCTCATGGTTAATCTTTCATCAAGTTGTTACTTCTCCAAACGTACTTACCTCTTGCATCTGACATGATTAATTTATCTTTATTATTCATCAACATCTTTCAAGATTTTAATATTTTAGCTCCATTGAGTTTATACATTTAAACATATGGTATCTTTTTTCACAAATAATTTAGACTGATTTGAGAGGTGTAACATGGTGTGCAACATATATAGAAAGTGTCATAAATGATTAGTCTTGGTTTTCTTAGGCCAAGAACTACAATGTCAATAGAAGTGTGGAAGCGATCGATCTACTATTTTTTTAATCAAATTAGAAGTACCGATTGTCTTGAGAAAAGGCTTTATCATGACAAGTTGACAACGAAAGATTTCAAACAACGACATAGTGAGGAGAATGGACAAAAAGGTACGAAGGGAAAAAACTTATAGGTGTCGAGTATTTTATATGGTGGATCAAACTCGGCCGAAAAATATTCTGAAAACCGAACATGGTTCGGGAAAAGCACTAGTTATATTTATATCCCACCACATATTTTAACCAATTAAAATTTAACCCACTTAATAAAAAAATATAAACCCTCACTTTTATTAGTTTTAAAAAATAAAAAGGGACGGGGGAGGGGATGGATTTAACCCATTCCACTAGGGTTGCCACTTCCCCTTGATAGAATGGGTTTTATCCCACACCCATGGGTTTGCTTTATAGGAGGAGAGAGAGTAGAATGGGGTAATTGAAAACCCATGGGTGTGGATGCCATCAGTTTATCCTATGAGACCAATATTCCATTTCCATTGTCCTTTTCCTAATCCACCATCTTTGGTTATAATAAAGGACTAAAAACCACCTTTTAGGAAATTGGCTAAAGGTTTTGTCCATATAAGATGTTGTTATAACCACAAATACTTGGTCAGGTAAAATACAAACAAGCAGTGGATCATTCCGTCGTGACCGATGCCCATGGTTTTGAACTCCAGGTAACAGACTATATTGTGTGTAGGGAGGTCGTCGGGGCTCATTGAGAAGTTGGTGGTGGGAGCGTCGTGTTTGTCATTCGGAGCCATGAATGCAACGTAGTCTGGGAGGACAAAGACTGATACGACATTATAAGCTATGACAATGTCGTCGTTGGGAGCTCTTGATGTCATTCCGGAGTCCTCGATGACTAGATCGGTCATTTCCGATGATCGAACGCACGCATGCTCGCCAAGCCCATCGGTGTGCACCAACCGAATCTTCTGAGGAGTGGGATAGAAATCGTTGGGATACTATTGAGTGCTCATCGGAATCGTCCTCTCTGATGACGGCCTTGAAGAGAGTGCAAGACCATTTGGATTGGTCTTCTTCTGGTTCATTCGCTTCCACCACTATCGACTTGCTATCAGCTGACTTTCTACACTCGCATTGAAGCAAAATATAGAAGGATTCTGATTTAGTAAATGAGGTGTAAAGTGATTTACTATATATGTAAATAATTCTAGGACCTATCAGAGCTTATAATATATCAAATCTATCAACGAGAGAAATATAAAAATGTGCATCTAACATAATAAGATTTTACCTAACCAATTATTTGAGGTTATAACAACTCCTTATATGAAAAAAACCTTCAATGCTTTTGGATAAAAAGCGCCCCTAAATTAATCCATTCAACCCTAGCTGGATTGGCTAAAGCCCTCAATGTGTGTTCAAATCGCCTTCATCCATATTATTCTTTTAGAAAATTGACAGGAGAGGAGAATGGAATTAGTAACTATAAATATAAAAGCAAGCAAAAACATTCTCTGTATCGACTAGAATGTCCCTCGACATCGACCGAAAAGCAGTCGATGCCGATGGGGACAGTCGATCTTTAGCCTGCAAAATACAAACAAGCAGTCGATATCGAGTAAGCACATAATAGGTCGACACAAAAGATCGTCGACCAATGTAACAAAAGTCGATGTCGAGCAGAGAGTAGTCGACGTCGAGCAGTAAAATAGAAAGTAAAGTTTGTCGACAAAGAAGTCGAAGAATAAAAGGATGGTTAAGGATGCGATGATCAGAAATCTTATAGGGTTTGTTTCACACAACACACGAAAGGCTTGGGTTTCAAACAATATAATAAAAGCTTCGAAGGCAAGGGATAACTACGACAACAACCATGCATGCGATAACAAAAGTCATAGAAAAAGTCATGCTTTTATCAATCTCAATAAATAGATAATCAAAGCTCTCGCATAAAAATCTATTTCTTTCTATCCTTTCATAATTAGGGTTTAATCAACTTTCACAAATTAATCCTAATTACTATCCGGTTTACAATCAATTCACTTTCGCTTCACAATTGCAAACAAGAAACTTCCTCAACTTTCCCAAAGGAATTACGCACAAGATAGAAGATAATAACAACACGCAACGATCATAGATTTAAGCATACATACATGGCTATTGTCGGGCTCACCTCGACCTAGAAGTAAGACAACTACTCACTCATCATCGCGAAGAAATACATCATAAACGTGGAGACAATAATATTTCAAATTAACTAACGAAAACTCACAACCATTCACAATCTCTAACCCTTCCTCTCTCTACTCCTCTCGGTTGTCCTCTCTCTCTATAACTCACAATTGCTTGTGATATTTGGATGATTAAAACCCTAGGCCTAAAGCCTTTATTAATAGTAAACATAAACTTGCGCTCTAAGTAAAATAAACTTTATCTAATAAGGAAAATAAATTATAAATCTTCTATCTAAAACTTAACTAACTAAAGTCTATCTAATTAGGAAAGATATAATAATCGTGGCTTAATCCTCCTCCAAAGATTTGGACTTATCCAACCGTGTCCGATGCGTGTAAATCTTCGATCGACGTCGACCAGAGTGGTTGACATTGGACAAGTTAGTCGATGTCGAGTGCTCTTCATGTGTGGTCGAGGTTGAGTAGTAGTCGACAGAAAGTGTTGAATTTTGACCACTCTTCTCTCGATTCTAGTAGCTTCATTCTTCAACATCCTCAGTCGACATCGAGTGGATTTAGTCGATGTCGAGTAGTCACTTTTCGTAGTCTCCTTCTTGTAATTGCTTCGAATAAGCTCCACATCCTGCAAAATCAAACCAAGCTTGTGTAGATCTCCATATCTTGCAATTCAAAGCATTCTGCACAAATTCCTAACATCCCCAACCCAGAATATGAATAATAGACAGAAATTGGAGTGAAAATAGGCACGAAAATATGGTAAAAAACATGCACATCAAATCGACCCCATACTTATGTTTGCTTGTCCCCAAGCAATAACTTGAATGGTCATATAGAAGAAGCCAACAAAACTCTCAACATTGTAAATCCATTCTTATATTACCACTAACGATCAATTCCCATCCTCGCAAAGGTACTTTTGCCATCAAATCAATGTTTGTGAATAAAAGCAACATCTCACGCAAAATTAGGTTATGTAAAAAAAAATTCCTGCGATATAGCAACAATAATCATGAAGACTTTTTTGTTTTTTTTTTACAGTAGGCAAAAAGTAGGCCTACCTTACTATTGTAAGGAGTGACCATGATCATCCCGACGGATGATGTTACATAATTCCCCAATCATGGGGAGATTCGAGTAAGAACAAGTATCCCTAGATCTAGAGATGAAATCAGCCGCTTTGTTTGCTTCCCTATAGCAGTGCCGGAAGTCTATGCTGATGAAGCTGGTCCTAAGATTCCTGATGAATTCCACTTCTCTTGTTATTTCCCATCTAACAAAGAAGGTATCATTGATTGCTCTGACTGCGTCCAAACAATCACCTTCAATAATCACTCTTCTTAGCCCCTTGGATCGAGCTAATTCTACACCTGCACAGAAAGCTGAGATCTCCGTTTGAATGGGAGATTTAGCCGTCGATTCTAATTGAAAAATATCCACCACAACACCATGGTGGTCCCTTACCAACCCACCCACCTGGCTGTCACCTATTGATTTGAAAGAGCCATCTACATTAATTTTAAAGATCTCTGGCGGAGGCTTGGTCCATCTTGAGTTTCGGTTTTGTTTCGAGATATTTTTATTAGTATTAGCTCTACCTGGGTTTAGGTTTATCCATTCTTTAAAATCGGCATAAATCCTTATGGCTAATTGGTGATGATCGTTTGATTTTTTATTCCTAAAAATGACATCATTTCTGGTTTCCCAAATCCTTTGCCAGATAAAGCATAGTTCTTCGATTCTTTTCTTGTCTGCATTAGGGTTAATAGTATCAATAATATTTATATTTGCCACTGGTAGCAGGGGAGTAGTCTTCTGAGTCAACTGTTCATAGGCTGCAGTTGTGATTCTTGTAAAAGGACACTGCAAAAAAAGGTGGTTATTGTCTTCCTTATTACAATCGCAGAAGCAACAGCCAGCAGGGACTCTGTTATAATATATGTTGAGTCTATCCGTTGTGGGTAAGCTTTCATTGGCAATTTTCCAGAGAAAATTTCTAGTTCTTGGCGGAACGTTGAGTTTCCAAATCCAGTTTTGATCACTCAAGCTATTATTATTTTGATGCCCCAGGTGCCTAGCCGGTTGTGTTGAGAATTGCCCATCCGAGTTAAATTTCCATACTAAAGTATCCGCAGTATCCCAATTTGGAATTTTAATTTCTGAAATCTTCACGACAATGTGATCAGGGAAAATGTCTTTTAGGAGTGGGAAGTCCCACTGCTTATTAGAGTTAAACAATTGATTGACTTTTAGCTGTGGATCAAAAGAGTTTTGGAAGGTAGAAAGATCAGTGTTTAAAAGCCAGGGATCTCGCCAGACATTTATAGACTCGCCATTTCCTACAACCCAGTGAAGGCCTTTCAGGAAATGTTCTCTTAAGTGTAGTAGTCTTCCAAATTGCCAGGAGGTGTTTTGGGACGATCTTTCGAAGAGATTTTCTTGTTGTAGATATTTTTCAGCTATAACTTTAACCCATATGTTGTCGGGTTCCTTGCAAATCTTCCAAAGGAGCTTCATTTGGAGACTGATGTTCATATCTTTTGCTAGTTTTAAACCTAGACCACCTTGAGTCTTTGGTTTGCAAATCTTATCCCAACCAATCAGTGGCGTATATCTTTCGGAATTGAGTTTATTCTAGAAGAAATTTTTGTGAATTTGATCAATTTGATTCAGAATGCCTTTTGGCAGAAGGAAATTCTGCATAAGGTAATTAGTTTTAGAACTTAGGTTTGCTTGAATTAAAGTTGTGCGACCTGCTTGTGAGAGCGAGGAGGCTTTCCACTTAGAGAGTTGTTTTTTGATGCTGACAATGGCATCATCGAAAACTTCATTTTTGACTCTACCTCTGACCATGGGTATACCCAAATATTTTTCTAGTGTTTTCGAGATAGGAATGTGCATGTCGTGAGCAAGAGAGTTGGCTAGGTTTGGCTTGATATTTTCTGAGAATTGAATGGAGCTTTTATTAAAATTGATTGTTAGCCCAGAAAGATTTGAGAATTTGTTGAGAATATTACGTATTGTGTGGAGGCTTTTATGAGAAGCTTCAGCGAAGATAATTGTGTCATCAGCAAAAGTTAGGAATGGAATCATGGTTCCATTTTTAGTGAGTTGGTATCCTACCAGATGATCAGCCAGCGAGGCTTCCTGGATGAGTTCTCTAGCTAAATTTTCCATGACAAGGATGAAGATATAGGGGGCAAGGGGGTCACCCTGTCTTATGCCTCTCTCTGGTCTGAACAGAGTTACCGGGCGGTTATTAACTAAGACTGAAAAGGAGGTGGTAGTAATGCAATTCATTACCCAAGAGATCCATTGTTTATCAAAACCAAATTTAGCGAGGGTAGCTCTGATTTAGTCCCAGCTGATCTTATCATAGGCTTTTTCTAAGTCTAGTTTGATCACCATCCACCCTTTTTTCCCTTTCTGCTTATGAAAGTTGTGAAAGATTTCATGTGCAATAAGAGTATTATCCTGTATTGATCTTCCTTCTATGAAGGCTCCTTGGAAGGGGTTGATAATCTTATGAAGCAAAGGTTTGAGTTTGTTGGCTATGATTTTGGTAATAAGCTTGTAAATAGTATTACAAAGGCTGATAGGTCTGAAGTGGTTGATGTTTACCGGATTGTCGACTTTCGGAATCAATGCTATGAATGTTTGATTGATTTCAGAAAGCAAGGTTCCCGAATGGAAAAATGCTTTAATCGTTTTACACACGGATCTTCCAACAGTAGTCCAGTATTTTAAGTAGAATTCCGGAGGAAACCCATCTGGGCCCGGGGTTTTGTCTTCGGTCATGCTCTTTAGAACCTCTTTTATTTCATTATTGGAAGGCATGGCTAAGAGCTTCGTATTTTCATCAAGGGAGATTTGATTTTGAATGAAAATGAGATGTTCAAGAGTAACAATTGGCCTTTTTTGTGCTATAAATCGTTCCTTCATTTCCATGGTTACGTGAGTCGAGATTTCATGATCATCAGTCAACTGGATGACATTCTTGGTGGTGAACAAAGAAGTCGAATTTCTGAAATTTTTGATCTTAACTGAGGTTTGAAAGAATCGCGTATTCCGATCACCTAACTGAAGGCGATTCATCTTTGATCTTTGCTTCCAGAACAGATGATTATACTCTAGAAGGGCGATTTTCTTCTGTTCTAATCTCCCTAACTTGCGAGCCTCATTAGTAGTAAGAGTGCCCCACGGAAGCTGTGATTGTAGTTTCTGGATACTAAAGTTCACAGTAGCGAGTTGTTTAAGGACGTTGTTGCCATTCATTTTACACCAATTTTTGATATTTTTTTTGAGGAGCTTTTGTTTTTGCATAAGAACATAGCCAAAAGACCCACACATTTTGTTCTTCCAAACCTTAGAAACTAGAAGTTCGAAGTCAGGTTTGGTTGTCCAAGCCATTTCAAAACGGAAGGGAGTTCCTTTGATATTGATTTGTGATCCGAGTTTAAGAGTGATAGGATAGTGGTCCGACGAAGAGAAGGGTAGGTGTTGAACCTTTAGGGTTTTGAAGTGAGTTAATAAGTCTTGGTGAACAAGAGCTCTGTCTAAACGTTCATAGGTGGTGTTGGGATTGATAGAGCTCTTTCTCCAAGTGAAGGGTGAGCCTGTGAAGGGGATAGTGCAAAGATTTAGCTCATCTTTAATAAGTTTGAGTCTACGGAATCTGGAGGGTGAAGGAGTCAAGCCTCCAACTTTCTCATTGGCATTCTCAATGTCGTTAAGATCGCCAATAATGATAAAGGGGAGGTTGTGAATTTTGACATTCATAATTAAATTGGACCAGAATTCGTCTTTTTCATCCTCCACAGATGGGGCATACACAAAGATAATGGCTAAGAGCACATGATCAATCTTAACCCTGATCATAATGTATCTAGTTGTTTGATCTAAAATTATTAAATTAGCTAAGCTGTTGCTGGTTCTAGTAAGTAGCCAGATACCACCTTTTGTTCCTGTGGATGGGATTGAGAGCAACTTTTGGAAGCCTGAAGTCCTGATTTGGTCATCCTTTGGAGGATCTGTCGATTTGGTTTCGGTTAGAGCAAGGATGTCTAGTTTGTTGTTGTGTCTTATATGATTGATCTCTTGCCAAAGTAATGGTCTTCTGGACCCCCTTATATTCCAGTATCCAACCTTAATCATAAAAAGAGTTTGAAGCTATGCTACATAGCGGTGGACAGAACAATTTATTCTTGTTCAGAAGCGTACCAAAAGCATTAAAAGTTTTGGTGAGGCCTAAAAATTTACTCCTCAGGATGAGTCTTGAGATGTTCATATAAGGTTTGACAGTGTAGTTGCAGAAATTAGTGGGAATCATACCTGGGGATTCATTATTCAGTAGAGTAATCTTGCTTCAGTAGGGGACCTTGTTTGCCTTCAACTGCTGGGTTACTTGTTGCATATGTTGTTGAGAGCAGATAGCACCTCTTTTTGAAAAATGGTTACAAGAAGTTTTGTGTAATTGTTGTAGGTTTGAAATTTTGGGGTGGCTTTCCACCATCAACTTATACAGAGATAAGTAGGTGGGGATTGCAGCCAAGTTTTGGAGAGTGTTGGCAAGGAGAGGTTTACCTGGTATCTTCCGAGGAATAGCAGTGACTTGCAGGTTGAGGTTCAAAATCTTCAAGCATCGCCTTAGCAAGGGGGATGGGGTGCCTGTAAAACTGTGTAACTCATAGCAGAGAAGAAAAGTAGCAAAATAGTTGAACATCATATGTGAATAGATGTAACAGCAGATTTTGATAAGAAACAACCAAACCATGTGACTCCCGCCAATTTTAGAAATTGGGTGAAGCCACCAAATTCTTGTCCAGACAACAAAGACAGTAACACCAGTAACATAGTCTAACAAAGGGAAATTTAAGCAAAAGATCAAGGAGCTATTAGCTATAGAAAGCTTGACATTATTTAAGTAAGATTGTTCCCCAAAGGGAACACCCCCGGCACCTTGATTGTAGTTGAGCAGCATCATTAAGTTTTCTTTTTCTTCGACTTCTTGGTAGCAGGAGAGGTTGTCTCATTCTGATCCTCTTCATCCTTTCTCTTGCCTTTCTCCATAGTGATGTTTGTGTCCGTTTCTTCAGGAGATCGGATGACAATACCTCCCATTTTCTTCACCATTGAGCAATCAGATTTGAGTGAGAGGTGTGATTCTTCAGACTGGACACCCGTGTCAATCATTTTACCCTTCAGCTGGGCTCTTATGAGATCCTCATAAGCATTATCAGAGATCATGTTGGGGATGGAGGGGAGGGGTAGAGCACCAGAAGCCATTATGGAGTGGAGGACAGATGGTGCTAAGACAAAAGGAGAAGTGGAAGATTCAACAGCCAGCTTGGACACATGGGCATTATTGAGGGCTATAAGGTGGTTGATGAGCTCATTGGGGTAGGATGGACTAGCAAGTTGGTTCACATTGAGCCTGGAGTGGGTGGTGAGGTGAGAAGAGGTTGGGAGGAGACCAAAATCTCCCCTTCTAGGCTGCATAATCTGGGGCATAGGGATAATAGTGTCAGCATGTGGTGGAGCAGGGAGAGTACTTGGCATATTGAACAACCTGGGATCATTTCTGGCTGGGTTAAGGGTGGGTGGCAGGGCTAGGAGATCAACGTTCGGGTTCTCTTTTAGGACAAGGTTGAACTTACGAGGTCTAGGAGCATTCAGAGGACAATCATCATAAGCATGGTCATAGCTACCACAACAACCACACCCATCTGAAAAATCCTCATACCAGATTCTCAGTTTGACAGACTCGTTCTCATTTTTCCTAATGTGGACAAAGGTAACTAGGTTGGAGAGGAGGGAAACATTGACACAAGCTCTAGCAAATCTCAGTTTGTTTCGGATATTAGAAACCTGATCAATCCTGATCAAGGATCCAACCCCACCCGAAGCAAGGATAAAAGCAATGACTTCTGCAGTATAAAATTGACGTGGAAGGCCTGGAAGAAGTGAAGACTTTTAAACTCAAAAAGAAGTGAAGGTAAAAGGCATAATGGTGAGATTTTTGGGCAATGTGATGGTAATAATCCGGGATATAGAAACTTCAATTTTCATGCTCTTCTTTCGCTTTGTGTTATTTCTCCTTTCTTCACGGCACATCCCTCGTCCTCTCTTGATGTCAGTTGTCACTCATTCCTCTTTTCACTTTAATGCTTTTACCTCTCTAACTTTAGCACTGCCTTCTCGCGAGTTGCAAACATAAGTGTCATAAATGACCTCAGATACTTAGTGCTTCGGACTCCTCACCTTGGTGTCCCATCTCGCTCAAACTAATATCTCAAGCAAGCAGGTTTGATCACTTTACTCCTTGGTGACCGAATTTTCTTTCACTCATTAAATTTTCCATTAAAATCATCCAACATGTCATCAAACTCAACAATAATTCCAGCACAACATAACCATATAATCATCTTCATAAATGACTTCCATTCTCTTCCAAACTCCCCGGATAGGTCATAAGGTAAGAGCAAATGAATAAAGATGTAAGGCTCATATATGAGTAATCTTGTGAGGCTAATAAGCATGAGTAGAATGGATGAAATATAAGCTCAAATGGAAAATAAAGTCCTAAATCCTCTTATTATTGCATAGGTAAAAAACAACATCAATTTCTCATCAATACGTTTGGGTCCAACCCATCGGCCCATTAATGAAACCCGGTTTACAATTAAGATCCATCGTCTCAAACCCTACTCCAGATAAAAGAGCTATTAGCCTCAACACTTTGTGTGTATTTGCCCTTTTTGAAGACGGAAGAGTTCGGCGTCTCCCCGCTCAGGTAAATCATGGTGTCGATATCAATATATCAGATATTTGATATCTGATATCGGTGTTTGGTACGGAAAGATATCAACATCAAGTGATATACTTGTATCCGCTTTTATCCATAGGGGGCCAAAAGAAATATACTGATTTTTGGGCGTGATATCTTGCTCTCTCTTCTCTCCGTCTGTTCGCTCTCTCTCTCTGTTGGCTAGCTTTCTCAGGTACGCTCTCTCTCCTCTTCCTCTTCTCTTCTCTGAGTTCTCTCCTTCTTTTCTCCTATTTCTTTACCTCGTCTATGGTGTGTTGGAATCTATAGGCAATCCCAATTTCGAAATCTAGGGCTAGGGCTTTGGGGCGATTTCTTTGCCTGAAATATGAAAACTGAAATCGATATGCAGCCCTTGTACAATCGAAATTTGTTGGCCCTTGTAATCGAAATAGCTGTCCGGTTTGATTTTTGTTTTTGTGTGCTCTCCCTTGTAATCGAAATTTGCAGCCCTTGTAATTGAAATACCTGTCCAGTCTGAATTTTCTTTTTGTGTGCTCTCCCTTGTAATCGAAATTTGTTTCTATGCTGATGTTGTTTTGTTTGAGATTTATTTCGTTCAGTTGTGATATAGTTGTGCTGAAATTTGTGTTTTATTTTGATTTTCTTATGAATAGAAATGGATTCATATGAGCTTGAATCATTACCCATGCTATGAACGTGTGTTGATTGAATTGGATCATTCATGCTATTGTTTCAACTAACAACAAATATACATATCTAATATCCTGAAATTTCATTCCAAGAGATCTGATATCCTGCAATATACCAAACAATATCGATATCTTGATATCTAGATATCAATACCAAACGACCCCTAACCTTTCTACCACGTCCTGTTTTCTCCGGTAGATTGAATTGCTGTTTGTTTTGATTTGTATATATCAAATCGCGTTTTTCCTCCCTTCGTTTCGGCATAATTTGTTTGGAGACTGTGATTTGCCCTTTGTTCAGCTGCATCCATGGTTTCCTGCATCCTAAACGATTGATGTTCTGATGAACTTAGTCTTTGTATAGGAACGTTTCATATTTGACTTAGCTCTCTTTTAAGAATGTAATTTGTAATCCATTTCTCAGTTGTTTTTGGAAGGTCCGAATCTTGATCTAGAGATTATATCTTCAGTCTGTTTGGATGATGTTGTGTTTTTGAGAGTTTGTTTGTGTGAATCTAGCAAATCGTGGTTTGATGGTTATCATTTTTATAATGGAATTAAAAGATTGGTTCAGATTGATTGCTTAAGCCTCCCATGTTTTCCCGAGCACATAAAATTTTCTCTTTTTGACAAAAGAAACCTTTTTTTCATCAATAAGTGGTTACAGGAGGAACATGTTTCATTTGGCTCTAAAATTGACATACATATGCCTGTTTCTACCGAGGGGCTTTGGTTTTCAAGCTTTTTGTCCTACTTTGATGGTTTTGCTACTGTAGTTTTGCATCATTACAAGATCTGGAAATGAAAATGTTTTTGTTGCTGCTTCATTGTAGTTTGTTCTCAAGTGCCAAAAAAGAATTGGGGTTATTGTTGTCAGACTCTTTAATGCTTGTGACATAAAGCCCTTTTAACCACTTCTGAAGACACATGCTTTATTTGTATATGGTGTATACCTTGGATACTTAACGTCTAAATCTGATCTCTGGACTTCATTATCTCCCATTTCTGCTGGTATCCTATGATTAAGAAGTTATCGTACTAGTTATTAAGTATATTGCTCATGTTTTCTTTGGGTATTTTGATTGATCTCAGAGCAAATCATTCACATTCAAGCTAGTATGGACTCAAACAGAGGACAAAATGGAATTCAGCTTTTGCTGGCTGCAGAGCAAGAGGCGCAACACATTGTTAACGACGCAAGAAACGGTAATTATAGTCTTACTCCCATTTTGGGACCATAATATGTAATCATGTGGTTGCTTCCACCAGCGGCCATTCTTGCTTAGGTTATCAGCCTTTGGTAGAGGACTGCATGGCCTAATTAAGAACTTTATGCTGCTTATACGTCTACTTGTTAATTATGGTGTTTGTTTCTGTCGATGGACTTTTGTAAGTACTTAATCCGACTTTTCTCCTTTGTTTTCCTGTCTCCTACAGCCAAGATGGCCAGACTAAAGCAGGCAAAAGAAGAGGCTGAGAGGGAGATTGCTGAATTTCGCGCCCAAATGGAGGCTGATTTCCAAAGAAAACTTGCAGAGGTAAATCACACATTTGTTGCAATATTTGGAAAGCCATGTTGAGGCACATATTTAAATAATCTTCTGGCGCATTACTATATTTAAATCAAGTGGGTTTTAGCTTGCATATATATGAAAATAAAAGTACGCCTTTTTCATTTCACCTTCTGCTAATGGTTTTTAGATCGAAAAAAAAGAGGCTAATTCCAACTTTTGTTCTCTCATGTTCATACTCTTGCTCTTCAACTTTATAATTCCATGGTTCAGGAATTTTCCTTGTCCCTTTATTGCATTTATGATGGATGTGCAAAATCCATTTTCTCTTGATCAAACACTTGACTAATGAAACCGTGATTAAGAAGACGAGCTAAGTAGCGTACATGCAGTATCACAGACTCGTTCAAGTTCCATACCAGGTTGAATTTTGTGCCTGGCTACAAGAACTGGCTGTGGCATCATTGTTTCTTCTCTCATACTAAAGAGTTCTTTCCTTTATTTGTCGGGTATGATAAAACAGAGTAGTGGCGACTCGGGTGCAAATGTGAAGCGCCTTGAGGCGGAGACCGAGGCCAGAATCCAGCAGCTGCTAGCTCAATCTGCGAGTATATCGACCGAGGTTGTTCAGATGCTGCTCAAGTATGTGACCACAGTGAAGAACTGATGTTTTGGTGATGATCTTCAGAGCTTTAATAAATAATAATGCCTGCCATTAATGTTTCGGAGTGGTTCCTCCAAGTTCTTGAGATTGAATTGCTTGTACTGCTTTGCATTTTCATCAGATTGCGTCCCTGTATTTTTTGACGTGTAATTGTGAATCGGACAATAAACGTTGCTCTTCTGTCTATGAGCCCGTTCGATGATCTGGTGTAATTATTTCTTCTCATTATCAGTCAAGGCCTAAAATAATTCAAATTATCCCTATTTCGACATAGATTTTCATCAATAAACTACATATTTTGGAAAAATCCGCCTGGTACTTTGTGATTTTGTATTTTGTTTTAAAGTTAGTGTGGTCTTTGTGTTTTCAGGTTTAGTTCATAGTTCTCATGTTCACTAAATATATTTAGCTTCTAATCCAACTGTCAGCTTCTGTCTCAGTTATCCTTTATTTCAATTAACTTTCTCGGAGTCATTCATACTAGAGTTGCCTTAGATGTTGGTTGTGGAGTTGCAAGTTTTGGTGCTTTTTTGATGCAGCGCAATGTAACCACTCTTTCAATAGCTCCAAGAGATGTCCATGAGAACCAGATTCGGTTTGTGCTGGAGCATGGTGTACCTGCTATGGTTTCAGCTTTTGCAACTCACCGGTTGTTGTATCCAAGTCAGGCTTTTGATTTGATTCATTGTTCAAGATGCAGAATAAATTGGACACATGATGGTACAATCTTATTCCTTTGTATAGCCTGACTGCTTCGGTTTTTATTGTTTCGTCGTATCCTTGCTCTTATATTGGTTAGTGTTGGTAATGAGCTTTGAGTTAAAAGGGTTTAAGTTACCATTTGAGAAGGAAAGTTCTCATATACCGTTTCCCCTGTTTGTGTAAAAAGATGGCATCTTGCTGCTGGAAGTTAACAGAATGGGAGGATATTTTGCTTGGGCAGCACAGCCTGTTTATAAACATGAAAAAAACTTGCAAGAGCAGTGGAAAGGTAGCTTTCTTAAACCGAGTTCTTGCTTATTGAGTTCATTAATGTTGTTTCCGCTATCTGAAGTTCCAGATTGATACTAATAAACCAACCACTGAGTTTGTACATCTTTCTTTGTCCTTCTTGGCAGCATCCTATTTCTAGTTTTTCAGAATTTGTGCATATTATGTTAATTTACTCATAGAAATGGTTTTTCTTTTCTTCTCTTGTAAACAGAAATGGAGAATCTTACTTCAAGCATATGCTGGCAACTTGTGAAGAAGGAGGGATATATTGCTATATGGCGAAAGCCCTTGAACAATAGTTGCTACCTTAATCGTGCAAGTGGAGTGCAATACAACCTCCACTTTGCGACCCTACGGAAGATCCTGACAATGTTTAGTAACCCTCAAACCCGTCACCCAGTCTACATGCAACCTTTATTTGTTAACTATTTATCATCTCCCTCAATACCCCTTTACCTATGGGTATGTGAAACTGAAGCCGTGCGCGCATCACAAGATTGCCTTACAATGGATATGGAGCTAATATTTCTTCCTGGCCCGAGCGCCTTCATTATCCACCAGACAGGCTCCAGAGCATTGAAATGGATGAATACTATCCATCCAGGAAGGATCTCTTCAGGGCAGAGTCAAAATATTGGTGAGATATTGTGGACAGTTATGTTAATGCTCATTGCTGGAAAGTGCTAAATCTACGAAATGTGATGGGTATGAGAGCAGGGTTTGGAGGGTATGTTTTTCATAGCATTCTACTTCTTTGAATGACCGATGATATCCATTTTTATTTTTATTTATCCAATTTTTATATTGCAGTTTTGCAGCAGCAATGAATGATGCACAGGAACTCTAAGGTGCGATAAGCGCTTGTGACAGAAATGGCAAGACACCACAATCAATTCATGCTGATTCGAACTCTAAGGTATTGTTCACACCCATCAAGTGTATCATTTAATCAAAGGCAATTTAGATGTGCATTTTGTGATTTGGTTTGTGTAAAATGGTGCTATAGGTAGGAAGATAGTATACTGACATATTTATCCTCACATCATTGTTTGATTTTTAGCACAGTTATGAGTAAGCTCAACTTTCAGGAACAGATGAAAAAATGAAATCGGTGGTTTCTAATTACTTTGACAATCTTTTTAGTGTATTTGATTTGACAGTTGAGATCAGATTGGGATATCCTATTCCTATGAGGCCAATATTCCATTTCTAATGTCATTTTCCTTATCCACCATCTTTGGTTATAATAATGGAGGACAAAAATACACCTTGTAGAATAAAGCTATAATCAATCATACGGAGTACGGAGTATCTTTTTTTACCAAATTTTGAAGTTGACATAACACTTTTAGACGAAAAATGTTGCCCTCTTTAATCTTTTTTACTACTGTATTTCCGGGTTGAAAGTTGAAACTGTTGTTTGTACTCACTGCAGTACATAATGTTTGTGTAAAGTACTCCAAAATAGACGAGGTTAGGATGACATCAGCCAGATGACGTCGATGAGAGTACGTAGGAACTAAGCAAACGTTGGTCCCACAGCACACCTGTCAAGCCTTGATGGTGGGACCCGCTTTTTTTTTTTCTGTTTTAAAAATAAAGCCGGGACAATGTACTGACTTTAAATGTCTGTTATTTGGTTTGACTAATCATTAATGTACTCACAAAACAACTTTGAAGTGTGGAAGAAAATAATGAATGAATCTCCTATCTAAACGTCAAGCCAAAAAATTTACTCCGTATAAACTTGGTGAAATTGTTAAAAATAGTACGGAGTAATTAATACTCCCTCCGTTCCATAATACATGTCCCTTTGCTTTTCGGCACGCTTTTTAATGAGCGAAAAACTCTATAAAATATTATTTTTTTAATTAATTTTTTTATATAATATGATACTTATTACTAATAAGTATCATATTATATAAAAAAATTAATGAAAAAAATAATATTTTATAGAGTTTTTCGTTCATTAAAAAGCGTGTCGAAAAGCAAAAGGACATGTATTATGGAACGGAGGGAGTAAGTTGTAAATTTTTATATAAGTAATTTTTACTTCATTTTATGAAAATGTGCATAAAAAAATAAAATTACTGTATATAAAAAAAAATAGAGGGAAGAAATCATTGTGTGAATATTTAGTGAGTAATAGGATATGATCGAATTTGACTTGTTTCATAATAGATCTAAAATCTAGGGAAAAAAAATGGTGTGGTCCTAAGTCCTAACTAACACACATTAGAAACCACATTAAAATATTCTTTTTAATTTGTTATATTCTATTTTCTTTCTCACATCCTTCCTTAGCAACTTTAATATACCTATATACTATAATATACGTACACTATATAAGGAAGGAGTCACGCGCGTACTATAATAATAAAATCATTGCATATCTCGTCTATTTTTCCCTTTTAAGAATCATTTTTTAAAAATAAAATAAAATTTGTCAGACCTTTTAATAATCGTTTGAAATCGGAAGTAGTCCAGAGACTGTCGTGAAGCATTTTTGTAAAGACTAATTTATTCTTCTAAATTGGAGTTGTTGAGTTTTCAACAAATGAAAATTGAAAACCAAGGTATGAATCGATGAGACTATTTTACAGGAATGCTGTGAATTATGATACACGATTTTTCGATTTCAATCGATTGATTCGAATTAGCAGAAACTAGCTAATTTACAGGCAATTAAATTGCTTATATATATATATACTATAATATATGTTAAAAAGATCAAATCTTTTTGCAGACATTAATTCAAATCTGGTGATTAGGCACGACCTTGGTGCTACTGTTCTCCGATCGACTCTGCGGAGGTGGCGGGCGGAGGCTGGAGAAGAGAGAGGAAACAGAGTGTGAAATGGAGTGGTAGATCATCTTCTTCACCAGCTTCTTCTTGCAGGGGATTACCGTAGCCACCTTCTTATCTTTGTCCTCCATTTTTCAGATTATCCTTTCTCTGCCTCTCTCAACTCTTACTTGAGTGTTTTCATTCAACTGTTGTTTTAATGTGGAATTTGGGAGATGTATTTATATATAAATAACAAAGTTTGGAGACGCGTCTATTTTAAGCTTTTCCATATATTTAAATATAAATCTTACTCGTAAATAAATAAACAAATGTAGAGATTGATTGATTAAGATTTGAAGAGGGTTGGACACGTGGAAGTCGGCAATTTGAAGAGTGGGTGTAGATACTACCTTTGGTTCCATTGAGAACCAAGTGTGAAAGGTTGAGAATTTGAGTGGGGTCCTCACTCCTCAATCAGAGGGGTCGTTACTCGTTAGTGGGTGATGACTAGGTGCGATCACGGTTCCATCTAACACTCTACTTTAGACTTGTCACTCCCAACAGGTGAGGGTTACGGCTCCATCTAAAACTGCACTCTTCAGTCCCGATGACTAGGCGTGGCCACGGGTCTGGCCCGTCGGGTCAAGGGTCGGGAAGGGGTGACCCGAATCATAACCCGATAAATCCACGGGTTGGCAGGTTCGGGTCACCCGGCGGGCTCTTTTACCTGTGTATGTCTAAACTCCGGCCCGGTTACCTACTCTTCTAGTCTTCTTGATCGTCGGACCCTTCCCCTCCTGAGCCATCTGTGACCGCGCCGTCTATGGAGCTTCCAACGGACTCTGTATCCACTCTGTCATCATCCTCGGAATCAGTCCCCAAGATGTTCTTCTGCATCCGCATATCCGCCCTCTTCCAATCTGCAAGGCAAACTTGGGCTTTGAGGTTCTCGGGAAGCAACCTTGATCTCTTCTTCGAAAGAATCTGACCTCCGCGACTGAAAAGTTGCTCGACGGCAACGGTGTTTAGGGTTTAGTGTTTAGGCCGGGTTTAGGGTTTAGGATCTAGGGTCGAAACAACACGCTACGAGGAAAATGTCGGGTATAACTTTGTAATATGCGACTCATTTTCGCCGCATCTCCAAAGTGGCTTCGAAAATGGATTGCACGTTAATCCCGTCTTAAAGGGCTATTGCTGCGTTCATTGCAATAAAACAGAAAAGGTTTGATGTATAAAGGCATGTAAACATGACTGAAAGTCTGAGTTGCGTCGTAAAAAACTTTGAAAACCTCCACAACATCTTGGGCCTGAGTCCATACATCCGCAAAGATGTTCGACCCTTCGATGTTTTGTGTTGCAAAACCGGAAAGAAGTTCCTTATAAGCGATGGAATCATAAATTGTTTTGTAAGTCGAGTGCAAACGTCCTTGGGAACTGTTTTGGGCAAGTTTGGTAAGAGTGACAATAAGCGCTCCACTACTGGCGAAGCAAACAGCTTTGCCAAAGTGCCCGCAAAACAAATTGAATTGGTTCAACAACTGTATGTAAATAGTTTAACCCATCTTGCACACATAAGTTTAAAAAATGAGGGGCGCAACGGATGTGGAAAAACTTACCGCCTATCCCGGACTAACAGTTTTGAATTAATTCCGGAATAGATGCGGTGTTGGTAGAAGCGTTGTCAAAACCGATACTAAAAACTCTTTTGGTCAATCTATATTCTTGTAAAACGTTTAAAAGGACACGTGCTATGTTTCGTGTCGTGTGTGCTTCATCGAAAACTCGAAAAGCTAAAACACGTTTGTTTAATTGAAAACGTTGATCAACCCAATGACAAGTAACACCCATGTATGAGTGATGTTTCCAATGGTCGGTCCAAATGTCACTACAAATCGAAACTTGTAAATCATGGTTTTTGTGAAAATATTCGATTAATTCATTTTTACTGGCGTTATACCGTCTAAGTATTTTCCTCTTAACCGTATTTCAACTAATACCTTGCCATGAAGGTTGAACATTTTGTGTAATAAATTCATGGAAACATAAATGTTGTGAAAAACTACAAGCTAAACCCTCGACAGCTATCATTTTCGCATAGTTATCATGACAACTACGATAATCATAAGACCATAAACCAGCAGGTTGAGACTTGAGAGGAAGAAGATGCGTACCCGGTTAGTTGAGTTTGTCCTTTGGCGAGGCCGAGCTTTTCGGGATGCTTCGTCCGGATATGGAGACTATAGTTCCCATATCCACCTCCCTTATTGTACTTGTAGACCGTCCCGCAGAAGTTGTAATTGGCCGAGCAACTGGCTTCCTCCCAAGCCGGATCCCTAGGCCCCTTCGTGAACCAATACTTGAAAGTAGCGGCTCGAACTTCCGCCGTAGTCATAGGGTCGCCATTGGTCGGAGTTCCTTGACTCCCTTCGGCAGGGAACCCGGACTCTTGGGTCGGGAACGTCGGAGTTCCGACTTGGGGGGTCCCCTCGGGCTCGGCCTCGGCCTCCTCCTCCTCCATAATCTCGTCGACGTGGTCGGCTAAGAGAGCATCATCTCGCCGACGTCGGGATCCGCTCACCGTCGAGACCGAGGCACTTCGACGAAGGCTTGGTCCCACCGCCGGGTTCAGGATGCCTCTGCCTCCAACACTCGGGGTCGATGAAGATGGGGCTCCACTAACACTCTTGCGACCTCGGGTAACTCGGTTGAACATGTTCGATATTATGAATTTAAGAGGATTAAGGGAGATAAGATATATTAGGGAGAGATTAGTAAAACGGGGCTACGAGAATATCGAGCCATTAGAGAGCGATTGGAGAGCGATTAGAGAGATGAAGATGAGATTAGAGGAGATGAGTGAGGTGTGAGTTGAAAATGGGAGGGAACATGGGTTTATATAGGGCCAAACCAAAGCCTTTCAGCTCGAAACCGACCGTTGGGCAACGGTCGACCCGACGGGTCAAACGTTCGACCAGACGGGTCGACCGTTTGAAAATTGCCATTGGGAGTTTGGCTTTATTATTTTTTTATTTTTTTGTTTTTGGGTGTTGTTTGGATTGTTACCTATCTATTTAAGTTGGAAATAAATTTATATGGAAAACTTTTAATTTATTTTATTGAGTTTTTATTTTTTTTTTGACATTTTAAACTTGATGTTGTTTAGGTAATTTTTTCAAGTTGTTAGGTAATTACTAAACAAATAATCTTATGAAACACAATTCATTCAATCACAAATCATTATAAACCTACATACGATTACAACCCGGACCGGATTCACAACACACAAGTAATTTCACAACTCACATTCACATCACATTAAAAGCTAAAACATAAACTTACTACATAACTACACTACTCACTACTTAGGACTAGAATAATTACCAGTACCACTTAAGCGTGATGCGCCATCGTTCTTTATCTTCTCGGGGTGCTTCTTCGTGATGTGAAGCTTCAAATTTCCATAGTCGAGGTTGTTTGTAACCTTGTACTTGTGACCGCAATGACGACAAACGACATCGAACTTCCCACCGGCTTGCTCGACCTTGTCGTAATGATCCCGGAACAACGCCGAACGAAGGTTCTCCCCGGATCTAGCTGCGTCGGACATGATTACGAGCTTATGAAAATAAAATGATAGGTGATTGATGGATTGGATGGGATGTGTGATTTGTGAAATGAAGGAGTTGGGTATTTATAGCCCCGAGCCTACTCTACTACTCCACTAGCCGTTACAACGGCTATATTTAAAAAAAAATCATCCGACGATGGGCCCCACACTCCAACGGTCAGATTTTCAAAATAGGCCGATCCGTCGGGTCGATCAGCGGGTTTCAAAAACCCTGACCCTAACCCTAACCCGCTATCGGTCTACACCCACCAACCCGTTAACCCGGACCCGCCGAATCGTTGACCCATAAAACCCGCCGGGTCACGGGTCGACCCGTAATCCGTGACCCCGCCTAGGTGGGATCATGGTTTCTTTCCCCTTCTGTAAACAATTTTCAACTTAATATAATTAAGCAAGCAACCTCTCTAAAACAGGAATATTCCATATGGTTTCTTTCCCCTTCTAGAAACAATTTTCAACTTAATTCCCATCTAAAAGGGGGTAAAAAAATACTCCGTATTAGAAAATCAAACCATGTATTGTAGTAAAAAAGATGCTTGTTTGGGTAAGTGTACCACAAATCTACACATCGGAATGGACGTGCTGGTTTGTAGTGAGCTAACGTACTAATTAATTATAAATGACTGCACGTTGAAATGAATGTGCATTTAAGAAGAAAGATTTGCGATGTATCTAATAATACCGATGAAAATGGATAATTTCCTTTACTTTTTTTCACAAAAGTATTAAACAATGAAGAGTGAAGTGGACAATTCCTAACCAATAAATCAGAAATCTATATTACCTATTCTATCACCATGTGTAAGTGTAAATCAATTTTACTTATTTATCTAGATTAATAATTGTTGTTCATTTGGACTTTGGAGTATTGAAAATTCATTTATCATTAATATTCACCCATTACGTAGCTCGTTTGCTTTGCTTTGATGTTTTATCCCTTACTACTTTATGTGTTTTTAGTTCGAATATTTTTTCGTTTGGTTTTGGTTAATGGGAACATCTTTTAGATCACGACTATTGACTAATGTGTGAACAAGGAATTTTTTTTTATTAGGTAAAAATTCGAAGGTCAGACAGACCTGACTCATCGAGAGGCCGATCGAAATCGGCAGACGGCGAACCGTCTAACAGAGCAACCTAAAAACAGAAATACAAATAACATGCGTAATAAACCAAACAAAAATAAACTCTACAACAAACGTTCCAAGAAGACTAAACACCCGAAATGATGAGGAAGCCACTGAAGAACGCAGCCAAGTACCACCGAACAGTAGCACCACGGGCCAGTAGTACAACAGGACACTAACTCATGTGGGTAGTGCAGATGAGCTCCAAGGAAAACTCTATCCCGAATACGGAGTGGCCTTTGAGCGCACCACCTCGACCCCAGCCAGACCCGACTACAGACTCCACGCCCCCAACCAAGCAGAAGATCTCCTAGAAACATCGGAAGAAGAGCCGCAAACTGCTCGAACCAAACGCCATCAAGCTTTCACCTGCAAAAGTATCGACAAGCCTTTGCGGGATTTTCTCAAACCCTTTCGGGTGGTTATACTCAAAACCCTTTCGGGACAATATCAAGAACCTGATTCGGGTTCTTGATAAAACCCAAAAGGATGTGGTTTGTGATATGCGTGAACAAGGAAATTGAAAAAGAAACGAATACCCCACCATTTTCCTTTTTTTTTTTTTAAATTTCTTTCAGCTTCTTCTAATGTTGGGGTTCGATTTGCGGTCTGGTGTGTTGTGTTGTTCTTGTTGTGATGCAGGCCTTATGTGAGCAGTGTTCGATTAGTTGTATCCGAAGACGTCGTGGATTTGCGATCGATATCTGATGGCTCTTCAGAGTCCATAATCTGATATGTCTGCCAGTGTCCCCAGAGTTCTCTGTATGCGTCCTCCGTTGGCTGATTGTTCATTTGACATGATGGCTTTGTCTTATGATGTAGGATTGTTGGCACATTTGTTTTATATTTGGATTTTCATTTCTGTCATTTGTTTATGTTATTTCATTTTTGTCATTTGCTTCTGTTTTTGTTTTGGTTGTACGTGATGGTTAGTCCATCTATCGGCTTGTCCGGTCTCTCGGTTTCTCTAGGCTTGTCTAGAGAACTGAATTCTTATCTTTGCTTAAAAAAAGAAGTGATTAAACCGCATAAATCTTGTAATGTTGTCACTATTAATATATCATTTCCTTCATTTATTGATAATCATTTCTCTATACTAATTCTATATACAAGTGTACACGGGGATCATTTAGGGATCGGAAATGCACCTTGAGAAACTAGGGTAAAAATTAGTTATTTGACATTTCGATACATATTTTAATAAGGTAAAAACTATATATAATAAATTAAAATGACATTTTAGTATTAATCCATTTAATTACTTCCTCTGTTAATCAAAAGTTATCATTTACTATTTATGCACGATTTTTTAGAATGATAAAAAACTATATAAAATATTAATATTTTTTTACATTTTTTTTTATAAATTCATACTTAATTATAATAAGTATGAAATTATTAAAAAAAACATTATTAAAAAATTTAATATTTTATATAGTTTTTAAAACCTAAAAAATGTGTGTGAATAATAAAATGTCAAGTTTTAATTAACGGAGTGAGCATTATTCTACATTTTGTGTAAATTATCGACTAAATTAAAATGGCAAATGACATATTTGCGTTATAATGATAACTTAAAATGAAAATATATTTTAATTAATGAAAAATATTAGAATAAGGCTCATTTATCACATATAGGAGTATTATTTTACGCGTGTCATTACGACTCGTGTTCGCTCATTTACTAAAATGAGCAGAGTATAGCCAGATTTTTAAACTCAACTCCATTTCGCTAGTGCAACCAAAGTCTTGGCAACACCCAACGGCAGGTATGCACGGACGACAATGGGAAGAAGACGCTGAAACATAACATGAATGTCATGGGTCTTTAGGCCGTGGAACTTTCTCTCTGCAATTTTGACCTTGTTGTGCAAAGATCCAGCGTACCCATGGGGGTACTTCACTGCACCGAACCATTCGAATATATCTGGTATGTCCTCCCGTTTCACCGGGAATGGCGCATGAGGGAGTGTTCCATCTCTCTTCTGTGCCTGGCTTCTCCGCACCCCTCTCTGCTGCAATGCGGCTCGAGCTTTGGGACCATCCTTTGTCTTCCCTTCTATGTTAAGAGTAGTGCCGATGATGTTGTCGAAGACGTTCTTCTCGATGTGCATAACATCGAGTGCATGTCTGACTCTAATGTGACGCTAGTAAGGCAATCTCCATAACTCGGACTTGTTGGTCCAACACATTCTGTTAGTCACACTGTATGGGGCCTTGAAAGCAGGGTACGAGCTGAGGACGGGGAAGTTGATCCTGTTGAGAAAGATGGAAACATAATGAGAAAGACATCGGACAAACGTATGAAAAGGGAAAAGAGAGTGAAAAGAGAGGTAGTTCTCGTACCTATCGATCTGTGAAAGAATTTGCTCCCCGTTCCAAGCATAAGGGCGTGTTCTGTGTTCTTCGCTTCCATTGAATGCCATACCATCGGTTCGCCACGGGTGGTTTAGTGGAAGCCATCTACGGTGCCCATCGTAAACCATTCTCCCTTGTTCATGCGTTGCAGAAGTACCGTCCAAGCAAATAGGGCAGGCTTTATACCCCTTCGTCGCAGCTCCAGCCAACATCCCCAAGCCAGGAAAGTCGCTTATAGTCCACAACACTGCTGCTTTCATCGTGAAAGTGGACCTTGAGTATCGATCAACAGTATATACTCCAGTCCCCCATAAGTGGCGAAGCTCATCGATCAACGGCTGCATGAACACACTAAGACACTTTCCTGGAGACTTTGGTCCCGGAATCAACAACGCTAACATGTT
This sequence comes from Persicaria tinctoria, assembly GCA_037127255.1. Lineage (NCBI taxonomy): Eukaryota > Viridiplantae > Streptophyta > Magnoliopsida > Caryophyllales > Polygonaceae > Persicaria > Persicaria tinctoria. The sequence goes on from JBANSL010000008.1 coordinate 52,017,378, forward strand.
GAATTCCTTCTTCATGCACAATGACGGAGGCAAGTTGTATGGCATCACTATGACAGGCCATGTGCTATGGAGGGTTGACTGATTCCCAAATGGATTGAATCCATCGGTTGCAAGTGCAAGTCTCACATTCCTCACGTCTTCAGAGAAATGCGGGTAGGTTTTGTTGAATTCTTTCCATGCCTCACCATCTGATGGGTGTTTCAACCATTCTGCATCTCTCACCCGCTCACCATGCCATCGCATAGCCTTTGCAATGTTCGGCTCCATGAACAATCTCTTCAGTCTAGGGGTTAAGGGAAAGTACCGGAGAACCTTCCTGGGAACCTTGCCTCTCGTACCCTCCCTAGTACACCACCTAGGTGTGTTGCACTTGGGGCACGCTTCGAGATTTGCATATTGTTTGCGAAATAGCACACAGTTATACTCACAAGCGTCGATCAGCTCGTACCCAAATGCAAGGTCCCTAATCACACTCTTCATCTTCGCTCCATCCGTAGGATGTTTATGTCCTTTCGGCAACATGCGAGCAATGTGTGCGCACATGGAGTCCATGCTCCTATCTGTCCAACCAAACTCTGACTTCATCTGCATTGCATCCAGACAGGCATCCAGAACATTCATATCACTGTTCTCACACAATGGCATATTTGCTGCCTCTACAAGCCTATTATATTTCTCGTAATCATCGTCAACAACATATTGGAACGGAGGATCGTCGGGGACAGAGTGCGCCTCATATCCGGCATGAAACGGAAAAGCATCGTGCAGAATGTTCATAGTCGGACCATCAACGGAGGAAGATGCCCCTTCCTCCAGGATCTGCGTTCGTCGTTGCTCATTTGTCCTATCAACTGGGGCTTCGCCATGCTTGTCTCAAACAGTATAACTAGGCCACATTCCCATATGGGCCAAATGACTGTGTATTTCATCTATTGGGTGACATTCATTGTTGCGGCATCTCCGACACGGACATAGGAAATGAGTCATTCCATTCGCATTATCTCTAAGATTCTGCATAAAGAGAAATATTCCATTTTGATACTCCCCGTGAGCGTGAGGGAGTAGCATCCAACTTTTGTCGCCCATTATCGTCCTATCATTATCAATCCATTCATATGAATTCATCACATTCTAAAATGAAATTGCACATAAACAATCCATTCTCATCATCATTGTCATTCTACACCACATTCTAAAATAAAATTGAACATAAACAATCCATTCACATACACAATCCATTCATACCTCAAACTCAATTTAAAATCAATTTCCAATCATAACGTTCTAAATTCCATTTTCATCAAAAACCCAAATAAAAATTTCATTCTCATCATCTATGTCATTCTACACCACATTCTAAAATAAAATTGAACATAAACAATCTATTCACATAAATTATCAATTCATAACACAAACTCAATTTAACCTCCATTTAACCTCAATTTCAACTCCATATATACATACACAACTCTTTCCCCTCATAAACTCCATTCAAACAACTTTTTTACCATCCAAACTCCATAAACAATCTATTCACATAAACAATCAATTCATAACACAAACTCAATTTAACCTCCATTTAACCTCAATTTCAACTCCATATATACATACACAACTCTTCCCCCTCATAAACTCCATTCAAACAACTTTTTTTTACCATCCAAACTCCATTATAAAAGACAACCTCATCATCAAATATCCAAACAAACAATGTATATGCATATATTCAACAAAAAAAAAAACAAAAAAATTTAAAATTTATACATACCTTCAATGGAGGTGTGAAATGGGGGAAGAGTTTTCGAGCCCTCTAGGGTTATTTTGGGAGAAAGGATGAAGATGAGAATGATTTATTGTACAGTACAACCGATTTTAATTGTTTGTTACGGAAAACACATTCAGGCGACGGACTTATATATAACTCCGTCTCCTGAGTGAACAGTATTTAATATCCCCAACCAACCAGACTTTATTACTCTACTTTTGAAAAAGTCCAACGTTCAGGCGACGGACCACAAGAACTTACGTCGCTACAAAGGCCCGAACAACGCTCAGGCGACGAACCACTAGTATGTTGGTCGCTACAAAGGCCCATTCTGACAGCCGTCATTCGGATACCTATTTGGGCGACCGATCTTGAGAAAAGTTCGTCGCCTGAATTTGTTCCGTCGCCTGAGTACAGTTCAGCCGACGAACATTGAGGTTTTCTGGTCGGCTGAACATGGGTTGGAGGCGGTTTGGGCATCCCAACGTTCAGGCGACGGGCCTTAGTAAGTTCGTCGCCTGAACCTGATTCAGGCGACGAACCTTTTGAGTTCCGTCGAGCGAGACGCAATCTGGCGTAGTCTATAAAACTGACTCGACTTCACTAGTATGAAAACCAGAATAATAATCAATACTCAAATCAATAATAACAATTAATACTCAACTCGTTCAACTCACTTAACAACCTTACACACGATTAACACTACACTAATCACTATTTGGATGGACGGCGGGTCAGAATGAAAATAAAAATAAAAATAATTGAAACAGGGAATGATGATTAGAGTGGAGAGAAGTGACGTGGAGACCGGAGAAGATAGATTGATAGAACAACTAAGGTTAATGTTAATGACTAATTATAGGTGGACGATGGTGGGAAGAGAGGTTGAAGGATGAATTAGACTAGGATATAGTAAAGGAAAAAACTAATATCTCAATACCAAGCAATGCATTACGACATACTCCCTCCGTCTCGAAATTCATGTCGTTTTAGCCTTGTGCACAAATTTTAATAAAAACACTCATCCATTAATCAACATCATCATTCCACTAACTTTTTCATTAATTTTATTACCCACTACATTTTTTAACCAATCAAAACCTTCAAAAAAGTCAACAACACACAAATCAATACAAATCATTACTATCCACTACCTAGAAAACCTAAAACGATATCTATTTTGATACAAAAATAAAGAGCTAAAACGACATGAATTTCGAGACGAAGGGAGTACTATACTAGTGGTCGAACCGTAAAGGATGGTTCACTACGGCTAGCGCAATGAAAATTATAACTAACCCAAATAGAACACTAGATGACCCAAATACTTGGATATAAAAAATAGACACATCTCCAAAAATTAAAAATTTTCTTTGAAAAATTAGTCAGAGAGGACTTCGTAGACTAGCAAATAGAGGAATTCTGATTCCTAATGAATGCACTTTCTGTGGCAATTACCATGGTGAAGACAAAGCCCATCTATTCATAAAGTTTGGTTTTTTCAGTGGTTCATGTCTAAAAATAGATAAAAATTACTGGAATCATACAAACCACCCTGAACTCAACAAGAGATATTAAAAAAATCATGAGTCATTTAGGTGAGAAAGTAGAAGGAAGAGAAAGAAAACTTGGGAATCAAATGATGGACTACTTGATTCTATAGAATTCAGATAATATTCCGAGAAAATCAAATCATATATACCCAAAAGATTGCAAGCTTCGTACAAAAAACACGAGACAACCGGAGAAAAGCAAAAAATGAAGAATTTAATTCCGCTAGAACTGGGACCACATTGGTTTCTCGAAAAAAGATTAGTAGGAAAAATGTCAAATGGATAAAATAAGAAAATGGTGTTATGAAACTAAACTTTGATGGTGGCTCAACTACAGCAACGGGGGACAGCTATATAGGCGACATATTCAGAGACTGGGAAGGTAATCCGATTAATACAGGATGTAAAAACGTTGAACGACATAACTCACTTATTACAGAAGCCCTTGCGTTACGCGAGGGTCTTAAGAAAGCGCGAGAACTACAAATAAGAAAACTAGAGATTGAAGGTGATTCTCAAATCATTATGAAACACTTGCAGGTAAAATGTAGGTAATTGTTTTTGAGAAATAGAATTGACTATGGGAGATATCAAACGAATAACCCAAATTAACAATACATGAAGTAAAATTATGTCATGTTCCCGCGAAGGTAAGTTTCTGACAAGGTTATACATCTTTTTCGGATGTTGATACATTTACCACCCGGGTAAACTTACCCAAGGGCGTAAAAGTAAAATCATAGATAAAAATGTGAAAAGAGAATCATTTATTAGAGACAATGATTACCACATTTATGATTGAGTATTTATCTTACCAATGTTGTAAAGAGTAATAACTTTTCTTTAAAACCCTCAAATCTTCCAATATTTCATATAGAGACCCATGTTTTTACAGATTTTAAGCTTGAGTATTACACGTTAAATTTCTTAAAAAGTATTTTTCTATTACTCTTTATTACTTTATTCCATAGGCTCCCATGTATCATAAAGCCTATAATTTTCACTCTTTTTTTTTGTGTATGTGATAAAAAAAGTTGGAAAAATTATTCTGAGCTCTTATTAAATATGGTTGTGTTAACATATAAATATGGATTAGCACAAATAAAATTCATTTGAACTCTCTTTAACCAAGGTTGAGTTAACATAAATCACGAATTCGGAAAAATAAAATAGTTTGATCTCTAGTTAATCGGGTCGGGTTAAAATAAAATCACATATCCGGGCAAATAAAATTAGTTCGAACAAATAGGAAGATAGGTTGGTTATGTATTGATGAGTCATTATCTTTTTAATAAATATAAAAACAAATACAAATTACACTAATTACCCGTAATTTATGATATCTTTTAAAAAACTATTCTTGAATTATAAAAGTATAATAAAACAACCATATTCATAAGAATTTTTCAATCAAAGATCCATCCTCCAACTCTATAAAAAATAAAATAAAATTGGCCAATAACTCATAAATAAGAACACTCAAATACATCTCTAGTTAGCACATTAAATTTATACTCAATTATCTCATTCTTGAAATTAGGTTGGGATTAACGTATATAGGAATTGAACCCACACTTATATGTTTATACATCGCTCTACCATTTAAGCTAATAAGCTTACAATTTTTCATAACGATCTATTTTCTCATCTATAAGAGAATTAAGCAACATTTGACGGTCTATTTTCATAGCGATTTCATAACGGTATATTCCATCAAAATATGACATCCAAGCAACATTCATATATCAACTTTCATTTGCTCAACTGGTTTACTAAATTCATTTATCAATCAAAACCCTGATGGTCAAATGTTCATTTCTAATTTGTTAGCCAAAACACCACTGTAATGACCAAAGTTAAGGGTCAAACAACCCAAGTTAATAAACGCAAGAATTACATAAACCAATCAAACTTATTCAACCAGTTAAATTGTAATTCAAATCCAATTTGCAAATCTCATGGTAAGGATTATGAAAATAGTCTAAAATCCGAACCAATTCAAAGAAAGTCCCAAGGTCAAAAGATTTTACCCAAATCCCGTCGATTCAACCTTAGGCTAGGGAAACCATGGATGAGGAGCTCGAGCTCGGGATTTCTGATGGTGGGTGGTAGGGAGGAAGCCGGGTCAAGAGGGAGAAGCGGGGGAGATCGACGAAGAAGCAACAAGGAGTGAACGGGGGCGGCGTTGGGCTTCGCAGATCCGAGGAGGGAGGAAAGAGCTCCAGCGTCGGAATCGTTGATGCTGGTGGCGGAGAGAGGGCGGAGAGCGAGAGCGAAAGACAAGGAGGGAGGGAGGCGCGGGAAGCTTAGACTGAGATTGGGGAAGTGAGGAGGAAGGTGACCATGGATGAACAGAGAAGACGGGGTTGCGTTTCAGACCTAGCGGGAGAAGGAAGGGGTGAAGGGCGGAGCGACTTTCCCAGATCTGATGAAGAGGGTGATGAATAGCGGCTCAACTGGTTATAACTTATAAGGGTATATATATACCTGCAAATTAGGTTAAATTAAATTATGAAAAATTACAATCTGGGTTTAAACTTCTTATATTCTTAAAAAAACAGCACCCTATTTCTTGTGTAATTGTCTAAAACTTTTTTTCTCTCTCAAATGAACACCCTGGTTTTTATACATCCACCCAAACTTTTCAATTTTTTTTAAATGAGCACCCTAAGTTCAAATCCAAAAGACACGATTATTAGATTATAGTACTAACATGAAGTTATACACATTTCATTGGTTGCTATATATCATATGAGAATACTATATGTGTGTGTTTTAAGTAAAATAATATAAGTAACTAATAATAGTTGGATAAAACTTTATATGAACTAATATATTGTTATAAGTATACCATTAGTCTATAAGTGTGTGTTTTAAGGAAAAATAACATAAGTAACTAATAATTATTAGATAAAACCTTATATTAACTAATAACTTGTTACAAGAATACTATAAGTGTGTGTTTTGAGGAAAAATCATATAAATAACTAATAATTATTGGATAAAACCTTATATTAAATAATGGGTATTATATTGTTATAAAAATACTATAAGTGCGTGTTTAAGTAAAAATAATATAAGTAACTAATAATAATTGAATAAAACCTTATGGTATAATATTTTTGAGACCTTATTATATTTAATTTCAATTTCAATAATATAAGTAACTAATAAGTAATGAATAAAACCTTTTATTATCTAGTAAATTCTTATAATAATACTAGAAATGTATGTTTTGAGGAAAACCTTATATTATCTAATAAATTCTTATGGGAATACTATAAGTGTGTCTTCCAAAATAAGAAGATTCATAATTATATTTAATTTCAATTCACATAAAGAATTTTAATAAAAAAAAATCATCGATTTATTGAGATAGTACTTTGATTGATTGAGGTAGTTTAAACCCTTAACCCTATATATATGTATATATACACATACATATACATACACACACACATATATATCCAAAATTTTATTTAGCAAAATTCAACACGAAGTAAATAATAAAAATAACAAAACATTTATTTAAAGACATTTTAATTTGCATAATAACATTTTCTTAAAACTTTATATTAAAATAAAGTACAATTATAAATCCCTACCTATTTTGAAGATAACTATACAACTTTTTCTTAAACCATATTTACTTAAAATGAAATACCTAAAAATAATTTGGGGTATTTCAATTTACTTTTACGTACATTTTCCTCCATTTCCTCTTATGAAATTTCACTCCCTCCCAGTAAAATTTCCATTTTATATTTCCCTCCCTTCCCTCCTATTTTACTTTTACATTTCCCTTCCAATAAAATTTCCCTCCTATATTCCCCCTTCCTTTCCATTCCATCCTGTAAAATTTCATTCCCTCCCAATAAAATTTCATTCCCTCTTATTTTCATTCCCTCATATTTCATTCCGTCGGATTTTATATTAAAAAAACCCGACCCGGTTAGGATCCGAATCTAAATCCGGATCATGAAAGAAATGAAAAACGGCGAGAGAGAGAGGAAATAAATTATAAATGGGGTTGGACGGCTGGTACTCTGAAACTAGGTATTCTTCAATTCCGATCCCGCTCTAAAAAAAATTCGCTCCCGCTTCCATTGGCATCTGGCGCTTTGATTTGATTTTTGTTTGGTGAGTAACCACAGGGATCAGACGCCCCCTTGGCTACGCTCCCATCACATTGCTACATCAACCCGGGTTCGAATCTGTCCAGGGGTGTGATACCCCCCCCCCCCCCCCCCTTTTTTTGCTCCACTATTACCAACGGGAAAAAAATTTAAAGAAAATAAAATTGCCAGTCGGCTCTCTCCCATAGGCCAAGATTGATAGCACGCGGATCACTAATGAGGACCATTGGATTGAAATTAATCTAACGTCAATAAATGCCCGCGTGCTTTCTGTTTTTTTTTCTTTTTCGAGCTCAATTTAATCAATTTTCACCATTTATTATTCTAGTTTTTCTTTCAATCGTTTTAAAACAATTTTAATCTTATAAGTTATAAAATATTTCAGTTCAAATATTATGTATAGTTTTCCGAATACATATTTGTACTTATATATTTTTGCTTTGTTTTATTCAATCTTATAATTTAAAGTATTGATTTTCAGGAATAAAAAAAAATATTTCGATTGTTTCAACTAAAACGTGAATTAATCTTATATGCATATTTGCAATTATATATCAATCTTGATATATAATATTTAAACGATGAAATATTTTATAACGTATAAGCCAATTCAAGAACAATGAAATATTTTTCCCTTTTATATTTCCCTACATTCCTTCCTATTTTACTTTTACATTTCCCTTCCAATAAAATTTCCCTCCTATATTTCTCCTTTCCCTCCAATTCCCTCCTATAAAATTTCATTCCCTCCCAATAAAATTTCATTCTCTCTTATTTTCATTCCCTCCTATTTTATTCTCTCCCAATAAATGTGTGTTTTAAGGAAAAATTTTATAAGTAAATAATAATTATTGAATAAAATCTTATACTATCTAATAAATTCTTATAACAATACTATAAATGTATGTTTTGAGAAAAAAATCATATAAGTAACTAATAATTGTTGGATAAAACCTTATATTAACTAATATATTGTTATAAGAATACTATTAGTGTGTTTTAAGGAAAAATCATATAAATAACTACTAATTAGGAAAAATAAGGTAGAGAGAGAACGAGAGAAATTGGCCACATAAATTGAACCACAACAACCCCTTAAAATTAGGATATTTTTCCGAGCAAAAAAATAGTTATGATATTATGCAAAATATGATAAAGTACGGGTGTTAGTTGTTATTACTCTTAAATATTAAGATATTAGAGGAATATATAGTGGGTAATTATTACTCGCTCATTAATCTCCCTCATTAATTGTCTGCGGTCCCACATAATTACTTTTTGATTTTTTTTTATTTTAAAAAAGGGGAGGGTAAGTTTACCGGGTGGTAAACGAAGATTTGTCCATCTTTTTCGCTCTGTTAGTGGGGTTGCAATGACTACAATTTCATATCTTTTCGATCTCATCGGAAATAATGCTATCGATTAGATTTTTGACCGACCGAACTTTTACCTTATAAAAAAAAAAGTAACGAGAGAAGAGGTGGTTGGTGACTTTCAATCATAATTCTCAACTACTTTTAATAGGAGGATGATACACATACACTTGGTGTATGCTGGTGTATCTTTTTTCCAAGTGTAATTTTTTTTAAAATTTATCCACTACTTTTTAAATTGTAAAAATTATCCCTAAAAAATTCCTTTAACACTCTATTATACCCATATTATAAAGAATAAACCCTAAACATATCAATAGTCACTAATTATACCCTAAATTTTAAAGGATGAACCCTAGAAATATAAATTTTGGAAGAAAAAAAATTGGTGTATCCATACACTTGGTGTATGTGTAGGCTTTTCCCTTTTAATAGGGGAGAGAGCTTCCAAAGCAAACCCAGGTTCAGGTTCAAGTCCAGGTTCGGAACCAATTACAAGCCTGGATTCTTCCATAGCCAGTTAGCCACAGCCATATACACTAGGGGTGGGCACGGGACGGGACGGGACGGGATTGGGCCGGGACGGGACTCGTCCCGCGAATTTTTTTCGGGACGGGATCGGGACGGGATTGACATTTTTTTTTCGGGACGGGATCGGGACGGGATGGTGTCTGGACGGGACGGGATCGGGACGGGACGGGCCTTGTCCCGCATATAAAAATAATAAAATATTATATAAATTTGCAAAGTGAAAAATGCTTTCATAATTCATTATTTAGTATAATATGTAGAATACGGTATTATTCTCAACTATATTATTCAATAATAATAATAATAATATTATAATACTATTATTAATTCATACAATGATTGTATAATTAATTATAATATTCAACATATCTGGCTACATTATCTTACTAGATGAGGACGGAAAGGAATTGAGACAAGATTTACCAATATTGTCTAATTATCGATTGATAGTTAGGAAGAATACCGTATTTAATTAGCTATTTGCCTCTTGTAACTCTAAATGGGCGGGATGTGTGTGTCGATTTGATGGGATCATCTCCATTGACTCAGTCTGGAATTTCTGACTTTATGCCTGGTCGTGCTGTTGTTGATGCTGCTCGACGTAAGTGTGTCAAGTATCGAGATTTGTGTACGGCGGCTGTTTATGGTTTCCTACCCTTCTCATTCTCTTCATTGGGGGAGTTGGATACAGATGCGGTTGCATTGCTGAAGCGGATTCAGAAATTCTCGGTATCTCAGGATGCTGGGGCTCGTGCTGCACGTTATATTTTTACTAGACTTGGCTTTGTTATCGCTAAAGGGGTGGGTGCCCATATAGTATCTCGGTTGCCCACTAATTTCTTGTAATATGTTTTTATTACTCCCTCCGTTTCCAAATAAATGACTTTTTACTATTCATGCACGTATTTTAAGGTGATAAAAATAATATAAAATATTAATTTTTTTTAATTTTTTTTTTGATAATCTCATACTTATTGATTTTAAGTATAATATTATTTAAAAAATTAATTAAAATTTTAATATTTTATATAATTTTTACCCTCTTAGAAGTACGTGTTTGACTTGAAAAAGTCATTTATTTGGAAACGGATGGAGTATAATAATAATAATAATAATAATAATAATAATAATAATAATAATAATAATAATCCCACATTATAATTAAAAATAAAATAAAATAATATTACTTATTTTTATTGTTATTATTATAAAATAATTATACTTTACAAGAAAAAAATATAATATGATATAAATTAATATTATTATTAAATTATATTATATTATTATAATATTATATAATAATAATATTATTATTATTATAAATTGAAAATTGAAAATTATTATTATAGTTATAAATAATATTTGCTCAAAATAATATATTATTATTATTCTATAATATTATAATAATAATATTATTATAATATTATAATAATAATATTATTATTATTATAAAAATTATTATTATTATTATTATTATTATTATTATTATTATTATTATATGCGGGACGGGACGGGATTTGCGGGATCCCACCGGGATCGTCCCGCGTTTCGTCCCGCATAATTTTTGCGGGACGGGATCGGGACGGGATTCGCTATTTTGTCCTAAATCCCACCGGGATCGGGACGGGATCGGGACGGGACCGGGACGGGATCGGGATTTGCGGGATTTGTGCCCACCCCTAATATACACCTTAAAGGCAGCCACTTGATGACTTTGTTAATTGATTGGATGCTCCAGTGTGAACGGGACCCACTCAGAAAGACTTTTGTCATGCTTTTAAATATTCCGAATCTACTGTACTCCGTATTTGATTTATTTCCACTAAACAAACTCATAACGCAAAATTTAATGGATCCGATCGTGTACTCCCAATCCGGCTTCGATCTCATTCTCGGCGCCTCTTCCTCCTTCATCGGGCTCGCTCTGGGTTGCTGCTGGTCTGGCGGCCTTGCGGTGGATCCGATCGTGTACTCCAAATCTGAAACCCCTTTTCGGGCTCAATCGCCCCCCTCTGGGTTCGTCGACTTCCTGCGTCATCCTCCTGTTCGTCGTTGTTGGGCCATCATTGCTCCGGCAGTGGGTTGTCGTGGCCTGGTGGCGGCGCCCCCTTGTCCTGTCTCTTTTGCGTATTGTCTTCGCCCCTTGGCGTGCAAGCTTCAACTTCAGCCTTGCACGCCAAGTACTGACATTTCATTTTTTTAAAATATATATATATATATATATATATATATATATATATATATATATATATATATAAATCTGTTATTATATATTTATACATGTTTTTATTTATAAATATATAAAAACGTATTTATATATTCATTTATATATAAATATTCGACAAAATCCCGAAAGGGTTTGAGTAAATCCACCCGAAAGGGTATGATCAAATCCCGCAAGGGTTTCGACGATTTTCTTGTAGGTTAAATCTTACTGGCGTTTTGTTCGAGCAGCTTTCGGCTCTACTTCCAACGTTTCTAGGAGGTCTTCTGCTTGGTTGGGGGGCGTGAAGTCTGGAGTCGGGACTGGCTGGGGTCGTGGTCGTGCGCTCAGGGGCGACTCCGTATCCGGGATTGATTTTCCTCGGAGTTCGTCTGCACTACCCACAGGAGATAGAGTCCTGCTGTACCGCTGGCCCGCGGTGCCACTTTCCGGTGGTGCTTGGCTTCGTTCTTCGGCGGCTTCCTCAGCTCTTTTGGAGTTGGTCTTCTAGGGTCGTCTTGTTGTAGTTTTCTGCTGCTTGTTCATTTCGCTTGTTGTCTGGTTTTCTGTATTTGGTTTTACGTATTTTCAGGTTGTATGTTAGACGGTTCGCCGTCTGCCGACTTTGTCGGCCTCTCGATGAGTCAGGCATGTCTGACCTTCGAATTTTTACCTAATGAAAAAAAAATAAAAAAAATTAATGGATCATAGCAACATTTTTTTTATAACCACGTTAAAAAAATTTCTATATTTCTATATTTCTATATTTGAATTGTAGAAAAACATTATTCAAAATAGCTAAAAAAAATTAAATTTAAAAAATCTTTTTAAATGTAATTTTTAATCTATATAGTTGGAGTAGAAAAACATTACGGAGTATTAAAAATAGCTAAAATTATTAAAATTTAAAAAATATATAATTTTAATCTATATAATTGGAGTTGGGATTAGAAAAATCGTTTTTGATGTGTCACGGTATACATAAAATAGTAAAAAAATAAAAAAATAAACGTGGATGTAAATGAAACTCTCTAGCTGGTCAAACTACAAACTAGATGAGATTATTTGGCGGGACTCGTCTTGGGCTGGCAACCCCCGAGGCGGGATGTGTCAAAATAAATGTTGATGGAAATGGAGTAGTTGGGATTTCAACCACGGTGCTAATTTTTTTTTAACGTATATTTTTTGGTATATACCTATTAAAAAGAATTTTCAAATAAATATGTAAAACACTAAAATTGTGATTTAAATACGATTTTTTTATTGAAATAGTTGACAGAAACAAAAAAAAAAATATAAAAAAAAATAAAAAAGAATTATTTTTGAAGCAATATTAAAAGAAAAAGTTGAATATTTTTTTTGGAGTATATATACTAGGTGCTCGTTTGAATTGGTTTGAAAAACCCAGGAAGTTGGATAGAATATCTGCGTTTGGTTAAAAAATTTCATCTCCAAAAACCCAGGAATTGAAATTCTCAGGAATTGAACTTGCTGTGAAATACTGGAATTGGAATTACCAAGGGGGTACATGCTAAGACGACTTCCACCCTTTTCTTACTAATAAAAACCCCTTATTTATCTCAGAATATCAAATCCACCATTCTTTTCATTTTTCAACCAAACATGTTTCATAAAATCCCAGAAAGTGTAATTCATGGGAAGTAGACTTCCCAGGAATTAAATTCCCGGGAAGTAGACTTCCTACATTTATCCAAACGAGCACTAGGAGGCCTTAGGTTGGCATGGAATATAGTGTAGGATTGTAGGAAGATTACGTGAAATGGACTCGGTGGTCGCACTGAGCTTGTTAAGAAAGGCGATGAAAGCCTACGGGTCCTTGTGCTAGTCTGGTGAGCCTTTGTCATGGCTTCGTTAGAATGAGCTGATTTGTTCAACACTGTCACACATTTCATGAAGCTAATTGTGTTACAGACTACCTTACTAATTAAGCTTTTTTATTTTCCGATGAGTTTGGTTGTATTGAACTCTCATCTGGAAGGGCCAAAGGAGTTGTTGAATTATGCATGAGGGTTGAAAGTGACCCGATTGTGCCTCATTTGATGCCTCTCTTCCCTTGCTTGTTTTTTCCTTTCTAATAAAAGTCTTTTGGAAGTGGGGCCTTTGCCCTTACCTTTCGGTCTTTCATTGAATTTATTTTTGAAATTATGTCAATTAAATATCTATTATTACATAAAATTTATATAATATAATTAATTGATACAATTTATATGCTATTTTATTTTAAATATATTATACATGTGTAAGTAAACAAATGAAAAATATTTATGGAGGATATTATGTCATATTTTGTTATTTACATTTAGTAGTGGTTTAAAGTTACTTTTTTTGGTAAGTAAACCCCTACCTGGCCTTAAACTTGCGGGTGTATAAACCCTTCTTTGTGATTTATGTGAGAGGGCGCTTTTTTTTCCCCTCTTGCAAATAAGGTAAGGATTTGGGTAACTAGGTAGTGCATTTTTATAGTTGAAGAGGATGTAGCAATATTAGATATAATGTGACCCATGACATCATGATTTTCGTCAAAGCATCCCAAGAATCGTGTGTTAAAGTTAAAAAAAATTATTAATGAATATTGCTAGATATCGGGACAAAAAGTGAACTTTCATAAGTCAGCGTTCCAAGTAACTAAAGGAGTCTCTTCTAGCAAAAAACTCCATATCCAAAGTACTCTTCTTATTATGAACCAAGTTGCACTAGATAATTACCTTGGCTGCCCGATCATTAACGACAGAGTCAACAAAGAAACCTTTGAAGATGTTATAAGAATAACGAAAAACCAACTAACAAAATGGAAAGCGAACACGTTGTCACAGCAAGGAAGAACGATCATCATCAAAGCAAATCTTTTGGCCAAACCAAACTATGTTATGCAAAGCTTCATGCTCCCGAAAAACATACACAATGAGCTAGATAGACTAAACAGATGTTTTTTTTTGGAACAAGGACCAAAAATACAAACCACTATTAGGATGGGACAAAATATGTAAACCAAAAAAACATGGAGGCCTGGCAATGTTCCAAAAAACGCTTGGCGGATGCTCGATGGCTAGATAGGGTCATGGGTCTAGGCGGATTGGGCGAGGTCTAGGCGGATTTACTATTTTGAGATGTATTTTTAATCCTAGGCCATATTCAATACGTATATAAAATAATATAGTTTAATTTAGGGGTGGGCACAAATCCCGCAAATCCCGATCCCGTCCCGATCCCGGTGGGATTCAGGACAAAATAGCGAATCCCCTCCCGCAAAAATTATACGGGACGAAACGCGGGACGATCCCGGTGGGATCCCGCAAATCCCGTCCCGTCCCACATATAATAATAATAATAATAATAATAATAATAATAATAATAATAATAATAATAATAATAATAATAATAATAATAATAATAATGATAATAATAATATAGAATAATAATAATATATTATTAGTATTATTATTTTGAGCAAATATTATAATTATAATTATAATCATAATCTTCCATTTATAATAATAATAATAATAATATTTGTTTATAATAATATTATTGTTATTATTTGAGAAAATATTATTTATAATTATAATAATAATTTTCAATTTATAATAATAATTGATAATAATAATAATAATAATAATAAATAATATTATAATATAAATTAATAATAATATTACTTTATAATAAAATTATTATTATTATTATTATATTATTATATTATATTATTATTATATAATATTATATTTTTTTCTTGTAAAGTATAATTATGTTATAATAATAACAATAAAAATAAGTAGTAGTAGTAGTAGTAGTAGTAATTATAATAATCATTATTATTATGATGATGATTATTATTACTACTACTACTAATAAAATAATAATAATTGTTGTAGTTGTAGTTGTTGTAGTTGTAGTAGTTGTTGTTGTTGTTGTTGTTGTTGTTGTTGTTGTTGTTGTTGTTGGGGTATTCTTCCCAACTATCAATCGATAATGAGACAGTATCTAGTGAATCTCGTGTCAATCCCTTTCCGTCCTGATCTAGTAAGATAATGTAGCCAAATATGTTGAACATTATAATTAATTATACAATCATTGTATGAATTAATAATAGTATTATAATAATAATAATAATAATAATAATATTATTATTATTATTATTATTATTATTATTGAATAATATAGTTGAGAAGAATACCGTATTCAACATATTATACAAATTAATGAATTATGAAAGCATTTTTCACTTTGCAAATTTATATAATATTTTATTATTTTTATTTGCGGGACAAGGGCCGTCCCGTCCCGACCAGACACCATCCCGTCCCGAAAAAAAAGTGTCGATCCCGTCCCGTAAAAATTTCGCGGGACGAGTCCCGTCCCGGCTCAATCCCGTCCCGTCCCGTCCCGTGCTCATCCCTAGTTTAATTCATAACATATATAAACAAATAAACTTTAACTAATAGTCTATGTGTTAATTGTTAGTAAAAACCATGAACAAAGTTCAACTTGATTAAAACACATCAAATTAAGGCGAAAGACTCATATGAAAATACGAATTGCTGTGGCGTGGTATATATCCGAACCTACGGCCTTAGAAGCGATTTCGCCCCGACCACGGTGCAAGTCGGCTTCTGGCATCGCCCCCAAGGTTACACAGCACCTCCGATCGCGTGCACTCGCCAAAGGAGGTTTGGAATCTTTCCAGGAACTCAGAACGTTTCTCGGAGAAGAAGATCAAGGTGAGAAAAACCACCTCTTTCTTCTAAAGCCTAAAAACCCTTTTTAGGAGGAAGAGAACGTGTCAAAAAACACCCCACTCTCCCACCCACTTAGGCAGTTGAGAAAAAAACTCACAACCATTTTTAAAACCATTTTCCTTTTATTTAAATATGTATAAATTAACATAAAAGAAATCCTAGCATAAAACCTTATTCAAGCATTATTTCCAACAATCCCCCACAAATGCGAGAAATTAGGTTTTCTAAAACAACTTTGAAAACAACGTTCTGAGCTGGTTTTATGGAGAAGATACTTAAATTTTGGTGAACAAGTCTTGAACCAACACATAGTGAAGCTGAGTGTCTCGCTTGTCATAGAAGTGAACGAATCTTGAACTTCCAGACTCGTGAGTTGACCTCAACAGCACATACCTTCACCACGATCCTGGTGATTCCGCGATAAGTTCCTCAAATATGTATGTGGTTATCTCATACCTTGGGTGCTGAAGAGTGCTCTAGAAAGACCACCCTAGTCTTCCATAGAAGGTGACCAACCCCTTCACACTCTCGTAGGTGGCTCCATCAAGTCTATCTCACATAGACCACCCTTATTAGGGCTATGGAACCATTAAGAGCATTATGCTCATCCTCTTCCATATTCGGTGAATCCATCAAGTCCTTCTCAATAGGACCACCCAACTCTGGGCTATGGACTCATTAAGAGTACATGGCTCAACCTTTCTCAATACACCTGTCATGGGAATGAGACGTGGTGTATCTCTCCTCATATGGGTTTGAGTCTCATTCCCTTAGACAAATCAAGGACTAGACTCATGTTCCGTCCTTTAGTCAACATATCATCAGGTTCCTCTCGAACCTCACATCCCCCAAAATAGACGACACCATTCGCAATCAGCTGTCTCACAACTTCATGTCAAATATGCGTGTGTCTCTTATTGCCATTCTATGTATTGCTGCTAGCTACACAAATAGCAAATGTGAGTCACAATGTAGAGAATTAGATAGAGCTTGATGCCCCCACAAAGGTAAGTAAGCCAGAAACATTCTCAACCACTCAATCTCTTGTCCAGCTAAATCTAGAACTATGATCTCATATTTCATAGTCGATCTAGCAAACATGACAATTTTGATGATTTCTCAATATAGCATCACCACATAATGTGAAAACAAAATCACAAGTGGAGCCATAACATCATCATTATTAGAATGTTCGATCATACTGGCATAACGATAAAGTTATCAAACCTTCTCAACATTTCCCTACATAATGGAATGAAGCAATTTCATTTTTCTAGTTTCTTTAACACTTAGAAACAAATCAACTTCGCCCATCCCTTTCATTTCAAAGCGAGAGGAAACAAATGTTTAGTTTCATTTATCACATGCATGCTAGACTGCTAGTGCCAAATATCAACATCTCATTTACATATAAAGGCACGTAACCAAAGTAATACATCTTGGTATAAAAGCATGCATGATATACTCAAAACCAAAACTTCAACACAGTTTGGTAAATTCCTCACAACATTTCAAATATGCTTGGTTAAAGCCATATATTGATTTCTTAAGTGAACACAAAATTCTCTTTCCTTGGAACCACATGCCCGTAGGCTGTTCCACATATCTCTTTCTCTAGATCGTCATTTAAAATACAGTTTAACATCCATTGATGCACTGTCAATTTGTAATTAGATGCTAAAGCAAATAATAAATATAAATGACAATCTTAATCATTAGAGAATATGTTTTAGAGAAATCAATTTCATATTTTGTATGAATCCTTTAACCACTAGTCTTGCCTTAGACCTTATAATAGAACCACCTGTTCTAAAATTCCTTTTAGAGATCCATTTACACTTAATGGTTTTGATACCTCTAGGCAAGTCAACTAGTTCCCAAGAAGGGATACACATAATAGATTCCAATTCAATGTCTATAGCATCTTTTAGAAGAAACTAGCATAAGATGGACTCATAACCTCTTTATGTGTTCTAAGTTCATCTTCTAACTTAAGAACATAAACAAGAGGTACATCACTTTCAATCACATCAACGAGTTCATCTAACATACTTGTCTCAAACTTAAACTCACATCAGCTAGTTTCACTTATATGTCTATTACTCCTCTAAGCTCATTAGATTCATTCTCATCATTTGAATCAAGTAAAGACAAAGATATAGACATAAGCACACATACAAGAATACTATTATGATTTTACTTAAAAGTAAGCATCGCTAAAAAACTCAGCATCATGATATTCATACGTATATATATCATCCAAGCACATAAGCAATGCAATTGTTCTCATCATAACCAACAAGTATATATACAATCAACCATATTAATTAGATCCAACATCATCTCACGTAAAGGGAAGTACAACCACTTTAGACAAACACCCCCACATTTCTCATATACACTAGATAGACTCTAAGTCATTTCCACATCTTATATGAGGTTTTGTCTAACTTCTCTTGTGGCATCTTACTTCCTACCTCTGTCGGATCTAAGACATTTTGGTTCTATTCAAGTTGGTTTTATATCTCATATGCATATATCAAGAACAATTCTTCCTACTACATCTTTGATCTTAGCCAATGCATTGGTATATCTAAAGATCATCTAATGTGATATAACACCTTTACCACGTTTGCTTTTAGAGTTTCTAAAAAAGAAAGATTAACTTAAGCAATCTAGTGGTCCTCTCAATTACAGATTAAAAAGGTATTTAGCAAGTTTATGCGCATATCACATATATTTTGATCAGTAAAACCCAGTAAAAGAATGATATTTGATATATCAATCAAATTAGGTTGACTTTACCTTTTCTTCATTGGTATATAAGTACACTTACTTATTCATAGCTTGAATTTATTGATTTGTTGTAAACTCACATCATCACACGCGAGCCTCTTTTAGCAAAGCTTCGTCATAAGAACACTGGCAATGCGACTCGAATGAGTCCAAATGTCCCGACATGCAACGGCCGCCACGAGTTCTCAAGCTTCTCTTGCACCAGTGTCTCATGCACAAACGTACACAAATCCAAGATTATGAATCATCATCAAAATAAAATGAATTACCCACAAACAAAACATTAGTTTGCATATGGAATCATGCTACTCAAGCACAAATTTCAGTAAGTATCATCACATTTATATATATTCACCCAATCAAACCACTAGGGTTCCAAGCTCAAGGAATTTGAGTTTTCTATCAAGGATGAATACATATTATAGGTACATATAACATATAATATATGCACATGTGTTACCTAACCACTGCGAACCTACTTCAACTTGACATAACACACAAACACGGTATATCCATACATACCGTATGAACCATATGAATGAGTATGTAGTCTAAACATTAAAGATGGTCACTCAACCAATTAATTAATCAACCAATATCAAATGGGTCATCACCCCAAATCTTTTATGGTTGGTATATCACGGAACTATGCGCTTAATATAGACAACAACCTGGTCTTAATTCATAAGCTCTGCTCAAATAATTTCCCTTAATTATTCAACTAAATCAAGTAGATATATCATCACCTCGCAAGATAAATCTACGGATTTGTATAATTAAACTAAGCTCAACAGTCAACATGGAGCTCAAACATATACAAACCACTAGTACTGAGCAAGTGAGCAAGACAAAGTTACTTACCTTTGCAAGTTCTATAGTCCAGGATCGCACTAGTCGGAAATCACTTCCCTCGCAAACGATCGAGGCTCAATTCCAACCTTGGGCTCTCTGGTGACCCAGTCACCCCCAATGTCATCACGTGCAGCAGGCTTCGAGTTTATCCCCTTCTCGATCGTTAGAGCCGGCTGTAGAACCAGCCGTTTCGACACCCCGAACACTCGACTTTATCGAAATCATAGATCACAACCGCAATCGTTAAAGGGGAGTCTAGCTGTTCAAGGAATGTAGGCCTCAATTGCGAGTGCGGTAGGGAGCTGTTCTGAAAAATAGTTCCTTTTAAAGGTTTGATAGCTGTTTACTTTAAGTAAACGAGCAAGATGCTTCCAACTATTTGGGGATTGGCCAACTCATTATATTATAGGCTTATAGCCTTTGAACTTTGGAATCCCATGGTTCATCTTCACAACAGATATGGAGGCTCGACGAATTCATCATCCCGCCGCAGCAACCGCACGTCGTTAGCTTTGGTGACGAAAGATCCGACGCAACAGTCGACGATCGTTGACCGTCGTTCGTCGAGGTTCGAATCGGCCGAATCCTTGCGTTAATTCGCCATAGAGAACCTTGTTGTTCCGGACGACGGGATGAGTCCCGACGATCCCTGTTGCCCGAAGGAAACCACGGATCTTTGTCATCCCACCATGGGAGACCTCAGTCGTTTCTCTCTCCTCCGGTTAAAAATTGTTGAGAGGAGGAAATCGAGTATGAAATATAATGAAATAACTCAAACCAAATTTGTGCCCCAACAAATAAATACAAGACTCCTCCAATGCGGTAAGAGAAAGTCAGGATCGAATCCACGAGGAAGCACGTCAGCAGTTCTCAGGTAGCAACAGATCTCACAGACAGAATAGCAGAAAGACAGAAACAGACAGAAAATAACAAACAAAAGCAAAACAGAAATAGAAGCAAAGACAGTAAACGAAAAGAAAGAACAAAGCAAATCAGCAATCTACTCGATCTCGACCAGTAGTACTCGAGATCGACAAAGCTGGCAGGTCGACAACAGTCAGTCGACAACAGAAAACAGGAAAACAGAAGACAAGCAATCAACTCGACCTAGACAAGCGTACTCGAGATCGACCACAAGCTACTCGATCTCGACAAGCCCTCCTCTGTATCGACTAGAATGCAGAAATTTAAATTGCAAATTCTCGAACCCAAACTCAGATTTCCGACGAAACTAAATCAATATTTTAAAGAACTTCCAAAGCCAGGGTATCAACACCACGACGATAACCATGCAAAGTAACACATAAAGGCATAAAAGATCATGCTTTCCATCAAATAACTTTTGTTATTAACAAATAGGCATATAGAGGCTTTCGCATAAACCCTAATTGTTACTAACCCTTTTCACATAATTAATCCAAGTTGCATTAAGATCACTTTCGCTTCAATAATACAAACAAGGATCACCTTCAACTCTCGCAAAAGAATCATGCTCATAGGGATAGAAGACGAATTGCATAAAAAGATCTGACCTTTACCGCATCACCTCACATGGCCACCGTCGGGCTCGCCCTAGCCCCAGAAGTGGGTGGACTACTCACGCCTCATCGCAATCGCATACATTGATTGATGAAAAGAACTTGCATTAACTAAATTCAAAGCCTTTACAATCCCGGCAATCAACTTTCGCAGAAAGCCAAAACCCTAAAAATTTTAGAACTCCTAAACTGTCTCTGTGGAACTACTTGTCTCTGACTGAAATTGAATGATTAAAACTTAGCCCCATGGGCTTTATTTATAGGCTTCTATTCCTTGCTACTCAAGGATAGAAATCTTTATCTAAAACTAAAACTATATCTAAAACTTTAATGATAAATAAAAGACATAACATAATTAAATCCAAAATAGGAAAATATATCTAAAGTCTTCCATGGATAGATCTTCTTCTCTTCATGATATGTCTTGATAGATTTGGATAAAATCGGCAGTCTTCGCACCCAAGGAAAGCCAAACCAAGTAGAATTCGTCAAGCCGAGTAACATGGCTTCCGGAAGCGTCGTCGATCTCGACAAGGCTCTTGTCGATCTCGAGTAGAAATCCTGGTCGACTGGCTTGGCTCCTCGTCTCGGCTAGCTGGTCCTCGACAGACTCGGACATGGCTCCTAGCGCTCGTCGATCTCGAGTAGCCCTAGTCGACCTCGAGAAGACTGGCCTTCCCGACTAGATTTCCTCGGCGGCTCTACTCGACGGGCATGGATCTGGTCTCTGGGCTTCGTTGATCTCGACTAACCCTAGTCGAGGTCGAGTAGAGATGTGCTCGGCTTCTTGTCCTCGACTTCTCGATCAGCTCTTCTCCTCGTCGACTCAGGGTGTGGCACTGGGCTTCGTCGATCTCGACCAGGTCTTATCAAGATCGAGTTGGGTTCCGGAGCTTGGTTGGTCTGGCTCTCGACGTTGCTCCTGGTCGACAAGGCTGTGCTCGGACATTCTCGTCGAGATCGAGTAAGGGCTACTCGAGATCGAGTAGCTTGGGTTCTTACCTCGATTCGACTGGTTCCGCTGCTCCTTTGACCTTGGACTTCTGTAGTGGATTTCCGAGCTTTTCCGACCATTCTTAGAATTGCTGTAAAACGCCTCGAATTCTGCGATTTAAACAGAAACTGGTATAGATTCCATAATTTGGCAAATAACCATAAACCACATAGGTTATGTACTATCTTAGCCCAAATGCATGAAATGTATGCAGAAATCGATATAAAAGTAAATGTAGAACATGGCAAATTAGGCTTACAACAAACACCCCATACTTAAGCTTGCTTGTCCTCAAGCAATACTTTTAACTGTCATTCAGGGGAAGAATTCAAAACTCTCAACATCTTAGATTCATTCTCATATGTCCCTGCAATCAATTACCATCCTTGAAAAGGTACTAGTGTCACAAATCCATGCATGTGTAAATATGTAAAAGCAACATCTACTCACAAAAGAAGGGTTATACCAAAAACATTCATAAGTGACAAAGCAACAATAATCAAGAGGACTTCAATTTAAGCTCAAATAAGGAGTAGATTTGGTAAAAGCTAAAGGTGGGTAATTTTTGGCAATGTGGTGCTTATGATCCGGGGAAATGGAGTATTTTCCAAACTTTCATACCACATTCTTTCTCATTAGATTCATCACCTTTCATAATGCTTTTATCAATAATATTGCTTTTACCTCTCTAACCTCAGCACTGTCTTCTCGCGAGTCGCAAACATGGGTGTCATGAATGGCCCCGGATACTTAGTGCTTTGGACTCCTCACAATGTGTCCCATCTCTCCAAACTATTATCTCAGAGAGCAGGGTCAATCTACCTTTATCTCCTGAGGTGATTAGATTTTCTTTCACTCATTAAATTTTCCATATATTTCAAACACTTTCCCCCCAAACTCCAATAATGATAATTAAAAACACAACAACCATATAACTTCTCCATAATGTAACATCATTCTCAACATAATCCCCGGATAAGGTAAAGAATGGCAATATTTGGATCATGTGGAGCAATATTTGAAATAAGGCATATTATGGATTTTTGTGATGCATAAGCATAGGTAAGGCTAGGAATTATAAATATATGAGCATTATATGGAAATATAAAGTCCTCCATCATTTTATCATGGAACATGTCAAAAGCAACTTCAAATTTTACCTCCTTTCATGGTTTTCAAGAAATAATGCACTTCATTGTAACTTTCCTTTACTAGGCAATTTCATGCTATATCTCTAATGAATCCAATTTTGCATCGTCGAGTTCAATATAAGCTTCCATGACATTATTTCAAAATTTTCAATGGGGGTCATTTTTCAAAACTTTGGAAAATATGCATATAAGCACATAAATAATGCATTCCAAAATAGCCATGTAGCGATTCTAAGAAATAATGTACATATATGTCAAATATGATCAAATATGCATAATGTAAGCCCTTCCCCCACCCCATACTTAAACATTACAGTGTCCTCACTGTATAAAAACAAGTAAAAACAAGAGTAAAGGAAGGAACTCACAGGACAGAACATCGAGGAAGACAAAACTGGGTATGTCGAGTAGGTGGGCTTGTCGATATCGAGTACCCTACTCGATATCGAGTAGCTTTGTCTACGTCTGGTGGTTTTCTGAAGTCGAGGAGCATCTGGCTTAGTCGATATCGAGTACGTCTACTCGAGATCGAGTACTTCTAGGCTTCTCCTCCTTGTCGTCGTCGACTTGGCCTTCGTCGATTCTGACTGGTTTTCAGGGACTCCTTCTTTCCACTTTTTGCGATCCTTATATGTTTGCCGACCTAAAAGTGTTAGATTGCACAAAAGAACGAGACTATCCACATGAAGTATTCTAAAAGACATAAAACCAAAAACAAAAACCAAAAACCAAAAAGTTCAAAAAGTCCCAAAAAAGTCTATGTACAAGCTCTATATTTTATAGTCGCTAGGCCGACTTTCCATTTATGCTCAGGGTGGCATCTGCAGGGCCCATGTAGCTTGGGCCTCAAATAGGACTCTGTTCTTGTCCATCAGCTGTAATCCTTCAGAATGGATCTTGTTCACCACGAAAGGTCCCATCCGCTTCTTGTTGAATTTGTTGGGAAACCAATGATCCTTTGATTTAGAGACATAGAGCTTGTCTCCAACTTCATACTCCTTAGGCTCATCATTGGAAATCCTGCACAATCGCACATACTAAGGCAAACCTCTCCCATGTATAGATAAATCTTTAATGGAAATAGGAGAAGAAAGATCCATACCTTGGCTTACCTTCGCAGAGACGGAATCGGAGACCACGGTGTTTGGTCGATCTCGACTAGGGTTAGTCGATCTCGATGAGGTTTCACGTCCTGGTGGTGGCCTGCTCGAGGATGCGGAAGTCGACGAAGGACAGGTCTTGTCGATATCGAGTAGGCTACTCGATATCGAGTAGGGCTCCGCTCCTGGTGGCTCCGGCGTCGAGGAGGAAGAAACTGGTGGAGCCGGATGGTGGTCGATCTCGACAAGCTTAGTCGAGATCTCTGGTGGAGTCTGTGTCGAGGAAGACGGTGCCCGAGGACGCTGAAGTTGGTCGACATTGAGTAGCGTACTCGAGATCGACAAGGGTTTTGCTTCCGTCTGGCTGCTCGACGAGGCTGGTGCTGGTGGAGGCTCCTTGGTTTGGTCGAGATCGACTATGGTACTCGATGTCGAGGAGCTTTGGTCGATCTTGACCCCATACTTGGTTCCTGTCAAGGCATCCGAAAAATAATTAATCCATAACGACTTACCTTGGTCTGTGTCGATCGGATTCTCTGTGTTTTCTTTGAGGATTGCCATGATCTCCTCCACCTGGGCCTCCATGTCCCTCTTTTCCAGCTCCTCAGGGGTCATATTTCTGACCTTGGGTTCCTCGCAGGTGATGTAGCCAGCTGAGATAGATTTGACCTCTTCCATTGGACCTGTATGCCTTTCAGTTTTATTAAAGGAATACTCAATTACCTCATCGCTGATGTTGAAGGTGAGCACTCCTTTCCTTACGCTTATGTTGGCATCCACCGTTGCCAAGAAGGGTCTTCCTAGAATAATGGGACAAGCAGGGTTTTCTTGCATATCAACAACTAAGAAATCAGCAGGGACAAAGAATTTACCTACTTGTACTGGCACATTGTCCACCATGCCTGTTGGAATGACCACTGTGTTGTTGACCATGTAAAGTCTAGCATCCACATGCTCTAGGGCTCCTATCTTAATCTTGGACCGAATTGTTAACGGAATTATGCTCACACTAGCTCCAAGATCACATAAGGCATTAATTTTATATGGACCAAATCCAATGGTTATAGCAAACTTACCTGGATCCGGTCTCTTCTCCAGTATGTCCAAGTGGTTGCACTCCTCTGTAATTTCAGCCATCGATCGCTTTTTGCTCAGAATCTCCTTGAGGAATTTGACATAAGATGGCATTTCATTGAGAGCTTCTGTGAAGGGGATGGTGACGTTGAGCTTCTGAAGCATCTTGATGAAGCGCTGAAATTTCTTTTCCGTCGGGTCCTTTGGAGATTTTGTGGGGAAAGGCAGCTTCTTTTTCTGATTCGGAGCCAGAACAGACGTCGGAGATGCTGTAGGCTGCTCTATGTCGACTAACGGCTCCTCGACATCGACTAGGCCCTTGTCGATCTCGACCAGGTTGGGTGCAGTCGAGTTGCTGTTCGGCGCAGACGAAGGTTGCTGAAGCTTCTCCTCGAGGTCGAGTTGGCCGTCCTCGAGATCGACTAGGCTCTGGTCGACCAGCTGTTCTCCATTGTTCTGCTGCTTTCCGACCTCTGGCTCTTGCAATTGATGGCCGCTTCTGAGTTTTACAGCAGCGATATGTCCAGTCTTTCCTTTAGGATTTGGTTCTGAAGATCCTGGGAGCGAACCTGACTGCCTGGGGATTCCTGCTGCTAGCTGACCAATCTGTGTATCAACTGTTTTCCTCCATATATCAATCTCTCCAAGCCTAGAGTTGACGCCCTGAATCTGAGTATAGACGGAGTTGAAGGATTGCCTGGTTTCCGAGTGATTCCTCCTTATTTCCTCCAGGACTGTCTGTATATCATCCTTTTTCTGGTCCCTTTGCGGATGTCCTGGAGCTCTGTAGGGCG
The DNA here is from genome assembly GCA_037127255.1 of Persicaria tinctoria. Lineage (NCBI taxonomy): Eukaryota > Viridiplantae > Streptophyta > Magnoliopsida > Caryophyllales > Polygonaceae > Persicaria > Persicaria tinctoria. Next base: position 52,043,992 of record JBANSL010000008.1, read on the forward strand.
GGGGGTTCCTAGGGACACCTTGGTTCCATTGTGGTTGCTGAAACCTTTGGTCCCCCGTGTAGCGATTGGGACCCCCTGCGTAAGCTACCTCCTCGTGGTGCTCTGCCAGCTTGACTTGCTCTGTGTGTGGGCACTCAGGAGTGGTGTGCCTTTGCGATCCGCATTCAATACAAGGCTGGTTGACAGAGAGATACTTTACTTGCTTGAGGAGTTTCTTATTCTGATCTCTGTAGTACTGCTCCCTAACATCTGGATCGATCTCCTTAGGGGGATCATATAGGGGCATGGATGGTGCTGGCTTGGCGTATGGGTTCTCTTCATAGGTTGCAGTAGACCCATACTTGTTGTCGTAGTTAGTGAGATTTTCTAGCACACCCCATGCGTCACTTGGCGGCATTGTCAGATACTCATAGCGAGTATAATTGTTGATTCTGTCCTTAGTGACCTGATCAAGAGAGTTGAAGAAGATCTCCTGAATGATGTAGGGTGGCTGTCCAAGAGTAGGGCAAGATCGCAGCAGTTCCTTGTAGCGTTCCCATGCCTTTGCCAGTGGTTCCCCTTGCTTCTGTTTGAAGGCGGTGATTTTCTGGCGGAGATGTGCTGTTTTGGCGGGTGGGAAGAATTTGTTCAGAAACTCTTGCTCTACTTGGGCCCAGGTTGTGAGTGATCTTGCTTTCAGCCCTTCCATCCATTTCAGTGCAGGCCCAGCGAGAGACCAGCGAAAAGCTTTCATCTTGACATATTCCAGGGTTGTACCTTCAACAAGAGTACGGCACATGTCAGAAAAGTTTATAATATGTTCAAGAGGACACTCATTAAATCTACCATAAAAGGCATTATTTTTAAGCTCTATAAGAAATTGAGTGCGAATTTCAAAAGAGTTATCAGGGATTAGAATCGCCGATTCAGGCACGACGAGAGTGGGATGCATATAATCCTCTGTAGTGGTTGGATATTGGGCAAGCTCAGCTTCTGCTTGCCTTGCGCGCTCATTTGCTTGTTCCCTCGCTGTCATCTCATTGGCGATAGTAGTATCCTTTGCGGCTAGTTCCCTGGTAAGCCTCTGTATCAGCTGCTCCTGTGTTTCAGCGGCTGCCATGGCTCTTTGCAGTCTAGCTCTGATGTGTAAGAGGCGTTCCGGTTCGTCTAAGGCGTCAAACTCAGGTGTGATACCAGAACGGCGCATACACCTGCGAATTCACTCAAGAGAAAAGTGAGAACTGACTACCTAAGGCGCGAATGATTGCTTCCCCGGCAACGGCGCCAATTTGTTGAGAGGAGGAAATCGAGTATGAAATATAATGAAATAACTCAAACCATATTTGTGCCCCAGCAAATAAATACAAAACTCCTCCAATGCAGTAAGAGAAAGTCAGGATCGAATCCACGAGGAAGCACGTCAGCAGTTCTCAGGTAGCAACAGATCTCACACACAGACTAACAGAAAGACAGAAACAGACAGAAAATAACAAACAAAAGCAAAACAGAAATAGAAGCAAAGACAGTAAACGAAAAGAAAGAACAAAGCAAATCAGCAATCTACTCGATCTCGAGCAGTAGTACTCGAGATCGACAAAGGCAGGTCGACAACAGTCAGTCGACAACAGAAAACAGGAAAACAGAAGACAGGCAATCAACTCGACCTAGACAAGCGTACTCGAGATCGACCACAAGCTACTCGATCTCGACAAGCCCTCCTCTGTATCGACTAGAATGCAGAAATTTAAATTGCAAATTCTCGAACCCAAACTCAGATTTCCGACGAAAATAAATCAATATTTTAAAGAACTTCCAAAGCCAGGGTATCAACACCACGACGATAACCATGCAAAGTAACACATAAAGGCATAAAAGATCATGCTTTCCATCAAATAACTTTTGTTATTAACAAATAGGCATATAGAGGCTTTCGCATAAACCCTAATTGTTACTAACCCTTTTCACATAATTAATCCAAGTTGCATTAAGATCACTTTCGCTTCAATAATACAAACAAGGATCACCTTCAACTCTCGCAAAAGAATCATGCTCATAGGGACAGAAGACGAATTGCATAAAAAGATCTGACCTTTACCGCATCACCTCACATGGCCACCGTCGGGCTCACCCTAGCCCCAGAAGTGGGTGGACTACTCACGCCTCATCGCAATCGCAGACATTGATTGATGAAAAGAACTTGCATTAACTAAATTCAAAGCCTTTACAATCCCGGCAATCAACTTTCGCAGAAAGAAAAAACCCTAAAAACTTTAGAACTCCTAAACTGTCTCTGTAGAAATACTTGTCTCTGACTGAAATTGAATGATTAAAACTCAGCCCCATGGGCTTTATTTATAGGTTTCTATTCCTTGCTACTCAAGGATAGAAATCTTTATCTAAAACTAAAACTATATCTATAACTTTAGAGATAAATAAAAGACATAACATAATTAAATCCAAAATAGGAAAATATATCTAAAGTCTTCCATGGATAGATCTTCTTCTCTTCATGATATGTCTTGATAGATTTGGATAAAATCGACAGTCTTCGCACCCAAGGAAAGCCAAACCGAGTTGAATTCGTCAAGCCGAGTAACATGGCTTCTGGAAGTGTCGTCGATCTCGACAAGGCTCTTGTCGATCTCGAGTAGAAATCCTGGTCGACTGGCTTGGCTCCTCGTCTCGGCTAGCTGGTCCTCGACAGACTCGGACATGGCTCCTGGCGCTCGTCGATCTCGAGTAGCCCTAGTCGACCTCGAGAAGACTGGCCTTCCCGACTAGGTTTCCTTGGCGGCTCTACTCGACAGGCATGGATCTGGTCTCTGGGGTTAGTCGATCTCGACTAACCCTAGTCGAGGTCGAGTAGAGATGTGCTCGGCTTCTTATCCTCGACTTCTCGATCAGCTCTTCTCCTCGTCAACTCAGGGTGTGGCACTGGGCTTCGTCGATCTCGATCAGGTCTTGTCGAGATCGAGTTGGGTTCCGGAGCTTTGTTGGTCTGGCTCTCGACGTTGCTCCTGGTCGACAAGGTTGTGCTCGGACATTCTCGTCGAGATCGAGTAGCTTGGGTTCTTAGCTCGATTCGACTGGTTCCGCTGCTGCTTTGACCTTGGACTTCTGTAGTGGATTTTCGAGCTTTTTCGACATTCCTTAGAATTGCTGTAAAACGCCTCGAATTCTGTGATTTAAACAGAAACTAGTATAGATTCCATAATTTGGCAAATAACCATAAACCACATAGGTTCTGTACTATCTTAGCCCAAATGCATGAAATGTGTGCAGAAATCGATATAAAAGTAAATGTAGAACATGGCAAATTAGGCTTACAACAAAAATCTCTCCGGCGGTGTTCTTATTTCTCTGTCTCTCTCCGACTTCATCAGATTTCCATGCTTTAGGTCCTAGAATTAACTCAGCTTGAACTCCAGAGTTCACAAGGACATCGAATACCTCCTGATGACAGGCGTTCATTGCGAAGTCGCTGGCGGAGAGACCGGGCGGGGAGAGCCGAGAGGGCATTCCACGGGGCGCTTGACGACTTCGATGTTGCCATGATTGGCCGCTAGCATTAGCGGAGTGAGACCATCGGCGTCGAAGTGAGTGGCGTCAACCCCGGTGCCGATTAGGGCTGAGACCTCGGTGTTATCGCCTCGCCACCAAACAAAGCTACTCTTCCATGTCGATTTGCCCAACTTTCGAACAATTCTGAATCATCCCAATTAGAAGAAGAACAGTTGAAATTAAAATCAATCTGGTTACTCGGAATGATCAATTAAACCGGTAACTACTAACAAACATCAAATCGCTTCTAAATTGTTAGTAAAAACCATGAACAAAGTTCAACTTGATTAAAACACATCAAATTAAGGCGAAAGACTCATCTGAAAATACGAATTGCTGTGGCGTGGTATATATCCGAACCCACGGCCTTAGAAGCGATTTCGCCCCGACCACGGTGCAAGTCGGCTTCTGGCATCGCCCCCAAGGTTACACAGCACCTCCGATCGCGTGCACTCGCCAAATGAGGTTTGGAATCTTTCCAGGAACTCAGAACGTTTCTCGGAGAAGAAAATCAAGGTGAGAAAAAACACCTATTTCTTCTAAAGCCTAAAAACCCTTTTTAGGAGGAAGAGAACGTGTCAAAAAACACCCCACTCTCCCACCCACTTAGGCAGTTGAGAAAAAACCTCATAACCATTTTTAAAACCATTTTCCTTTTATTTAAATATGTATAAATTAACATAAAATAAATCCTAGCATAAAACCTTATTCAAGCATTATTTCCAACATTAATAACGAGAGTTAGATCACGAATTAGAGGATTATGTGATGTATAGCAATCGACTAGGCCGACCAATTGCTAAACTAAAAACGTCGATCTTGCTTAGCTCCTTGATTTCTCTTGAATTAAGACGAATGAATTAGTCTCGTTTCGATGCTTCCGCTACTGCCGATCGTGCTATAGTTAATTAATTAGCCATGCTAATTAACTAAACTCCTTTTGAATGGCTTAGGCTCACGTGGTCAACGATGGCGGCGATCTCAATTGCAATCGAATACAATCACACGTAGGGTGACTTTATGCAATGGAATTTCAATGTAAGTAATTTCGTTGATCGGTAGAATAAAAAAAACATATGAAACGGAATGAAACGGGAGTATAAGAACGGGAATGAAAAGAAAACGGAATGCGGGTTTGGGATTGAGATCGATGAAGGTAAGGAAGCTAGCGTTTTTGGATTGATAATCGAGAACCCTTTAATCCTATAAAGGGGTTTCTCAATTCTATTCAATCTGCTTTAATTTCATAGAACTACAATGTTTAAATAGAAAACCTAAGAACCAACTCTACCGTGCAAGATAGACTTTAGGTTGATAAATATAGAAATTTAATCCTAAAGATAAATAAAACTAGAAGATAAAACTTAATCTAAAATCCTAATATATGAAATAATAAAATATGATAATTAAGAAAGCCTAAAGATAGACTCTCCTAACCATCTTATTTAATCTAACTAAGAAATACTAAAAATAAGCAATTCTATAATTAGACTCCAACTAACAAAGGAGTTACTAAAAATAGAATATATTAAAAACAAGAAATATAAATAATAAAATAATTAACTCCATTTCTTCAACGACTCCCAAGGTGGAGACTTCTTCTTTCGCTTGAGGATGACATCACTATGGGAGTGAGGGATCTAGAGTAAGAGAGAGTATGGAGGTTGAGAACTAAGAGAGAGATCGACATGTGGGGTGTTTTAGGAGTTAAAACCTCAAAATGGTTTTTTCACTGACTCGCCAAACCTACAAGGCCGCCAAGACTTTGCGGGTGACCTTCAAGGGTCTAGGCGGCTAAACTCAAAGGTGAGGGGCCTTCAAGGGTTTAGGCGGGGTCTAGGCGGAGGCCCAGACCTTCTTTTGGAACAGTGAGGCCTGGGAATCTACAAAACAAGGGACATTAACAAAGCTCTGCAAATGAAACTTCTATGGAAAATCCTTGCAGTACCCCATATCCAATGGGTTAGAATAATTCGAGAAAAATACTTGAAGGAGGACCAAAGCTGGGAATACAAGAACAAGAAAAATACGTCGTGGCAATGGGCCAACAACCAAACTATCTGAACTAATGGATGAGTTTTGTGCTGGACTCATATGGAAAATTGAAAATGGAAAAATGACAAAGTTTTGGAAGGACAAATGGCTAAATGATGATAGAAAACTCGAGGAACACCGCCTACCCCCCTTGATTGATGACCGATAAAAGGTTGCTAACTATATCCTACCAAACAGAACATGGAACATGGACAAGCTTCGAGAAGTACTGCCTCCTGATATTGTCGAAAAAATTACAAATACACTCTTGCCTTTGCATGATTTCGAGGATAGACTTTATTGGAAACCAAGCTCTGATGGTTGGTTTTCCACATCGAGTGCTCTAGAATTTATTACGAACTCTGACGACAACAATTTTGACATGTTCAGTGGGATCTGGAAAATCGACTGCCCTCCCAAGGTGAGAAATTTCCTGTGGAAAACGGTGTTGGATGGGCTACCGACCAAAGCAAGACTAAGAAACAAAGGAATACACACTCCCATGGAGTGCGCCCTTTGTGGGTTCAGGGAAGAAGATGCTATCCACCTTCTGATGGAATGCCCGACAACCTTAAGAACAATAGGCCTAATGGACAAAGCTACTGAGCGAAAAATCATAAATACAGACAAAAATAGTCTAAATATAAAGGTCATTACTAATGAAATCTTTCGACACCTAAATCCCGAACAAAAAGCTACGTTGGCTTTCACCTGGTGGTGCATTTGGACCAAGAGAAACAAGACCATTTTTTAAAACCAAAACATAAGAACACTAGACGAATTGATAGCGGTAATAAAAACCCATAGAAAAAACTGGGAAAAAAACAAAACAAGATGAAATAGATAATGTAATAAAAAACACCAATTATGAACCCAAAGAGCAACCCGCGCCAAAGAAAAATCATTAGATGGCGAAAACCTCATGAAGGTGTTTTCAAACTTAATTTCGATGGTGCGAAATCTTGCCTTGATAATGCTTTCGCAGGGTTCGTGATTAAAGATGTTGATGGAAGACTGATCGCTTGTGATGCCAGAAGGTGTGGAACTTTGTCGGCTCTTAGGTGGTTGGTCTGCAGCTCGGACTACTGGAGGCTAGGAGGAGGGGGGTTCGTAGACTCGCGGTGGAAGGTGATTGTCTCTCAATCGTGAATACTATCAATGGGACCTGGAAGCCCCCCTGGGAGATTGAGATTATGATTTCGGACGCTCTCCTTCTTCTCGGTTCCTTTGAGACGACCTCCGTCACTCACATCTTTAGGGAGGCCAATGGGGCGGCGAATCGACTTACACATCTTGTCTTGGATTCCACCTTGTCCTCTTGGGATTCCGACCTTGAGTTTCAGACTCTCGCCTGCAAGGACGCTTTTGGGTGGTGATACAACCGTGGTTGACACACCCCAAAATCTCACCTTGTATATAAAAAAAAAAGAATGTATAATGTGGCCCATTCTAGACACAACAAGAGATATTAAAATGATCATGAACATTCTAGGTGATAAACGTAGTAGAGAGGAGAAGGAAGTATTGACTGGACTGCGTGATTCTACACAAACCAGATCACATTTCGGTAACATTAAGTACCATTTAATTAGGATATGCAAAGATTCATATTCACGTACAATTAAATAGAACTGGTGAAAAGCTTTAATGGATCAAGAATGTATGGATGATTTCTCATACATAAGCAAACCTCATCGAAAGATAAGTAGGAAAAATATCAAATGGAGGAAACAAAACATGGATCCATGAAGTTGAACTTTGATGGGTGATCCTTATTAGACATAGATGGTAGGGTAGGCTATAATATTCGGGATTGGAATGGAAACCCAACGAAGTTCCAGCTTTACACGAGGGATTGATAAAAAAGTATGCAATTGCATATCTGGATTTTTTTTTTTTTTGATTAAGTAAGAATTCAGTAGGCCAGGACTAACCTGGCGAACCGAGAGCATCCTTTCGGATGAGATCACAAAGATCTTGATGTTGTGATATTTGAGAGGTAGGAATACAGCGGCCAAGGTGTGTGACCTTGTCCGCCACTTTATTCCGAAGACGCCCAATGTGGTTTATTTTGATCTCACCCCGAGATAGGAGTAAGGTCTGAATGTATGAAATGATTGTTTCTATTTGCCATGGCGGTTTCCATATTCCATTGATAGTGTTAACCACTGAGAGACAATCACTCTCAATGGAACATTTCTCTATATTTTCCGAGATTGCAATGTTAAGCCCTATTAAAACGGCCCTCGCTTCATCTTCAACAGGGGTGTGATGGTCGACGAACTGTTGATGAACCAGTAAAGGGAACCCAATACGATCCCTTAAGATTACACCAACAGAAGGAGGACCTGTTGTAGGGGTTGAGGCATCTACATTTATTTTGAACCATCCCATTCTTGGCTAACTTCACAACTCGACCCTTGGTTTCCGTTTTTTAGTCTTGCCAGTTTTGGAAACTGCGGGTTGTATGTCGTTTGTATCATTGTCATATACCTTAGTTTTTTCCCATATCATTTGTTGGTGAACAACAAATTGATTTATTTCTTCTGGCGTTGGGATTTTCCGATTCTGAAACAGAATTTGATTCCTAAACCACCAAATCGACCACCATTTGATGGCAATAAGAGTTTTGTTGGCTTTAGGTAAAGTCATTATGTGATTCATAAGGGGTAGCATTTGACCCCTTGTATTGGGTGATCTCAGATGATGTCTCTGTACGTTTTTATCTTTTAATATTTCTGAGGTTATTATTGGACACTCAACAAACAAGTGATATGCATCCTCATTGTGATGATTGCAGAATACGCAGCTTCTCGAAATCGGGATATTGTTCCTTGCCAATCTGTCTTTTGTGGGAAGCCCATCAAGGCTTATTCTCCACAAGAAGTTTTTAATTTTTGGTTGAATATCAAGGTTCCACATCCATCCGGCCTCCGGTCCATTATTCCAATTTCCTCCTCCAGTAATCATTCTCATAGCACTGGCAGTAGTGAACCATCCGGATTTGTCAGATTCCCAATATAACCGATCTGTACTTTGGTGTGTTGATATATAGACATCCATGATTTCATTAACTATATGCTGTGGTACATAAGTAGATAAAGCTTCACAATCCCATTTGCCATTTCTAATGAATTTTGCCACTTTGAAGTTTTCTGTGTTGGCCGGCGGTGAAATTCCTCTACTACTGAAAGAGGAAGAACCACACCACCGGTCGTGCCAAAACTTAATCGATTCTCCATTGCTAATATTCCATACCAGACCTTTGCGAAAAAGTGGAATGAGCTTACATAGTTTACTCCACTGCCATGATGCAGTCCCTTTTCTCTGGTATTCAAGAATGGATTTATTTTTCAGATATTTCTGATTTATTATTGCAACCCAAATATTCGTTGGTTCCGCAAGAATTTTCCATAGTAGTTTTAATTGTAGGGCAACGTTAATATCACTCATTTTGTTGATTCCCATGCCACCCATTCGTTTTGGTTTGCATATCTTATCCCAACCAATAAGCGGGCTATGCTGTAAATCCTTATTCCAAAAGAAGGTTGTATTTATCCTATCTAGCTCTTTATGGATTGTTGAAGGCAGCATGAAACTCTGCATTAAGTAGCTGGGTTTGGCTAGCATATCTGGAAATTAGAGATTGAAGATGACAATCAAATTTCCATGTGGAATCGAACTTTTAATGGGGGACATCAAATTGATTAAAATCTTTTCAAGTAACAAAAAATTTCAATGTATTCCACAAGGGTAACAAAGTGGCTGATAATGTAATATATCTTAGCGGCTTTGTTAGCGAATTTGCACTAGCTATAAGCCTATAAACTAGGGGTGGGCACAAATCCCGCAAATCCCGATCCCGTCCCGGTCCCGTCCCGATCCCGTCCCGATCCCGGTGGGATTTAGGACAAAATAGCGAATCCCGTCCCGATCCCGTCCCGCAAAAATTATGCGGGACGAAACGCGGGACGATCCCGGTGGGATCCCGCAAATCCCGTCCCGTCCCGCATATAATAATAATAATATTAATAATAATAATAATATTATAATAATAATATTATTATAATATTATAGAATAATAATAATATATTATTAGTATTATTATTTTGAGCAAATATTATTTATAACTATAATAATAATTTTCAATTTATAATAATAATAATATTATATAATATTATAATATAATTTAATAATAATATTAATTTATAATAAAATTATTATTATTATTATTATTATATCATATTATATTTTTTCTTGTAAAGTATAATTATTTTATAATAATAAAAATAAAAATAAGTAATTTTATTTTATTTTTAATTATAACGTGGGATTATTATTATTTTATTATTATTATTATAATAAAAACAGATTACAAGAAATTAGTGGGCAACCGAGATACTATCTGGGCACCCACTCCTTTAGCGATAACAAAGCCAAGTCTAGTAAAAATATAACCTGCAGCACGAGCCCCAGCATCCTGAGATACCGAGAATTTCTGAATCCGCTTCAGCAATGCAACCGCATCTGTATCCAACTCCCCCAATGAAGTGAATGAGAAGGGTAGGAAACCATAACCAGCCGTCGTACACAAATCTCGATACATGACACACTTACATCGAGCAGCATCAACAACAGCACGACCAGGCATAAAGTCAGAAATTCCAGACTGAGTCAATGGAGAGGATCCCATCAGATCGACACACACATCCCGCCCCTTTAGAGTTACAAGAGGCAAATAGCTAATTAAATACGGTATTCTTCCTAACTATCAATCGATAATTAGACAATATTGGTAAATCTCGTCTCAATTCCTTTCCGTCCTGATCTAGTAAGATAATGTAGCCAAATATGTTGAACATTATAATTAATTATACAATCATTGTATGAATTAATAATAGTCTTATAATATTAATATTAATATTATTATTATTATTGAATAATATAGTTGAGAATAATACCGTATTCAACATATTATACTAAATAATGAATTATGAAAGCATTATTTCACTTTGCGAATTTATATAATATTTTATTATTTTTATATGCGGGACAAGGCCCGTCCCGTCCCGATCCCGTCCCGTCCAGACCCCATCCCGTCCCGATCCCGTCCCGAAAAAAAAATGTCAATCCCGTCCCGATCCCGTCCCGAAAAAATTTCGCGGGACGAGTCCCGTCCCGGCCCAATCCCGTCCCGTCCCGTCCCGTGCCCACCCCTACTATAAACAAACATCTCTTAAATCTCATTTGAAATAATACAATTAGATAAGTATCTAATCAACCGAATTCTTACTATATATATATAAAAAAATTAATTAATGTATTATAGTACTACGGAGCGAGTATATGTTAAAGAAATTAACCACCTCATAAAAAAAAAAACTGAATCAGATGGAGTTGGTAAAGCAATTAACCTCAAACACATGGAGTTGTGGGCCCAGACCGAGAGCTTGGTCCAATTCAACGTGGCCGTCAAAACCCGCCTAGTTTTTGGTTCTTGATTTATGTGATTTTTTGGGAATTTATGAAGCAAGTTTTGGAAGAATTTCCAATGAAGAAGATGCCATTGTTGTAATGTTGTGTGTATATGTTAAACGTCGGGTGCTCAGGGGGATTGGGGGGTTTGGTGAAGCTTTGATATCAGTGATGAGTAGACAGTAGACTAGACGTGTTCTTGATGCGGTAAATTAAATAGATAAAGGCCGGTGATGAGTAGATGTGTAATGTGTTCATGTACAATGGGAGAACAGATCCACCACTTGGAAGAGATGGGAAATAAGACAAGCAAAATGGACAAATATTTTGCATAAATTTTCCACTTGGATCTGAAAATTGAACTCTTTGCCAATTTTTTCAAAGCTACAAAAACCCCCCCACTACCTACCAAACACAGTTTGAGGAAATCTGTTTTTCGTTATTTTACTTTTTAAGATCTGTGGGCTGTGGCGGCCATTCCTCAAGCTGGCGGGACCCATTTTTCCATTTCCTTACCCTTGAGTATTTGTTTTCTGTAGGGTGGATTAGGACTGATTTAGGATTGGATTTGTGAAAGAAAGAGGAAGATCAAGGATGAAAGGAAAGATGGTAGACGGGAGGGGTCAGAAGGAAATACAGAGGAGAGAGATCGAGATTATACGAGAGAGTTAAGAGATAAGTGTTTCAATTATTTATTATCAATATGATATTTTTATATCCTTAATTTATTTTTTGAGCAATATACCCTTAATTTCTAATTCCCTAATATCTACTATCTAATAAAGATATCACTTAATATATATTTATATATGATAGTTAGAGTTAATATTTAATTGTAAATTATTTTATATTATTTTTATATAAAATAAATTGATATTGAAAAATGTACAAAATTGTGGGTACTAAACCACTACAAAGTATAAACAATCTAAGGGTAAATAATCTTTGTAAAAACAAACAAATCTAAATAAATAGCCGACCAAAAACAAATCCAAACAAATACAGTTTTAGGCTTTATATAATATAGGAGAATTATTGTATACGGGGTATAAATATAATCATCAACTACAGTCCATGTACGCAATCGTCCGTGAAGTTTGAATCGGAGACCTTTGAATATTAACCGCAAGTTAGTTGAACTATAATAAAAAAGACAGCATCTCTTCCCAGAGTTTGCGCAGTTACACTGATAAAGAAAATGTATAGAGTATTAATTTTTAATTAGAATACCAATTTTAGTTAAGATGAGGAATATATTATAATTATAGTGTTGCGTGAAGAATCTTGGTTATTGCTGTGCTTTGGTTTGGTTTAGATTTTCCGGGCATGTGGAAAAACAAAAGAAAAGGATAAGTGCCGGTAGCCCAAATTCATATTTAGTGCTTATCTTAATTACTGTAACAAATTAGGGCAGCGATATGATGAATTTGAACAACAAGAGGGGGAAATTGACAGTTGCTCTGCACAATACATTATACAGGGGAATAAGAATAACCCATAGATTCCACTCCAGGAAGATATATGCCAGCTCTTGAGTATTTTATAAACAGGTCGAAATCCTTTATTTATACAACTACATAATTGATATAACGATCCTGCAAACGGCATGGAATTAAAAGTGGAGGGCTGAAGATCCAAGCAACCGCAACAGCTAGAAACCGGTGTGTCTGAAATCGTGTAAAAAGGGGAAATTTTTAAGGGCGGCTCTCCTGGCTGGGCACGACCTTTCCGCTGCGCTTTCCCGACCGACGCGGCGGCCGAATTGGGAGGTAAGGAAATCGGACAAGGTCTCGTACATCATCGTCTTCACGAGCTTCTTGTCGCACGGGAAAATCTGTTCTGGTTTGAGCACCTGCGCCGCCCAGGCCGCCTCCTCCATCTCCGGATTCTTCTCCGTGTCCCCCATTTTCTAAAGCTTTTTCAAGTTCACAGCTTTTTCTTTTCTCTCTCTCTCTCTCTCTCTCTCTCTCTCTCTCTCTCTGGCAACTCTTAAATAAGTTTGGGACTTGTGGAACTGTGGAACTCCTTGGGGGGCAAGTTTAAGAAGCAAACGGGTCGGGCTCGGGACAGGGTTCGGGCCTGTAATCGTCGCCGGAGCCGATGGGTTACTTGCTGCTACTGTACCTAGACACGCGGAAGAAGACATAGTACAAGTAACATCCATATCACCCTTTAATCCCTTTATTAGGGAAATTTATAGAAAACTACCCATTAAATATAAAATTACATAAAACCGTCCATTAAATAGGTTTTATCAACAAAGCACCATTCACCAACCCCCACATATTAGAATTTCATTAAATATATTATATTTTAATATGTTATACTTAAAATATAAAGTTCAAGCTTGAATCATTGCAAGGAATCATGTCAGCCTTTTTCAAGCTTTGTCTTTTTACTCTTTAACATGTGATCGAGTCTGTATTATAATGTCAATACTATGTGCTTTTTTATTGCTTTATGAGTACGTAGAGACCCATATGTCGGTCATTTGTAAAAGAGATGTTTTTTTTTTATGTTGGAAAGTATCCAATGCTATCTACTCAACTCTATAAATAGAGCTCTTCCCGGATTTCTCAGGGCATTGAATCCCAGGGAGAGAAAAAGCTCACATGAAAAGAGAGAATTCTTGTAATATATAAAGAAAGAGAAAGAGAAGTATTGTTGAGTTATGGGTAGATTGGCTCCCCATCACTCAAAAACTCAAAAATCCTTCGATGGATCTTTCTGGTGTGAGAATCTAAGGTATTTATATGTTTGTTAACTTTAAATTAGGAGTGTTTGTGCGTTGTAATATTTTCCAGATTCAATAAAAGTTTGTCTTTAAAAAAAAGAAAAGCTACTTAATCGAACTCTATATATGTTCTGAATAATTAGTTTTCTTGATTCCAATTCTTTCATAATCTAAAAACAAAAACTAAGAATTAGAGACTACAGTCTGAGGCAGGAAATGAAACACATCTGTGTTGTGCTTGTACCAAGGGAGGTCTGGTTGAAGGTTAGCCACCCTCTAGAAAGTCGGAAGCTAAAGAAACGTCGGTGGTCCAGTGTAACTACGTTCAGGTATTAGTCAAACCTTTTATCTTTAAGTTATTAATTGTAGATCGAGCGTGGTGGGTTTGAAACCATAGAAAATTCATTATTCATAATGTAGTTAGTAGATTATGATAGTTAGTACCACCAAAAGTCATTTATAAGCGACCAGTATTAAGACTATTTCAAAATATAAGAAATTAAGATCAAAATTTGTAATTTAGTATATAAAATACGGGTATTGTTTCAAACAGACCAAAAAAGTAGGGTGATAATATTTGCACCCATAAATTTTACTATATGCACCACACCTACGTCTCTTGAATCACACCCTTGCTCCTCTTGAATCATACACCTACCTCTCAAGAAGCGCAGGGTATTTTATGTATAATACTCTACGCCTCTTGAGTCACAGAGGTGTGAGGGGCAGGGTGTATTTAAAAAAATATATAAAAAGTGGGATATTTGGTGCATATAGTAAAATTAGGGGTAAATAACATTGGCTAATACCTGAACATAGGTGTACTTGTTGGTGTAAATAACATTGGCTAAAAAGTAAAATTTAGTATATAGTAAAACTTGGTGGTGTAAAACTTGGTGGTGTAAATAAGTGTACCTGGACGTAGACACGGCCACGGGTCCGACCCGCCGAGCCGGGTCGACAACCCGGGGAGGGTGACCCTAACCCTGACCCGGTTGGGACGGGTCGGCGGGTTGGGTGACCCGGCGGGTCGGCGGGTCGGACTGACGGGTCGGCCACGTGGCACCAAATCGGGTACCCAACGAGTTTTGCGGGTCAACCCGCCGGGTCAACCATTTTTTTAAAAAAAAAATAATTTGTTTTAAACCCAAAATAAAACTCAACTCAAGTCTTTCACCACACTTTCGAAATGGAAAGATTTGAGGTTGACAAAACATGGTATGTGAGAATATATATATAGATATCTTCATTCCACTCCCATCATTTCATCACACTTTAGATGTGGGAAAGAAAAGGTTGAATTGTGGGAATGACAAGTAGGGTATGAGGATCTATATATAGAGAAAATAGAGGTATGTAGCCCACTTTCGATGTGGGACAGAAATATGAGATATGAAAGAAAATGTGAGAAATTGATATTTAAGTATATGATGTAAAATGTAATGTAATTAAAGTCTTTGGATTATATGGTGGAATATAATGTAATTTAAGTATTTGGATTATATGATGTAACATATAATAATATAATTAAAGTGTTTACCTCTTAGGATTTAATGAAATGAATAACACATGATGATGAAACATCATGATACAATATATCAAGTTATGTTGGATTAATCTTTCTATTTAATTTAATTGATAGTTGTGTTGATCCATTAATCAATGATAAGTATTTTATTTTACTTGCATTATTATGTTAATTTCTTGATCAATGATTTCAAATCTAGGTTCTTCTTCATATAGATATGTTAAACTTTCTCGTTTAAAGTTGAATTAGCCACATGTTGTATATACACTTAATGATGATGTTATTAGAATTACATACTTGGGTTGCTTGTTATGACGTACATGAAAAGACACATTGAAAAAGTATTGCCAATATTATATTTCATTCTTGTGTTTGAAAATCCGAAGTTCTATATCATTTTGAAAATAAACGAAAACTCGACATTAAGGATACTATACAAGTGTAACGGCTTTATCAATTACAATATTTGTATTATTTGAAATTATATCATAAAGACTCCTAACTTAGTATCATATAGAATGATATAGAATGATTTTATAGTGGATCCACCAAATAACACAAATGTTTAAGGTATATTGTTGAACTTCACACTTTCTTGTTACCGGTTCGTTATTTCTTTCATAATTGATAAGTAAATTTTTTTTTTAAATAATATTTATATAAAGTATAGTACTAGTGTTTGTATATGATAAAAATTTATAAGTATGGATTGACATTAAAAACCGAATGGTAGAGATTGAAGACATGATGTAGTTTCTAGTTTCTACCCTTGTTCTTGTCCCACATTGAAAACTAGAGGAAATGGGGGGGGTGCTAAGTCTATAAAAGGAGAAGCATGGGGGTGCTAAGTCTCACATTGCCATTGCATGTTACATTATGTAATATTATGAATTATTCTAAGAATAATTTATATAATTTACATAATAATTATAAATTTATTTTATTAAAAATAATTTTTTTCAAAAAAAAAATATGTTAAAATGGCGGGTTGACCCGACGGGTCGATCCGGGTCGGACCCGTTGGGTCACGGGTTCAGATTTAGTCGACCCTAACCCTAACCCTTAACCCTTCCCGACCCTCGGACCCGTGGACCCTGACCCGACGGGTCACGGGTCGACGGGTCGACCCGTGACCCGTGGCCGTGTCTACCTGGACGTATGTGTATTTGGTGCATATAGTAAAATTTTGTATATAGTAAAACCTGGTGGTGTAAATAACATTGGCTAAAAAGTAAGTGTACTTTTTGGTAGGCATGCCCACGGGGCACGGGTCAACCCGTGACCCGACAGGTTTGGTGTGTATGAAATTAAGGGTTTTCTACTTGTTGTGCAGCTGCTACTGTAATTTGCATTCAAGCTTTCAGCTACGAACCGAGCTCGAATGAGCTTAAACGACCCCAATCGACGAGCTCAAATGAGCTTAGGCTCATTCGTTCATCTTGTTCGAGCCTAACACGCCTAGCTGAGCTTGAGCACTAAAAAAAATTGAATAATTTTTGGACTCAACCTCGGTTCGGCTCATTTCCCGTTCGAGCCAAGCTTGAATATGCTAAACTCGACTTGTTTAGCTCGAATATCACCCCAATTTGTAAAAGTCTCCCCAATCATATTAGGTTACACTTGATTTTATTTACTAAAGATTATTCTATACATTTGCCTTATTTGACCTCATTTATATGTACTAATGTTTTAGGCTAAAGCTTCAAGAGCTTAGTATCTAATCATGGATAATTTATTGTCTTTAATTTTTGCCTATTTATTAACAATCAAATTGTTCAGGTCAACACAAGCAGTTGTTTGCTTGTTATTTAATTTATATGGAAATAGTTTTTTTTTTTTTTTTTTTCACTACTACTAGGAAATGACAATTGGATTTGGATGTCACGGTGTACAAGCAAACGGAAGATGTATTAACGGAAGGAGTGAGATTTTTGTTATGATTTAAAAAAATTAGGACTATCAGGAGAGTCTTGAATTGGGTTCGAATAATCAGGTGGAGCACTCATCATTTCATAGTCCATAGATTAGCGACCATCTGAGTTTCTACTCAATTAGTAGGGAGTAGTAATTTTGTCGAAATTGTTTACAGTACTTATGACGGTGGTGGTAATTAGTAATTCCTGTTTTAAGTAATGATGAATCGATGATATCATAAATTCCCTACGATTCCGTGAAGAATCTTGCTTAATATGCTTTCTACGGAGTACTTTGTTTGGTGGGCTTCCCTTCCCTTCCGCACATGTCAGAAAAAAGAAAAGGCGAAAGTAAAACTAATTTCTTGATTGGCGTTGGTCAATTAGTTCGAGACAATGGATTATGGATATAAATGTAAGAAATTAAATAAGCCACGAATTTGAATGAAGATTATAAAATTCCTCATGTTTCAGGTTCAGTTGGACGATAGCACAGAGAAGAATAAAAAGGGGGAAAAACAGGGGATACTGGCAGTTGCTCGATCTGCAAAAAGAAAAACAGGGGACCCCGGTTTCTTTCACATTCATGATTCATCCATCTGGGGGTGAGGAATCCATAGATTCAGAAAGATACCAGTTTGTTTATAAAATAAAGACGGCTAATTGGATGCACAAAACCTTTATTTACAGAATCACATCACTGATACAAACGATTCTAGAAATGGCATGGGGAAGTACAGAAAATAGAAACGGGGTGAGTCTGAAATTAATCGTGTAAAAGGGGGGATCTTTAAGGACGTTTCTGGTGGTGGGGCACCACCGTTGCGCTGCGCTTCTCCGACCTACTCGCCGGTGCCGGGTGAGCGGCGGCGGCGGAATCGCGGTGGCAGAAGAGGGAGGAAACAAAGCGGGCAGAGGACTCGTACATCATCTTCTTGACGAGCTTCTTCTTGGGCGGGATGATCTGTACGGGTTTGAGCACCTCCGCCACCTGGACCGCCTCGTCCACCATCTCCGGCTGCTTCTCCTTGTCCGCCATTTCTGAAAGCTTCTTCAAGTTCACAGCTTTTCTCTGTGTGTGTCTCTCTCTCTCTATGAGATGTAAAATGTAAGTATGGAGATCGACGGCAGGGGAGCTCTTATATAGTGGGGGCCGTACGCCTTGGAGAGTAAGTTTCCATAGCAAAAGAGAGTGAGGCTCGGATCCGGGTTCGGGCCGGCGGGTCGGGGCTATAAAACCTCCTCCGAACCGGTAGCTTTTGCTTACATGGAGCTACTGTAGCTAGACACGCGGAAGAAGACAATTGGATGGGTTGGGTTGGGCCCCACTTAAATGTGAACGCGGGAGGGAGAAAATGGAGCAAGGGGATGAAAATTGATCGAAGAAGAAAGGGCTTATTTTTTTTTTTTTGGATTAGGAAAAAATTCGATTTCAGACAAACCTGATACTCGAGAGGCCGACGAATCGACAGACGGACTATCCATCATCAAACAACCTACTACACGCAGATTGGGGGTTAGAGTCTCCGCCCCATGTACAATACCTCTCCAATTGGATGACGAGCTTGCTCGACGCTCAAACATGTACAATACCCCCTTGTTGATGAGGCTGAATTCATGCTTTCTACCAATTTAAATAATAACTAAGAGCAGAAGCTCGCCGTTTGATCAAAAAAAAAAAACATACTACAGAGTACAGACACAAATAAACAAAGATGAAAGAAAAACCCAAACAACCCGAAAGAGTCGTCCGCCAGCAATAAAGACGAGGGAGATCCAAGGCGGGCCACGAATGCCGAGAACACGGGGGAGTGCAATGACTCTCACAGCGACTCGACGCCGAGATGGCGGAGAATAGTAGCCCACTATCGAAAAGGGCATGACCAGGGGAAGTGTGGATCATCGACGTTGCCCCCACCTAGATGAAGGATCTTTGAAGACCACGAACACAACCACGATCCTCTCGATCATACTGGTCGCCCGATACTGCAACCCACCTCGAAACTAAACGCCACCACACCAAAGCAACGACCCAACGCCAAACGAACGAACTAAAACAGATCAATAAGGGAAAATCAAGCATCTAACGAAAATTTGTGTGCAACTTATTCGTAAGATTATGTATATAATATATATAAAAAGAACCCGGTAATAATTTTTTTTTTTTTAATTTTATTTTATTTATGTGGGCTTATTTTCGGGCTGCCCTGGGCCCAAGGTAAAAACTTGGGCCCAAAGGACAACCCGACAGGGACATCATCCATCACAAAAGTAGTGGCGACGAACGGCTCCGGTGAACCACCTGAAGGACGGGCCGCCGAGGGAGCTAACGGCGACGGCGAGGCCAGAGGCAGACGACACCGAACCCAAACGAGAAGGGGAGGACGGGAGGGAGAAAGAACCCCCAACCCAGCACAACATCACCAATCGAAAAGGGGTGACCCGACACTCCACCCCGGAGCGACAAGAAGGCGGAGGAGGAAACCATGAGCCCAACAGGACAACAGGGATCGACAAAATCTCAACAAAAAAGAACTAATTGGAGAGAGATTAGGATTCACTTAGGAAATTTCAGATTTGGGGATTACCGGTTCGATTGATCGAAACGGGGCAAAACCCAACGGAGAAGGAAGGGGCTTATTCAAGCTCCAACGCCGGCGGCAGCGGGAAGGATAGACCAGCCATAAGGCGAAGAAGCTCCAGCGGCCACCGGAGAGGCACAGTGGAGGAGTGGTGCACAGAACCACCGGACGAGTGGGCCAACCGGTTCGAGAACCCAGGAACTCACCGGAAGAGAAAGCCAAGGGAAGATTTGGGCAAGAAATCAGGCCGATCAAGGCCAACAGCAGGCGTTCGAGACCCTTGGAGGGGTGGGGTGGGGCTCCCGAAGGAGAGTTGTAACTCCCGGAGGAGATTTTCAGGCTCCCGAAGGAGAGTTGTGGCTCCCGGAGGAGTTTTTTTTTTTTTTTTTTTAATCCTTGCAAAGCAGGAAAGACTTTTCTTTTCTTTTTCTTTTTTTTCTTTTTTTTTTTCCCTTCCTTCTTCTTCCCCGGAAGCCTCAAAACAACGTACGAACCACGCTATGTCGAGAAGTTCCGGCGGACCCGACGAGACCCATGGCTGACATCGAAGGTCCTGTTCGTCGCGGTCGACTTCCCTTGAAGCCGAGGCTAGCAGAGTAGCAGCCGCCACAACCGCAGACCCCCGAGTCGAAAACCGGTTCGATCGGAACCGGTCGAAGCGAGAGATGAAGATGGTGGTGGTGCCAATTTGTGGTGGATGGACCCGGAAGACCGACGAGGCGGTGCGAAGCGAAAGCCACAACCAATAGAACCACAAAAGCTCCTGCCTAATTGGAGGTACGAAGCGACCCCGATACCAAAAGCCCATCGACCGAGACGGAACCCGTTCGAACAAGACAGTAAAAATCGAAGGACCACCCGGGCTATAGTGATCGATAGACTGAAAATGGATTGGGATGATAAGGGTGAGAAGATTTAAATGACCTGGGTTTTTTTTTTTTTTTTTTCCGATCGGGGATCAGGGCAATTGGGGGCGCGTGGCCAAGAGGCCAGCGCGTTCTCTTTCCCTTCAAAAGGGGTTTTTAGAAGAAAGGGCTTATTGAACCTTTGATTTTTTTTTTTGTTTTAATTGAAAAAATTAATATTAATTTAAATCTCAATTATTCAATTCAAATAATTAGGTGTTGTAAGAATGCAATAAATCAAAATTTCCAATTAAATAAACTTAATTAATTGTTAGAAATTTATATTGTTTCCGAAATACACTTAATTGAAGGAATGGATAACAGCATAAGCCTCATAAAGAAAAAAAGAAAAATGAAAATATATGAGTGTACGTTTTTTTTTAAAAAACTCGGAGTACGTGGAATATTATGAGATTTTTTTCCTGATTTTTTTAAGGAGTCTTAAATAATACGGAGTACTCCGTATCAGGATAATGCAAAAAGAATTAGGTTGAGAGATTTAAAAAATAAATAAAGGAAGGAAATACTCCGTAATAAATAAAGAAAGAACAGCGAAAGGATTTTGAGTATAACCACCCGAAAGGGTTTGAGAAAATTCCGCAAGGGCTTGTCGATACTTTTGCAGGTGAAAGTTTGATGGTGTTTTGTTCTAGCAATTTGCGGCTCTGCTTCCGATGTTTCTAGGAGATCTTCTGCTTGGTTGGGGGGCGTGGAGTCTGTAGTCGGGTCTGGCTGGGGTCGAGGTGGTGCGCTCAAGGCGACTCCGTATTCGGGATAGAGTTTTCCTTGGAGCTCGTCTGCACTACCCACAGGAGATAGTGTCCTGCTGTACTACTGGCCCGCGGTGCTACTGTTCGGTGGTGCTTGGCTGCGTTCTTCGGTGGCTTCCTCGGCTTTTCGGGTGTTTGGTCTTCTTGGAACGTTTGTTGTAGAGTTTATTTCTGTTTGGTTCATTACGCCTGTTATTTGTATTTGTATCTCTGTATTTAGGTTGCTCTGTTAGACGGTTCGCCGTCTGCCGACTTCGGTTGGCCTCTCGATGAGTCAGACCTGTCTGAACTTCGAATTTTTACCTAATAAAAAAAAAAAAAATAAATAAAGAAAGAACGAAAGAAAGGGTCAACAAGTCTTTGGCGCCATACAGATAGTCAGATAGATAAGCACCTGCACGTGTGAGTTGCGACGGTTGTTCAATTTTTTTATGAATTAAATGAGAGGAAAAAAAAAGTCATTTTGAAATTTTCTTTTGTTAATTTCTTGTAAGAAAATAGGCGGCGGAAAAAAAATCCGTTTTAATTTCTTAAATAAAAGCTTTATTTTTTTGTTTTTAATAAGTAGACACCTAGACCATTATAATATGTGGATAGGAATTCGAACTCGTGACTTATTAATCATTACATGTATCCTTATCAGCTAAACTACTAAGACTTGACTAAAAGCATCATTCTTTAATTCTCTCTATATCATTAATCTATCTAATGTCTTAAATGTTAATCATATAGCCATATCATGATCTTAATCCTAACTTCCTTAATTAATATGAACCCTAATAGAATCTATGATCTATTTAACATCTACTCTATCTAATATCCTAATCCGCCTTTATTTATAGTACACTACTAAAAATAACTTTTTTTAGAATTTTTTAAAATATTCATTTAAAAATCAATAATTAACAAAATATTGACATTTTAAAAATATTTATTTGTGTAAGATTGTATATAGAAATACAATCTCATACCACATTTTTATTAACAAAATAGAAAATTTGACATTCAAGAACATAGGAATAAATTAACGAAAAAAAATGCGATTTTAAAGTACTTTTCTATCATTAATTTTTTTTCAAGATGAGGTTGCATACTTGCAGTCTTGTGCACCCTGTTGGTCAAGAAAATTGTGGCAGTGTTTGTGATTTCCAAATTTCCCTCATCTAGGTGAGGGAACGTCCTTGGTCCGCACTTCCTCAAGAGACGTCATTTCTTCGTCTTTTTGCTCCCGTTTCCCCAGGGGCAAAACGTCGTGGAAGTGTATTAAGTACTTCCTCGTATTCTCGCTATTTGCGGTGTTCTCCCTAGAGTCTTAATCGACTTTCTCCATGTGTTGGGTTTTTTCCTTATTATTATAGAATATACAAGGGTAGTTTGGTAATTTGTGCTTAAGCATGTATAAAAGCCAAAACCGAGTGTGTTGTGAATCAAGAAATCAATTTCAAAAGTTTGTTAATTACAAAACTATTTCCCATTCTCTCCCATTCCCCCTTCTATGTTCATCTGAGATTTGTCTATGGAGGTTGTCATCTAAGATTCTTGATCTCTAAATCAGGAATCTTACTCCCTCCGTTCCAAAATACATGGGTTTTTAGTTTTCGGCACGCTTTTTAAGGAGCGAAAAATCTATGAAATATTATTTTTTTAATCAAATTTTTTATATCATTTGATACTTATTACTAATAAGTATCAAATTATATAAAAAATCTAATTAAAAAAAATAATATTTCATAGAGTTTTTCGCTCCTTAAAAAACGTGTCAAAAAGGAAAAGCCCATGTATTTTGGAACGGAGGTAGTATATGGTATCAGAGCTGACGGTGGAAAGAACCACCTCTGCTACAGATGCCAACTCATGCTTAGACACTAATACATGCAGCTCCTTGCCAGTGAGATGTCTCACTTTCAGTCCTTCCTTGTGGTCCACTACACCCCGTAATTCCACTTTCTTACCCTCTTTAGAAAAGCCAATTGTTATCCTATTATAATCAAACTGAACTGGACTGTATTTCTTCATCCAATTAACCCCCAAGAGTAATTCAAATTCCCCTACTTTCAGTGCACGAATATCAAATGAATACTCACCTCCTTGCATCATCCATTTGGATCCTTTGCACTCTTGACGACAGTACAACTTGCCCTTGTTCAGTCCTTCCACTATCATCAAATTTGCTGAGGATAACCTGAACCCTGCTTCCTTGCAATCGGTGGATCCACGAAACTATGTGTCGATCCAATTTCAATCAACACGTTAATGGGACTCTTACCCACATATCCCTTGACCATGATTGAAGTATCCGGTCCTTCATTGCCAATAAGAGCTCGGACGAAGCCTTCTTGTTCGTCCTCTACCCCCAACTTGTCTTTTGCTGCTTGGTCTGTCACCTCCTCATTTGATTCCCCAGTTTCAAAATTCTGAGCAAAAGTGATAGCATGCATTTAGGTAGGCATAATAGGTTGCATTTAGCTTAGTTAAGATGCATTTCATGGATGGATTAAGCATGATTTGCATATTAGTTCTCTATGTTGTCGGAGTCGGAATCTACACACTTTTATTGATTATTTCAGGTAATGGTAGATCCGAGGAGAAGACATGAGTTGATAACGCATTTGATGAGAATGTCTAGTTGATCGAAGAAGCTTACATGAAGATCTCAAGAGGTCATGAGAAGAAGAAGCGAACCTAAACGAAGAACAAGTCTGCAGAAATTGTCGCCAGACATGCTGAACTTGTTTTGCACTTTCTGGAGGCCTCGGTTGTCCGATCGACTATTATGACCATGCGTTGGAAAGCTCTTTCAGAGAGCTACAACTTTCATGTTGACGTCGAGAGCTAATTCGAGACGGAATTTTCGGGAAATGCTATCTGGCGCGGCCGCGTTGCACTTGGCGCGCCCGCGCTGCTACCCGACGCGACCACGCTGCTAGGAGGAAGTGGCCGCGCTGATACACCAAATGGAAGAGTTGAAGACGAGGCTGGCGCGCCCGCGCTGCACTTGGCGCGCCCGCGTCGGTCCTGGAGTCGGATTCTTATCCGATTCTGTTATCTTATTAGTTTTAATATTTTATTATTATAATTGTACGGGATGTTAAACCCGATTTTATTAGGTTATATAGGCCGAGAAGGCAGTAGAGAATCATGAGGTTATTTTTTCCAGAGACATATTTTCCTTTTGCATTATCTCACTAACCCTATGGAGAACTAACTCTCCTTTGTTGCACTTGGTTCTTTGAAGCCTTCAATTGATTTGGTTGTGAGTATTCTACTCTTGTTCGTCCTTTGTTAATTGTTTCGATCTCCTGAGCTTATTGCTTGATTGCTTATTATTGATTTATCTAGATTGATCACCTAGGTTTATCGATACTAGTCATACTGCTAGGGTTTCCAATTCCAGGTCTTGGGTTGTAGATTCATTGTAGCAAACACAATCTCCATACGCGGTCGCTTGTGGTAGATTGTGAGGGAGATTCGATTACAGGCTATTTTAACGGGTTGTTAGAATCGCTTGTATCTCATTATAATTCATGCTTTAATGCTATTGCTTTATTATTTGGTGAAGGTTTTCCCTTGTAATTTAGTGATAAGTGCTTTTAGGACTGGTAGGACTAAAAGCTATTACACGATCTGAATTGAGAACAATTACTGGACATTAGAACTTGAGACTCATAGAATGCGATGATGAACCATCTTAATTGTTGTGCGGATAATTACCTGGTGTGATACCTTTCCATCATATATTCACAACCTTTACTTGCAACTTGTTCTGTTACTATTTCTCACACACAAAACTCCCCCTTTAATCAGTTACTTTTGGTAATAATACTTGCTCTTACAACTGATTCTGTTTCCCTGTGGGTTCGACCCTAACTTACCTACTATACTTGTTATAGTTTGCATCTTAGGAATTTACTTTGATTTGGCATAACGACTTTAGGCCTGTCAAATTTGGCGCCGTTGCCGGGGAAACGGTTAATCTTTGTTCTTGTTTGTCTTATTACCTGTGTGTTTGTCTTGTGTGTTAATTTAGCTACTAAATTTTGTTGTGAACCTATCTTACGGTTCACAACACATATGCTACTAACAGTTTAACATGTTGAGATTATCGCAGTTCGAAGGTGAAGATTTTCACCTATATCTCGATAGGTTGCAGAGGTGTGTGGACATCCGCAATGTGCGGGGTTTCCATGATAGTTTGCGAGATATGGTTGTCTGCGTTGTAGAGGGAATGAATGCTGAGACAAAGGCACGTGCTATATATATGAGCGGAGGAAGTCTAGTAGGGTTAGGTTTGATGGGAATTTGGGATCTTATCTGCTACATGGGTCACCAGGCCTTGCAGGAAGTGTCATTTGCCCAAGAACCTCAACCGATGGATTACTTTTACGCACCTTCGGACGATCTATCCATGTCCTCTTATGAGGAGAATGAGCAATTGTGTCAGCAGATCGCGGAATTGGGTGAACGAGTGCCCCAAATGGTCCAAGTGGGGAATGAGATACCAACTTGTGAAGCAGGTGAACTACCGTCTCAACCGGTGGTTAACCTGGTAGAGAGCCTCACCACGAACACCCTAGGGAGTGGCAAGGACCTGTTTGTCACACCTAAGGGAAGCTCAGAAAGTCATGAAGATGAAGGTTATTGCGTGCTTCCTATTCCTCCCTCATTGAGTTCATCTGAGTCTACTCCGCTACCTCCCATACCCTTGAGCTATGAGCATGATAATGTTTTGGCGGAGGAGGATATGTTCGCAGACGATGACAGTTTCTTCAGCGATGAAGAGGAGAGTACACTACTTCCTGACATGGAGTGTCATGAGTCGACGCATGAGATCCCATGTGATTTATTGTCTCCTTCATTCGATGAGATTGTCTCGAGCTCGCCTATCAAGGAACCAAGTCCGAAGCTAATTTTTGTGGCTCCTGAGCAAAGAATTGATATCTTTTGCAATGGTGAGAAGTTCAGTGATTATGTTGATCCTTGGGCTCATTATTTTGACATACCGCCAATGGAACTGAATTGGTGGTTCTACATACCTGCGGCAGAGATTCACACTCGGACATATGAAGAGTTGAGGACATACTTTAACTTCAACTTATTCGTATGTAGTGCCCGCTTACCTAGATGGTGTGCACAAGAGTTTGATTTGCTGCTGAGGGCACTGACGATGTCTGAATGCGTCTTAAATGGACAACTAAAATGTCGAGCCAGCGACATGAAACAAAGGCGCTGCTTGGGAGGCAACCCGAGGTAAGTTTTTCTTTCTTTTTCTTTTTTTCTTTTCCTTCACCCTGATTATATTTGATTTACTTTTGTTGTCTTTATTGTTTCATTGAGGACAATGAAAACTTTAAGTGTGGGGGAGAGGAATTCTATATATAGATGCATATAGGAGATCATATTTAAATTTATGCATCATGTTTAATTTCTGTAATCATTTTTATTAATTTTTGTTTATTTTCGTATTAAAAAAAAAATTAAAATTAAAATTTCAAAAATCCAAAAATAGAGCATGCATTTCATACATATGTGTTATTCAAATACCCATCTTGCTTAGTTTGTCCTCTATTTTAAATTTCAAGCATGATTCATAAAAATCCCATGGAGTTCTGGATGTTTTGATTATTATCTGTATTTGATTTTTGTGGGATATGAGCTAGCAAATATAATTGAGCATGTATGATTGAGCTAAAGTATGATTGAAGTCCTAAAAACATGACTATGTGAGAATGTTTGGCCTTATTTGATTTTTTTGCTCAATTGTGTGAATTACTCGCTTAGTGTTGCTACCTCTTGGTATTGACTGCAGTATCTATTTTTAAAGACCGACTCACATGTTTGTTGCTTGCGGAGTTTATGTTATATTTTGAGTCTTTTGCTGAATTTGTGAATATTTAGTGAATAAGGTGGCAATGGTTAATGCACTTAGTAACCGGATCTATGCATGACACCCATGGGTATGATTCGCGCAAAAAGGTGTTGAAAACTATCCACTAGGAAAGAAGCTTGACCATTGAGTAACCAGGTTCATTCATGACACCCATGTTTGCAACTTGCGTCAAAAGGTGTTCAAGTGGACTTCATATTAGTAGTTGAGGTGTTGATAGACCGGGGCCATTCATGACACCCATGTTTGCGCTTCGCGTAAGGAAAGCACCAAGACAAGAAAAAGGAAAAAAAAAGAGAAAGAAAAGAAAAAAAAAACAATTGTTGCATTTTATTTTCTTTATTGTGTCCCGCAAGTAATGACATTTCGGTAGAGAATTGGTGATATGGTGGTCAATGTCTATGAGCTTAGTGCATGAATGGTTTGAGTTGAGAGTTGTACTTAAAAGCCTAAACACATGAGTGAAACACATATTTCTGGTGAGGTTGGATGACGTCTACTTCTAAGCTTTGATCACTGGAATACATGCTATGACGTTTGTTTGCTTGGTTTGTGTTTTCACCTCCTATGATGTTGCTTTTTGATAAGGTTGAAACTTGAAGGTATTTCCTGTGGGATGCGTTGATTCATTTTCATTCTATCATTGCTTGAGGACAAGCAAAGGTTAAGTGTGGGGGAGTTTGATAGCATGCATTTAGGTAGGCATAATAGGTTGCATTTAGCTTAGTTAAGATGCATTTCATGGATGGATTAAGCATGATTTGCATATTAGTTCTCTATGTTGTCGGAGTCGGAATCTACACACTTTTATTGATTATTTCAGGTAATGGTAGATCCGAGGAGAAGACATGAGTTGATAACGCATTTGATGAGAATGTCTAGTTGATCGAAGAAGCTTACATGAAGATCTCAAGAGGTCATGAGAAGAAGAAGCGAACCTAAACGAAGAACAAGTCTGCAGAAATTGTCGCCAGACATGCTGAACTTGTTTTGCACTTTCTGGAGGCCTCGGTTGTCCGATCGACTATTATGACCATGCGTTGGAAAGCTCTTTCAGAGAGCTACAACTTTCATGTTGACGTCGAGAGCTAATTCGAGACGGAATTTTCGGGAAATGCTATCTGGCGCGGCCGCGTTGCACTTGGCGCGCCCGCGCTGCTACCCGACGCGACCACGCTGCTAGGAGGAAGTGGCCGCGCTGATACACCAAATGGAAGAGTTGAAGACGAGGCTGGCGCGCCCGCGCTGCACTTGGCGCGCCCGCGTCGGTCCTGGAGTCGGATTCTTATCCGATTCTGTTATCTTATTAGTTTTAATATTTTATTATTATAATTGTACGGGATGTTAAACCCGATTTTATTAGGTTATATAGGCCGAGAAGGCAGTAGAGAATCATGAGGTTATTTTTTCCAGAGACATATTTTCCTTTTGCATTATCTCACTAACCCTATGGAGAACTAACTCTCCTTTGTTGCACTTGGTTCTTTGAAGCCTTCAATTGATTTGGTTGTGAGTATTCTACTCTTGTTCGTCCTTTGTTAATTGTTTCGATCTCCTGAGCTTATTGCTTGATTGCTTATTATTGATTTATCTAGATTGATCACCTAGGTTTATCGATACTAGTCATACTGCTAGGGTTTCCAATTCCAGGTCTTGGGTTGTAGATTCATTGTAGCAAACACAATCTCCATACGCGGTCGCTTGTGGTAGATTGTGAGGGAGATTCGATTACAGGCTATTTTAACGGGTTGTTAGAATCGCTTGTATCTCATTATAATTCATGCTTTAATGCTATTGCTTTATTATTTGGTGAAGGTTTTCCCTTGTAATTTAGTGATAAGTGCTTTTAGGACTGGTAGGACTAAAAGCTATTACACGATCTGAATTGAGAACAATTACTGGACATTAGAACTTGAGACTCATAGAATGCGATGATGAACCATCTTAATTGTTGTGCGGATAATTACCTGGTGTGATACCTTTCCATCATATATTCACAACCTTTACTTGCAACTTGTTCTGTTACTATTTCTCACACACAAAACTCCCCCTTTAATCAGTTACTTTTGGTAATAATACTTGCTCTTACAACTGATTCTGTTTCCCTGTGGGTTCGACCCTAACTTACCTACTATACTTGTTATAGTTTGCATCTTAGGAATTTACTTTGATTTGGCATAACGACTTTAGGCATGTCAAAAAGCAAGTTTTACCGATGAGATCTTGCATCTATGGCCTCAATCGCATCATTATGCAGGCGTGCTAACTCGAGACTCTCAGCAATATCACGAGGGCGACCCAGCTTAACCAGAGGCTTGATTTCGGCCTTCAATCCACTTACATAACTCGTGACGAAGTAGCTTTCGGGAAGATGAGGATTGTAAGCGAGCGCGCCTGCACGCAATTCCTTGAATCTTTCGTTGTATTATTCCAAATCATCACTCTGATTTAGCTTGTTGAATTCCTCCCCAATTTCTACTCCCTGTTTTTCTGCAAATCTGATACACAATGTCTCGCTCATTTCCTTGCAGCGAGTACCTCTCCTTTGCATCAGATATCCCTGGATCCAAGTATCTGCCCGATGTTGCATATATATCGAAGCTAATTCGACTTTCTGGTGCTCCTGAATACCAAAGAGAGAGAAGTACTTCTCGCATTTCCTGACCAAGCTTCTCGGTTTCTTCCCAATGAATTGGGGAAAATCAACCTTAGGAAACCGATTTTGATTGGGGAAGGCGCCCTCATTTCTCATCGGTGGTGGTCTGTATGTGTTCGGCTCCTCCAAGATTTCGCGAGCTACCCTCGGTGGTGTCTTCTATTGCTGCTCCATGCCTGGTTTCTGTGTGAGCAACAAGAGCTAGAAGACACCACCGAGGGTAGCTCGCAAAATCTTGGAGGAGTCGAACACATACAAACCACCACCGATGAGAAATGAGGGCGCCTTCGCCAATCAAAATCGGTTTCCTAGTGTCAATTTTCCCCAATTCGACGGGAAGAAACCGAGAAGCTTGGTCAGGAAATGCGAGAAGTACTTCTTTCTCTTTGGTATTTGGGAGCACCAGAAAGCCAAATTAGCTTCGATGTATATGCAAGTTCGGGCAAATACTTGGATCCAGGGATATCTGATGCAAAGGAGAGGTACTCGCTGAAGGAAATAAGCGAGGCATTGTGTATCAGATTTGGAGAAAAACAGGGAGTATAAATTGTGGAGGAATTCAACAAGCTAAATCAGAGCGATGATTTGGAAGAATACAACGAAAGATTCGAGGAATTGCGTGCAGGCATGCTCGCTTACAATCCTCATCTCCCCGAAAGCTACTTCGTCACGATTTATGTAAGTGGATTGAATGCCGGAATCAATCCTCTGGTTAAGTTGGGTCGCCCTCGTGATATTGCTGAAAGTCTCGAGTTAGCACGCCTGCATAATGATGCGATTGAGGCATTGATCAAAGTAAGTAAACCATCTTGGAGGCCAGGATCTAATTGGAACCAAGAAGGGGTGAAATCGGGAACTAATAGTTTCAAGAATCCAGGAGAGTTCAAGAGAACTCCGGGTCTTTGCCTTCGTTGTGGTGACAAATACTTTGCAGGCCATAGATGCAAGATCTCATCGGTAAAACTTGCTTCTGCTCAGAACTTTGAAACTGGGGAATTAGATGAGGAGGTGACAGACAAAGCAGCAGAAGACAAGTTGGAGGTAGAGGACGAACAAGAAGGCTTCGTCCGAGCTCTTAATGGCAATGAAGGACCGGATACTTCAATCATGGTCAAGGGATATGTGGGTTAGAGACCCATTAACGTGTTGATTGATAGTGGATCGACACATAGTTTCGTGGATCCACTGATTGCCAAGGAAGCAAGGTTCTAGTTATCCTCAGCAAATTTGATGATAGTGGAAGGACTGAACAAGGGCGAGTTGTACTGTCGTCAAGAGTGCAAAGGATTCAAATGGATGATGCAAGGAGGTTTGGCTTTTCTAAAGAGGGTAAGAAAGTGGAATTACAGGGTGTAGTGGACCACAAGGAAGGACCGAAAGTGAGACATCTCACTGGCAAGGAGCTGCAGGTATTAGTGTCGGGAATGTTTGAGTCTCCTTTGGATGTTGATCTGGTAGGTGGAGAACCAGAGTTAGACATGGCTATGACAAATTCAATTTACTAAGAAGTCTTGAGAGATATGAAGGGAAAAGCTCAACTAGCTTCTACCAATAGTGCAGGTATTCTCTCTACCATGAATTCATTTAGAAATATCAAAGATTATGATATGTCATGGATAATTGTTTCGGGAGCATTAGATCACATGACATTTAATGATAAATTCTTGAGATCTAGACGAAAACTCACCAAACCAGATATCATCCGTCTGTGTGATGGAACTATTAAGAAAGTTCAGGAAATTGGAGATATTGAATTGTCGTCAGGATTGAGTTTGCAAAGTGTGTTTTATGTGCCTAAATTCAAAGCCAGTTTATTGTCAGTTGGGAAGCTGATTGATCATACAGGGGTTGAGGTGAATTTTAAGAAATCTACTTGCTTGTTTCAGGACCCTAAGAGTGATCAAATCTTGCTAAAGTGCTGACCGAATTCCAGGGCAGCTCTACAGAACACATTTGCAATTGCCAAGTGTTAGCAATGGTGGCTGCAACAATGTTATTAGCACAGCTCAGAAGAATAAATCAAGTTGTAATAAACCTAGCCATGTTCAGTTGTTACATGACAGGTTAGGTCACATTTCATTTTCTAGAATGAAACATGTGTTTGGTAGCAGATTGAGAGATGATGATTCTCTATTTTGTGAAGCCTATGTTCTGGCAAAACTTCATTCCTTTCCTTTTGACAAGAGTAAAGCTATTGCTTGTAAGAGGTTTGAGTTGACTCGTGTGGACCTTAATTATGTTTCCTCATTTCCTTTATTCACTCTGCAGCATGACGATTATTCCATTTGTTGATTATTTCAGCCTCTCGATTTACTTGACAAAAGTCTTGTTAGGGATTCGAATTCTTACCTTGTTAAGAAAATCCGCCTATCTTTATTTATATATTCTTTTTTTGTAGGTGGAGCGTCGGGTGTAGACGGAGGAGTAAAAAGGAGGCGCAGGTTCGGATTCAGACAATTAGATATATGAAGGAGAATGAGGAGAGATGGATACAAAAGAAGGAAACAGGTCGCGCCGTCGCACTCTCTGAAGGCGGATGGATGCATATGAAACCGACAGAGAAGGGAGGCGGTGGTTGTCGATGTCGGAGGTCGTTCGCTCTCACTAGATACCACCATTGTCCGAATTCGAACCTACACCTCCTTCATAGCCTTAGCAGAACAACATTCCCATTCTTCATTGACAAGGGTGAGCAATTAATTTCACTGCTATTAAATTCACGGATTTTGAATATATTGCGACTGGCCTTCTCTAATTTTTATCTGCCTATACTATGACAAGAGACTCGAAGAGACCAAATTAATGTGAATGTTGAGACACAAACAAAACAAAGGAGACCAAAATAATAAGACCAATTGAATCAACACAAATTATGTTTTGAAGATCGCAGTTGGCCTTTTGTTAGAAGGGAGACAATTTAATTATCTATTTTCTCACTGGAATTAGATTTTATTTCTACTTTTTTTTAAATTTTTAACTTTTTTTAACCTTAACTTTATTATTATAATTAATGAGGTAGCTTTCATTAAAAAATATATACTACTTTGGTGTCATAATTTCATAACCCTTTTTTACATGTTAAAAACTTTTTAGTTTTAAATTTATTACAGTACATTATCCTCCTATATCTTAAAGCTGAGTACTTTGGAGGATAGTTAGGCTATCCACGTGGATGCCTAATTTGTTTTTTTTTTTCAATTTTACCCCTCCCTTTCTTAATCAACTCTTATTTTGTGCCCCTCTCTTTCTCGGATGGTGATACACATAATTCTATACCACCAATTAAAATTTTACATGTGTATTTATAGAGAATTTTTTTAAAATAAAATTCTACAACTTCCGGTCTTTCAAAAACTGTTTTTTATGCAAAAAAAAACTGTTTTTTATGCAAAAAAAACTGTTTTTTTAATGAAAAAAAAACTGTATTTTTAATGAAAAAAAAACATTTTTTTAAAACGTTTGAAATTTTGAATTGAATGAATCAAATTTCAATTGTTATTTTTACAACCATATATTAGTGAAATAAATTTTATTGATTTTTCATATAATATTCAACCATAATATATACGTAGTAGATACTTTTATTTAGCATATATTTCAAATTGTTTACATTTTATAAATGTAAATAAAATTGTAAATATATTATAATTAAGAATTTATATAACTTATATATATATATATTGAAAATATAAGTTATTTGATATAAATTTGATTTATATACAATTAATGAAATTAAATATATGAAGTACGCTTTGATAAAGTTGAAAAATATTCAAAAAATAAAATACAGCTAGTGATAAAGTTGAAAAATATACCTATCAAATACTATATTAAGGCTTTTACCGCAGTTGCACAACTAGATACAGATTACACCCACTGATGCCATCACATTCACTAGCTTTGAGATGATCAATTGGTTTTTAAATAATGAAGAAAAGTATTATTTTATTTTTTATCTAACTAATTAAACTTTGTTTATATGTATTATGATAGGGAACATTGTATAAAATAATTTATAAATCTCATACTTTACGCACGGGTACCATACTATTCAACCCCGATGTCTGGGTATTTTAAAAAAAAAATACAAAACTTCATCTGCGTGTCTATAAGAAAAGTACATATCTCTTCCAAGCCCGGGTTCAGAAATTGGATTTACATGTAACATGCGGATTTAATCTCATGTTTCTATCAGACCTGCAATTTTTTAACATTTTGGTAAATATTTTAAAATCATGAACATTTCGCTAATTTATTTAATTGTGAATATTTAAAAAAAATCCTTCTTTTATGTGTATATAATGCAAATTAATTCTTCTATGTGTATATAATGCAAATTAATTAATAATACGCCTATGTTCTTAACTTAATAAAAAAAATAGAGTAGGCAAATAATAATCATAACGTACTAGAAAATTATTAAAACTATTAGGAAATTATTAAAATAGTTAGCAATATCGTTTTGTTAGTTTAAATTATTAGAAAAATTTACATAATACGGCAAAAAATAATACGATAACATCCGAAAAATATGATTAGTTTACTTAGATTAATTTAAAATCTCGTGCGTGGCGCACGGGTTATAGGCTAGTTATAATTAATTAATAAGGGTTCTTTCTTTTCTTTTCTTTTTTTAAAAAAACCTACTTTGGTGTTACAATTTTATATATTTTTACATTGAATTCATGCAGAGGACGGAAAACAGACTAATCTAACAAAAATAAGCCTTTTTTTTTTGTTAATAAATGCTACTTCTTCCATCTCAAAATATTGATTGTTTGTCTTTTTAATACATTTTCATACTTTTTTCTTATCCAATCTTAAACAATCACCTAAAAATTCCAATTTAGTCTAGATTATTTTTAAAATAAAATTTCTTATTTTATTTTATCAATTTTAAAAAGAAAAAAATTGGGAAATATAGACACTTTTTTTGGCCTAATTAGCGAAATCTCCATGATTTGGGACAAATTAGTAGAGTGTCCAAAATAAATACCATAATCTCATTCCCAACAATTCCTCTGTTGTTCATCATCGATCATTCCTCCCCCGCTCGTCTCTCTTGCTCTCTTCTATCTCGATCTCTCATTCTCTCCGTCTCGATCTCTCTTGCTTTGTTGCTTTCCTGCTCTGATCTCTCTTGCTCTCTCGATCTCGTTTCTCTTGCTTGCTCAGTCTCTCGACGCCGGATCTAGAATTTTGTAAATCGACGCCGGATCTGGAGATCCTCATCCGTCGCCGCTGCAACCGATGAAGATGGCGGCGTTTTGCTCTCGGTGCTTGCTCGATGTGCGAATTTGACCGATTTCCTTTCAATTGAAGATTCTCCGATCGTCTTCGTCGAGGTTTCATCTAAATCGAGAGCGAAGGAAAGGAATCCTCCTGTCCAGATCTAAAGTGGCTCGAGCGAGCGAGTCCAGATCTGAAGTCGAATTCCACCGTCGCTTCTCCTCCGGTCCAGATCTGTAGTGGAGCGTCCGAGCGAGGCGGCGGAGCGAGCGAGGCGGCGGTGCGAGCGAGCGAGCGATCCAGCCGGAGCGAGGTCGAAGAAGCGGCCGGAGTTAGATCTCCTCTGGGCGCTGTGTGCCTGTGTTCATCGACTTTCACAAAGTTGAAGATGCAATTTTGGTTAAATTCCAAAACTGACCCCATAAATATGGGAATTACAAAACATATCTATATATTATTAAAAAAAGAAAAAATTTGTCAAACAAGCACTTTTTTTGGACAAATTGGTTAAATGTCCACCATTTTGGACAAATTAGAAAAATATCCGTTATATATACTATTTCAATTAGATCCCAATACATATTAAAACAAACAGATCCCCAATTCTCTCCGGATCTCTCGACTCTCTCGATATCTCCGACTACCTCCATCTCTCCGGCCGCTTCCTCGAGCTCGCTCGCCAGTTCTCTCCAGTTCATCTTTCCCGTTTGGTAGCCATCGAACACATTCCGGCAGCCATGGCATCATCTGTTGCTTCGACGTCGCCGTCAAGACCCGATGGCGGTCGCATTTGTTGCTTAGCCATCCATGATCGTCGAGATCCGATGCCACTTTCGATTCTAGATCCGAGATCTCGAAATCGATTCATGTCTCCGCTTTTTGATCTCGAAATCGATCCATGAGCGGCACCGAGGGAGCAATTGCTCAGATCCGGCCGTCGAGCGAGGCGGGACGAGCGAGCGAGCAGCGGCGAGGCGGAGGCGGAGGCAGAGCGGAGCCGGAGGTGGAGTTGGAGGCGACCAGATTTATGGCGGAGCGAGCGAGCAATTCCAGATCTATGGCGGAGCGAGCGAGCAATTCCAGATCCCGCCGCTTTCGGGCTATCCGGCGCCAAATCCAGCTCCTCCGGGTGCAATCGGCGCGAGCGAGCGATGCGGCTTCCGGCAACATTGGGGATTCGGGGGGTTGCTCAGATCCGAGATGGCGAGATGAGTCCTGGAGGAGAAAGTGAACAATAGCGGCGTCCATCAATTAGGATAATTTAGAGAAATTACAAAAATTGTCCATTATTTTTATATTGTAAACTTTTTAACCCAATCTTACATTTGCACGACATAAAACTATATTTGCACAACAAAGTGTTATATGAGCACATCATACCGTTATAGTTGCACATCGAAAAGAGTTGAAACGGGAAAAAAAGCGGAAATATATATATATTCCATTTGCACAACAAAATGTTGTATTTGCACATCGTATCCTTATATTTGCACGACAAAATAAAAAAACTAGACTTGGGTTATATTCGCACAACTTATGGATATATTTGCACAACGTTCTCTTATATTTGCACGACAAAATGTAAAAAATAAAATTAAAAAAAAACTAGACTAGGGTCATATTTGCACAATTTACGGCTATATTAACGTACTCTTATATTTGCACAACATTCGAGACTTGTGAAATTGTGTCTCAACGTGATCTTACTTTTTGTAAATATAATTTTAATACTTTTTTAATAGATTATTGCACAACATGGTCTTATTTTTGCTCATCAATAGACAATAATTGCACAACATGGGGGATTGGTGAAATTTTGCTCAACATCATCTTATTTTTGCTCAACTATATGTTATTTTTGCACAACAATCGAAACTTGTGAATTTATTCTTAACATAATCTTATTTTATCTCAATATAATTTCATACTTTCTCAATAAATTATTGCTCAACATGCTCTTATTTTTGCTCATCAATACTTTATTTTTGCACAACATTCGAGACTTGTGAAATTGTGTCTCAACATGATCTTACTTTTTGTAAATATAATTTTATACTTTTTTAATAGATTATTGCACAACATGATCTTATTTTTGCTCATCAATAGAGAATAATTGCACAACATGGGGGATTGGTAAAATTTTGCTCAACATCATCTTATTTTTGCTCAACTATATGTTATTTTTGCATAACAATCGAGACTTGTGAATTTATTCTCAAGATGATCTTATTTTATCTCAATATAATTTCATACTTTCTCAATAAACTGTAAGCAATTCAGAATAAATTGAAGCAAGTAGATCACCAATCGAGGCACAACAATCGAGGAATTTTTTTTGATATAAATGCGAGGAAGTAGTATGCGAGTCAGAAGAGTACGTTGTGCAAATATAACCGTAAGTTGTGCAAATATGACCCAAGTCTAGTTTTTTTTTTTAACATTTTGTCGTGCAAATATAAGAGTATATTGTGCAAATATAACCGTAAGCTGTGCAAATATGACTCAAGTCTAGTTTTTTTTATTTCTTTAACATTTTGTCGTGCAAATATAAGAGTATGTTGTGCAAATATGATCCGAGTCGTTTTTTTTTTTTTTACATTTTTTTGTGAAAATATAACCGTATGTTGTGCTTGTGCAAATATAATCATATGTTGTGCAAGTATAACATTTTTTGTGCAAAAATAAAAATAAAAATATAGATTATGGATCACATAATAATAAAATATAGATAGTTTTTCTTAATTTCCATATTCATGGGGTAAGTTTTGTAATTTAATCAAAAGTCCTTCTTTAACCTTCGTCGGGGCTCGCTCGACCTCGTTGACGCCCGGATCCACAACGCTCGCTCGGATCCACGGCGCTCGCTCGACGTCGATCGGATCCACGACGCTCGCTCGACATTGCTCCAGCCGCTCGATTTCGCTCCACCGCTCGCTCGACCTCGCTCCGGCACTCTCGCTCTTCGGCGCTCTCGATCTCTGTCTCGAATTCGACTAATTGGAACTGTAATTCGACTAATTGGAACTCGAATTCACCAGATCTCCCCACGCCGAATTGATTTGCCGAATCAATTAGCCGAATTGCAGATATGCGTCGCCGAATCAATTGGACATAGAACTCGAATTCAAATCTGGTAGGGGGAGGGTGCGAGGCGGAGCGAGCGAGAGCGGCGGTGAACAGAAGGAGAGGAGGAGTGCGCGACGGCGGCGAACGGGAGGAGAGGAGGAAGATGGACGGAGATGGAGGAAGATCTCGTGGCGACGTCGAAGGCTTCGGCTCCTGATCCGGCGAGAGGGAGAGCGAGCTCGAGGGAGCGGCCGGTGAGATCGAGAGATATGTAATTGGGGATCTGATTTAATTAGCATATATAGCGGACATTTCACTAATTTGTCCCAAAACGTGGACATTTCACTAATTAGTCCATATTTCGTGGCTAATTCGCAAATTGCCCCTTTTAAAAATGACGTAGAATAACAGTGCAACAAATTCAATAGATTAGGGATTTGAATGAAATGAAGGGAAGGTTAGAGATCAATATAAAATATAACCAATTATGTAAGAACTAATGATGCATGTAATGATCAATAAAAATAAAATGTTAATAGGGATTCAAATAGAATGAATGAAAGATTATAGACCATAAAAGAAAAGTATGAAAGTTAAGAACTAATTAATGATGTAATTTACCGTACGTATAAGAAGGTAATCAAAATGAAATAACTTGGCATATTGTAAACGGGAGCTGAGTGGCAACCGGATCACAGTTTAGGGTTAGGTGAAATCGGATTCATGTTAATTATGAATTATGATAAGTGACATAATCTAACAACCTTAATTGCCACTTTACCCTATCAATCAAGAATAATGCTAAATGACCGAACTTGATATTCGCAAGGTAAATTTAACCAAAAAAGGTAAATTTTTCGTCAAGCACCCGATTATAATAATAACTTCACAAATTAAGTAGTATTATTTTTTTTTTTACCTAAAAACAGCATGTTAACACCGACTTTTCAAATGGATAGACATTTTACTGACTTGAAAATACCGTCATCAAATAAAAATATTTACCAAATTTGAAAAACCGGTATTATAACTATACAACTAATACTCCATAATATTTAACGATTCATAGAGCCCCAAATTAAATGAATCTATACAATCTCAAATCCAACCTAATCACACATAAGTTGCTTTAATGCTATAGTTTCTTATGGGTAAGTTAGCTTTATTAAATCATTTCAATTGCTATCACATCTCCATTAATAATTTTATTTTTTTCAACTTTAGCTCCGTTATCCTCATTGTTCCTGGCTTGTCTCTATTAATTAAGTATTAACGTACCTGACTGGGAAATACGGGTGTTAGATGTTTTGACATTTCTGATAAAAATGAAAATTGACATTTTTTTTTTAAAAAAAAAGAAAGATATAAACATATTTCTATTTGCGTTCACACACATTGATGTTGAATTTGTTGATTACTAGCAATTCGCTACGGGAAAAAAAGAAGTTTAGAGCTGTTGAATTCTAGTAGTGAAAATTACTTGAAATCTTCTGGATAAACATTATTTGATTGAATTGATTCATAAACTAGGGTGTGTTTGGATTCCTCCAAACTTTAAAAGTGTTTGTTTAACTAAATTTTTATATATTTTATTTAATATAAATTTAAAACAAAATATTGCATATATTGTAATCAAATACTAAATATTGTATTAATTTTATAATTACCTTATAAGCTTAATATAATTAATTTACATAATTTATAGCGAATTTTATTTTAAAATCACATATTTTAAATATCTTAATTTTTTTTAACTAAACACTTTATAAGTGATTATTCTTTAGTAAAAAGCGAAATAATAGTTCGATTTGTGCTCACTATGTGGCTGCGTTTTTACAAGTGATCGATTATGAATGTACATAATACATTGGGAATCCAAACACACCTAGATCTAGGGTTGTTTCCTGTAATTTATATTTTTGTAAAATAAATAGAGTTATTATATAGATATGTTTATCCGGAAAGTTTCAAGTAATTTGATTAAATAAAAGTACTTGCTCCGAAGATGCATCACTCCCATGATTTGAACCCTAATAAAAACTAAAAAGTATTCAACTAACTTATCACACTCTTTCTTTTTTGGATTTTCTAATGTGAACACACTTAAAAAATCAAATAAATAAAAAGTAAATGTGTCATGACCCCTCCAATTTAAAATAGTGTATTTTCCATAACTAGACCATTTATTTTTTTGAAAAGTTTGCAAAATTGTCATGGTTTGGTGAAATTTACAAGGGACATTTTGCGAAATGGCCACGAAATCCGTCCTATTTTGTGAAATAACTGCGTTTTGGGACAATTTAGTGAAATAGTCACTATATAAACCTTTTTCTCTCTCCTGTCTTAACCGCGTTTTAGTCACTATATAAACCTTTTTCCCTCTGCTTCGCATCGATAACCGCGTTTTGGCGTCGGCTATCGATGCGAAGCAGAGGGCGAGGGAGCGCGAGCGAGCGAGGGAGCGACGACGACGTGCAGATCCGGACCGAAGGTCGAGCGAGCGAGCAAGAGGCTGCGAGGGAGATCGGCGTTCTGTTCAGATTCGGCGAGTGAGCAAGAGGGTGCGTGAAGTTCCGAAGGAAGGAGATGAAATTTGTGTTAAATTACAAAAATCACCCTATGAATATTAGAAATTAAAAAAATTATCAATATTTTATTATGTGATCCATAATCTACTACTCCCTCCGTTTCACAATAGATGTCCTTTTGGTTTTGGGCACGTTTTTTAAGGAGCGAAAAACTCTATAAAATATTATTTTTTAATTATTTTTTTTATATAATTTGATACTTATTAGTAACAAGTATCAAATTATATAAAAAAATTAATTAAAAAAATAATATTTTATAGAGTTTTTCGCTCCTTAAAAAACGTGCCGAAAAGTAAAAGGACATGTATTATGGAACGGAGGGAGTATATTTTTATTTTTATTTTTGCACAAAAAATGTAATATTTGCACAAGCATAACATACGGTTATATTTGCACGCCAAAATATACCGATGCGAGAAAAGAAAAGAAAAACCAGACTTGGGTCACATTTGCACAACTTACGGTTAAATTTGCACAACGTACTCTTATATTTGCACGACAAAATCTTAAGTAAAATTAAATTAAATTAAATTAAATTAAAAATTAAAAAAAACTAGACTTGGGTCATATTTGCTCAACATACGGTTATATTTGCTTATTATACTCTTATATTTGCACGACAAAATGTTAAATATTTTTTTTTTAAATTTCAACAAATAGTGTTGAAACGAAAAAAAGTGCAACTCTAAACTAGACTTGGATCATATTTGCACAATTTGCGGTTATATTTGCACAAAGTACTCTTATATTTGCACAAAGTACTCTTATATTTGCATAACAAAATGTAAAAAAAAAATGTTTACAAAAACTAGACTTGGATCATATTTGCAGAACTTACAGGTAAATTTGAGAAAGTATGAAAATATATTGAGATAAAATAAGATCATGTTGAGTATAAATTCACAAGTCTCGATTGTTGTGCAAAAATAACATATAGTTGAGCAAAAATAAGATGATGTTGAGCAAAATTCCACCAATCCCCCATGTTGTGCAATTATTGTCTATTGATGAGCAACTCTTACAACAGAGTCGTGCAACTCTTACAACAGAGTCGTGCAACTCTTAAAACAGAGCCATGCAACTCTTAAAACAGAGTCGTACAACTCTTACAACAGAGCCGTGCAACTCTTAAAACAGAGTCGTGCAACTCTTAAAGATAATGTTGAGCACATTTCCATCAATCCCCCATGTTGTGCAATTTTACTCTATTGATGAGCAAAAATAAGACCGTGTTGTGCAATAATCTATTAAATAAGTACTACCTCCGATCCAATAAGTACTACCTCGATTGTTGTGCAAAAATAACCTACCAAGTATCTAACAACGGATTTGTCGATGTTAACCCCACTAAAATCAACAGAAACGCCACCCTGCATCATCTTAAGCTTATCCAAGAACTCAGTCAACTCTTAAAACAAGAGTCGTGCAACTCTTACAAAAGAGTCGTGCAACTCTTAAAACAAGAGTCGTGCACCTCCTACAACAGAGTCGTGCAACTCTTAACACAGAGTCGTGCAACTCTTAAAACAGAGTCGTGCAACTCTTAAAACAAAGTCGTGCAATTCTTACAAGAGAGTCGTGCAACTCTTAAAACAAGAGTCTTGCAACTCTTACAAGAGAGTCGTGCAACTCTTAAAACAAGAGTCTTGCAACTCTTACAACAGAGTCGTGCAACTCTTAAAACATAGTCGTGCAACTCTTACAAGAGAGTCGTGCAACTCTTAAAACAAGAGTCGCCCAACTCTTACAACAGAGTCGTGCAACACTTAAAACAGAGTCGTGCAACTCTTACAAGAGAGTCGTGCAACTCTTAAAACAAGAGGCGTGCAACTCTTACAACAGAGTCGTGCAACTCTTAAAACAGAGTCGTGCAACTCTTGCAACATAGTCGTGCAACTTTTAAAATAATGATAAATATTAGGGGTGGGCACGGGACGGGACGGGACGGGATTGGGCCGGGACGGGACTCGTCCCGCGAAATTTTTTCGGGACGGGATTGACATTTTTTTTTCGGGACGGGATCGGGACGGGATGGTGTCTGGACGGGACGGGATCGGGACGGGACGGGCCTTGTCCCGCATATAAAAATAATAAAATATTATATAAATTTGCAAAGTGAAAAATGCTTTCATAATTCATTATTTAGTATAATATGTTGAATACGGTATTATTCTCAACTATATTATTCAATAATAATAATAATATTATTACTATTATTAATAATATTAATATTATAATACTATTATTAATTCATACAATGATTGTATAATTAATTATAATGTTCAACATATTTGGTTAGATTATCTTACTAGATCAGGACGGAAAGGAATTGAGACGAGATTTACCAATATTGTCTAATTATCGATTGATAGTTAGGAAGAATACCGTATTTAATTAGCTATTTGTCTCTTGTAACTCTAAATGGGTATAATAATAATAATAATAATAATAATAATAATAATAATAATAATAATAATAATAATAATAATAATAAAAATAAA
The DNA here is from genome assembly GCA_037127255.1 of Persicaria tinctoria. Classification (NCBI taxonomy): domain Eukaryota; kingdom Viridiplantae; phylum Streptophyta; class Magnoliopsida; order Caryophyllales; family Polygonaceae; genus Persicaria; species Persicaria tinctoria. The sequence continues at coordinate 52,087,397 of JBANSL010000008.1, forward strand.
ATAAAATAATAATAATAATAATAATAATAATAGTAATCCATTCATCTGATTGGCTCAGAGCAGTTCCTATTTCTGGGCTCGGTCAGACCATGAATGGTAGGACTTACAGGTCTGTCCTCTGCTATCGGTTGGGTATCCCCTCTTTTTTGTGCTGGTCTTCCTTGCTCTGCATGTGGTCGGGTTTTTGAGGATGACACTTTTGGGGATCATGCTGTGTCGTGTTCGAGTTCCATTGGGCTCAAACATCGGCATAATCTTGTCCGTGATACCCTCTTCGACATTTGCTTCCGTGCCGGGATCTCCTCGGGGAAGGAAGTGGACATCGGGGTTGTTGACAGTCTTGGCAGACCTCTTAGGCCCGCTGACATTCTTCTTTACTCTTGGGATCGGGGTCGAGATGTGTGTGTTGATATCACGGGATCCTCCCCCCTCACTCGGACTTGCTTGGCTGCCTTCGCTCCTGGGCGGTGTGTTCTCGACGCAGCGCGACGTAAGTGCACCAAGTATCGGGATGTGTGCTCTGCTGCTGGTTATGGGTTTTTGCCTTTTTCTTTCTCCTCTTTTGGTGAGCTGGATGGGGATGCGATTGCGCTTCTGGGACGGATCCGCTCCTTCTCTTTAGCCTTAGATTCTAGTTCTCATCTAGCTGCTCATATTTTTACCAGAGTTTGTTTTTCCATTGCTAAGGGGGTTGGCGCGCAGCTTGTTTCTCGGCTGCCCGCTAACTTCTTGTAAACATTTGGTTGTTTGATTTCTATACTATTTGGAGTTTATTATAAAATAATAATAATAATAATAATAATAATAATAATAATCCCACGTTATAATTAAAAATAAAATAAAATAATACTACTTATTTTTATTGTTATTATTATAAAATAATTATACTTTACAAGAAAAAAATATAATATGATATAATAATAATAATATTTTTATTATAAATTAATATTATTATTAAATTATATTATAATATTATATATTATTATTATTATTATAAATAGAAAATTATTATTATAGTTATAAATAATATTTGCTCAAAATAATAATACTAATAATATATTATTATTATTCTATAATATTATAATATTATTATTATTGTAAAAATTATTATTATTATTATTATTATTATATGCGGGACGGGACGGGATTTGCGGGATCCCACCGGGATCGTCCCGCGTTTCGTCCCGCATATTTTTTGCGGGACGGGATCGGGACGGGATTCGCTATTTTGTCCTAAATCCCACCGGGATCGGGACGGGATCGGGACGGGACCGGGACGGGATCGGGATTTGCGGGATTTGTGCCCACCCCTAATAAATATAATGAAAAGTGTTTCTTGGAGGTGATGGCACAAATAAAATACAGTTGTGAAAATCTAAACTAAAGTTGTGCAACTCTAAACTAAAGTTGTGCGACTCTAAAATACAATTATGCAACCCTAAAAAATGTGCTGACACGAAGAAAAAAAAGTGCTGACACGGAAAAAATATATACCAAACTACAAAGTTATTACTTAGGAAGATGACTCGATTGTAACTAATATCAGTGTCAGCACTAGTTGTGCAAAAATAATCTATTATTGAGCAAAAATAAGATCACGTTGAGCAAATTTCCACCAATCCCCCATGTTGTGCAAAAATAATATATTCTTTAATTTTTGATGTATAAGATACAATTTTGAAGTATCCATTTGAATATGTGATTGTTTATTCTTGTTTTTGCAATATCTGTGACTGTCTAGCTTGTCTAATATAATGAATTTAAGCACTCGAATAGGGGGAATAGCTTGTCATTAGAGCATTCTTCTCGGACGAAAACTTGTAAACGAGAAAAGGCGACCAATAAAATATAAACAACTTTGAATGGCGATGAACACAACTCTGCCTTAGAGTTGCACAACTATGTTAAAAGAGTTGCACAACTCTGTTAAAAGAGTTGCACAACACTATTTTAGAGTTGCACAACAATCAAATTCCATACCTCAAGCTGCAGTATATACTTAAAGCTGCAGTATTTTAGAGGCAAACAGAAATTTGCAGTTACAAAGACAACATACATGAACAACTGATTTTATTGCAAGCAAAATATTGCACATATAACAATTTCTGTCAACACAACACTTTTTGTCAGCACAAAATCCATGACAACCCAAACAAAATCAGCAATCCTCATATGCAACAAAAAACTAAAGAGAGCCTAACTATCGACTAAAATGGAAACTTCGGCTTCAAAGCAGAGTTGGATCCCAAGCTGCTCCAGGACTTTCGCAATCTGTGAAAACTCAGGCCTCTTTTCAGGCTTCGAAAGCCAGCATTGCTTGATTAGAGCTCGCATTGCATGAGGGCAATCCTCCGGAATAGGAGGCCTCAGATTCTGAAATTCCCAGGCAGTCTATGTTAGAATTCGAAAGCCAAAGCAATATGATATCAGTCATGACTACAAGTAACAAACATCCCTGCATAGCATCCGAGCAATCAAATCACTGCATAGCATCCAAGCAGATAGCCTTTTGCAAGTATCAAGACTGTATATCAGTCATGACTACAAGTAACAAACATCCCTGCATAACCTGAAAATATAAAGAAGAAAAAGGAGCCTTACTTAATACATCATCAGCAGATAGCCTTTTGCAAACATCCCTGCATAGCATCCGAGCAATCAAATCACGAACAAGCTGAGAAACTGAGGTCCATACACCACTCTCAAAATCTAGATTTACAGTCTTGACAGCCTCAAAGACGTCTTCTATATATAGAATTGTCTTGATCCAAAATATTGCATTTGATTATAAGATGATCATTTCACTTTTATAAGTTGCGATCATATAAGGGGGAGAGAGTTAGTTCTATCAATACATTATATGAAAATCCACTAGAAAAGCATGCAGTTCTGAAACTTGCATCTTGATATTTTCACGCTGCTCAAATAGCATCTGTTTGCGAACTAAAGGTACATATCAACAATTAGCACCCTATTTGAGCCAACTGCACTGATCCGACACAACAAATGAGAGGGTTGTGTAACTTGTATTGACCATAACATGATTACGCATTTTTTCGAGTTGAACAGTTGAGCCTAACCATTTTATTGACAGATTGTGTCCTAACGTACTCTTTATCTCACAATGGAAGATCGAAGTCTCCTTCACTGGCATCACACTAGTCCAGTGATATATTCCGAAGCATAGGAAGCTGTTAAGAAGAAAAAGACTCCAATAAAAGAAGGAAACAATATTGAGTCCTTAAAAAAGCACCAGCTATTATTAATGTAAATGAGTGAAACACCATATGCCCACATACCTTTGACGCAGCATCAAGGATGAAGTTTTTCTTGATTCCATGACCCTATTAACAACAACAAGAAACAATTTAAATGAAATTATATATATGCATAAAACTCAACAACTTGGAAATGACCGTTCTAGTCTTCTGGATAGACCAACCGCATGTTAAGTATTCGGAATTAACAGGGGTTATACAAGAGCCATGAATAGCCAAAACTAACTTAAGTAAACTAACCATCCAAGTATTAAGGCACGTTGTTCACAATTAAAAGACATTGTAGCATGATATGCGAAGCTTACATTGTGTCTGAGCAGAAGATTTTCCAAAGCTTTGCAAGTAAAAAGACTACAAGCCCCTCTCGATGTTATTCCACCGCAGTCCTAAGATTCAATAACCAAATGCAAAAACACATGTTAGTCATGTACTTAAATTTTGGAAACCAGGAAACTACTATTTCAAGCAAAATAAATCAATATATCCAAATGATCTTACCAGAAAATGAAGATGCAAACAATATCAACAAAATCAACCAGTCATTGCTTTAACCTCAAGGATAAATTGTTTATTGAAAGGTCCAAATAATACCAGATTATTATAGCTCTCTTTCGCACCTCACCAAAAAAGAATAAGATAAAAACATAGAGAGATTGATACCTCCAAACAAAGAGAGATTAGGCCTGGCCAACCATATGAGACTATCTGCTGAGAATCTATCAGCAGAAAATTTAAACCCCACCACTTCATCAAAGCTTGTGATGAACAAAATCTCCAAAGTAATACTCCCTCCGTTTCAAAATACATGGTCTTTTACATTTTAGCACGCTTTTTAAGGAGTGAAAAACGCTATGAAATATTATTTTTTTAAGTAATTTTTTTATATAATTAGATACTTATTAGTAATAAGTATCAAATAGTATAAAAATTTTAATTAAAAAAATAATATTTTATAGAGTTTTCCGCTTCTTAAAAAACGTGTCAAAAAGTAAAAGCCCATCTATTTTGGAACGGAGGGAGTACTGAATAAGCTATTTTACTAGGACAAATAGGAAATACCCAACATGCTTATTACGTCAACTACATATAAGAAGAGAACCAGACTCTCATAATTATGAAAAAAAAAACACTTGAGAAAATATTGTGCTGCAATTTTTAGGTGGATTATGTTATCTCACCTGCATCAAGACATCTGCAGCCTATCAATGAGAGGTCGATTAGATTTGGAAAATTTTGTGTCAAAAGTGTCAAGTCCTGGTTGGTCATCCATGGTGTCACCCTTTCCAGCTTCAATTTTCTCAAACTTGGCACGCTGAAATTGAAGCAAAGTGGAGAAAGATCACCAATACAATAGCAGAACTCCAACGTCATCAAGTTCCTCAGTTTTTCCAACAACTTTCTCACAACATAGTCCGATACTTGCTTAAAAGAGATCAAGATTTTAGATAAAACACTGAAGTACTGGAAAACAAAATAAATGACAGAGGCGGCATATAATTTTGTAGAAAGGCAGGATGTTTTTATGATCATAACAAGGCTCAATTTCTCACACCATTGTGATGACAGGAAGTCGTCAGCTCTATTTTGTTGAGACAATCCCTTACAACCCCGTGATTTTAAACATTTCAGATGGGGATTTCTACTGATAATATATATTAGAGCTGCTCCATAAATCTGTAAATGGAACAGTTAGAGAGCATGAAGGAAGACATGCTGAAAATATCAATAGCAGCACTGAGAAACAACATGAACAACAATCCAGACTCAAAGCAGCTCCATATATACTCCTCTTTGCCCTGGTATGAAATTTTAATAGCAGCAATCCAGTATCACCTAAAACAACACAATTCAACAACTTGATCATCCATTTTATCCAATTCAACACCCAATTAAGCAAGAAAACCCTAAATTGATCATCCGTTCGATCAATTCATCAAATAGAGTCTACTTTTAGCGTAATCATACTAAATTGATCATCCATTTGATCAAATTCGCTAATCAATTACACAAGATTGAGAAAACCATAAATTCTCACCTGAGCGGAGATCTCCTCGTTAGAAGCCATCCGCGCCATCGCTTTGCATATTGAGGCTACTTGCGTGTAGCCTAACAACAATGAGGACAAATTCAGCCTGACAGCCTGAATTTGATATGCTTGGCCTGGCACCACTGGTACAGCCCCCTCACCTACTCGTTGCTCCGCTCGGTGGCGCCTTCGAAAGCCGGAGAGACGGGAAGTAGATCGGGATGAAGAGGCGGCCGACATCTGAGAGGGAGGGAAGACGTGTCGGAAAAGCAGATCTGAGATCCGACGCGATTGAAGAGCAGGAGGGAGGAGGAGCGGCGGCGGCGAACAGGAGGAGGTCGCTCGATCTCACCGCCATAGGAGGCGGATTCCGGCGTCGAGAGAGAACAGATCGAGAGGGCGAGAGAAGAGAGGTACGGAGAGAGAGCGCGTGCCGAGGGAGAGTTGAGGAGAGAGAAAGCGCGTGAGGACGGTATATATTGTGGACATTTTACTAAATTGTCCGAAAACACGGGCATTTTGCAAAAATGTCCAAATAGAGTGCCTATTTTGCAAAAATTTTCAATTTACAAAGATGATTTAGTATATGCTACTTTTACAAATAAATTTGGTGATCTACAGTACCGGTTGTTGTTCATATGCCTAAAAAATTTCCGCCAAAATTAAAAATTTTCCCCCCAAAAAAACCAAGAATAAATAGTAGTCCTGAAGACTTGAATAGGATTTTTAAATTTTTAAACGTCTCGTGTCACTTGAAGGATTTTGCATGTCACCTACTACTTTTTTTTTTGTCACACGTTTAGATTCTCTTGACAGTTGACACTTGTTCAAATACTAGTTTTCTTCTTGTTACATGTGTTACGATGTTAATAGTCTATATAAGATTCGAACCTATATCTATTTGTATTTAACACATTGCTCTACCTTGAGCTAATAGACTTTAAATAGGTACTAATATAACAATATATAATCACTTATTTTGTAAATCGTATATGTCAGCGATATGAATTATGCTGTCACCTTTTTGTATGGTCGTGTAACTTGAATAATTTACCGTGTCACTTGTTTGATTTTAAAGTTTCACATTTCTGAGTGTACGTCTGCCAATATATTAAGGAAATCACCCATATCACCGGTTTGTATGACTGTGTCACCCAAAGAAATTACGGTGTCACCGTTGAGAGTAAACGATTAGCAATGTAACAGAGCTACTATAGAAAAAATCTCGTTGCACTGATGGCAAATGCTAACCCCTAGCATCAATTTAATTCCATCAACCAGACACACTGATCGCATCTTTAACCGCATTTGTTTTCAAACCCTATGTTTCACACTCTCCTCGCTACCCCAAAAAACCCGTATCTCTAGAATGTAAGCTCAGGGAGCAGCTCAACACAAAAGTGAGCACATTTGATCCAACTAGTCACAAGCTCAATGTCCGTCAACTCAGATAACAAACTGTAACTCAATTCAATTAATACCTAGTCAAATAGATTGCAACTGACTTTGAATCGATCAATTTATGAGCAATATGACAGATCTGCTGCAGAAGCAGCCTCATCGAACCAATTTAAGCCAAATTCCCAGTCATTAGGTCCATACGGAAACATTATCAACTCCAATAGAAAATGCAATCCACTACAATAATTTAATTCCATCAATTATCCAATGATCACATTCTTAACCTAATTGAATTTTTTTCAAAACCTAGGCATCACGCCCCCACCCCCCAAATAGTTTTATATCTGAATTTAAGTGAACTCGACATGACACAACATGGAGCATATTCAATCCAACTATTTACTTAGTATTTATCAGCTCGATGTCCATCCACTCAAATAACAAGCCCTAACTCAAACATGTTTTACATTTTTTCCCCGCGCATTCGTAACAAAAGAAAACACTTGAAAAGTTGAAAAGATTCAATTATCGGTTTCCTCTATTGAAGAGTTCGTGGTCACATTTGTCGCCGGAGAAGAAGATGCCGGAGAATCGGAGCTGCAGTCGCCGACCCCGAAGGAAGAGACCCTCTCGGCGGTGAATTCAGGGGGCAGAGGGAATAGTGGAATTCTTGAGGGACATCGTTGACAGGTTTGCCTTCTAGAGATTCGAAGATTAGGCCAAGAGGTTTGAACTCGCCGAGAACGTTCAGTCGGCGAACACCTACAGACATTTTCGCCCTGAGCTCGCATAAATATGCTCCCAATGCTCTGTCCCGCCTTTTCTGTTTTGGGTTTTATTTTGAGTTTGGAGACCGCCATTGGAGGAGATGAGGGAACTTGGAGGAGAGAGGCGGCAGTACTGGAGAGAGAGAGAGAGGGAGAGAGAGAGGGAGAGAGAGAGAGAGAGAGAGAAATGAGAGATGGACGATTGGGCGACAACATTTGGTTTCTAGGGTTATGATGGGAGCATCTTCCATTATCTCATAATTTCTCTTTTATACTTGCTTTTCCCCCCTTTTTTTATATAACAAATGACCGTGTCACCCGAAGGAATTACCGTGTCACCATTGAGAGTAAACGATTAGCAATGTAACAGAGCTGCTACAAAGACAATCTCGTTGCACTGATGGCAAATGCTAACCCCTAGCATCAATTTAATTCCATCAACCAGACACACTGATCGACTCTTTAACCACATTTATTTTCAAAGCCTATGTTTCACACTCTCCTCGCTTGATGCCGTGCAATTATCGATGACTCCTGGTGACATTGAGGACAACATGAAGATTCCATTTGATGGTCCTGTCACTCGTGCAAGGGCCAAGAAGATTCAAAGTGCAACTAAAGCCTTTCTTGTCCGTCACCATGGAACTTTAGAGCAAGGGTTCAGGCCACCCTGGATCACTTGGCTCAAGGTTACACCACCAGCACAGGAAGTGAGCTTGCATCCACACACGGAGCTCATGAAGACTCGTCTGCACCCGCCATGAACCAAACCTTACTCGACATTTCCCTAAGTCACTCGAGACCACCATTGTCGAGTGGGCCAAAGGATTTTGTCGAGTGCATGGGCCGAGTTTCTTGTGCTTGGGCCAATTATCTAGTTTATTTAATTATGTTATTATTTTATGCAAATTAGATAAATAATGTGGAATTAATTATATCTCTTCTAGATATAATTCTTGGCCACCAAGTTATTAAATATCTATCTCATTTGGAAATATTTATCTTAGGTTTATTTTATTTATCTTTAGATAGAATTAAATCTATCCAAACCCCTTTCCTTTGCAAGGAAGGATTGGTTAGATCTCTCATAGTTTTCTATAAATTCATGTTATGCACCTTTGAATTAAATTAGATTGAATAGAATTGACAAACCCCTTTATAGGATTAAAGGGTTCTCGGTTATCAATCCAAAACACTATCATTGTCTTATGTTCTTGGTAACTTTCGGCCTTCACAATCACCAAACCCTCACCTTGGTTCATCGAGATCGAGGAAGCCAACACAGCTCTACTCGACCTAGACGCCAGCGCACCCGCAAAGCCAGGCCCTTGGCGTCGTCCGCGAGCAGCCCGCTCCCAGCGAGCGCAGACGCTCCCTGGCGCCTTCGCTCCTGCTTCCGCGCTCCCAGTCGTCCTCGCTCCGCACCTGCCGTCTTCGCTCCCGCACCCAGCTCTCGCCATCACTCTCGCTCCTAGCGAGCGAAGTCCAGCGCGCCTACACCGCACACCCTGAGGACGTCGTCTTGTGTGCCCGGAACCCTCGCGCATCCCTTCTCGCTTCTCTCTCGCACCCTTGCTTTATTTCCGTCGCTAAATCCTGAGTTCTTGATTACTGGAAATTGGTTAAGTCTGAAACCGTCGCTACTGCAGAAATTTAATTACTTGTTTTAATTTGTTCCAATAAGGAGATATCAAAGAGCATTGCAAGATCTAAGCAAATATACGGCGTGGTTCTTGATCTTGAGCCCACAGGCGAAGGATCGGGGATTCCAAACGTATCAAGTGGTATTAGAGCGAGAATAGCAATCACAAATGTGTAATAATCGACAATAGCAATCACAAGGGCAATCAAGTGGTATCGGATTTCAGGTTAATGCAAGTTCTTTACTCTCTTGATTTCTTTATTGAGTGATTTCTTTTTCGTGCCTTATTTTTTACCATAGCCGCTGCATAAAAGTTAAATCTTTATTATTCACCCATCAAAATTGGCACTTTATTTTTGTTATTCTTTGTTTGGATCTTTAATTTCGAAGATATTGAGTTCTTGACTGCAAGTTGTGATCTTTTATTCCTAGTTGCTACATATCATGCCTATGACTGTGATTCTTGGATTAAAAGTATTTTATGAACTTGCACCACTAAAGAACCCAAATTTCTCCAGTTTCTAGCCTATTTTCCTACTTTTCTTTATTTTTGCTTACTTTTAGATCATCGTAGCTTGTTATTTTTTTTTATTTTTTTTCTTGCTCTTAATTTTTCGGTTGCTGCCTTCCTATTACAGCAGCTAGTTCATAGTTTTTTTTTAAAAAAAAAAACAAAAAAAGCCGACGCATAATTAAAAAAAAAAAGAGCATTCTTTCATTTACATTGTTGGGTTAGTAACTCTTCCTTGTTAGTTCTTTGATTGCTACATGTTAGATGATCTAATCGGTTTTAAGCATTACATAAGAACCCTACTTGTGTGATTTTGTGCTGTGCCGACACTGGAGCCTTGGTCACACCCCGCTTTCTCTGAACCGTGTTGCAACCGTCAGATAATAGTTGACGGAGTGTGTGCACTTGATTGCCCTTGTGATTGCTATTGTCGATTATTACACATTCTTATTATTCAATCATCACATTGTAGATCTTATTCTTCCACATTAAGCCGCTTGTTTATACTTGCTATCCTTGATATCCGACTTGTGGTTGATTTAAATTGCAATTTTGATTATTACTTGCTGTCTTCAATATTGCAAAATTCTGTGTCCAGGGGAATTGCTTGAATATTGTGCCTTGTTTTCTCGCTCTTTGATTTCTAAAACTTGAATCACTCTTAGGAATCACTAAAGCTTGCATTACTTGGTTTCTGGTCTTTGCTTCGTTTACTTGTTGCTCTTCTGATATGGCAGGAACATGTCGAACGATAGCAACCCCAACCCACCCCCTACCCAACCTGCTGCTCCTATCCCTATTTCTGATGAGGCCTTGGACCGTATTATTCAGGCCGCTACTAAAGCTTCTAGGGACGAACATAGAAAAGAACTCGAAGCAGCTGAGGAGCGTTGGAACAAGCGCTTCCACGATCAGTTAGCCCAACAAGCTAGCCTGGTTACTACTCGGTCTATAAATGGTGTTTTGCGACACCTGGAGGAGAGGAAACAACAGGAGGCTTCTGGTTCTGCACCCCCAGGTGGTATGCCGCCTCCTACCGGCCCTACACCTCCAATCGACCCTACTCCACCTACAGGTAATCCGCCCCCTGCAGGTAACACCTCTTATACTGCTAAACCTCCCCCTTCTGGTCAATTACATTATCAGCTTAGGTCTGCTACTCCTAATCCTTTCACTGGAGAGAATGACAACGATCATCTAGCGGGCTTCAATGGAGCCCAAGATCGTCGTGAGTATACACCACCACGGCATCAACAGCAAGGGAGGTTCTATCAGCGTCAACAACAACCGCTGCATGGCCGTGTTAACTGGGATAGCAGCCGCAACAATAATGATCTTTATGAGATGCCGCATTTGGAGGATGCTTACCATGAGGTAAATCCTAACTTTGATGATTTACCCCCTCCTAATTTTGGTCATCCTAGATTTGATAATGCTCAAGCTATACAGAGACGAGATGTTAAGCTTAAGTTAGAAACCTTTGATGGTAACACTAATCCTGAAGCTTATCTTGTTTGGGAAAATCATACTGACTATCTGCTTGAACATTTACGCTATGAGGAAACGGAGAAGTTGGAAGTTGTTATATTGCATTTAGTAGGTAAAGCTCGCACCTGGTGGTTCCGCACTCGTGAGATGCGCCGTCGTCAGGACAAGCAACCTGTTGAAACCTGGCCACAACTTCGCTATCTCCTAAAGAAGAGACATGTGCCTGAGGAATACACGGAGTCCATGAGGATGCAGCTCACTTCCTTCCACCAAGGAACTCGCTCTCCTAATGACTACAGAGATGAGCGTGAACGGCTCTCCCATCAGGCTAATGTTTATTTTACTGAACGTGCTTTGTGTACTCAATTTCTTGCTGGTCTTAATATTTCTATTAAAAATCCTTTATCTATCCATTCCATTAGAGATATTAACACTTTGACTCATAAAGCACAGCTTCTGTATGAGCAACAGCAGCAGCAGCTTTGGCAAAGGACTAGATTCGACCAGACCTCTCAAGGTCGCAGGTTTGTTCCCTTTAACCCTTCTAGTCAATCTAAACCTTCTACTTCTAACCCTTCTATGCAGCAAAAGGGAGTTTTCAACTCACCACAACAGTGTTATCAGGTTGAAACTAGAAGAGTTGCCGCACCCTCTACAGATCGTAACAAGGATATACACTGCTTCACTTGTGGTGGTTCTGGGCATGTCTCTCGCAATTGCCCTCAGAAAAAGAAGGTCCTCCTCAATGATTTGGGAGACCATTACTATGAGGAAGAGACTGTTGAGGACCAGGTAATTTCGAGTGAAGTGGAGGAGGACCAGTCGTCTGAGCCTATTGAGGAGATCGATACTTTAGAGTACGACAACTTGCTTTGCATTATCAATCGACGGGTCCTACACATTCAGGAATCTCTCATGGCTGATCAAAGGGAGAACATATTCCACGCTAGATGCTTAGTTCGCGAGGCTACCTTAAGCCTCATCATCGACGGTGGGAGTTGCTGCAATCTCATCAGTGAAAAGGTAATGGATTTCCTCCATTTAACTACTACTCCTAGAGCTACTCACTATGGATTAAATGGCATTACTGATGATGGTTCTGATATATTGGTCACCAAACAATGTTTAGTTTCCATTTCTATTGGAAAATATCATGATAAAATATTATGTGATATATGTTGCTCGCATGGATTGTAGTCATATATTATTAGGACGTCCTTGGTTATATGATCGTTCTGTTCTTCATGATGGTCGTGCAAATACATATGCTTTCACCTATGACGAGAGGAGAGTTACTCTCATACCCCTTTCGCAACAAACTATTATGAAGGACCAGGTTCGCAAGAAGCCACAACAGGACGCCCAGAAGGAAGCTCAAAGGAAGGAGAAGCTCAAGGAGAATGCGGCCCAACAGGCCGCACCCGCGGTCCAGCCTGTCGCGCCCGCGGCCCCTCCAGCCGCACCTGCAGCCCCCTTGGCACATCCTCCTTCCCACTCGACGTCCACTCAACCCTCTTCTGCATCACTTAAGGGCTCTATAGAACGTCGATCGTTGGTCTCTCAACCACAGAAAAGGACCATCACATGGAATGCTCATCGACCTCATATTCTTCTGGTCATGAAACAAGTATTACTTAATGTTGAATTGAGTCATATTCCTGCACCTATCGCTGCACTTCTGCAAGATTATCTAGATGTGCTTCGAGCTGAACTACCCCAAGGCTTGGCTCCTATTAGAGGTATTGAGCACCAAATTAAATTTTTGCCTGGGGAAGCCTTGCCTAATCGCGCCGCTTATAGAGCTAGTCCTGAGGAAACAAAGAAGCTGCAACGCCAAGTCACATAATTGATGGATAAAGGCTTTGTTCGAGAAAGCCTGTCTCCCTGTGTCGTGCCTGTCATTTTTGTTCCAAAGAAGGATGGCTCCTGGCGCATGTGTGTTGATTGTCGTGCAATCAACCAAATAACGGTTAAGTATCGCCACCCTATTCCTCGTTTAGATGATATGCTTGATGAACTTCATGGTGCTTCTATTTTTTCTAAAATTGACCTTAGAAGTGGATATCATCAAATTAGGATGAAACAGGGTGATGAATGGAAAACGGCTTTTAAAACTAAGTATGGCTTATATGAATGGTTAGTAATGCCTTTTGGTTTAACAAATGCACCTTCTACTTTTATGAGGCTTATGAACCATGTGCTTAGAAGACACTTAGGAAAATTTGTCGTTGTCTATTTTGACGATATCTTAATCTATAGTAAGAATATGCATGATCACTTAAGTCACTTAAAATTGGTTTTTGATTGTCTTAGGAAAGAAAAATTATATGCTAATTTAAAGAAGTGTTCTTTTGCATCTGAGTCTACCATTTTTCTTGGTTTTGTAGTGATTGCATCTGGATTGAAGGTGAATGAGGAGAAGATTCGTGCTATTCAGGAGTGGGCCAGGCCGAATACCCCCACTCATGTCCGCTCATTCTTGGGCCTTGCTGGTTTCTATCGACGTTTTGTCAAAGACTTCAGCCTGATTGCCGCCCCCCTACATGAGCTGACAAAGAAAGATGTGACATTTTGCTGGACTTACTCACATCAAAAGGCTTTGGACGCCCTCAAGGATCACCTGACACACGCCCTAGTGCTGCAGTTACCTGACTTTGCTCAACCTTTTGAGCTCGAGTGTGACGCTTCTGGCACTGGCATTGGAGGGGTCCTGCTGCAGAACAAGCGTCCCATCGCCTACTTCAGCGAAAAGTTGGGCTCCGTTGAGCTAAACTATTCTACCTACGACAAGGAGCTATTTGCACTGGTTCGCTGCTTATAGACTTGGCAACATTATCTCTGGCCTAAGGAGTTTGTGATTCATTCGGATCATGAAGCTCTAAAGTACCTCAAAGGACAAGCAGTGCTCAGCAGGTGACTTGCTCGATGGGTGGAGTTTATAGAGACCTTTTCCTACGTGGTTCACCACAAGAAGGGAAAGGATAATGTGGTAGCTGATGCGCTATCACGCAGGTATGTCCTCTTAAACCATATGGATGCACGTGTTTTGGGTTTTGCTTTGATAAAGGAACTGTATGCTTCTGATAGTTTCTTTAAAACTATATATGCTCAATGTGTGTCCAAAGGTGAAGTTGATTCATTTTTTCTTGATAATGGTTATTTGTTTAAGATGGGCAAGCTTTGTATCCCATCTTCTTCTATTCGCCGATTGTTAACTCAAGAAATTCATGAATCTAGAGGACATGGTGGTTTCGAAAAAACCTTAGTTGGACTTAAGGAACATTACTTTTGGCCTAAAATGTCTAATTATGTGCTGAGATTTGTCAAAAGTTGTGTTACATGTGCTAAAGCCAAATCGAAATCTAATGCTAATGGTCTATACCAACCTTTGCCTATTGCTAATGCACCCTGGGAAGATGTTTCTATGGATTTTATTGTAGGATTGCCTAGAACTTCTAAGGGTCATGATTCCATATTTGTTGTTGTAGACAGATTTTCCAAAATGGCTCATTTTATTCCATGTCATAAAACTGATGATGCTATTCATGTTGCTCATTTATTCTTCAAAGATGTTGTTCGCTTACATGGATTGCCATTATCTATAGTTTCTGACCGTGATCCTAAATTCTTAAGATCTTTTTGGAAAACTCTATGGTCTAAATTGGGTACAAAATTGCTATTTTCTACTTCTTGTCACCCACAAACTGATGGTCAAACTGAGGTCACAAATAGAACTATTGGGGCCCTCCTTAGAGTCATGCTGCGAACTAACCTCCGGAGGTGGGAAGAATGCCTACCATTTGTAGAATTTGCATATAACAGGTCTAGGCACTCTGCAACAAAGCTTACCCCCTTCGAAGTGGTATATGGCCGAAATCCACTAACTCCTGTGGAAATGATGCCTCGGCCATATAAGAACAAGGAGAGCGTGGATGCAGCTAAGCAAGTGGACTTCATCAAAAGCTTGCATGAGCGTACCAAGGCGCAGCTGGAGAGGAAGACTGTGCAATACAAGGCCGCGAAGGACAAGCATCGCAAGGATGTGCAGTTCAACGTTGGTGATATGGTCTGGCTGCATCTCAGGAAGGAACGATTTCCGCAACAACGGAAATCTAAGCTGGACCCCAGGGGAGATGGACCATTCAGAGTGGTTCAGAAGATGGGTCATAATGCATACAAGCTGGATCTCCCTGCCGATAAGTACATCGTCCATTCTACATTCAACGTCGCCGATCTCTCCTTGTTCGTGCCTGACGATGACTCTGACGACGATTTGAGGACAAATCGAAGTCAAGTGGAGGAGAATGATGCCGTGTAATTATCGATGACTCCTGGTGACATTGAGGACAACATGATGGTTCCATTTGATGGCCCTGTCACTCGTGCAAGGGCCAAGAAGATTCAAAGTGCAACTAAAGCCTTTCTTGTCCGTCACCATGGAACTTTAGAGCAAGGGTTCAGGCCACCCTGGATCACTTGGCTCAAGGTTACACCACCAGCACAGGAAGTGAGCTTGCGTCCACACACGGAGCTCATGAAGACTCGTCTGCACCCGCCATGAACCAAACCTTGCTCGGCATTTCCCTAAGTCACTCGAGACCACCATTGTCGAGTGGGCCAAAGGATTTTGTCGAGTGCATGGGCCGAGTTTCTTGTGCTTGGGCCAATTATCTAGTTTATTTAATTATGTTATTATTTTATGCAAATTAGATAAATAAGGTGGAATTAATTATATCTCTTCTAGATATAATTCTTGGCCACCAAGTTATTAAATATCTATCTCATTTGGAAATATTTATCTTAGGTTTATTTTATTTATCTTTAGATAGAATTAAATCTATCCAAACCTCTTTCCTTTGCAAGGAAGGATTGGTTAGATCTCCCATAGTTTTCTATAAATTAATGTTATGCACCTTTGAATTAAATTAGATTGAATAGAATTGAGAAACCCCTTTATAGGATTAAAGGGTTCTCGGTTATCAATCCAAAACACTATCATTGTCTTATGTTCTTGGTAACTTTCGGCCTTCACAATCACCAAACCCTCACCTTGGTTCATCGAGATCGAGGAAGCCAACACAGCTCTACTCGACCTAGACGCCAGCGTACCCGCAAAGCCAGGCCCTTGGCGTCGTCCGCGAGCAGCCCGCTCCCAGCGAGCGCAGACGCTCCCTGGCGCCTTCGCTCCTGCTTCAGCGCTCCCAGGCGTCCTCGCTCTGCACCTGCCGTCTTCGCTCCCGCGCCCAGCTCTCGCCATCACTCTCGCTCCCAGCGAGCGAAGTCCAGCACGCCTACACCGCACACCCTGAAGATGTCGTCCTGTGTGCCCGGAACCCTCGCACATCCCTTCTCGCTTCTCTCTCGCACCCTTGCTTTATTTCTGTCGCTAAATCCTGAGTTCTTAATTACTGGAAATTGGTTAAGTCTGAAACCGTCGCTACTGCAGAAATTTAATTACTTGTTTTAATTTGTTCCAATCAGGAGATATCAAAGAGCATTGCAAGATCTAAGCAAATATACGACGTGGTTCTTGATCTTGAGCCCATAGGCGAAGGATCGGGGATTCCATACGTATCATCGCTACCCCAAAAAACCCTTATCTCTAGAATGTAAGCTCAGGGAGCAACTCAACACAGAAGTGAGCACATTTAATCCAACTAGTCACAAGCTCAATGTCCGTCAACTTAGATAACAAACTGTAACTCAATTCAATTGTGCTGCCTAGTCAAATAGATCGCAACTGACTTTGAATCGATCAATTTATGAGCAATGTGACAAATTTGCTTCAGAAGCAGCCTCATCGAACCAATTTAAGCCAGATTCCCAGTCATTAGGTCCATACAAACACATTATCAACTCCAATAGAATATGCAATCCACAACAATAATTTAATTCCATCAATTATCCAATTATCACATTCTTAACCTAATTGAATTTTTTTCAAAACCTAGGCATCACGCCCCCACCCCCAAAAAAATTGTATATCTGAATTTAAGTGAACTCGACACGACACAACATGGAGCACATTCAATCTAATTATTTAATTAGTATTTATCAGCTCGATGTCCATCCACTCAAATAATAAACCCTAACTCAAACATGCTTTACATTTTTGTCCCGGCACATTCGTAACAGATGAAAAAAATTTGCAAAAGTTAAAAAGATTCAATTATCGGTTTCCTCTGTTGAAGAGTTCATGGTCACATTGATCGTCGAAGAAGAAGATGCCGGAAAATCGGAGCTGCAGTGACTGACCCCGAAGGAAGAGACCCTCTCGACGGCGAATTCAGGGGGCAGAGGGAGTAGTGGAATTCTTGAGGGACAACGTTGACAGGTTTGCCTTCTAGAGATTCGAAGATTAGGCCGAGAGGTTTGAACTCGCCGAGAACGTTGAGTCGGCGAACACCTACTGACATTTTCGCCCTGAGCTCGCATAAATGAGCTCCTAGTGCTCTGTCCCGCCTTTTCTGTTTTTGGTTTTATTTTGAATTTGGAGACCGCCATTGGAGGAGATCGGGGGAACTTGGAGGAGAGAGGCAGTTCTGGGTAGAGAGAGATAGAGAGATGAGAGATGGGCGATTGGGCGACAAGATTTGGTTTCTAGGGTTTTGATGGGAGCATATTTCATTATCTCATAATTTCTCTTTTATACTTGCTTTTTTTTTTCTCCCTTTGTTATATAACAAATAACCTGCTATTTGGAGGTGGTGGAAACCGGTGTTTTTTTCCAAAAAAAAAAGTAACCAATAGGCTAGTCTTGCAATTTTCACATGTGGAGTGTTATTTATGCAACATTTGTAAAAAAGTGGGTTATTTACCTCCATTCTCTCTTTAAAGTACTTGATTTTTCCAATTTTTTTTAATACTCCCTCTGTTAATTAAAACTTGTCGTTTACTATTCATGCACGCTTTTTTAGAACGATAAAAACTATATAAAATATTAACTTTTTTTTACATTTGTTTTTATAAACTCATACTTAATACTACTAAGTATGATATTGTTTAAAAAAATTATTAAAAAAGTTAATAATTTATATAGTTTTTAACACCTAAAAATGCGTGCGTGAATAGTAAAACGTCATGTTTTAATTAACGGAGGGAGTATATATATTTAGACCCCAAACTTGGTTTGCTAAAGGCGAAGGAGCTTAGACTTTCACAACTTATGATCAAGGGAGACAACTTAGTGGTCGGTAATCAACGCTCTGAAAGGTCGCTAGCCATGCCCATTGGGAGATTGAAATCTTGATCTCCAACATTCGCCTCATCCTCTGACAGTTTCAGATTATTGGAATCTCCCACATCTTTCGGGAGATTAATAGGTGTGCTGGCCGCATTGAATTGTCAGCCTCTTCTAGTTAAACGTTTCGTTGTTGAGGCCTTTAGAAGTTAGAGACTTGTGCATCTGAAATTGTAAGATACACTTGGATGGTAGTCTAGTAGATTGAGATCCTCTAGTTCACAATTATGGTATATTATGTAGTTCGTATCGTTTGATTTGATGTGTTGAATTATTTTATTACTTTAATAAATAGAGTAGTTTTATAATTGCTTTCAATAAATAAAAGAAAGTGGACTATAAAATGGACCATAAAGACGGACTAACGGATCCTTACCGCTAGTCTAGTAGGGGTCCGAATCTTTTGTTTCCAGCCTTGTCCCCCCTCATGTCCCCTCTCACAAAACTTCTCTACTTTTTTAATTTTTTAATCTATTTTTTATTTATTTATTTTTTTTCCTTTTTCTATTTAGCCAAGACTTGTGAAGGGGTGGGATTGGGGATAGGAGGGGGATAAAAGAGGTGTAAAATCTTTAACCAATTACTGCAAGTTACTTTTATAAGTTAGTACTTAACCTATTTTTTCCTTTTTAATAATCGGTTGATACAAGACAATTGATTTAAAATTTGTTACAATTATATATTTATATCATGGTTTGGGTTGACATTAATTTTAAAAAATACGGAGTATATATTAAACCGAAGGGGAAAATGAGAGCGTTGGGTGTCTTGAGAGGAATTTGCCTGCGGGCTTCCTCGGTTCCTCCTCATCTCTCCCCATTTCCCCCTTATAATCTCTCTCTCATCTCTCAAATTAACCAAAATTTCAAACCATCAAAAGCCACAAGAAAATTAAATGCCGGCGACTGCGGGGGCTGAACTCGGCGGCGGAGGCGACGGTGGTTTGGGTCGGATTCCGGTGAGGAGGGGAAGGGTGAAGAAGATGGCTTTTTGCGAGATCGGCCTCTTCCTTGCTCGTCTCTGCTTCTCCTGTGTTTGCTGCGGCGGCGAAGAATCCCTGAAGGTGGGCTGCTCCCACTCTCCGGCAACCAATTTCCAGACTCCCACCGAAATTTCACTACAAAAGAAACTCTGATCATCGATCTAATTACTCTGTGTGCAGTATATAATTAGAGATTGCTCTGTTTTCTTAAGGGGTTTGTGTTTCAGTGAATTGATCAGTTTATGAATTAATAATTCGTGTATACATATAGAGAGAGCATTGTTTCATTCCCCTGGATTTGGATTTGGATTTGAAATCAAACCTGTGCTCTTAAACAAATGGAATGCCAATTAAATCTCAAGAGCCAGCGAGTTGAGTGACTCACTTTGTTCACTGGCGGCACCACGGCTTTGTTGATGGGGCGTAATCTTTGTTTTGCTTTTTTTTTTCTTTTCTTTTCACGTTGTATATAGTAATGATTTTTTTAAAAAAAAAATATTAAAATAAAACATTAGATTATGATTTCAATTTGACAATTTCAATATGTACATAACAAAGAATCATACAATAAAAATTAATATAATCTTATATATATTTTAAAGTGCATTTTAGCTTAAGGGCAATCGTCTTTATCTTTCCCTCAAATATGTGGAAAAGATGAATCGTTTTGAGAAATTTGAAGGAATCATGAAGTCTTTTGAAAAAATGGTTAATTTAGAAAGGCAACTTGGTGACCAATTAAGTTGATGTCTTGGAAGATGGAACAAACACCTTACCTAATCTATTTTATTTACTTTTGTTGTTACTCCGTATTTTTCATTTTTTGTTGGTAATTGGAATTTTTATTTGTAATGATCGAACTTTCTACTCTCACATGGTTGGCTATTTTCTTTACCCTTGTTGTTAGTTAAATTTGTTACCAAAGCAAAGTGACAAACTTGTATAGTTGAATCACTCATCACTCGATGTTAGAAGTTATAAAAATAGTCTTTGAACTATAAGATTATCTCTCTCTTCCCTTTATTTTTATCCCCTTATTATAAAAAGTTATATAGTAACGTTGCAATATTCCCTAGGGCCGTGACATTTGTATGGTAAGTGTGCCACTGCTCAACAACGTCGACAATAACTTCTTGCTTCACCCTCTACAAATATTCCCAAAACCATAGGCCTTATTAATCTTATAGATGATTTCGAGAAATAGAGAAGTTTTCAATTCTCATATTTTTCCTAAGATATACTACCTCCGTTCCAAAATACATGGGCTTTTCCTTTTTGACACGTTTTTTAAGGAGCGAAAAACTCTATGAAATATTATTTTTTTTAATTAGATTTTTTATATAATTTGATACTTATTAGTAATAAGTATCAAATGATATAAAAAATTTGATTAAAAAAATAATATTTCATAGATTTTTCGCTCCTTAAAAAGCGTGCCGAAAACTAAAAACCCATGTATTTTGGAACGGAGGGAGTATCAAATTCCTACTGAATTAACTGAACATTGGGAACTCAGGACACCTTGCATATTTTTTTCTTTAAATTAATTTTTATTCTTTCTACCTATTCTTTAGATGTTTCTCTTGCAACAATGTGGTTACCTTGTTTTTCACTTTTTCTATCTCATTATTTTTATTTATAAACAAAATTAAAAAGTATTTGATATTAATATTTTTTTATTTCATGTAGATAAAAAAAACAAAAAAAACATTAGATTATAGGTAGATAACATCTTCAATATCTTCTACTTGATCGACTCACCTTGCATCTTCTGCTGGGCTTTTATTGATACTTCCTTAGACACTTAGAGAATGCTCAATATGTTGTTATTGATTTGGGAAAAAAAGAAGAAGAAGGATTGTACATATTTGAAGGATTTTTCCTAGCAAATTGATGTATATTTGGATTATAGTTTTGGAATTTCGAGTCTTGGATGATTATTAAACATTTGTAATATCATTTGATCGAAATTGAGGGTGTTTGGGATGAGTGGGTATTTGGATGATGATAACATGTATGTTAGACTGATTTTTAAGGCTTGGTGTAAGTAAGTTTGGGGCATTTGAGTAGAGTATTTGGTGTATTTTGGGCCATTTCTGTTCAGATGTGTGGAATCGGTGTCTACCGCTCGTTTGTTGTGATTTCAGGTGTTTTTTAGGGGTTTCGGTGCCAATGAGAGAGCTAAAGGAGAAAGACAAGCTTTGAGGTTTTTCGGTGCACTCAGAAGGCGCCAAAGATGAAATAGGAGGGACGGAATATAGGATGTGGAGCAAGGAAATCGATTTGAGCTTGGAAGAAAACGGGGAAGCAAGGAAATGCGGACGCTCGGTCGAGTAAATTGACACTAGAACTACTCGAGTGTGATCCACACTCGACTAAGTGCCTGAACACTCGACCAGTTCTAGGCTCGAGTGGACTCCGGTAGCCTTCAAAACTATCCATTCGATCGAGTGCCTGGCCACTCGAGCTGTTATGTGCCCGAATGTCATCCCTTATACAATTTTTATTTCGTTTTTAATTTACTTTTATTTAGGGGGATATTTAAGGGATGTTTTGAGGTCTTGTTGAGGGGGTCGAAAATGAGACTTTTGTAGAGACCTATTTGGAAAATTGGGATCTTAGAGATTCTTGAAGAAAGTTTGTTATATTCTTCAAATTCTGGTACTTTCCCGTTGTTATTTATGTTGTTTGATGTTTTTCTTGCCAAATCTGATTGAATCAAGCATGAACTTCTCCATGTGTGGCTAGATTTCTTGTTCTAGGGTTGAGATTGTCCCGATAATGCCGAAATAGGCTTGTTCTTCATATATCTAGAATGATTCTGAATTAGATTGTGATTTAATCATGTCGTGCTTATTCTGATTGATGTGAGTCGATTAGATCCAATTTAGGGTTTGAAATCGAAAGACGAAAACCCTAAATTGGAGTTTAGATGGCGATTTGAGACTGAAAGGTGATTAGGTTCTATCAGAACTACATGATATATAAAACCGGAAGTTTATTGATCGAAAGTGAAACTAAACTTCTTGAGGATTCATAATTTGTCATAGATATTTTGGGCAATTTTGATATTATTCGAAGCCGAAGGGCGAAGTTAGTGTGATTATTGCCTAAAACTCTACGAACTTAAAGGGCCTAAGTCAGTTGCTTGAGTCCGAGAGAAGAATTGCTAACTAATTTAGGCACATTCGCCTTGAACCCGAAAGGAGATGCGCAGTTACCTTAGATACCCTACCTCCACGATGTGATTTTGGAATCACTCAAGCGAGAAAACACTTTTGCCAATTGATGATGCATTGTCGATAAATCCTTAACCCTAGAATGCCTTCCCTATACATATTTTTTGATATTTGTTTGGCATTTTGTTACGTTGTTACACACAAATTCTCCCAAATTTTTTTGTTAGTTGTGGACTTAGTTGAATTAATTCAGAATTACAATCGATAATCCATTTGTCCTTGTGGATATGACACTTGATTACTACAGCTGAACTCATACACTTGCGAAGTGGGTTTTTAGCCTATCAAGTTTTTGGCGCTGTTGTCGAGGACCGGTGCTACTATCAATCGTCTTTTTCACGACTAGTTCTCTAAGTTCTTTTTATTGCTTTGATTTGTTTTCCCTTTTTGTTGTTGGCCTTAAATTGTGCTTTGAATGCAAGAAAGGAAAGGCTCTAGCGATCTAGTATAGTTTGATCCTGAACTTGAACGCACACTCCACAAAAGAGAAGCTGGACAACAAGCTGGTAGAGCGACAAAAATGGCTGACGCCATGGCCAGATTGGCAGAACTGGAGCAGCAAATGGCTCAAAGAGATCAAGAAAATGCTGACATTCGACAACAACCAGCTAATCAACAGTTATAGCTCGGCTATCCACAAGGGTCGACAACCCTAGGAGAGCAGATGGATCCAGCTCCTGAAGAGTTGTTATTGCAATCATTCTCCTTCTCACTTGTAGGGAAAGCTAGACACTTGTACAACTCTATTCCTACTAGCACTGTCACCAATTGGGAGGAATTGTCATATGAGTTCTTTAATTAGTTCTTCCCACTAGCCAAGACTGCCAAGATGAGGCGGAAGATAAATTCTTTTATGGTTGGTGATGGGGAGAACATCCATGAATCATGGGAGAGATTCAAGGATCTTTTGTTTGAGTGTCCTCACCATGGGATACCAAAGCTGAATCTGTTGGAGATTTTCTATAAAGCATTCAGTGACAATACTAGAGTGCTTATTGACTCCTCGTTTGGGGTAGAATTTTTGGAAATGGGAGCTGAAGATGCTTGGGCGTTCAACACGAAGACAGCTAAAAGGTGTGGGAAATACTCTCAACCTAGGTCCCTCGCCAATGTTAAAAGAAGTGCAAGGATGTATAAAGTTGATGCTGATACTCATAAATATACTAGGTTCGATGCTCTAGCCTCTGAAATCAAGCGGTTGAGCTTAGTCCTGGAGAAGTCTCTATCGAATAAGGAAGTGAATGCTACAGGCTCTAGACTGGTGCCATGCTAGTTCTGTGGATCCCAGGATCACGCTATTTCAGCTTGCCATATCTATTCCTCCCAAGGTAATGAAAGTCAAGAGGAAAAAGTTGGCTAGCTACATGGGAAACAACTACAATAGGGATCACGGTTATAACAGAAACTACAAAAACTTCAATTCCCAAGCAAGAGATCACCCTAGTTTCTCCCACGCCAATAAGCAAGCTGCACAAGGGCTGCCGCTTGGATTTCCACCGAAAGCCCTACCACCGAAGAACAAGATGGAGATAATGATGGAGCAACTTTTGGGAACCGTTAAGAATCTAACTGGAGGAGTGCATAATCTCAATACGGGGTAGAAAATGCTTGAGACTCAAATAGCTCAGCAAGCAACAACACTGCTAGGCCCGCTGGTCAGTTTCTAGGGCGAACAGAAGATAATCCAAAGGGACATATTTCTGCTGTGTCCCTAAGGAGTGGTAAGCAATTAGAATATTCAAGGTCTTCTATGCCAACTGGAGCCGAAGAGAGTGTTGAGACATAAGGGGAGAAAGTTGCAGAGTCAGATAAAGAGCCACCATATGTCCCACCTCCTCCTTACAAGCCACCACTTCCATTTCCACAAAGGAAGGCTCAAGCTCAGATTGAGAAGCAATACGAGAAGTTCTTAAATGTATTGAAGAAGATCTACATAAACATCCCCTTCACCTATGCTTTGTCCCAAATGCCCTCTTATGTGAAGTTCTTGAAGGAGATCCTCTCTAACAAGAGGAAGTTAGATGAGCGCCAAACGGTGTTTCGTAATGAGAAGTGCGATGCCTTGATCCAAAACAAGCTGGAGGATCCAATTAGTTTCGTTGTCCCCATTTTCTTTGGTCATAGTCCTAATTATAAAGCTTTATTTGATTTAGGAGCTAGTACAAGCTTGCTTTCTTTCTCTATTTGTAAAAAGTTAGACTTAGGAGAGCTTAGGCCGACCAGGATGCAGCTTCTTATGGCGAACAAGTCCATAGCCCCTGTTGAGATTAACCTCCTTCGAACGAGACCTCCTTAAATCTTCGAACGGGACTTTTTCCTTCGAAATAGGGGATGAGAAAGTTGAGATTAACCTCCTTAAATCTTTGAAACCCCCTGTTTTTTAGGATGAGTGTTGCATGATTGATGTAATAGATGAAGGAGCTCAAGATGTCATGATAGAGGTGATCGAACGAGACCCTCTAGAGCTGTCTTATAGAGAGTTTGACTGATGTTGGTGATGATGAGCTACTTGCTGAATTAGTTCAGGACTCGAAAGCTGCAGAAAACCCCAAAGCTGTTTTTGAGGTTTTACAAAGAGATGATGAAGACTTAGGATGTGCACCTAAGATGGAGTTGAAACCACTTCCTTCTACTTTGAGGTCTGAATTCTTGGGTCCTAATTCTACTTATCATGTGATTGTCAGTGTTAGCCTAAGT
Organism: Persicaria tinctoria; assembly: GCA_037127255.1. NCBI lineage: Eukaryota > Viridiplantae > Streptophyta > Magnoliopsida > Caryophyllales > Polygonaceae > Persicaria > Persicaria tinctoria. The sequence goes on from JBANSL010000008.1 coordinate 52,112,668, forward strand.
CTGGATGAAATTGAAAAGTTGTTGCATGAGCTTAGATTGCATAAGAAGCATATAGGCTACACTATTGATGATTTGAAATGGACTAGCACCTCCATGTGCATGCATAGGATTTTAATGGAGGGTGATCATAAACCCACCCGAGAGCATCAAAGAAGGCTTAACCCTAACATGAAAGATCTTGTGAAAAAAGAAGTGCTTAAATTGTTAGATGATGGTATTATTTTTCCTATTTGTGATAGTAGATGGGTCAGTCCCGTTCATGTGGTTCCCAAGAAGGGAGAAATGACGGTTGTCAAGAATGATATGAATGAATTGATCCCCTCTAGGACTGTTACAAGTTGGAGAATGTGTATAGATTATAGAAAGTTGAATGCCTCAACTCGAAAAGATCATTTTCCTCTTCCCTTCACAGATCAAATGTTTGAGAGCCTAGCTAAGCACTCTTATTACTTTTATTTGGATGGATCTAGTGGATTCTTTCAGATTTCTATCCATCCGGATGATCAGGAAAAGACTACTTTCACTTGCCCTTATGACACCTTTTCATATAGGAGAATGCCATTCGGTTTGTGTAATGCTCTCCTGCTACTTTTCAGCGTTGCATGATGACCATATTTTTTTATTTCATTAAGGACATTATGGAAGAGTTCATGGATGACTTCTCTATATATGGTTCCTCATTTGATGCTTGCTTGTCTAACTTGTCTTGAGTCTTGTAGCGTTGCGAAGAGGTGAACCTCGTCTTGAATTGGGAGAATTGTCATTTCATGGTAAGAGAAGATATTGTCCTTGGTCATTTGGTTTCTAACCGTTGTATTGAATTGGATCGAGCTAAGATAGATTTGATTGAGAAATTGCCACCTTCTACTTCGGTTAAGAGTGTTAGGAGTTTTCTAGGCCATGCTGGTTTCTATAGAAGGTTCATTAAGGATTTTTCCAAAATTACTAAACTTCTTTCTAACTTGCTGATGAAAGATGTTGCTTTTGATTTTTCTTTAGACCGGAGTGGCATGAGTCTTTTTGCAGGTTGAAGGAGGCGTTGATCTCAACTCCTATTATGCAGTCTCCTGATTGGGATCTCCCTTTCATGATAATGTGAGACGCAAGTGACTACGCAGTTGGGGCCGTTCTGAGCCAGAAGAAGGACAACAAACTCCATGCCATATACTATGCCAGTAGGACCTTGGACAAGGCTTAGGGGAACTATGCCACCACAGAGAAGGAATTTCCGGTTGTACTCTTTGCTTTTGAGAAATTTCGTTCTTATCCGGTGGGTGCTAAGGTAATTGTGTACACGGATCATGTTGCAATCTGATGCTTACTGCAAAAGAAAGATGCCAAACCGTGTCTAATTAGGAGGATTCTTCTTCTCCAAGAATTCGATTCGGAAATTAAGGTCAAGAAAGGTGTGGAAAATCTGGTTGCGAACACTTGTCCAGGTTACCACCAGAGCAGTTAGAGCACACTTTGACAGAGCCTCCAATTGATGAATCTTTTCCAGATGAGCATCCGTTGAGATCTTGAGCACCACTTTTGAGGTACCATGGTATGCTGATTTTTTTGAATTACATTACATGTAGTGAGTTGCCTGGTGGTTTGGGATTTCAATAGAGGAAGAAATTCTTAAAGGACGTGGTGCACTATTATTGGAGTGAGCCTTACCTCTTTAAAAAGTGCTCTGATGGGCTTTTCAGATGATGCATTGCGAGGGAAGAAGTCCTTAGTGTCATCAAACATTGTCATTCTCTACTAGTTGGAGGTCAAGCTAGCACACCTCCAAGACTGGCCAAGGTATTTCAATCTGGTTTCTATTGACCTACTATCTTCAAAGATGTTAGACAATTTGTTGTTTCTTGTGATGAGTGTCAAAGAACGAGGATTATCTCGAGGAGAAATGAGATGCCACTGAATAGCATTTTAGAGGCTGATCAGTTGTTTGATGTGTGAGGAATCGACTTTATGGGACCTTTTTCATCTTCTGGGTCATACAAGTATATACTTGTGGCGGTGGATTATGTGTCGAAATGGGTTGAAGCGGTAGCAACCCCCACTAATGATGCTAAGGTGGTCACAAAGTTCATCAAGAATGTGATCTTTCCAAGGTTTGGTGTCCCACGATTTCTAATTAGTGATGTTAGGTCTCACTTCATTGAGAGGAATTTTAAGGCTTTGTTGAAAAAGTATGGGGTGCATCATAGGATCGCAATTAAGGCGCTTAATCTGGATATGAAGCTAGCGGGAGAAAAATGGTAATTGCAACTACAAGAGCTTGAAGAGCTGCGTTTGGAGGCTTATGAGAATGCCAAGATCTATAAGGAGAGAACTAAAAAGTGGTATGACAAGCACATCTCACCTAAGGAGCTTCACAAGGGCGACCTTGCCTTTCTTTTCAACTCGAGGTTAAGGTTATTCCCAGGCAAGTTGAAGTCGAGATGGAGTGGCCCTTTCCAAGTGAAGAAAGTATATCCCCATGGTGATGTTGATGTGTGGAGTGAAAGGACCGGTGAGTTCAAGGTAAATGGACAAAGGTTGAAGAAGTATTTCGTCGGGCATCCAATCGAGAGCATCATTTCCGTCGACCATCTTGATCCGAGCACTTGAAAATGATGGAGGGTCGGCTTCAGACTTTCAACTAGCTCATTTAGAGAGGCAGCCCGAAGTAGGTTATCTTTTATATTGTCTATCTGTAGCTATTTCAAATTCTGGTAAAAAAAAAAGGAGAAAGTGGGATACACTCGATCGAGTGGTACGTTCACTCGGCTCGAGTGGTTTAAGGAGAAAACAAGCAGGCCGCCATTCAGTCGAGTGGTTATTCCACTCGGCCGGGCCGAGTGGGATTTTTCCCAGATTTCCCGTTTTTTTTAATAAAAAAATTGTAAGTGTTGCATCAGTTTTTTTTTTTCCGGATTTTTCACGAGGTAACCTTGTGGTTTTGCTTATTTTCGGGTGGTAAACAAGGGTTTTGAGATTTATGCCGGATAAACCTAGGTTTCGAAATGTTTTGTCCCGTGCCCAAAATTTGTGTTTTTGTTAGAAAAAGTGAGTTTGGACTTTTTTAGGGTTATTTATTGCAATATTGAGAAATTATGTGGGTTTTTTAAGAAATAAATCAAATGTGATTGTACCTTCTCCTAGTTCAACCACAAACCCTAAAATCAATGGTAGCAAGGTAACCACAGGCAGCAGAGGTTCAATTGACATCAATAATTAAAATAAAAAATAAACGTTTAGCGCATCTAATACCCATTAGGGGTGGAAATCACCCGTGGGTGACCGATTCACCCGACCCAAATATCTGGGCGAAAACTCGAAAAAAAAAGCGAGTAACGGATGAGTGATGGGGCGGGTGATGGGTGATAGGTTTTCACCCATTATTCGACTTATTACCCGACCCATCAACCGAACCGCTAGATTACCCGTTAGTCCACCTATTAGATCACCCGTTTATTATAAAATACTTATAAATAATACATACATAAATAAACAAATAATAGTTTGAAAATAAATAAATATTATATATTAAGGGCGTGTTTGTTTATTGAAAAAACAGTCCCAACAAAGGAATGTTACCCGTTGGTCCGTATAATTCTGTTTGGTTTGTTTCCTCAAAGGATTAATTCTGTTCTAGGAGTTAAACAATTAACCCTCTTTATTACCCCTCTAAAATTGGCCCTAATCTCTTCGCCTCAAATGCTTCAACCCTTTGATTACTCTCCCTCTCCAAATCGTATACGCTCCACTGACTCCAACTAAATTCGCCGACCACCATCCACATCGCCAACCTCCGCCAGTCCACGGGACCACCTTCTTCCCTCTTTCACTGTCGATTCGCCAACCGCCTTACCACACTGCCAACCTCCTCCACTCCACCATCTTCCCTCATCCGCTATCGATTCGCTGACCACCGTCGTCTATCTTCAAAGGGATGGAGTTGCTCGCCCTTTCATCGACAACCTCCACCTCTCCACCTTCATCGATCCGATATTCACTGTCGATTCGCAGATCACCTCCGCGTTTTGATTCACCGACCTCCTATGCAACTAACCTCCATCGATGACCCTGCCACTCAGATCTGGTCCATCCCTCTGCAACCATCTAGATGGATAGTGGTTTTGATTAACTCTTGCTTATTGAATGAGGGATTTCATTTCGATCTCATTGTTAAATTAGATTTTGATTTTGTTTAACATTGTTTCAATCAATTGAGTTCAAGCTAATTTTTTCAAATTTTGCATCTGGGAGATTTGATATTTTGGGATTTCTAGTTGATGTTCTACATTTTGACGTATAATTTGACAGAGAACAAATTTACAGAAAAAATATTTATAAAAGAGAAATAATTCCTTTCATAAAATCTTCCAAACAAAACTAGTGGGTAATTCTTTCGGTTTCCTTTCCTTTCATTTTAAGGAATTGATTACCTTTCCATTCCCTACGTACAACCAAACGAGCCCTAAATACCCTTGGGCCTTGGCAATTCAAATAAGTATCACCCTCCTGTTCGACATTTTCTTTTCTTTTGGAAAAGGGAATGCTTCCTTATAGCTCTATCGGTTTATTTTGACTTATGATTTAAAGCTATAATTGGATTTTCACTTTCCAGTAGCTTTGTATGGATTTCCATTTGTATTTCATTTGACTTATGTTATTTTGGTTAATCTTATTCTGGCTTCAATGTATGGTCTTGCTTGATGTAATGTTATTTTGGCTTCAACCGTTCAACGTGTTTGGCTTCACCCGACTAATCACCCGACCCACCCGATCACCCGATGGATTGGGTGATGGGTGAAACATTTCATGGGTGGGTGATGAGTCGGGTGAGATTTTTTTGAGACGGGTCGGGTGAAAAAATAGCCCCACCCATCCATCACCCGACCCATTTCCACCCCTAATACCCATAGACATAGTCCATATAGACAACAATAACATAACAATAACATAATCAAGTCTAATAGCTTTAATTTCAATCAAAATCAACCCCCAATTCAGCGTCGGGGACAATCCCATACTTCCGGTGGTATAAAAGGAACAAAATCTACAATAAGACATTAAAATTCGATCAAAAAATGCACATCATTCGATCAAACACATCCAAAACCTCTGTCGAGGGTTCCTCTAGTAGCAGTAAAGCCTTGCAACAGAACCTAACACCAACAAGAAGGGCAAGCACCAACGACCTCTACATACATAACAACGAAAAACATCAAACATCAACACCATTACACCAGTCGAGCAACAACTCTTCTTGAGCCGACACTTTCGAGCAACACAACACCCAACATCAAATCGGAATCAATTGATGACAGTTTTACCTCAGCTAGATCTCAAAACAACACCAGGTCCATCAACGAACCCAACCCTAGAAGGATAGAGGCGAATCGATACCTCTTGAAGAAGAACGAAACCGCATCTCTTGAACCAAATTCGGGAGACCACTTTTGAAATCGAACTCCAACCACCAATATTTGAAGTGAAAAACTTAGATCGGGTGAGAAGCTCCAGATCTGATTTCTTTTCGACGAGATAAGGAAGTTCGGAGTTGGAACAATGGAGGAGAGAAGAGATTTATTTCTTAAAAACCCCACATAATTTATGAATATTACAGAAAATATCCTTATAGAAGTTCAAACTCACTTCTTCTTTTTTTTAACAAAAACACAAGTTTTGGACGCGAGACAAAACGTTTCGAAACCCTAGGGTTACCCGGTGAAAATATCAAAACTCATGTTTACGACCCGAATTAAGCTAAACCACAGGGTTACATCGCGAAAAATCCATTTTTTTTAAACCGAAAGAAATTCTTCCATTTACTCTCTATCTCCCTCGACCTCTCCTCCCTTCCCCGTTTCCTTCACTCACCGGCCATTAGAGCTGTCTTCCGGACACCCCAGCAACGCCACCGGTCGCCTAGATCGCCGAACGCCACCTGGGCAACAGCAAAAGCAGCAGCAACGCCGCCACTCTTCTCTTCTCCTCTTTCTTCCATTGCTAGTATCTCCTTCTTTCACATCTTTTTCTTCAAGATTGGTACGTCTCCTTCTCTTCTTGTCACTTTTACTCAAATTTGATTCCTTCTTCCATTAATTTGTGGTTTGAGTGGTTATTTTGAGGAATTAAAATTGTTAGGGTTTGTGAAGATTGAATTGGAGGAAAATTGGGACTTTGGGCATTGGATGAGTTTATGAGTGAATTTTTACTTGTGCATCTCTTGAATTTGATTGTTGGGGATTAATGTGGAAATGTGGTTGAATTTTGATGAATGTGGTTGAATTTGATGGTTGGTGGAGATGAATATGTTATTGATTTTTTTAAATAAGTTTTTTATGAATTTAAATGAATCTTGTGGCTTGTTTAAATGTTTGAAAGCAACTAAACACTTGTTTTGATTCATCACTTTGGCTTGGTGGTGGGTTTGTTGAATTGTGGAGAATTGTTGAGCTTGAAGGTATTCTTCATTGGTTTAGGTATGTTTTATTTGTAATTCATGTTATGGAGTTTGTGGGGACGAGTTGTTAAAGTTTGACGATGTTGGGAGTTTGTTGAGTTTTGTTGTGCAAATTATGGGAGTTTGCTCTCCATTCCTTGTTTGAAATTGCTAGTTGATGGTCTTGAATAGGGGTGGGCACGGGACGGGACGGGACGGGATTGAGCCGGGACGGGACTCGTCCCGTGAAATTTTTTCGGGACGGGATTGACACTTTTTTTTCGGGACGGGATGGTGTCTGGACGGGACGGGACGGGCCTTGTCCCGCATATAAAAATAATAAAATATTATATAAATTTGCAAAGTGAAAAATGCTTTCATAATTCATTATTTTGTATAATATGTTGAATACGGTATTCTTCTCAACTATATTATTTAATAATAATAATAATATTATTATTATTATTATTATTATAATACTATTATTAATTCATACAATGATTGTATAATTAATTATAATGTTCAACATATTTGGCTACATTATCTTACTAGATCAGGACGGAAAGAAATTGAGACGAGATTCACCAGATATTGTCTCATTATCGATTGATAGTTGGGAAGAATACCGTATTTAATTAGCTATTTGCCTCTTGTAACTCTAAATGGGTATAATAACAATAATAATAGTAGTAGTAGTAGTAGTAGTAGTAGTAATAATAATAATAATAATAATAATAATAATAATAATAATAATAATAATAATAATAATAATAATAATAATAATAATCCCACGTTATAATTAAAAATAAAATAAAATAATATTACTTATTTTTATTGTTATTATTATAAAATAATTATACTTTACAAGAAAAAATTATAATATGATATAATAATATAATAATAATAATAATAATTTTTTTTTTATAAATTAATAATATTATAAAATTAAATTATAATATTATATAATAATAATATTATTATTATTATAAATTGAAAATTATTTTTATAGTTATAAATAATATTTTCTCAAAATAATAATACTAATAATATATTATTATTATTATTATTCTATAATATTATAATATTGTTATTATTATAAAAATTATTATTATTATTATTATTATTATTATTATTATATGCGGGACGGGACGGGATTTGCGGGATCCCACCGGGATCGTCCCGCGTTTCGTCCCGCATAATTTTTGCGGGACGGGATCGGGACGGGATTCGCTATTTTGTCCTCAATCCCACCGGGATCGGGACGGGACCGGGACGGGATCGGGATTTGCGGGATTTGTGCCCACCCCTAGTCTTGAATAGGTGTTGTGGCTTGTTGGAGCTTTGCACATGGGCTCTTATTTGATCATATATGTTGATGCAAATGTTCTAAGTATGAGGTGATAGTGTGTGCTTGTGTGTACCTAGTTGCTAACCCTTTGGTGCCGCTACTTGTCTATTGTGGTTGATGATTTTTTTGCTTTGCGGCAGGTATTTTCAATGGGAGACTCGCAACCCATTCGACTGACCAACACCGAGCAGCGGAAGCTTTATGCCAAAGTGCATAAAAGAGATGTTTGCTCAACTCAGTTCATGAACACTAGTCCTTGAGAGTTTGAGTTTGTTGGAGGATAGAAATTTCCTTGTCGATAAGCTCTCCCTTCGAGCTATCTGTCGAGAGGGTTTCTCGACCAAATAAATTTGTAGTCAAGACCCCGCTATAGGATAGTGGAGTCAGGTTCGTCCTCAGGAGAGAAGTCAGCAGTTCTAGGTTTAGTGTGTTTTGGGGTTTAGGGATAGCGGGAAAAGGTGGGGAGGTTGTTGTCGATGTCGACTAAGACTTGGTCGATGTCGAGGGAATGATAGAAGAAGAGGTGGTCGGTGTCGGGTAACTTTGTAGGATAGAAATAATGAAATAAAATAAATAAAGATGCAAACTTCCAAGTTTAGGGATCACCACAACAAGTCAACAATAAACATATGCGCAGATCATAAATCACATAAAGATGCATGCTTTATATCAAAGAATCAACTTTCGCAAATTCCAACAATTTAGGTGATAGAGGCTCTCGCATAAAAACCTAATTTGTTTCTACCTTTTCTTAATTAGGATCAACCAACTTTCGCAAGCAAACCCTAATTACTATCCAATTCATAAGAAGATCACTTTCGCTTCAATTTCATGAATAAGGAATTTCCTCAACTTCCGCAAAGGATTAAGCACATAGGTAGATGATGATAAAGACATATAAATTCATGGATTTAAATCAAACACACATATCTATGTTGGGATCACCCCAACCCTAGAAGAAGAAAATTAGAAACAAAACATAATAAAAGAAATTAACTTTGATATAAAATAAACTAAAACTTACAAAACCTTCCAAACGTTCCTCCTCTCTCGCCTCCTCTCTCTCTCTCTCTCTCTCTCTCTCTCTCTCTCTCTCGCCTCCTCCCTCTTCTTGCGCCCGAAGACGACTTGACTTGAATTGAAAGAATGAAAATCAGCCCCCTAAGGCTTTATTTATAGTGATCAAACCCCGCTAATCAAGGAAATAATCATCTATCTATATCTACTTAAAGCTTAAAAGATAAATTAATTGCTTAAATGAATTAAATCAAAAAGGAAAAGATAAATCTAAACTAGGTAAGTCTTCTTCATGTTGATAGATCTCCCTTCCATAGGTAGACTTGATCAAATTTGGATAGATCTTCGGCCATCTCGACTTCCTTCATGCCCAAGTAACTCCAAGTCGAGTAGGATTCGTCACAACCGAGTAACGCGTTTTCTGGAAGTCTACTCGATCTCGACAAGGGTCTAGTCGGTCTCGAGTAGCCTTCGTCTGTCTCGAGTAGCCCTCGTCTGTCTCGTGTAGGCCTCGTCTGTCTCAAGTAGGTCTCGTCTGTCTCGGGTGACTCGTGCTCGACAAGGCTCGGACATGGCTCGGAGGTCTAGTCGATCTCGAGTAGCCCTACTCTGTATCGAGTAGGATTGGCTCATCGACTAGGTCTTCCCGGGTGGCTCTGCTCGACCGGCTCGGATCTGGACTCGGGGCTCGTCGATCTCGACAAGGCCTCCTCGAGATCGAGTAGGGTTCCGGGATCGGGTTGTCTCTGACTCAGTGTCCTCGATCAGCTCTGCTCGACAAGGTGTGGTCGACCAGCCCTCGTCGAGATCGAGTAGAGGCTAGTCGATCTTGAGTAGAGTTCCTCTCAGCTTTCTGCTCTGTTCTTAAAACGCACTTTCCCGAGTCCTCGTTTGTCGGATTGACGCATATGACCATGCGTTGGAAAGCTCTTTCTGAGGGCTACAACTCTCATGAAGACATCAAAGCTTGATTCAGAACGAAGAATGGTGAAAAATGGTCTTTTCTCCAGCTGCACCATTCTTAACTTCTCCATGAGTTTCCTTTAAGCTCCAAAGTGCGTCCGATTTCTGCGAAATATAACCAAAACTTGTGTAGACCTCCATATATTGCAAATAAGTGTAAACTACACATATTCTGTATTATTCTAACCCAAATGCATGCAATGTATGCAGAAATCGATATAAAAGTAAATGTAAAACATGGCAAATTAGGCTCACAACACTATCTGGGAATGTAGGTTGTCTTTATGCCCGCAACTGATTAGGGAGCTGGTGTGCACATTCAAGTATAACAATGACGAGGTGACATTTCGGATGGAGAATAAGGATCATACACTCACTCTGGGACAGTTATGCGCTGTCTTTGGCATCCCTAACACCGGCCCGACGTGTACTTTGTGGCAGGGTGAGTGGGATTGTTAGGGTGAGTGGGATCGTTTCTGTTATCAGCTGACGCACGAACATGGTTATCGAGCTGATAGGGCTAAAAGTTCTTGCTTGCATCCGACCATTTGTCTATTCCACCGCTTCCTCACGAGTATAGTGTTTGCTCGAGTCAAGGGTGCATTGGGGGCGCTTGAGCTGTGAACCTTGTATGGCGCCCTCTACGATAAGCTCATCAATCTAGGGCGTATAATGGTGAAGCGGTGGGAGAAAGAGACAGGGTACTCACAATTTGGTGATTAGCATGGAGGGTAAGTGTGTAAAAAGTACTCAACTTACCACCATCTGATTCATCATCGGCATCATCCTCATTGTCTGAGTCGTTCTGCTCTTCCTCTTCTCCCTCTTCAGAGTCCTCGTGATGCTCCCCTTCTTGTCGAGACTGCAAGATTACATAGACGATGCGCCAAGTGAGCCTCCCCAGTTTTCTAGCGATAGAGAGTACTTCAACTACAGGCTTGGGCAAGTAAAGACTGAGCTAAAGACTTACTTCAATGGGCGCTTTGATGCCATCAACACCTAGCTGCACAACTTGTCGTCTAGATAAGAAGGGGAGCATCACGAGGACTCTGAAGAGGGAGAAGATGAAGAGAGAAGAATGACTCAGACAATGAGGATGATGTTGATGATGAGGTTGTTGATTACTCGGATGGCGATGAGTCGGGTACTTTCTAGACACTTACCCTCCGCACTAATCACCAAATTGTGAGTACCCTGTCTCTTTTTATTTTATCTGATCTCATTGAGGACAATGTTTCATTTAAGAATGGGGTGGGGTGAACTTCACATTTGATGTACTATTTATGTCTTTTTCCTTTTGTTTTTTGTTTCTATTCCGAGTTTGCACTTTTATTATGATTCTAGTGTCTTGTGTAGCTTTTTTATTTCGGAAAAAGAGGGGGGGGGGGGGGGGCTTGTTTTGAGATGAACCCCTGCTATAAAGATTCCTTGCTCTTCTTGAAGAACTTGCCATTTCCTTGATTGATTTTGGTTGATGATATCCTCTAAGACATGTGAAAAAGTGATAAGACCCGAATGATCGACCCAACAAGTTACAAAGCTTCAACCGAGCACGAGCACAAAATTTGACACATGCGACTCTTTTATTTGGATTTTTCTAGATTTTTTGGAAAATAAAAACAAGATATGGATGACTAAATCTATGAGAATCTCACCCATAGACTTACCAAACTCGCTGTCTCACTCGTCGGCATCTCACTCCCGAGCAATCAAGCCTTTGTTTGAACAACTCTAACAAGCATCTCACCGGAAAGAGTTAGACAAACGGGACCATTCCTCGGCCTCTCACTCCGGAATGGGGTGTCAAAATGGCATCTCACCAAATCAACCAAACACACACACTTTTTCCAAAAATTCTCAACTCTAATCTTATTTCTTATGACAAAGGTTTAGGCATTTTATAGCCATAAACAAGCAACAATTAAAACAACAAAGTAAAGACGGAAAACATGAAAAGTCTCTCGGGAATTGATGGAGAAAGTTGGCCAGCCTCCTAGTGGAAAATGAAGGGTTGGATGTCATCATGAAGTGTCAAAACCATCAAGTTCCATTGAATGAATCCTGTTAAACGTCTCTTCATCTATTCCGACTCCATTCATTGCGTCGGGAAAACTGTCCAGATTTCAAACTGCTGGATTATTGCTAATTTCGGACCTCTTTTTGGATGATTTCGGAATTTAGGTCTTCATGAAAGATGTAGCCCTTCGAATTAGCTTTCCAACAAGTACTCATGGACCTTCATTGGACAAATCTAGCTTCTGTTATGACTAAAACAATGAGCATGTGTCGAAAGAGCTCGGATCACATCAAAAAGCTTGTGATGATTGAGTTTATGCTATAATTCTTTCAAAACTAATCATCTTGAGACTTGTTGAGATTGAGATTCTAAGACACAATCCGTGAGATTTTGAGCCTAGAATTGACATCCATATATAAGTCCTCTTTCTTTTTTGTGTGAATTTCTCATCTTGATTGCTTTATCTTCAGAACTTGCATTATAACCTCTTGAGACCACATATATGACTTGTGTGCATTGCATAAACATGATTGAGACAATTTTTGTTAGCCTATTATTCCCTTCCCACCCATAATTATATTCTTTGCTTGAAGCCCATTGAGCCTATTCATTTGTATCTCCACGTACGAGATTATCCTTAAGCCTCTTTTAGCCTTGTTTACCCATTCGGGAATTATGATGAAATAGAATTATGGTTCATTTGAGTGGATGATTTTGTGCTTCAAATGTAATTTTCTTGTGATGAAGAAATTAAAAAATGAAAAAAAAAATGAAAATGGGAAAAATGAAAAAAGAAAAAAGAAAAAAAAAGTGAACAAAATTCTTCATCACTAGAGAAATGTTTGTGAAAAGGGAATGGGGTTTCAAAGTTATGAGTTTGGAGCTTATTTGATTATGTGATGTGTTTGTTGTGAAAAATTTGGTATATGTGCTGGAAAAAAAGAGATGAATTGTGGTTGACGTTTAGGAAGTAGTTCTATTTTCCAGATTTACCACAACATATCCAAAGAATCCATATATTCTGTTTCTTACGGCCCCATTACAATCTATGAAAAAACCTCATGATTTGTATTGATGTGCATAGTCCAAGTGTTGGAGACTTAGAACGCTAATGCAAGCCTATGGTAGATGATTTTTCAAGATTTGAGGTTGAACGGAATATTTAACCTTAAACATAAGAGTAAGAACGTTCCACAAAACATAGGAGTAAGGACGCTAATGCAAGCCTATCTACCTATGGTAGATGAGTCTTGGAATTGATGACTTGACTTGTCTCTTGTATGATTTGCTTGTTCCTGTTTTGAACCTGATGTCTGGATCTAAATGGGCAAACACACTGCTTGGATAGAAGCTGAAATCTTTCTTCTGAATGTTTACACTTGTTCTTGCTTGAGAACAAGTAAGGTTCAAACATGGGGTGATTTGATAACATATATTTTAGACTTATTTTTAAGGCTTGGTTAAAGCAAGTTTGGGGCATTCAAGTGGAGTATTTGGTTTAGTTTAGGCCATTTATGTTCAAATATGTGGAATCGGTGTCTACCACTCGTTTGTTGTGATTTCAGGTGTTTTAGAGCGTTTTCGGTGCCAATGAGAGAGCTAAAGGAGAAAGGCGATCTTCGAGGTTTTTTGGTGCACTCAGAAGGCATCAAAGATGAACTAGGAGGGATGGAATCAAGGATGTGGAGCACGAAGATCGATGCGAGCTTGGTAGAAAACAAGGAAGCAAGGAAAGGCAGACACTCGGTCGAGTGAATTGGTACTCGAGGTGTGTAAAACATAGAACTGCTCGAGTGTGATCCACACTCGACTGAGTGCCTGAACACTCGACTAGTTTTGAGCTCGAGTGGACTCCAATAGCCTTCAAAACTATGCACTCGACCGAGTGCTTGTCCACTGAAGCTGTTATGTGCCCGAGTGTCGTCCTCTATACAGTTTTTATTCCGTTTTTAGTTTATTTTATTTGGGGGGGGGGGGGGGTATTTAAGGGACGTTTTGAGGTCTTGTTTAGGGGAGCGAAAATGAGACTTAGAGATCTATTTGGGAAATTGGGATCTTAGAGATTCTTGAAGAAAGTTTTTTCGATTCATCAAATTCTTGTAATTTCCCATTGTTATTTCTGTTGTTCGATGTTTATCTTGCCAAATCTGATTGAATCACGCGTGAACTTCTCCATGTGTGGCTAGATTTCTTGTTATAGGGTTGAGATTGTCCCGAAAATGCGGAAATATGCTTGTTCTTTGTATCTCTCAAATGATTCTGAATTAGATTGTGATTTAACCACGTCGTGCTTATTCTGATTGATGCGAGTTGATTAGATCCGATTTAGGGATTGAAATCGAAAGACGGAAACCCTAAATTAGAGTTTAGAAGGGGATTTGAGACCGAAAGGCGATTAGGATCCACTGGAACTACATGATTAAACCCGAAGTTTATTGATCAAAAGTGTAACTAAACTTCTTGAGGATTATTTTGACATTATTCAAAGTCGAAGGGCGATGTAGTGTGATTATTGCCTAAAACTCTACGAACTTAAAGGGTCTAAATCAGTTGCTTGAGTCTGAAAGGAGAATTGCTAAATGATTTAGGCACATTCGCGTTGAACTCGAAAGAGGATGCGCGATTACGTTAGATAACCTACCTCCACAATTTAATTTCATAATCACTCGAGCGAGAAATCACTTTTGCCTATTAATGATGCATTGTCAATAAATCAATAACCCTAGAACGCCTAACTTATACATATTTCTTGATATTTGTTCGACATTTTGTTACATTGTTACACACAAATTCTCCCAAAACTGTTTGTTAGTTGTGGACTTTGTTGAATTAGTTCAAAATTGCAATCGATACTCCACTGGTCCTTGTGGATACGAAACTTGATTACTACTGCTGAACCTGTACACTTGCATGGTAGGTTTTTAGGCTATCAGATGACTGTGATTCTTGATGATCTAATGTTTCATATGCTTCACAGTAGGATTTATCTTTCAATATAACAATTATATGACAAGTGGGTCTTTTTATCATATAACTACAATAGTTTATGAAAATAGATGATGGAAAAGAAGTGTAAAATACAATAGGTCAGGACGGGGTGTATATAGGAAAAAAATTTACTCAAATTATGGAGAAAAATAAAATAAAACTAAAGGTATAATTTATATGTGAAAATAATAAAATATATATTATTAATATATTTATGTTATTAATGTACTAAATAAATATGTATATGATATGGTGGGCCACTTGTTCATTTAAAAAGGAAAAAAAAAGAGGTTACCTTGGTAGAGAGCTAATCTTTTCCAACCTCTCACCTTAAGGTTTGGGTTATAAGTTATAACTATGGGTTTAGCTTATAAGGCGTATAATGTAATAAAAACTCATGGTTAATTATGGTCTAACCACATATCCTATATAAAAAAAAAGTGGTGATTGAGATCACCCATTGATTGATTTTTTTTAATTAAATAAAAATAAGTTGATTTTTTTATATAAAAATAAGAATTCGAAATATCATACAAATCTTTGTCTAAAAAATTGATAGGTCGATGGATCAATAGATAAAATAAACATAATGAAACATCCTAGTTTTACAAACTCGCAAACCAAATAAAGCTGAACAACTCGAAGCTCAACATATCACAATGAAATCATTGTCTCACAGAGAATCCATAGAAAACCGCAAATACCAAAAACACGGAAGAGTCAAGAAACTCAAGCAGCATCTCAACACCAGAAAGATGGATAACAGAAACACATCAAAGAAAAGGACTCCGAGATAGAAGTGGATTTTATCATATAAAAAAGGCAAAATTACGGAAAACCACCCTTTAAATATGGGTGTTTTCACTTAACCACCCACTAAATTCAAAATTACAGAAAACCACCCTTTAAATGGTATTTGTTTACAACTCACCACCCATTCAACTATTTTCTTTAATTTATCGTTAAATATATTATATTTTAATATTTTTAAACTCAAATTTGATTGTAAATATATTCATATTTTGAATTTAAGGGATTGATCTTATTTTAGAGATTAGTTTATTTATTTAAAAAAAATATAGCCTAGAATTATTATCTTAATTTATGGTTGAAAATGTTTATAAAATTTTAAAATATTATGGAAATTACTCTTATTTATTTATATTTTAAATAAGAGTAATTTACATAATTTTTTAAAAAATTATAAACATTTTTAAACATAAATTAAGGTAATAATTCTAGGTTTTATTGATTATTATTTTTAAAAATAAATACAATGATCCCTAAAATATAAATGGGCTCTTAAATTCAAAATTTGAATATATTTACAATCAAATTTGAGTTTAAAAATATTAAAATATAATATATTGAATGATAAAGTAACAAAAATAGTTGAATGGGTGGTGAATTGTAACCAAATACCATTTAAAGGGTGGTTTTCTGTAATTTTGAATTTAAAGGGTGGTTAAGTGAAAACACTCATATTTAAAGGGTGGTTTTCTGTAATTTTCCCTATAAAAAAATGAGTTGAATGATTTTTGTAACAACAACCGGAATTTTTCGTTATAGAAATTTTATGTTATTAGGATGACATTTGAACGGGCCCAAATTCATAACTGAGTTCGGCCCAAGTAAGGTCCAAAAGACCTCCCAGTGACGCAGATACTGCCACGTCATCAAGTCTATCCACAAGTTATCAAAACCTCAAAAAAGGATGCTGACGTGGCACAACACTCGTACCCGTTAACCAATCACAACAAAATTAAAAAATCCCCGTGAATTTCTGTGGGAAGAGCAATGCAACACAAAACGTGTGGCTGGTTCAGGCTCCAAGGTGGGGCCCTTCTGAATCCAAATCCCACCGTCACCACCACCATTTGATTTTCCATTTCTGATACCATTTCCATCTTCTCTCTTTGAAAGCTCGAGGCTTTGAGGATGGTGCGGTGTGAAACATGAAGAAGAACAAACCAGCAAGGGGTTTGGATGTCATGTACTGCTTCAATGGCTACTAGTAGCTGCGCTTGTTCTTCCTCCTTTTCCAACTCGCCACTGAGGAATTTCGTTTTGCCCAGCGGGAGTAGGAGAGCTACTGTACTGCTTTCTTCGCTCGCGAACGGCCGAGCTCCGGCCGCTCCCTTCCAAAATTCTCTCATTTTTGAGGTGATTTCACTTTGTGTGTTTGGGATTTCAACCTACATTTTCTCTTGAATCTTAGGTTTGAATTAGGGCCCTTTCTTAGCTGCTAATGTGGAATCAGAGTATAGGTTTCCCGAAATTTTAGGGATTTTCTACCATTTACATAATTAGTGTAAAAGAAGATGTCGTCTTTCTGCAAATTGTGTTTACAATTGATCAATTTAGGCATCTTTTTGGATTGATTTATAGGAAATTCAGAAGTTCTTTGAAGTTATTGTGTTGGGTTTCTGTATTGTGGTTATTGGCAAGTGAAGCACTGAAATGGCTCCTTTTTTACTAAAGAAACACATGAGTGCAAGTTAAAGAAAATGCTGACTGAAGTCTGATTTTCTGAAATGGGAACGGATAGGCAACAAGGCTATTGGGACCTCCGGCTCGATTCGAAGCATCAAAGCTGAAAGTAGATTTCAGGGGGGAGGAGGTGGATAAGTACTCCAGAATTGCCCCCAGGATATACACTTTATCTCATTGTGACTTCACTGCCAATTTGACACTAACCATTTCCAACATTCTCGACATTGATCAGGTATGTATCTTGAATTTCATATGCATAATTGTGTTGAACATGTAGATTGTGTGAATGTTTTTTCATAAATAAATCCCAAACTAGGTTGCAATGAAAGCTCTTATTTTTGTCCACCTAAGATGCCATTTTATACATTGATAACTGATTGTTGTTTGATCTGGTTTTGCTTGAATTGAGAGGCCAGAAGGGTAGAAAATTCTGGAGATTGTGTATTCTAGCAAGACAGACATGATTTGGTTTGATCATTAGCAAAATATTGATTCAGTTTGAGAATCTATCGTCTGTTAAGTAAAGGGATGTATTTCGATTGTGATATTTGTGCTGTGATTGTAGCTAAGAGGGTGGTACAACAAGGATGATGTTGTTGCAGAATGGAAAGAGGTAAAAGGGAATATGTGCATCCATGTCCACTGTTATGTCAGCGGTCCTAATCGCTTATTTGATCTGGCTGCTGAGTTCAGATACCACATTTTCTCCAAGGAACTGCCTTTGGTAAGTCCTTACTCTTATCTTTTCCGAAGTGAATGGAACTCATTTTTATACTTGATGAACAACTCATATCATTCACTTTTTCTTCTTATAAAAAAACTTAGGTGCTCCAAGCTGTGCTATATGGAGATTCAGCCCTCTTTAAGGAACACCCAGAGCTAATGGATTCTGTGGTGTGGGTTTATTTTCATTCAAGTTCACCTAAATACAACCGTGTCGAATGTTGGGGGCCACTGAAAGACGCTGCACAGGTGATTTAATCCTCTCAAGTCATATCTCACCAATCACACACCTGTTAAAACACCACCTTCCCACACTTCTTATGGAAACTCCAACGAAACTCCCTTGAAAATTAGGAAATCCTGAAATTGATCTGATCCACACAAATTCTAATTGATTGGATTATTCATGATTTCCAGAAACAACAAGAAGATCAACTTCAGAATTTGCTGGATACAAACACTAAGAAATGGGGAAGCCCCAAATCTTTCTTCCAAGCGTTGCTTACTTTCCTCCTATGAGGTGCTCCTAAGCCCTCTAATCGGACAGACTCTCAAATCGGTGAATTCTTGAAAGAGATATAGAGCTGTAGCTGTAAAAACGCTTGCAGGGGAGGATCCTATGTTCATCTTTTTTTGTTTCACGCTGTTGGCAATCCATTATTTGTGACAATCTGTAAATTGACTCATTCATTGATCAATATGGAGTATTTGATTGTCAGGAAGCACATCTTTGTGCATCATTTCACTGTCAAGGTGTCATCTTGAAAGGCGGAAATCTAACGGATTTCAATCTTGTTTTATCTTCAGCTTTTACATCTGGGTTTTTTCTAACAGTGTGTTATAAAGGCCATCTCTTTTTTGGGTGTTTTGTGACAAGTAGTTGGGTCCTACTGACGTTTCATGTTCATCAGTCATAAACCTCATCACGCCAGCGCAGATGAAAGGTATGTTTTGTGAAGACATCTTACATTCTTACCACAACAAAAAAAAGGTGACTTCTTTTCAGGTTCCTCTAAGATTGAGTTTCTCTATTACAGGAAGGCCTCCAGAAGGTTGATTAGTCCTAATCAAAATCTCCTCCAAACCCTTAAAACTTTTTTCCTGTGAAAATGAAAGGCAGGCAGAAGCTTCATATTCCCTTCCATCCCTCATTCACCACATGTTTTTAGTTTTTACATAATAACCAGTGCTTGTTATACCTCATCCCTCACCTAATTTTGGCTAATTACCACCACTCAATGGGCCAGTTTAGCCAAATGTGATGTTTTTAAACATAATTTACACTGAATTAAGTATTTATAAGTTGATAAAATAAGAAAGTATATAAGCTGTTGTGTCTGTGTCAAAATATGCCCCAACACTAACATATGATTTTGTGTGAATGTGCAGAATTTACAAGAAAGCAACTCACTGGGATCCTCATCACAGTCAATTCTAACAAACCCTAGTAGAATGTAGATGACTAATTTAGATAGAATCTTAGTATGTTTAAGTTGTTTTGTTGATAAAATTATACAGTAATCATTACCCTTCTATCTCATTTTCATACAAAAATTTGTTTCACCTCCCTCTTTCATTGCTTATCATCCTTTTATCATTTATCTTCTTTCTCCTCTATATATACTTGAAAAATAAGATAATCAATACTCCATCCGTCTCAAAATATATGTTGTTTGACTTTTAAACACTTTTTTTAAGCCGATAAAAGTTCTATAAAATATTAATTTAATAATTATTATTTTAAAAAATTAATTAAAAAAGTTAATATTGTATAAATCTTTCAGCTTTTAAAAAAACGTAATAAAAAGTGAAACAACTTACATTTTGAGACTGAGGGAATACCTTGTTTCATATAAAATATAGACCAGGTTTGATAACACATAGATGTCATAGAATTAAAGTTGATGAGTTAGTGTATATAGTTATAGTTGTGGATTAGATATGTAAAATTAGATTGTTTATAAGCTACTAAGGTATTTGATAATGTTGATAGGTTAGTTGTTACAAATTAGTTGATAAGAGATTAGAGAAATAATAGATTTGTGAATATTAAAAAAAAAAATACTTTGAAAATCTTGAAATGAGTGTTAAAAAAAATGTTTCAAAAGTTAGTTAATTTCTTTTTGAATCCTACTTTTCTAACAGATCCTTTACGATAAACATTAACCCTAAAGACTCATTCTCCATCTAACATATCCAGCCGAAATCTTAGAGCAAACTAGTCAAAATCCGAAGAACAATGACCAAATGATTAAGTCAAATTACTTTTCGTTTCAAACTAAATCTATTATTACAATTGTCTCGTGGTATGAGTTTATATTATTTTCTTATTATAATTAGTTGAATATTGCTATCTGCCAAAGTTTGAGTCTTATATATATTGTAGAGAAAAAAAAAATCAATCTTTCGAATGTTGAGCATTTTGTTAAATAAATAGAATTTTTTTTAATTCAATTAAATAGCATAATATAAGTATCACAAGTAATTATTTAAATTGGCGATGTAATATTATTATTCCCGTCATAAATGTTAAGTCATTTATAGTATCTTGGCTAAAATCTTACACGTTCCTTCTTATGGAATGGAACTTAAAATAAAACTTGGATAGACGGGTGGATTAATAAAAACCATCCCACTAAGCCAAAAGGTTCGAAGTTCGAATCCTTTTGGAAAAATGGAGTTGCTTGTGAGTGGGAGGGTGACTGTGGATGATTAAAACGACTCAACTATTAAAAAGATATCTATTATAGGTAGAAAGATGTTTCTGTTTTAAGCAAGCAGCCTCTACGATGAAGCCGGCCTACAAATTAGTCACCCTCAGAGACAATGAAGCTGCCGGGAAGCTGCCAACCATTTTAAGGACGAGGTCACCAAAATTCACAGTATATATACAGACTACGTAGACCTCCTCTCTCCTTGGTCCTAACTGTTACTTTTTGTGTCCCCTAAATCATCAGCTATGAAAGTTTGTGCTGCAGAGGAGATCGCCGTTGATGCTGAACGCGCGATGGCGCTTAAGAAGACGACATTGGCAGCTGGGTTTGGGGGCGAAAGCCGGATTCCACCCGCCAGAGGGATGATCAAGAGAAGGATTTTAGGAGGGGTCTTCAAGGCTTTCAAGTTGAGCATTTTTGAGATTGTGAATTCTGTACTTATAGGTGCATGATTTAACAGGTTTTTTTTATTCTTACTTACCCCATGTATGATTTTTAGTTCCTTACAGTGTAATAATTTACAAATCTACAAGTACTTGCACATTGCACAAATGATCTCCTTCACAATGGAACCAAAGAAGCTTGATGACGAGCAAGGAATATCCGTCCTTCTACACCATATATCACAAAAAATCGTCAGCCTACAATGCCCCGACAAGGGGGAAAAAGAAAAGAAAAGGCGAAGACACGAAGCAAATGGAGAATATAAGCAGTATACATCAATCCCTATCTAAACATACCAATCTAATGATCCAGAACTGAACAACTCTTAACAATAAATGACTCAGGAGACTTATTTACCCATAAACAGCCCAAACTCACATACATATATATAGAGGATAATCTGCATCACTACAAAAAATAAAAATAAAATCATACTCTGATATCAATCAAGATGAGCTAGCATTGGTTTTTGATGTGGGGTTCCTGGTTCTAACAAAATCCACCAGATCCTTGAAAAGGGGGTCTTCCTGCTTCGGTTTTGCTCGGGATGGTGAGCTTATAGAGAAATTCCGGGTCTGTCCCAACATGCTGTCATAAGAGGAAGAAGAGCCGCTGCTTGAATGATTGCCTCCAAAGGTAGTCTGCTGATTGAAGAATTGTTGTCTTTGCGAAAATCGGCCAGGTGGTGGTGGCAAGCGACCAGTAGGGGAATCCCAAGGAGGTGAAGGCAGCTTCTCTGATGTATCCGTTGGAGCTGGTTCGTCGTATATAGGGCTGGAAAAGAACTTGGACGGTGAGTCAGTACTCGCTGCATATGAACGAGGGGGTGATGGGCTGAATGGTGACACAGGACTTGAGTTGTTCTGGCTTAGACCAGAGTGCAATGGAGGCTCAGTTCTCTGGGTGGATCTCCCATAGGTATAGGCTTCGCCACTGAGATAATCAACCGTGCCCGTTTCTTTGATAACTGGTCTCTTTGATGTAGACAGAGGAACAAGAGGGCTGGCTTGGGCAGATTCATCCCTTCCATTAAATGATAATCCATTCTGCGCCTGCGTATTGCTGGGTGAAAGCCCAGCCCCAGACTTGGGAGTACGTGTCCTCCTACTCATTCCTTGCATCCCATTTCTACCCGACCTGTAATTTTATAACCCAACTCACTTTTCGAGGTTCCTGCTGATCCTGTAAAGAAAAGATTCAAAACAGTGAAGCAAGCAAATAGTCACCTGTGAGCAAGATGAGTAAGTTCATCCTCTGACTCGTCATCCTCGTAGCTGACATTCATAAGAGGTGCAACCGGAGCTGCTTTGGTTGTTCCAAAAAGAGTTGCAACTCCTTTAGCAATATCGTCGTGTTGCTGAAGCACACGCTGCAAACTATCATTCAAGCCCAGTCCCTGACATAGAAGCTCCTCATCCCTGAGGGTTCACATTATCTTTGTAAGATCCAGAAGCTGTGATTATAAATCGAGTAAAAAGTTATATACTTACGTTGTACTTTTCACTAGGGCCATGACACGTGTCTGGTAAGTGCGACACTGCTCAACAAGGTCGACAATAATTTCTTGCTTCACCCCCTACAAATATCCCAAAACCATAGGCCTTATTCATCTGAAAGATGATTTCAGGAAATAAAGAAGTTTATGTTTCAATTCTCATTTTTCCTAAGATACATCAAATTCCTACTGAAGTAACTGAACATTGGGAACTCAGGACAGCTTAGGACCATCCCCTCCAAGAACGGAGAAGAAAATACATGAAAACTGACCATAAAGAAAAACATTATGACGTATTAATTAATACTCCCTTTACTAAGCTGCAACATCCAATCTAACAAAGCTTAATTTATAGGTTAGTTCCTACATCGTATGAAGTATCTAGAGCATAACAACAACTAACCAGTATATCCCGCCAAAGCAGGGTCCGGGGGGTCAGGATGTACGCACTCATTCCCCGAACAAGTCGAGAGAGTGTTTCCGAAAGCATCAATTGTCAAAAAAAATAAAATGTGATAAAAAAATAAAATGTGATAAAAAAATAAAATAAAATCCATTGTCAAAATTCATGTTACTAAAATGTGATAAAAAAATAAAAATAAAATGTGATAAAAAAATAAAATCCATTGTCAGGATGAAGTATCTAGAGCATCAATTGTCAAAATTCATGTTACTAAAATGTGATAAAAAAAAAAATCCATTACAGAATATGTTGTAATCCTGTAATTAATAAACCTTCCCAACTAGCAAATGGATTCAGATGCAAGGGGAAATTAACGTCAAAGGCTACAATTTCATGTACAGCTGCAAATATACAAAAATTGAGGATCATTTTCCATAAGAAGGAAACCTGAGGTCAAAACAGGTTGAAAGTCAACATGCATCAAAACAGTATTCAGCTTGAAACAAGTAAAAGCATAAAATGATACCTCGGAATTTTTGGGATCCAGAGCACCCAGCATCTCATTAAGCACATCAGCAAGTCCCTTCGCAGTTCTAATCTCTGACAAGCTGCGCCAAGCATTGAACCATTATCAGCATCATCATACATTCATACTTAAAATTCATGCACAGCCCAAATAAGCATATATCCTACAAAACAAAAGAATGGCTTTGGCATCATTTTTGGCAATTTCTCAGTTATTGTGAATTCAAGAATACCCCCTCACATAATACCCAACATTGTTTTACAAGAAGTTTGTATAATTAACATTGTTTTTTCTCTAATCTCTCTCTTAAGAATGATAATTAAAGTAAAAATAAAAAGTAGGGGAAATTACAGGAAATGACCCTTTAAATAGGGTCATTTGCTCTAAACCAACCATCCCATTTTTCCATTAAAGAGTATAATATTTACCCTTATGCCCCTAAAAGCTTTAAAGATGAGGTAGCCTAATCCAGTTCACTACTTCACCCTCATAGAACAATGTCAACTGGTCGTGATGTTCTCGATGAAATTGAAATCAGTGGCGAGCCTTCCATGTTATGTCGGATTTATTTTTGTTATTGGTTATAAGGTGGGGATCCACTTTTCTAACATAAAGGCATGTGTAAGGGCTTCACCCTCCTTTATTTTTTGGTATGATTTTCACCTTATTTTTCCAATGTGGGACTCTACCCACAATCCCAACATTTACAGGATATGGTCGATGGATGATGTGGTACTATATAACTGTATAAAGTGGGTAAGAGGTAGATTTGGTACGGTGCTGGCACAGGTGTGAATTGGTGAATTTGAAATTTTTTCCCCTTAATGGGTTGATTCAAACACAATGGCATCTTGCTAAAATTTGATCATTAAGCAGGGGTAGTTTAGTTTTTTTAGTTAAATCTACATAAAACCCTAACAGAACTAAGAATTGGGTGGTTCTTTGCTTACACTTGGTTTCGGTGGGTGGTTTTCTTCAATTTCATAGTTAAAGGGTGGTTTAGTACAAATGACCCCATTTAAAAGGTGGTTTCCTGCAATTTCTCCTAAAAAGTAGCCAGTGGTAGATGATGTCTCATTGACTACATATGAATAATTTGTCTTTGAACTCTTTATAAAAATTGTGTTCATTTTCTGCAATATGATGTTCCGGTGGGACATTACTAGATTCGACATTTACAAGTTAATCAAAACACATATATCGTGTAATGCATCCGTATATGCTGCATTCTACATCCTATTCTCCAAAGGATATCATGGATGCCAAGAGAATACTCATTATAGTTTGAAGAGAGTAAAGAGGACAGAAACTAATCAATGTTGGGCATTGCATGACAACATAAAAAAGACATCCAATCCTGTATTAAAAGAACCATAAGTCACCATTCGTAAAAGTCAGGTAGTACCTGAGCACAGAAGAATCAGATTGTAGAGAAGCCTGAATAGCAGCCTCTTCATCCGTAGGAAAACTAGGAACTGATTCACCCATTGAATGAACTTGTGGTGGAGTAAATAATGCTAAACTATTTTCTCCTCTTGGTGGAAATTCTACCCCAGCAGACTGTCAATTACATTAGCAGAATAAAGCTTGTGAATAAAACATCCAAAATATAAAGGACCAAACTTGTTGAAGCTGTCTACATTAAGGCACCAGAAAGATAAGGCAACAGACCTCACGGACATCAAGCCAACAGGAAAAAGAGGAACACCACTTACATGGATAGACTTCAAGAATATGAAGAAAATAAGTAGAGGGTTACTAAAATTAGGAGAAAGAAAACAAAGTGTGATCCAAAATTTGACTATGAATAAAAAAGGAAAATCACATCAGCATCAGATAAAAAAGAAGTGATTAAATAACAAATATTTTTAAATGAAAACACCTGGTTGTGAAAAAAAATGAATTTATATAAGAGCCCTAGGAAACTAGATGTCAACAGTATCAGCTTTGGAAAGTATAGAGAAAGAGAAACGGATTGTGCCAAGCAACAGAGAAGGACTCATTATCATTATCCAATCTACTCATGTAAAAATAAAAAACCGACTTACAAGAAGTGCATGTGATGTTCAGATGTAAAAAACACAGTTGCATAAATAATACGGAGTACTTGATAAGTTGGTGCATGTAATACTCCATACGTATCAAACAAAAAGTATGATGCAGATGAAAAGTGTTTGCATCAAATAAGTAACTGAAATTTCAAGAAAAGCAATATGAAAAGCAACAAGTAACTGAAATTTCATGGAAAAAAAAAGAAGTGATTAAATAACAAATCCTGATAGTGAAACAAAATAATCTATATTAGTTCTAGAAATGAAAGGTTGTGGGAAGGCAAGTAATTACTCTTAATTCTTTATATGCAGCATAATACTTCGGATGTTTCCCTCCAGGCCCACCCAAAGCTTCTTGCCATGTGTCTATCAAGATCAATATCTTTTCCCTCACACTTAAATCCGGCTGCAAATGATGTTTCAACCCATGAGTCATACTTGCTAAAAGAAGAGATGAGGAAAAAGGTTTGAACTGAATATGCATCAGTTGATAAAACAAAATACCTTCTTCTTTACTATTTTAACCATGTCACTCAAGATACTACGCTCGATAATTGCCTGAAATATATTTTCCCCACAGTTCTTCCCAAGGGTGTCCAACACCTGAAACCATAAACATAATAGAACAAACTTCCAGTTAGTATACTTGAATTTTAATATCTTAAAAAAATACGTTATGATATATCACGATTGCAGAGAGTATAGTTATGATGATGTATTTGGGAACAGAATTCAAATTTTAAAACTAAACTTTCTAGTTTGCTCAAGTGCAGTTGCGGCACAGTTTATTTTTTATGCTTCTAAGAATTTTTTTTAAAAAGAACATGTTGAAAGAGACTAGTTTTATCAGTCTTCTGTGGTCCTTTCCATCCTATCTTCTTTATTCTTACATTGTCTAATTGCAATCTATGAAAGTGTTCCTGCATAACACTGAACAAGATTCTAAACGCCAAACCCAGGATTCTACTACATGAGTAAAATTACTCATAAAGGCCTTTATGTGTAACTCAAACATCAAATTAAAGAAATGATTATAGATGGTTCGAAGCCCATGTATAAAAAGAAGGAAGAAAGGCACTAACAGAAAGGGCAAGAAGTTGAACTTTCGGATTTTTACTTCCAAGACGCTTCTTAATAACCTTGAGAGCATCCTTTGATTGCCTGCAATATTTCCAGAAACAGTAGCAGATCAAATAAAAGGAAATAATTATTTCAAGGATTATCTCACTGCAACTAGCAATAAAATCCACAGTCGGTACAGGGCGCAAATAAACCCACATTTAAACAACAGATAAAAGTGCTTTAGAATATCAAGGAAAAATATTGTTAACATGATAAATCAAAGAAGAAAAAGAAGACAGTGATCATTTGGATAAAATAGGCAGCAACAAAATCCAAAGATGTTTGTGTTCGATCATAAAATGTTAATTACAAAAAAGTATACTTAAGGATAGATATCCAACAAAATAATACTACCTCCGTATAGAAATAAGTGACGTTTGATTTTTTGGCACGTTTTTTAAGGAGTTAAAAACTATATAAAATATAAAGTTTTTAATTGATTTTTTTAAAATAATTTTATACATATTAGTTATAAGTTTAAAATTATTTTAAAAAATTTATAAAAAAGTTAATATTTTATATAGTTTTTAGCTCTTTAAAAAACGTGTCGAAAAGTCAAACGACACTTATTAATGAACGGAGGGAGTATAATAAATGCTGGACATGAGGAAATGGACTTTAAATGTCTTGATAACAAGAACCCAACATTCTTACTGATAAAAAAATAAATTTAAAAAAACTCAATCATGATTTCAACTTAATTATCTTTACACAGAATTTCTAGTTGTCCAACACCAGAATTCATACGGAGTATAAAAAATTAGGTCGCAAAATAAACTCTTTATAACTTGAAAAACTTTTAAGCTAATATTTAGTGAAACAACGACATGATTTGTGAATGTGAGAAAACCTTAAGAGTTAGTAATAAATACAAACTTTCTAATTCAAGTATCTTTCTTGTGAAAAAATGTTCTTCAGTACCAAACTTTAATGTGCCTGAAAAGGAAATCTAAACTTCATATCCAATAATTGGCTACCCTTGACAAGCTGAAATGAGAATTTTAGTGTTGTTCAGGGCTTAAGCTTATATGTATTTCTCTTTTGGCAATAGAAAAACAAGCCCATGAAAAAGACGTTGAAGCTCCCAAATAAGCTTCATTAGGAAGCCAGCCAGATAAGGGTCCTAAGTAAGAGGTTATCACAATTAGATGACATCTCTGCACCCGGAAAGAGTTCTCAAGAATCAAACCGAAACTTCTTAAGACATTCTAATTAGTGCACCTATCCTCGATGAAATGAGCTGCCACACCTTTTCAACTCATTCTGCTATTGTTAAAGGGACTCACCTAGTACAACTGTCCATATAATACCAACACTGACAAATTAGACAAAGAAATGATTCTGTTACACTAAAAGACGAGAGGGTCCAGAATGATACCCAGGATACATGTTGAGAACATCACAGAGCTCCAAGTTTACTTGCCAATCTGGACCAATCAGCATATCGTTGGTCGCCCTTTCGGCACACGATGATGCATTCACAGCCATGCCAACCTAGTTCACAATCGCACCTTCCTGCATCCACCACGTATTTCGAGCATCAGTCAGAAATCCGAATAAATTGCATAAAAAGCACACTATAAAACGCCAAATCGCCCCCCAAAAGAGCGAATTAATGCACAGACTCAAATCATTAGAATCCAACGAATAGTCAAATTGATCCCCAAATAACCCTACAAATTCCCACCACCAAAATTCAAATTCCACTCAAACCCCAGCCCGAATTCATCTGCACAACACACCCACACACAAAAACGAATCCTAACGCAAATACAAGTCCAGGATAGTGAGGGGGGTAATTGAGAAGAAGCAAAAATGTCAGAAATCAGAAATCAAACATCACAGATTAGATTTAGGGTGAAAGGAGTTCCGACAGCTTACCGATCAACTCGACGGAGACAACGATGGAAAAAGAGAGCGGAGAACACGGAAGAGAGAAAGGGGAGAGGGAGAACTGATTGTAGCGGAAGCAAAGCAGGAGAAAGAGCCAACTTTTCGGAATTAGTTATAATTCTAATTTAGCTGTATCAGAGAGTATGAGGTGTGCTTTTCTTTTTGTGGGTTGGTGATCAAATCAGGACTCAGGAAGGAGGAAGAGATTAATAATCGAGTTTGAAGGGGTCAGCTTATAAGTCGGAGGTGGAGTCACTGCGTCAGCTCTTGCTCCACCCTGAAACGCGGTTTCATACCATCACAAGTTCACAACACAGATAGGATTAGGAGTTGGAGTATGTATGGAAGGAATTACATTGGTATGAGTTAAACTCAACGTCTCAACCCATAATGTTCTAAAAAACACTACTGATGCCCGTCTAGACATGCTTGGCGTTTGGTACCTTGACGATTTGTTTAGAATTTGAGATTAATTTTTGTTGTTTTATTTTATTAAAATAGACATTATGAATTGTGATGGTTATTTTAACATGTTTATGTGGCTTTATGTTTGAATCGAATATCGGTTAAAATGATCATGATGTTTATTTGATTTGTATGATATTTTTTTATATTTAAAGATATTAATGACTTTGAAAATAGATACTTTATTACATTTTATGACTTTTGGATATGGTCACGAGTTAAATATAACAAAATAACCAAAATCCGTTTTATCCGTCAAGAATCCGCCAATAAGGCCGTCGAACCGTCTTGGCGGTTGATGGTACCCCACCGTCAAGCATCCGCCAAACGTTTTTTAGAACATTATGCCCCACCTACTCACTTGTAATTTGGATTCTATGTACGGATCGTATTTTCTTCGGTCACTTGTAGGAATATTTCAATGTGTAACTTAATTCGAGTCAACCAAATCATATCATTGCATTTTTATTTACTATATTTTGTTTTATCACGAGCCTCAAAATAATGGTTAAATCGAGTTTTAAAACCTCTTTTGTGTTAAACTTGTATATTGTAATAGTTAGACTTATTGTGTGGCATGGCCTTGGCTCTGATGTGAGCTCAGCCAAGGAAGACGGTGGTCTAACGGCCTTCTACGGTGTTTGATAGCCTGATCTTTGTGAGGGAACTTCGCCGAAGTTCCTCAGTTGCTCATCAGGGGGGTTTTCCTTCTATCTTTTTTTTTTTTTTGAATTTCTCGCTTTTGAGGTTCGAAGGTTGCTTGCCTTTGTGCTCTGCCTCCATAGCCAAACTTGTAACCTCCTTCTAATGCTTAGTGGACACTGGGATCGGATATCCCCTCTGTAGGTCCTAGGGTTTCAAACCTACAAATCTGAAAAACTTAGTTCTTCAAATATGGAAATCGCTCGAGTAAATCGAAGTTGTTGTGCCGCTTCCGTTTCTGCCTGTTTTTCTCCTTTTTCATATAAAAAAAACATTTCGTATTCAACACAGATTTGTAGGTTTGAAACCCTAGATCTCCCTTCAACCCACTTATGTTATTACTATGTGTTTATCCTAGTTACTTGTGTTTTCTAGGGTTTTAGTAGTTTTTCTCTTAAGCTTTTCCTTTCCTCCGATTCCTAACTGTGAAAGTATTTGCAGGTACAAAATGTTGGATAATGCAATGAGAATCACAACATTCGATGGAACGACATATTTCTCTATATTGCAGCTCAAGTTGAAGGCCATACTTATTAAGGAAAAGTGTTGGTAGACTATTTTGGGGAGTACCTAGAAGGAGCCACTAATGCAGCCAAGAAGGATCTTGACGAGACTGCTCATTCAAATATCTTCATTAGGCTTTCTAACGACGTGTCTCATCAGGTTGTAAGTATCACTAGTCCAAAGGTCATTTGGGACACTTTGGAAACTCTTTAACTGACTAAGTCCTTGCCTAGCCGTATTGCCATCTTGTGTCATTTGTTCAACTTTAAAATGGACATTAATCGGTCTCTGTAGTCAAATTTGGATAAATTTATAATGATGACTCGAGATTTAGAAAGATGTGATAAAAGGACACAATCAAAGATGAATATCTGGCTATTTTTGTTGTTAAGTTCTTTTCCACCTCAGTTTGATATGTTTAAGGATGTCATTCAGTATAGTCAGGAGTCTATAACTAAGTATAAAATTATGGTGAAACTAAAACTGAGGTTCTTATGATTAAATTTTAAAAGAAGAAGAAGAAGAACAAACAGAAAAACAAGGATAAGAAATATGTGAATGAGGATAAGTCTGTTGCATCTAATTCTAATAAGAAAAACATAAAGTGTCATTACTGAGGTATTTGTGGTCATTATATCAAAGAATGTCACAAGAAACAAAGAGATGAAGCTGAGAAAAGTCAGAGTCAATTTGATGTTGTGCTTGAGTCTCTTTATCCCTGTGAATTGCTTGATGCTGATGATTGTCATACTTTTGATGATTCCTGGATCCTAGATTCAGGATGTACTGTGCATTCTACTCCTAACAAAAATGATTTTAGCTCTTTGTGGGTGTTCAATGGGGGTGAGGTCATGTTAGGTGATCATACCTCCCTTGAAATCAAAGGTGTTGGTAATGTGCCTCGGTGCATGTTTGATGGTAAGGTCAGACTTCTCCAAAATGTTACGTGGGTACGTGCAACAACTAAGGAGGAGGTTGCTCTTTGAGTCTGCTTTTGATGATATGGGTTTTGACATAAAAATAAAATAAAAATGGTGTTAGAGAGGCCATCAAAGGTGGAACCACCATTATTAGAAATTTAGAAGCATAAAAAAGGGAGGGATGTGTGCAGTCCTCACCTGAAGCAAATGTAACTGGTAATGGTGGCTCTATGGATTTGCATCAAACTAAACTATTGCATAGTAGGCTGGGTCATATAGGAAATCATGGCATGCTATTTGTATAAACATGGCTTAATTAATCATAAATCCATGCATGATTTGACTTATGCGAAACATGTGTGTTTGGTAAAAAGGCTAAGCATGCTTTTGGTAACTCTACTTATGTTGTTGAAATGCCTTTAGAATATATACATTTTGATCTGTAGGGACCTACACAGGTAGAAACCATTGAAGATAAGAGATATTTTATTACTTTTATTGACCATTTTTCTAGGAAAGTTTGAATGTATCTTTTGAGAACCAAAAATGAAACATGTTAGACTTTTATAAACTTGGAAAATTTTGGTTGAAAATCAAAATGGTAAAAAGATAAAATGTCTAAAAACTTATAATGGGCTTGAATATTGCAATGTTAAAAGACATCTTACTGTTTCTGGTACTCCACAACAAAATGGTACTGCTGAGAGAATGAATAGAACTTTGTTAGAAAATGCTAGATGCATGCTTGTTAGTTCAAGTTTAAAACACTCTTTGTACGTGGGGAGAGGATGTTACAACAATAGTCTATCTCATTAACAGACCCCAATCTTCTGTGCTGCATTTCAAAACATCACATGAGATGTGGGCTGGGAAGATACCCAACATGACCTATCTTAGGCTATTTGGTTGTGCAACTTACCCAGATATGTCATAAGGTAAGCTGCACCCAAGGGCTCAAAAAGAGGTCATGTTGGGTTATCCAGATGGTGTAAAATGATATAAGATCCTCCTTATACCACACGGCTATAAGGTTATCATCTCTAGGAGTATTACATTCAATGAGTCTGAATATCCTTTTAAATATGTACTAACTCCTATTGAGCATGTGAACACCAATGGAGATACTGGAAATGAAGATGTTCAACCACCTAGACACTTTAATAATCAGAATTATCTTTCTCCGGGAGATGAGGAAGAGGAGTTTGATGTTGGTCGATACAACAGCAACAAGTGGTGATTCCTCTAATCAACCCCTCCAAGAGGGGACTGAAGCAAATGAGAATATTGAGCATGTTGTGGCTTCTACAAGATCTCCAGAAAAATCAAGTGAAGATGAAAGCTCACATACTCAACAATTAAGGGAGGGAATTCAAGGGTGTTACATTCTAACCCTAGCTCTTCTTCCTATGCTCATGAATCTATTGTTGATGATATGTGTGATATTGGTGTGATTGTTTCTTCTATTACTCAACATGATAATTCTGACTATCAATTAATAAGAGATAGAGAGTCTAGGGTGAGAATCCCAAACAAAAAGTTTCTAACTAATATTGTTGAGTATTGTTTGTTTGCTTTTGATACTGTGTTGCATCCATTTGTGCTTGAGACTTATGAGCTTGTTGTTAAATGTACCGAGTCTAAACACTAGGTTAAAGCCACGTGTGAAGAAATTGGATCTATGACAACTAATAACACTTGGATTCTTGTTAAGAAACCTGAAAAGACTAGAGTCATTCAGTGCAGATGGATTTATAAACTGAAGAAGGTGCAAATTATAATGAACCTTGTAGGTATAAAGCTAGACTTTTTGCTAAGGGGTTTACACAAAAATAGGGCATAAACTATAATGACATATTTGCTCCAGTGGTTAAGTATAAAACATTAAGATTATTACTTGTCATGTCTGCCATGTATGATTGGGAACTCGAACAAATAGGAGTTAAAACTGCATTTCTACATGGCCAGCTTGATGAAATTATCTATATGTCTCAACCAAAAGGATTTATAGATAAGCTAAAACCTGAACATGTGTGTCTGCTCAGAAAGTCTATTTATGGGTTAAAACAGTCACCTAGGCAGTGGAACCTGAAATTTGATTCTTGTATGTCTAAGCTTGGTTTCCATCGAAGTGAGTTTGATATATACCTATCTTTATTTCAAATGTGTTGGTTCTAAGTCTCTCTTATACGTGCTCCTGTATGTTGATGATATACTTATTATTTCAAATTCTAAGATTCTCATTTCTAGAGTTAAAAGGGATCTAAAAATGCATTTTGATATGAAAGACCTTCGTCGAGCGAAGAAAATCCTTGGCATTAAAATCAATAGAGGCATGAAAAAAACTGATGTGGCTAGTCTTGGATAGGTTTCAAATGGCTAACTCTAAATTTGTTGTGGTCTCTTTAGGAGGGTATCTAGAGTTGTCTAAGAAGCAATGCCCTAAATCCCAATCTGATATTCAAAAAATAAGCAAAGTGCCTTATGGTGTTATTGTTGGATCTGTCATGTATGCAATGCTTTGCACCAGGCTAGAACTTGCTTTTGAAATCAGTGTTTTAAGCAGATTTATGTCTAATCCCGGTGAACCTTATTGGAATGTTATGAAATACTTGTTGAGATATCTATGTAAAACTGGAAAAAATGTCTTGTTTACTTTGAACACAACTCTAGAAATGATCTCGTTGGGTATGATGATTCTGATTATGTTGGTAATAAAAATAATAGGAAGTCCACAACTGCATTTTATTTCACTTGGGTTGGCAATTGTGTGTCTTGAAAATCTCAACAACAGTCTATAGTAGCTCTCTCTTCCATAAAAGTTGAATATATGGCAGTTATTGAAGCTTTCAAAGGAGCTATTTGGCTTAGATGTCTTCTAGAAGAAATTGAGAGAAAGATTTATCTGCCTACTGTGTTTCTTGATAATCAAAGTCCAGTTTATCTATGCAAAGATCCTCTTTATCATGAAAGAACAAAACATATAGATGTCAAGTTCCATTACATTAGGAAGAAAGCCAATCATAAAGCTCTTAATGTGTGCAAGATTAAGAGTGAATTGAACCCTTCTGATTTTGGCACCAAAGTTGACACAATTGATAAATGTGCTTACTG
This sequence comes from Persicaria tinctoria, assembly GCA_037127255.1. NCBI lineage: Eukaryota > Viridiplantae > Streptophyta > Magnoliopsida > Caryophyllales > Polygonaceae > Persicaria > Persicaria tinctoria. The sequence goes on from JBANSL010000008.1 coordinate 52,146,991, forward strand.
CAGGGATGCCCTACACATTTGGTATGCCACTTAGCACATGACATACACCTGGATCGAGGATGGACGAGAGAACCACACCATGTCCTTTAGGAGGCAGAAGATGAAGTTCCAACAGACTAAAAGAGGCAGAGTTTAAATTCAACTAACAACTGGCTAAGGCTAAACACAACTTTGAAGGGGACAGATGTATAGCATATTTCCATGGGTTGATGAGGAAAAACATGAAAAGAAACCATGTGAGCTGCCTTATAAAAGAGGATGGCTCTGAGACTATGTCTCTACATGAAGTGGCCACTCAGTTTGAGGATTTTTACAAAAGCCTTTTGGGAGAAGAGGTTATGACTGAAGATGTTGTTAGAAGATATATTGTGGATGGGGGTGCACTACTAAGTAATGAGAAGCATGGAGAATTGCTGAGTCCTATCACTGCAGATGAAATCAAAGATTCCCTTTGGAGCATTGGAGATGACAAGTCCCCAGGCCCTGATGGGTTTACCTCAGTTTTTCAAGGACACCTGGGAAACTACTGGTCCTCAATTCACAAGAGCAATCCTTGAATTCTTCTCTTCTGGCAGCCTTCTAAAACAGACTAACCACACAACTATTGCCCTTATTGCTAAGACTAGTAATGCTAAAACTGTCAATGACTTTAGACCAATTTCATGTTGTAATGTCTCTTATAAAGTCATATATAACTAAACTGCTCACCAGTAGACTGAGGCTTATCCTTGCAGATTTAATTTCTCCATCTCAAATTGGTTTCTTAGAAGACAGAGCCATGTCTGAAAATATTTTTCTTCTCCAGGAACTTATAAGAAAATACACAAGAAAGAGGATCAGTCCTAAATGCATTCTTAACTTAGATTTAAGAAAGGCTTATGAGACCATTTCTTGGAAATTTATCACCCAAATGCTTGTGCACTTAAACTTCCCTCCTAAATTCATTCATTGGGTGATGGAATGTGTGTGCTCTCCTTCCTTTTCTATTAATATCAATGGTAGCCTGCATGGTTTCTTTCATGGAAAGAGGGGTCTTAGGCAAGGAGACCCCATATCCCCTTTACTCTTTGTCTTGTCTCTAGATTACCTCTCCAGATTATTAAGATGCAAAACTAGACTACCTGAATTTAAATTCCACCCTAAATGTGATCTCCTAAAGATAACACACCTAGCCTATGCTGATGATCTGATTCTGCTATCTAGAGGTGATAAGGCCTCAATGGGTGTTTTGCTTGACTATCTTAACCATTTCTCTGCAGTTTCTGGGCTCCAAATAAGCCCTACAAAATCCTCTTATTTTCTAGCTAGTGCTAAAATGGAAGACAAGCAGTATCTAGCAAATAGAACATGCTTCTCCCAAGGAGTCTTCCTTTTTAGATACCTGGGCATACCTATCTCTTCTCGAAAACTGACAGTGTCCCAAATCTCCCCTCTTATGGACAAAATGCTCACAAATATCGGCTATTGGAACTCTAAAACTTTGTCATAGCAGGGAGGGTTGAATTAATTAGAACTGTTTTACAAGGAATACATGCTTTTTGGTTTTCAATAGTGCCCTCTCCCTCAACTCTTATTGATAATATTAACAGAATTTGTGCTAAGTTCTTGTGGAAGTCCCATAGAATTAGATGGAAGGATGTTTGCTTACCCAAAGATGAGGGTGGATTGGGTTTAAAAGATCTCAAAACATGGAATGATGCTTTTCTATCTAAATTACTTTGGGACATTATTAGGAAAAAAGATAGCCTCTGGATTAGATGGATACATCATCAATATATAAAAGAGGGGAGTATTTGGAATTGGCAAGTGCACTCTAAGAATGACTCCCCGCTTATTAAAAAACTTTTGGCTATTAGAGATGCTCTACTAATATCTGCAGGATCAACTGAAGAAGCAACAACAACACTGCAGAGCTGGGTACAAGGTGGAAAGTTCCAAATTGAGGCTTCTTATAACTACTTCAGGAGGAAGATCCCCAAACCCCCTTGGCATTCAGTAGTATGGGATCGATCTGTCATCCCAAAACACTCATTCATACTATGGTTAGCTGCACGAAGGAGGCTTGCAACAAATGACATGATCAAAACAAGGGAAGTACACTTAAACCGTCATTTTTGTAACTCTGCCTTGGAATCACATGAACACATTTTCTTTGCTTGTGATCTCTCTTCTGCTGTGTGGACACAGGTTAAGAGCTGGCTTGGCATATGTCATGGGATGAATACCCTCAAAAGTGGGCTCAAATGGCTAAAGAAAGAAGCAAAGGGAAAAGGGTGGCGCTCCAAGTCAAGAAGAGTGGCCTTTGCTACAACAATTTATCAAATCTGGAAGGCTAGAAACGAGAAGGCATTTGAGAACAAGAGCAAGAGTGTTGCAGAAATTGTGCACATGATCAAACTCCATGTCTACAAAGTCTTGCAACATGATTTCTGCCTACATTTCTCGTCCTCAAGAACTTTGACACAAGACTATATCCAGCATAATGAAGAACTCCATGCTGGAAATGGGAATGATTGAGAAACTGGGAGCTTCCAATGACAACTACTAGGCCACTACGATAATGTATTTCATAGGCCATTTCCTTTTTTGCCATGCCTTTGATTTATTTGGCTAATGTGTAGTTGTGTAGCCTCGGCTATCTTGTAATAGCTACATTAGATCTCCATTTTGGGTCCTTGGTGTGCTAGAGTTGGGTGAGTGTAATCCTCTTGATGGCCGAGCCGAAGGGAGAATTATACTTACACAACTTTAGGGTGTGGGTCCGACCTCCGATAGCTTTGGCTTGAAGAAACAGGAGTTGCACCGAACCTAGTGTTCAACACACCACATAGATTGGAACAACTTATGTTGATTCCATGATTTTGGTACAAAGCCTCATAGCCTACGGGCAAGGCTATCCCTCCTATCATGTAAATATTCTACTCGTTTATTTTAAAACAATTAACCTTTAAAATAAAAAAAAACAGAAGATGAAGTTCCAATAACAAGTTTAAGAGGGCAATTTGTTGTGTTAAACTTGTACATTGTAATGGTTAGGCTTATTTTATGGCATGAGTACTTAGATCATAGTATACTTTAGGACTATTTGGGTGATGAAATAATATACACGTAATATGCTAAATAATATGTGACATTACTTAAAGGTTGCAAGAACCCCTAAATACATTGGTATTTAGGTTTGGATCTCTTGGCCTTGGGTTATGACTATATTATAAGTATAAAAGTGTGTGTATTATTTCATTATAGAATGGCTCAAAATCGAATTTACAAGTTTAGGTCTATTTGTGTTGGGCTGGTTCAGCTCGATTGGTGTTTCACTTAGGTCTATTTGTGTATTATTTCACCAGAGAATGGCTCAAAATCGAAGAGGGCTAGAAAGGCCCCCCGGATACTCGATGAGTGCGTCGTCAAGCCGATAGGTAAGAAAGCGAAGTCTCCCAAGGTGAAGTCGCAGACACCCACACTTCCTGAATTGGACCGGGGACTCATGACAGAGGAGGAGAAGGTCGCATTCGACGTGTGGATGGCAAGGTTAGTTCCCCGTTTCCCTGTTCTGACCAAACAATAACCTTCCCACTCGCATTTGCTAACTTAGACTTTGCTTTTCTTCCTTACTCAGCGAGGATGCGACAGCAAGGGCGCTTGATGAGGTCGAGGTTGGGCCAGCCTTCTTCTCGTAGATTATGAAGCCCACACAATGGATGTGCACTGAGGTAATTGCGTTTCTCTTGTTGCTACACCTTGACCTGCAGTCTTGTATGCGTTTGCTTCTCCGCGTAACTGGGTGTGTCTCGTTCATAACCGCAGTATTTGGAGTAGTACCTTGCTATACTTAGGGTTAACGTGTAAGCTCACTCAACCAAGTTTGGAGACGTTGTAATCATGGGCTGTTATTGGTCGGTTCTGTTGAAGGAGTTGACGTCGGACAAGGCAGGCATATCGGGAATCACCGTCACTTCGACCATGCTCAAATTCCTTGACGATCTTTATCCCCGTCGTGCATGGCAAGTTCTGGGCAGAAGCCAAGTCCATCCTTGCCCCAATCAACATTTGGAACAAGCACTAGATGGCCATGGTCCTTTGCCTCGATGAATGGACCGTGAAATTGTACGACTCTGACCACGGTTTCATACACGATTAACAGCTTGTCGCATAACTCCGATACGTGACAAAGCTCCCCCGCATCATCGCCAAATATGAGCAGCTCTCCACGTGGTTCGCGGACAAGCTACCCAAGCTTTTCAAGTTCACCCGGGTGAAGGGAGTACCCCAAAACAAGAAATCGTATGTCGTTCTGTCTTATGCTTTGTTATGGTAAATGTAGGTTCATTTTCCCTTATCTGTATGCGATAGTAATGTTGTCTGGTTTGTCTACGTAGCAGGGACTGTGGCGCTTACACTCTTCGCTTCATCAAACAAAGGGCGTTGGGGGCCACAGACTTTCCCGACCATGATGACGATTTCATCGCAGATTATCGTCTCATGTTGGTTGCCACATCTTCATTCGCTGCACACCAATTACCCCAGCACCCCCAGTAGAGGACCCCTTACTGTCACAACCGGTCGGAAGCTCTGCCACCTGATTGTTCGATGTTTGACAAATGTTCCGTCTATGACTACTGGTTTATAGTACTAGTTTGAATCGTACTTGTTAAGGTTTTTAAGACTCCATCAGTTCCGTACATTTTAAGGTTTTAAACACTCCATCAGTTCCGTATGTGTTAAGGTTTGCAAGACTTTAGGAATCCAATAGCTGGAGTGCATGTATGCTGTTATTATTGCATTCTAACATCCCTTTTGACGGATGTTGGTGTTTACAAGTTGGTAGTAGTTCTCGTAGTAACCTTTTGATCTGTATTTATGTATTGGCACGAGAAGTACAATTTCTGGCACATGATATGTTGTTCTTGGCATGGGAATACGTTGGACTAGCACAGGAAACAAAGACACCAACATAACTGCATTTATATAAAATAATGTCGACAGAGAAATAGAGAGCAAGACCCAAGAACAAGATCCAAGAACAATGCGTCCACAACCGTATGTACACGAGTTACTGCAAAAGACGATGCAAAATGGAAACTTGCACACATGTTCACCTACCAATGTCGGAAACCGCCCACTTAGTTCAGCTCATTCGATGCTTCGGCCAACGAAACTCTCCACGAGAGGGGTACCTAGACTTCTTAGAGCGTTCAGACCTTCTCTTCACCACCGGAGGAAGCTGATGCAGCTTCGGCCAACAAAACTCTCCACGTGAGGGGTATCTAGTCTATCTTCGAATTCATTTGATGGTATATGGATACTATGAATTTGATCAATTATGTCCATGGGAAGTACTTCCTTTAGTTTATGCACATTCCATGTTTTGTTTGGGTAATTTATATATCGGTCACCCGTTTCCCATTCGTCAATGTTATCATGTAGCCGATTTTCTATTATTTTTGTGTCATTGTTAATCCAGTTTTCTTTTCAAAATCTTATTGTTTTTCTATTCCCAATCCGCTAAATTAAACCCGAACAGAATTATACTTTTATTTCCATGAGTTTTGCCCATTACCAAGAGGTATTTTTTGTTCTTTCGTAGTCCCAAATGGTTTCCCCTTTTAGATATTTTTCCGTTACTATTTTTACCCATTCATTTTGCGGTTCTGCTAAAATTTTCCAGAGTAGTTTTATCTGCAGTTCCTTGTTTATATCTTTTGCCTTGTTTAGTCCTAACCCACCTTTCTTTTTTGTCCTACATACTTTGTCCCACTCAATCAGGGATTTAAATTTTTGATCATTGTTCCAAAAGAAACATCTATTTAGTCGATCGAGTTCTGTATGTATACTTGTCGAGAGCATCAAATTCTGCATTATGAAATTCGGTTTAGCCGCTAGGTTTGTTTTTATTAGTATCGTTCTCCCCTGTTGTGTCAAGGAGTTTGCTTTCCATTTAGTTAGTTGAGTTCTTGTTTTTCCAAGAACTTTTTCGAAAGTTTCCTTGTTTACTTTTCCATTTATAATCGGACATCCCATGTATTTTTCTAGTCCTACTTGATTTGTGATTCGTAGTAATATTTGAATGATTTGTTTTTGGTTGGTAGACCTCTTTTGTCACTTGGAAAGCAGATTATTGAAAATTTACTTTTTCTCCAGACATTTGACAATATTCATCTAATATTGTTTTCACGGTCGTGCATGCTTCTTGATTTGTTTTGGCGAATATCATGATGTCATCTGCAAAGGATAGAAAAGATATTCGTGGTCCCTTTATTGTCATCTTGAATCCACTTGTGTTCCTTGAATGATCACTCTGTTGTTGAAGTTTTTGGCTAGTACTTTCGCACCGAAGATGAAAAGGTACGGAGATAAGGGATCACCCTGTCGTAGTCCCCTGTTAAGTCGAAAGGTTTCGGTAGGTTCATCATTTACTAAAACTGAGAAGGAGACGGTTTGGATACATTCTCTGATCCATCCATATAATCTTTGGCAGAAACCAAAATTTTCCATGACTGCCAAAAGAAAATCCCAATCGACTCTGTCATATGCTTTTTCTCTATCAAGTTTGATTGCAATTCATCCTTCTTTTCCTTTTCTGTTTCTGAACGAGTAAAATAGTTCATGTGCGATAAGCACATTATCTTGAATTGCTCTATCTGTCACGAATGCTCCTTGAAGTGGGTGGATTATTTTTCCCATGGTTCTTTTCAGCCTATCTGCCAGTATTTTCGTTATTGCCTTATAGATAGTCGAGCGTAAGCTGATTGGTCTATAGTTATTCGTTGTTCGTGGGTTATCGCATTTCAGAATTAGTATAATAAATATTTCATTCATCTGTCGCAACATCCCGCCAGAGGCGAAGAAAGCCTTAATTGCTTTTATAATTGAAGGGCCGACCACATCCCAATAGTGTTGATAGAACTCAGCAGTCATTTCATCAGGACCTAGAGATTTATTTTTTCCTATCGAAAAGAACGCAATTTTTACTTCTTGGTTTGTAACTGGTTTCATAAAACAATCGTTGTCCTCATCATTTATTTCTATGGTAATCTAGTTGAGATATTCTCCTAATAGTTATCCGTTTATTTGTTCATTTTAAAATCTTTTCTCGAATTCTTATTTAATTTGTCTTCTAATATTTTTCTCATCGCGTAGCAATGTTCCTTCCAGACTTTTTATTTCTCTGATTATTTTCCTCTTCCTTCATCCAGTTTCCACCTTATGGTGGTATCCGGAGTTGGTATCTGATAGTCTTAACTCTTAAGTGCTTCACTTTTGCTCTCTAACGCAAGTACGTGTTGTGGTATTGTATTAGCTTGCTCTTCCTTTCTATAATCTTCTGTTGTCTTTTACTGTTTTCGTTTTGTTGTGTCTGGATGTGGTCATGTTACAATTGTACTAATTTTTCCTCAATTTCTTTTAGTTGTCAGAATATATTTCTAAATTTTGTTTTGTTCCATTCTTTTGTTAGTCTCTTTTAAAAGTTGGGATTTTTTTACCACGTGTTTGAAACATTTGATATTTTTGTTTGGTGGCTTCAATCAAGTCCAGGTTGGATCAAACTGCACACAAATAGGACTTAAGGAATCCATAAGAGATGATGACAACGATTGATTTTGACGGCAATTGATATCGTTACTAACTCGGTTCTCGAGCCGTGGGAAGTTACTTATACTTTCATCTCAATTGAAATTAAAGTTATCAAATACTGTAGCTTATCACCAACTGTAAGTGGAGGTGGATTATCAAGTATGTTGATGCTATGCATCATTTTTGTAGTTTAATTTGGTTTTACAGTGTCAAGGTTTTTTTAGTAGGTAAGAATTCGAGTTCAGACATATCTGAAACTCGAAGGCCGAATAAGCTGGCAGACGGTAGAATCGTCTACAATCAAACATACAATCATACATAACGATGCAGACTCAGATACACACACTCTACAAATAAAAGAAACTAAGCAGATCTAAACCAACCCGGATAAGGACGAAGACGAAGCCAAGCCCCACACTAAAGTAGAACCATAGGCCAACGATACATCATGACCCGGTCATCCTGTGAGCAGTGAGGATCAAACTCCAGGGAATTAGTCAACCCGAGTAGATGAGACGCCACAGTACACACTACCACGACTCCAACTTATCCTGACTTCGACAGCCAGAACCAAGTCACTCCACTGCCAAGTCGCACACCGTCTGAGTAAGAGCACCAAAAAACCCTATCGGGATTTAGTCAACCCTAACGGGGTTTAGGACACGCCCATACGAACGAGGTTTGATACCTTGAGGGATTTTAATCAATATTTATATAAAAATATTAAATATAGTTATCCATTCCGTTTTTTCTTTGTTTTTGTGTTTTTTAATTATTATTCCAAATTCGGCATGCTTTGGGCCCAACACATATCCTTGGGCCCAAAGCACAACACCAAGCCCAAAAAAGCAAACTTCGGGCCCAAGGAGGAACGAGAGGGCCAAGGCTGAAGAACGCAGAAGGGCGAGGCACAAAAGCTTTCGGGTGGAGACGATGGGTGGGTGTCGGCGGAGCAAGGGTGGGAACAAGGTGGAAGATGAACCAGGGGGGTTCGGGGAGGGAAAAGGACGCCGTCGAGATGGAAAGAAGTAGAATCAGACAACAACATCGATTGTAGGCCGAGGAGATGGCGGTGGAGCAACCGAAGACGTTGAAAAGGAAACCTGCGCCAAGGAGCTATGAGGGCGAGGAAGATGTAGATGAGGGAAATGGAGAAATGACATCACACCACCCCACATTAGGACTGACCGAGTTCGAGAACCAAAGGGCGATGAGGACAAAAAAGAAGGATTGGGGAAAGGGGGCTTACTCAGGCATCAACAACGGGAACCACAGAGGAAAATCCAAAAAACTAGGAAGTCGGGGAGCACAAGGATGGCGGGACATCGGGGTAGGAGGAGGGTGAAAACCAGAGCCGTTGACGGGGCCCAGACCGAACAACAAGTTAGCGACACTGAGGGACAAACCAAGGCTCGGTGGGGGGACGAAACCAGGCAGAAGAACCTGGAGATTGCAGAAATGGTGGCAGTAACACAAAATCAGAAAAAGCCGCATCTTGATTTTGAGATTAGTTCGAAATCCGACGATGGGGAAGGGTTTTCACGTTTCCGAAGTACATCCGGAAAATGACGAGACAAAAGCAAGGCGGCTCCAAATCGGGTTGATGGTGGGCAGGGACCGGGGTGGAGTGGCTAAAACCGAGGCAAAACGGCCAAAGCAGGGGTGGTTCAGCCGGAGCAGGGGTTGAACTCCCTCTCTCTAGAAATCTAACGAGAGGAGAGAGTGTTGTAAGGAGGAAATCGAGTTTAAAATATAATAAAATAGATCAAACCAGATTCGTGCCCACACAAATGATTACAAGATATCCTCCCGATGCAGCAACAGGAAGTCAGGATCGATCCTCGAGGAAGCGTGTGAGCGGATCTCAAGTAGCGGAGGAATCTCACAAGCAGAAAATCAAACAGACAGACAGAAATAACAGAGAAAAGCAGAGAAGAAAGCAAAGCAACAATTTTTGGTCGATATCGACTACTGTAACTCGATATCGACTAAGCAAATCGAGCACAGTGACTCAATATCGACTAACAGAAAGCAAAACTCAGCAAAGTAACTCGACATCGACCAGATTCCTCGATGTCGACCAAATCTTCTCAAAATCGACTTACACAGAAACTAAAATTTGCAACTTTTCGCAACACAAAACACGATTTTCGATGAAATAAATCAATAAACTAAAGACTTCCAGGATTAGGGCATCAACACCACAACGATAACCATGTAACATAACACATAAAGGCATAAAAGATCATGCTTTTCATCAAATAACTTTCGTTATTAACAAATAGAAAGATAGAGGCTTTCGCATAAACCCTAATTGTTACTAACCCTTTTCACATAATTAATCCAAGTTGTATTAAGATCACTTTCGCTTCAATAACACAAACAAGGATCACCTTTAACTTTCGCAAAAGAATAATGCTCGCAGGGATAGAAGACGAATTGTATAAAAAGCTTGTACCTTTACCGCATTACCTCACATGGCTACCGTCGGGCTCACCCCGACCCTAGAAGTGGATGGACTACTCGCTCTTCATCATGAATAAAGACATCAACAATAAAAAGGAATAACTTTGCATTGAAATAAAACTAAAAAGAAAGCTTACAACCGAACAAGCCAAATCCGCTCTCGCCTTTCCACCTTGCTCTCACCACAAGCTCTCTCTCTCTCTCTCTCTCTCTCTCTAGAATTGAATGAATGGAAATCAGTCCCTAAGGCTTTATTTATAGGCTTCATTCCCTATCTAATTAGGAAAGAAAACTATATCTAAATCTATATCTATCTATATTTTATATAAAGATTAAAACATGGAAATAAATAAATAAATCCAAAAGGAATTATATCTAATGTAGGTAAATATATTTTCCTCTTGATAGCACTTGATAAATCTTGATGGAATTTGATCTCGAAAATATCTCCATCGGATTCAGGATAGAAACTTAAAAAGATCTGGATAGCTCGATGTAGGCCACTGTTGGTCAACTCGATATCGAGTAGCTTCCTTGATATCGACCAACATTTCTTCAGTTTCAGCTCAGCTACTCGATCTCGGCTCCAGAAGTGAAAATCGACTTGGTTGTTACTCGATATCGAGTAGATTTCCTCGATATCGACTGGCAGCTTTCCTTGCTCAGCTCCTTGACTCGATTCCGAGGTGTTGACTCGATGTGGGTAACTCGATATCGACTAAAAGTAGTCGATATCGACCAACTTTCTCAGCCTTGCTCGATTCTTGTCAACTTTGGTGGAAATCGACTGATGTACTCGATATCGAGTTAGGGTGCTCGATATCGACCAGGGGGTGTCTAGTCGATTTTTCCCGTTTCCAGCTTCATTTGTCCTGGTTCCGCTGCTTGACTTCTGTAGTAGACTTCGAGCTTTTCCTCCTTTCTCAGAACCGCTGTAAATTGCTTCGATTTCTGCAAATTTAAACAGAAACTGATGTAGATTCCATAATTTGGCAAATAAACATAAACTACATAGACTATGTACTATTCTAGCCCAAATGTATGAAATGCATGCAAAAATCGATATAAAAGTATGTGTAAAACATGGCAAATTAGGATCACAACAGAGAGCATTTCCAATTATCCTCATTGTCAAGGCTTTCTTATTAATTACCAAATGGATCATTAAATTTAGTTTTTTTTTAGGTAAGAATTTGGATGGTGTTAAGCTTAGTTGTTGAGGATGAGATTTAGTAGATCTTTGTTGGTCACAAAAGTGAAATTCTGCTAAAAGAGCGACTAAAGCGTACAACCTTATCTACTACTCTATTTCCTTCGCGGGCATGTACTGGTATTTAATTTCCTCAAACGACTTGGTTACCATTGTGATATCTCCTATTAACGGTTCTATTTCTCAAGGGCTTTTTCTTTTTAGTTGTAAATGTCGTATGATGATTTGCGAATCCCCTTCGATTTCTAGTCTCTTTATTGATAGCTCTCGTACTATTTTGATACCCTCTCGTAGGGCAAGGGCCTTTGTCACAAGAGGATTTTGCCTACCAATATTTTTTTGTACCCTATGTTTATTGGATTTTCGTTCCAATATCTGATCATATATTCTACATTACTGTCTTCTCCCGATAATGATGCACCGTGTCGAAAAAGAAAAATCAATCTGATTTGTTTCGTATCCCCCGCTCAATGAGAAAATGGGTCAGATTCTACAGGATCAAACCTATGAGATTTCAGGAATTATGGAGGGGAATAAAAAAAGAGAGGGAAAAAATCAAAAAAAAGTCAAAAGTAGAAGAATCCAGATTCAAAACGAAACAAAATTCAAACTTGAAAAGTATCTTTCTAATTCTCGAAGAATGAGGAGCAAGGGAAAATTTATTTTCATGAATTCGAACTCTAGTCTTCTCCATTTAATGTTTTCCGATTAAATTTAGTCACATGTTTTTTAAAAAGATAATAAGATAACCGATCCACTTGTTAATTTTCTTTTCTCTATGATATTATTTTACTTTTATTGGATAATCTATCTTTTTGTTTTTGTTTATGAATATTTTATTAGATGAGTTAACAAGGATTAGTTTTATAAGTATGACATCGATTGTAAGTAGGGGTGTTATTCGAGCCGAACGAGTCGAGCTTGACATGTTCAAGCTTGTTTGTTTTTTAAACGAGTTCCACCCGAGCCGAGCCTAATTTTTAAACGAGTTTTTTATTTTGTTCAAGCTCGGCTTGTTTAGGAAATGAACGAGCTCGAGTCGAGCTTTTTTTGAGCTTTAAGTAGTTCCACTTGGTTATAATATGTTAACTTAAATAAAATTTTAGAAATTTTGTAGAATGACATAATTGATGTAAAGTCCTCCTCGAGGGTTTCATTCATTAGACAAAGATATATATAGGTTACAAGGTATTGGGCCTTTGGGCCCACTATACAATATGAGACCTATGTAATCTATCAAACCCCCGCAGTCGAAAGTAGAGGGTCCCGTACTGTGAGACTAGACCAAAAATTGAGGAACAACTGCCGAGGTAAACCCTTGGTAAAGATATCAGCGTACTGATAGGAGGACGGGACATGAAGAACACGAACATGTCCAAGAGCAACTTTGTCCCGAACGAAGTGGAGATAAAGCTCAATGTGCTTCGTTCGCTGATGCTAGACTGGGTTGCTGGCCAGATTGACGGCAGAGATGTTGTCGGTGTAGACCCGGGTGGCCTTCTGAAGAGGGCAACGAAGCTCAAGAAGGAGATTGCGCAGCCAAGAGCACTCGGAGACAACGTTGGCGATACCTCTGTACTCTGCCTCGGCGCTAGAGCGAGACACCACAGACTGTCGCTTTGCGGACCACGACACAAGGGTGTCGTTGAGGAAGACACAGTAGCCAGACGTGGAGCGACGTGTGTCAGGACAACCACCCCAATCCGCATCAGTGTAAGCGACGAGGTCAAGCCGAGAGGAAGAGGTGATTGTGGTGCTCAGCTCGAGGGTACAGCTGATGTACCTGATGATCCGCTTCAAGGCATGAAAGTGCGATTCCCTGGGCGAATGCATGAACAGGCAGATCTGCTGAACGACGTAACTGATGTCTGGCCTAGTGAACGTAAGATACTGCAAAGAACCGACGAAGCTCTGGTACAACGTTGGATCATCAAACAGAGGACCAGAGTGAGCACTGAGCTTGTTGGAAGTATCCACAGGGGTGGCAACAGGCTTGCAGTTACTCATCTTGGCCCGAGCAACAATCTCAGCAGCATACTTACTCTGAGAGAGAAACAACCCAGACGCATGACGCTGAACAATAACTCCCAAGAAGTAAGACAACGGACCCAGATCTGACATGGCGAACTCGGCACTCAACTGTGAAATAATAGACGCCCGAAGAGCATCGGAAGAGGCGGTGAGGATGATGTCGTCGACATACAACAACAGAAAGGCCATGTGTGAGCCTCTGCGATAGATAAACAGAGACGTATCTGAGCGTCTGCCAATGAAGCCCAAGCGTAGCATATGAGAAGCAAAGCACTGGAACCAAGCTTTGTTGTCAAATTCACGGCCATTGTCAAATTCACGGGCATTGTCACATTGGAGATCCCATTTGTGGCGACAACCGATAGGAGATCCCATTTGTGGAGAAGAAAGAGTGAAAGTCTTTGTTGTCAAATTCACGACCATTGTCACATTGGAAGCATTTGATGGATGTTTGAAACTGTGTTTTGATGTAGGCATGGAACTTGACAAAGATATGAAACACTTGGGACTTGAAATGCAACGGGAAGACCCATAAGAAATGAGTGTAATCATCAAGAAACAAGAGGTAGTACTTGTGACCCTCATTGTCAAGCACAGGAGAGGTCCAAATGTCACTATGAATGATATCAAAAGGAGCAAGGGTGGAGTTCAAAGACCGTTGGAACGGCCGTCTTGCATGTTTGCCTAGCTGACAGGAAGAGCATAGACTAGAGCGTAGGTCTTTTTGAGAGGAGACAAGACTCTGAGAACGGAGGACATCTAGAACGACAGCACTGGGATGGCCCAAGTGTGCATGCCACAGGCCGGACGACGATGCCAAGAGGCCGACCGGACATGGCTGACGGGATCCGGGAGGAAGAGGCTGGCGGCGCAGTGGATGGCCGGATCTGGGAGCGAGGGAAGTGGACAGAGAGAGGGGTGCGAGGCTCGGATCTGGGCTCGTGGATGGTGGCGCAGGGGGAAGGTCGGAGGAAGAAGACCGGTGAGACGAGAGGATCAATTTAGGGTTCCGTTAGGAAGAAAAAGCTGTGATACCATGTAGAATGACAGAATTGATGTAAAGTCCTCCTCCATGGTTTCATTCATTAGACAAAGATATATATATGTTATAAGGTATTGGGCCTTTGGGCCCACTATACAATATGAGACCTATGTAATCTATCAAATTCCATAGAATTCGAGCTTTTCGAGCTTTATTCGAACGAGCCGAGCTTTCAACCGAGCTTAAAATTTTGTTCAACCTCCACTTGTTTAAATAAGTGAACGAGCTCAAAACGAGCTTTTTCGAGCCGATTCCGAACTGTTCAATTCATATAACAGCTCTAATTGTAAGTTTGTAACTCGTTCGAAATTTCTCCCACGCACAGCGTCAAATTTCGTTGAGGCCCTACGCCCATTTCTTCCACAAGAGTTGAACCCCAAAGGATACGATACGAGTCAATTCAGGCCCTACACCCTAACTTGTAATTTGGTTTCAATGTATAATCTTATTTCCTTCGGGCTTCGCCCACTTTTTTTTTTTTTTTTTTTTTTTTTTTTTTTTTGTGTTGTTAGATAATCTTTTTTTTTTTTTCTTAACATGATATTTTGCCTAACTAATGCGGTGATGTCAACATAGATTTTGATTATGAACTAAACATTTCACATTGAAATATATGTACACTAATTTTTTTTTATACAAGGTAAGGATTGAGGGAAGTTCAATCGTAGTTGACCCACCACCCAATAGCGTTTAAACGGACGAAATCTGTGTCTCGGCAGGAACACAGTCAGCAACGAAACACGAGGACAAGTCCAGATACGCTAATTGATCTGCCACCTGATTTCCTTCCCAGCTGAAGACATCCGCAAAGGCGACACTCTCGAACGATCGACAAAGGCCAAGGGCTTGTTTGATTTAGCACGGGAAGTTCATGGGAATTGAATTTCCATGAATTGCACTTCTCAGGAATCGAAAAAATATGTTTAGTTGGATTTTAGATGGTATAAATTAAAATAGGAGAATTAAAAATTTCTAATTATAAAAGGTAGAATTACAACGTATGTAGAAAAGTAAGTTAACAGGGAGGAATTTAAATTTCCGGTAAGTAACTTTCGAGAATTGTTCTTCCCGTGTTAATCCAAACGAGACCCAAGTCTAAATTAGAGAGGGTAAGGTAAGGACTGGTAATAAAAATGATTATTCAATAATAACCAGGCAAAGTTAAGAAAACATCAAAACAAATACGCAAGTATATATTTTTCTAACAGAAAACCTGTATTTCATTTGGAATGTATAAAAAAGCTCATCTGCACATCCTAAAAACGGCTAAAACATTGTTTGATTCATTGAGAAATTAAGTATGAAATTGATGGGGGTTGAGTGGTTGACTTGGATTACGAATTGGAGAACCATAAACGTCATCGATGAGCGGTACAGATCGTCTACTCTGTAGTCGACATTGGTGGTACGCAGTTACTGTCGTACCGACGGACGTATACTGTTTGAAAATGTGTTCATCGTCGTCCAACAAGCGGCTGCCACGCGTTCTCATACGATGCAATTGCAATTGCAATTGAAATTTTCACAACAGAGGGAGGAAATAGAAACGAGGATTAATGAATTGAAGAGAACACATTCAACATTATCTGTTTTACAACTTTACACATCCACTGTTGCAGCAAACAGTATCTTGTATAGCTATCATCGATTGATCTTATCGGAGTTCACTTCTTCGCCTTGATCATCTTCTTGTCTTTGAAGAAGGAACAGCAACTTGGAAGAAATCTAGGGTTTTGCCTGTGTCTACATCAAAACCATAAAAATTCACCATTTTTAATTGGTTCAGATCATCGATTTATAATGCAATCAACGAATTTTATAACTGTGCATATCGAAATCACAAAAAAAAAATATCATCTAGTTAAAGATTGCAGCCAAAGATTGTTCCTTTTTGTTGTTTCCCCTGTTTTTAGAGTTTCAAATCAATGAAATCGTACCTGCTGACAGCGCTGCTGCTGCGGCTGCTGCTAGTGCTGGTGCTTCGGGCACTCTCGCTGGTGAGGCCGCCGCTGTCGCTGTCGCTCGAAACGCGGGATTTCCTCACCCACCAGTGCTTATCGGAGCCATTGGTGTCCCCCTTCGGCGGCAACTTCGGATCCACCTTGAAGCTGGGAGCCTGGTTCAACCCCTTCTTTTTCTTCTTCCTGAAAGGGATTGGGAAAACCGATGTCTTGAGGAGGAAACCTCCGTTGTCGACGCTTGGGTTCCTCATCATCTTCTTCTTGCTGTCGCTCTTTCCGACCTTCTTGCTTCCCTTCTTCTTCTTGCTCGGCTTCTCCATCTCCTTCCCCTTCTTGTCCTTTGTAGTTTCCGAAACTTGTTGTTTCGGAAGCTTCTTCTCAACAACTTTTCCCTTTTTACCCTCCTGCAGCGGTTGTTCAACCGCTGCAGGAGGAGATGGTGGTGATGAAGGCAGCGGTTTATGCTCCACTATGTCTCTCAAGGAGAGCTCGTAGCAGGACTCTGGGATGTCCTTGATCATCTCCATGAGCTCCTTCCGGCCCCGGGCAATCGCCTGGGTTCGGGAGTTCGGAGACATGGGCTCCGGATATTGATGTTGACTATGGCTTTGCACCACTCGAGTTTGATTCGAGCCGCCAAATCTAGGACTAGTAGGAGGGCTATGTCTTCTACTACTACTACTCTTCCAAAGGCGGGGAGAGGAACCTCCGGAGTCGCTCCCAGCCGCCTTGGGCTCCACCGAGAGCCTCATACCTCCTCCGCTGGCACCAACACCGTTGGTGCGCCTTGGGCGGATGCCGTATTGTGCATAGTTATCATTTATAAGCCCAACCGGATCAAACAAGTGCATCCGATTCTCGGGCTGCTTGGGCGCGGAATCAATCATGGCGGAAGGACGATCTCCGGTGTGGGGAGTGGTGGTGGTGGAAGCTAAGGTGAGTTAGTGTGAAGAAGAGAGGTTTGGGCGTGAAAGTAACATCAATTCAATCAAGATGTAAAAAAGGAGAAAGCAAAAGAGATGGGGCTATATATGTATTATATTATTAATTATAATAATAATATATAACTTGAATCCAAAGTCAAGAGGGTTTCTAGATGATTAATACTCAGAACTTAGAATGGGATCAAATTCAGTTGATGTTGTGTGGGTTTTTGTGATGGGTTTTCTTCTGGAAATACGTGTGGGGGGTTTTTGATTGAATTTGGGAGGGCTTTCATATATTTCTTAAAGTCATGGGTTGGGGATTTCATTTAATGGGGAAGTCGCTATCTGGAGGGATTGCGTTTTTGGGAGATTTTCATTTTGGGCTTTAATTTATTATTATTATTATTATTATTATATTATTGGTAGGGTTTGCTGGCAATTTGAATATATGCTACTTAGTTTAATTGCTTGCTTAATTAACGGGTCCTTGTATTATAATGCTGTCCCACTACCTAAAATCTTTAATTTCATTGTATCAAGTAAAATTTATTGGTTATTATTGCATTTCAGGGCTAAGCAAATCTAAGTTTAAATCGGATCCAACGAATTTGAATAACCTACGTACTCTCACACATATTTTATGTGTATGACTCGTGCAAGGTCTGTGCGGTGTGTGTGTGTATGACCAGCTTTCTTTTATCTTTTTTTTTTTTTTTTTTACACAAGGCAAGGATTTAGGTAGGTGGTGTCAGACAAGCTGATCCACCCTTCAATAACGTTTTTTCGGACAAGAGTAAGAAACTCTAGGTGAGAAGCAATCGACCCCTAACACAAAAGCACATCCCAGTCGAAGAGTCGAAGCTTCCGCTATCAATGCTGAAATAGAACCACAAAACAAGGTGTTACAAGTCTGGACACAACCAAGGTGGTCTCGAATGACAAAACCCGTCGCGGCTTCTCCTGAAGATAGTTTTGACTGAGTTGGCAAAATCTGACCCGACTCGAAAACCCGATCCGACTCACCCGAACCCGACCGGGACCCGAAAATCTAGAGCCATTCATAACCCGAACCAGAGACCGAACCCGACTCGACCCGACTCTGAACTCGACCCGACTCTCAACCCGACCCGACCCAACCCGACTCGAAAACCCGATCCGACTCACCCGAACCCGACCGGGACCCGAAAATCTGGAGCCATTCATAACCCGAACCAGAGACCGAACCCGACTCGACCCGACTCTGAACCCGACCCGACTCTCAACCCGACCCGACCCAACCCGACCCGAATTGAAATGGTTATTTAACATCAACATTTTAATACTTGAATGTTAAATGTTTTTTATTATTATTTTAACACAAGTTTATGATTATACTTTAACATATAAAACACCAATTATTTTTTGTTAATTGTTATCATATGAATAAGAACCCAAGTAAAATCAATAGATAAGCAGATAAGTCAACGAGTCAAGTAAGTCAACCGCCATACATCAAATCAAAACATCGATACATATTACGAGTCAGAAATGCTAAAAGTTTATTAATCGTTGCAGATGATATAACGTGCAACCCAACAACATATTCTTCCAACAACTACTAACAACCCAACAAAATATCCTTCTCGGAACCAACAACAATCAGCAATACCTAAATAGGCCAAAAGTTAATAATAATAATGAAAAAAAACTAATGGGCCAAAAGCTAAAAATGAAATGAGCATTGAAAATGATATGAGCCAATGATATAGTCAAACTACAAATAAGTCCATTTGCAACTTGCTAGTTAAAATAAGATTAAAACCTAAATGTACAATTAATTTGATTTAATTATAGCACCGATCAATTGGTTTAAATGTTTAAAAAAGGACGATGTTGCCGAATATCGAATTTCCGATTATGACTTTTTTTTAAATCGGTCGACAACCGATGAGTCAATAACAATGAGTGTATTCAACCGAGTCAAAATTACATATTCAAGTATTCAACCGAGTCAAAATCATTTCTTTTAAGTAAATTACATATTTAAGTATTCAACCGAGTTAAAATAATTTATTTTAATTAAATTACATATTTAAGTATTCAACCGAGTCAAAATCAACCTAATTATCCAAGTTCCAAACGGGTTGAATATGATTCGACCGAAAACTCAAACCAACTATACCGCTATACCCACTTTGATTTGAAACTCAAATGAGACCGACCCGCCTCTTGACCCGAAACCCGAACGAGACCGACCCGCTTTGACCCGAACCCGAATGGGCATGACCCGACTTAACCCGAAACCCGACCAATCTAAAATTCATTATGACCGAGCCCGACCCAAACCCGACCCGACCAATGTCCGACCCGACCAATACCCGACCAAAATTTTTACCCGAATTGACCCAACCCGAGCAAGCCTGACCCGAACCCGACTCGAACGACCGACTGTCACCTCTAATTTTGACCCATCAAAATTGATCTTGAAATATTCCTTTGCGGGTTTCTTCCAACGAAGATTCTTTTTCTTCCTAAGTTGGGGTACTCTTACAACTTTCGTTTTTTCCATTTCTTCCCAATGAAGTGTCTTTTATTGGTTCCAGTTTTGTAACTAGAGTCTTATATATCTTTCATGTTGTTGATTGTTCATGTAATTTTGATCATCGAATACTACTTTATTCCTTATTGTCCATAAGCTCCACCAACTCAAAGATAATGTGACTGTTTGAGCTTTAGTGAGATTGGAAAATATTTCCATTACAACTTGTTTCATATTTTTGTCGGTCGTGTCCACCTTTCGAATTTTTGTTTCGATATCTCTATCATTTTTTCTAATCAGATCAAGAGAATGGGTACATGTTGTAAATAAATGTTCCGCGTCCTCAACCAAATGGTTGCAGAAAGCACAAAAGAGGGGGGCACAACCACACCTTTACCAGCAAGTCATTTTTTCTTGAGATTCCATTCATCGCTAATTTCCAAAGAAAAATTTTCACTTTCAGAAAGCATTCCATTCCTCAAATCCATGCAATTTCGCTTTCCTGGATTCTGCCATGTCCTGCTATTATTACTATGGTAGTTGACGTGGAGAACCAACCATTGCGGCTAGCTTTCCAATATAACATATCTTCGATTTCATTCATCGGAATTTGTATGTTAAGAATTTTCATTATATTGTGAGGAAGTATTTTCCTCAATTCTTCAACTTTTCATTTTTCATCGGGTCCTATGTATTGTTCCACCTTCTCTTGTTCATTAATTGAATTGTTCGAAATGCTTTTCCCAAATAGTTTTTCTCCTATAATCCACTCGTTTTTCCAGAATCGGATTGTTTTCTCATTCCCTACTTGCCAACTCAACCCTTCACATAATTCATTTTTACTTTCCATTAGCTTCTTCTATTGCCAGGATGTATGTTTTCTTTTTTTTTGTATTCCCATAATGTTGCATTTTTTCATGTATTATTCTTTTATTATTCTAACCCAAATATTATTTGGTTCAACCAAGATTTTCCACAATAACTTCATTTGAAGTGCTTTATTGGATTTGTTTAGTCCTAAGCCACAATATTTCTTTAGTTACAGAAGAAAGATCGATTAAGTCTGTCTAGTTCTTTGTGAGTGTATGTTAGTAGTCCAAAACTTTGCATCACATAGTAAGGTTTAGTCGCAATATTTGTTTTGATAAAAACATCTCTCCCTTGTTGTGAAAGTGAGTTTGCCTTCCATTTTGTCAGTTGGGATTTTGTCCTTTCCACAATATCTTCAAAAGTGTTCCGGTTTACTTTCCCGTTTATAATCGGGCATCCTAAATATTTTTCGAGTGTAGCGTGGTTGGTGATGTGAAGTATATTTTGAATACTTTGTTTCTATTGGTTTGTAACCCCTGAAGTTACTTATAAAGCTGATTTATGAAAATTTACTTTTTGTCTCATGATATCGTCGACGAAGGAGAGAAATGGAACTCTAGTTCCAAATTTAGTCATCTCAAATCCTATTGTTTTTCTTGACTCATCACTTGTCATTTGTAGTTTCCTTACAAATACTTCAGCTCCAATTACAAAAAGGAGCAAGAAAGTTGGATCACCTTGTTTGAGTCCCTTCTCTGGTCGAAAAACCAGAATGGAGAAAGAGACGGTTTTCACGCATTCCTCAACCCAAGAGATGAATCTTGAGCAAAAACCGAATCTAGACATAACTTGGAAAAAGAAATCTCATTCAACCTTATCATAAGCCTTTTCCATGTCTAACGTTACTGCTATCCATCCCTCTTTGCCTTTTCTTGATTTGAAAGAGTGAAAATTTTCATGTGTAATAAGAACATTATCTTGAATTGTCCGTTTCGCTACAAATGCTCCTTGTAATGGATGTATGATCCTTTATAGGACAATTTTGAATCCATCTGCTATAAATTTGGCAATTGTTTTACAGATAGTATTAGTCTTCGACCGAAGTCCTTTTAAGTTATAACTCTAAAATTAATTTCTTTTAAATAGAAAATAACATATACTACATCCGTCCAAAAATACATGTCATTTTTAGATAGTATTCATGCACATTTTTTAGGAGCTAAAAACTATATAAAATATTAACTTTTTTATTGATTTTTTTAACAATTACAAACTTATTATCAATAAGTTTGTAATTGTTAAATCAATAAAAAGTTAATATTTTATATAGTTTTTAGCTCCTAAAAAACGTGCTAGCAAATAAAATGACATGTATTTTTGGACGGAAGGAGTATATATTTTAAACTTATTTTACTTCAGCACCAACCGCTTTATCAGTTCAAATATTTAAAGAATAATTTAGTTTTGAAAATGATGCAGATTTAGCCATTTAGGAAAACCTCCTAATTTTTTCTACTATTTCTCCATGTTAGAGAACAAGATGCATGGAAAATCCATTAGACTATAAAAACACTATAAAATTCTCCAAAAATTTCACAATCTCAATAGAGAATCTATTAGAGACGCTATAACACCATACTATGAAGAATAAGAGATGATGCATTCCTCATGAGCAGCTAAGCTAAGCTGGTTTTTCACCTTTGTGATCAACCTTTTTCACTGTCCTATTACAGCTGTTTTACAGCTTCATTTCTGTAACCTCTTTTGTCTTCTTATGCATTGCCATTGCTGTAATTTGTTGCCCCATTTCGGACTGATTTGTAATAAGCCTGCAAGGCATGACACTCACGTGATCAGTGACATCAAGGTACTATATAAAGCCTTGTTGTCACCTGATATGATGTAGGGTTTTGGGGATCATCAAAGCAGCCTTTTGCATAGCCGTTTTTTGGCTCTTATCTTGCTTGATGCTTCATTGAATGTTCAGGTGCAGGGAAGAGCATTTATTTTGCTCTTGATATAGCTGTGTTCAACAGCATTACAAAGGGAAGGTGCACTCTTCACATGGTATCAGAGCGACAGGTTCAGATTTGGTGATTTATTGCAGCTGCAAGGAAGGTTTCAAGGATGTCTAATGAAGTTAACAACACTGAGAACTCGGGGACTGAGACAGTCAATCAAGGTAACCTTAATTATCCTCTTTATTTATCACATTCAGATCATCCAGGAGCACAGTTAGTTGGGATTCCATTTGATGGAACCAACTTTATGACCTGGACTAGGGGAATTACTATGGCCTTAGGGGCTAAATGTAAACTGGGATTCATCAATGGCACATGTGCAAGGCCAAGTGATGATCATGCTGATCTGCAGAGGTGGATAAGGGTGGACTACATGGTGAGATGCTGGATTGTGAATTCCATGAACAAGAACATAGTAGAGGGTTTCATGTTCATGGAATCCACAAAGCAATTGTGGGATGAAGTAGTTGAGAGATATGGGCAGACTAATGCACCCTTGATTTTTCAGATCAGGAAGAAAATGAACAATGTTCATCAAGGGAGTATGACCTTGGGAGAGGTCTATAATGCCCTGAAGAAACTCTGGGATGAGTTACAGGTGTTGGAAAGGACACCAGAATGCTCTTGTGGGGCAATGAAACAGTGTACTTGTGATCTGAAAAGGAGCATAGCAGAGATGGATTCTAGGAACAACGTTATGCAGCTTTTGGCAAGTCTCAATGAGAACTATGAAGGGGCTAGAAATCAGATATTGGCTATGGATCCTCTCCCTAGCATAAACAAAACTTATTTCATCCTGCAGCAAGTTGAGAGAGGATCAGATGCAACTGGAGTTACTCAAGGAAATACCATGGATGCAAGTGCTTTTGCTGCATCTAAGGGCTCTTACAGGACTCAGTCTTACACACCTTTAGGACCACCAGGTGCTCAGTCTCAGAAGAGGGATTGGAAGGAATTAAAAAGGCTGAAATATGAACAGAAATGTGCACACTGCAACTATAGAGGCCATACTGCAGATCAGTGTTTCAAATTACATGGGGTTCCAGATTGGTTTAAGGAACTGAAGGATGGTCAGAAAGGGAATGCTGGTATGAGAGGCTCAATGACTGGAAGAGGACCAGCTAATGCAGCAGGATCTGTTGGGAGCTCCATGATGGGGACTCCTCTTGATGAGCAAGAAAGTAGTGACAGAAATGGAACTGAGGGACAGATGGACAATGCTATGGTTAATGCAGTATTTCATGAAGTTATGAAGAGAATGAAGGGCAAGAATTCCAGTGAGAATGCATATGCCAACTTTGCAGGTAAAGTAACTACATCTCTTCATGATTTAAATAGCAGAAAAGAAACAGATCTTGAATGGATAGTTGATACAGGGGCAAGTGATCATATGGTATCTTGTGATTATAATTTGTTTGATAAGATCAGACTTGACAAGCCAGTTTTGATAGGGTTGCCTGATGGTTCAGGGAAAACTGTTAATGAAATGGGAAAAGTGCAGCTAACAACAGATGTCTGTTTAAGTAATGTGCTTCTAGTGCCAGGTTTTAAACACAATCTATTGTCAGTTGGGAAGCTTCTTGATGATAATGATAAGCTAATAGCTGTTTTTACACACTCCACATGTTGTATCCAGGACCCTGGAACTAAGAGAGTGTTGCTGGCTGGTAGAAGAAGGCATGGGTTATACAAGGTCCTTACAGATGAGCATGCTAGAGACTAGAAGAATTGGAGAACCAGAAGTGAAGATCAGAATAGAGCCTTATTTCCTGCAGTTTTTTGTAATAAAGCTAGTAGTAATTTGAATCTTACTCATGCCAGACTTGGTCACAGTTCTATTTCGAAGATGAAGCACTTATGTGTTTTGGATGAGACAGATTTCAGTAATTTTGAATGTGAAACTTGTGCTTTATGCAAGCATCATAGATTGCCTTTTGAAAGGAGTCTTAGTATGGCTGATAAGCCCTTTGATTTGATACATATGGATCTCTGGGGCCCCAACAGGACTCCAACTTACAATGGGTTCAGTTACTTCTTAACTGTGCTTGATGATTGCACTAGAGTAACATGGACTTTTTTGATTAAAATTAAATCTCATGTGTATAAAACCATTACAGATTTTGTGATGTATGTTGAGAATCAGTTTGATGCAAGAATCAAGTGTGTGAGAACTGACAATGGGACATAGTTTACTTCTAGAGAATGTGAAGAATACTTTGCAGAAAAGGGCATCATCCATCACAAATCTGTCCCATATACTCCTCAGCAAAATGGGAGAGTAGAGAGAAAGCATAGGCACTTGGTGGAGACTGCAAGGTCCATGAGAGTTCATGCATCACTTCCTATGAGATTTTGGGGTGAATGCATATTAGCAGCAACACATGTGATAAACAAGTTGCCTACTGAAACATTGGGATGGAAAACACACTTTGAGAAATCGTTTAATAAGCATACCTCTTATGATGAACTAAAGGTTATAGGTTGCTTATGTTATGCTCCAGTAGCTCATTCAGAGAGAGACAAGATGAAAGTGAAAGCCAGAAGGTGTGTTTTGCTTAGCTATCCACATGGCCAAAAGGCCTACAGGCTATGGGACATTGAGGGAAAAAGATCATTTGTGAGTAGAGATGTAACATTCAATGAGAATGTGTTTCCCTTTAAGGATTCAGGAACAGAAAGTGACAAGTGTAGAGATGAAGTTGTTCATAGATTACCTCTTGTAAATCCAGCTCATGATGAGAGAACAGTGCAGGAATTGATGCCCAGATCACAGGACACCAGTCATCAGACTGAGAGTGTCCAAGCAGAAAATGCAGATGTTGATGTTGACAGCAATAATTTTGTGAATGATTCCCTTACAGAGAGTCAATCTAGTAGAACTCAAGGAGTACTTCAGGTAAGGCTTGATGATCAGGATGAATTCCCTCCCTTAAGGAGATCCACCAGACAGATGATACAACCAAGAAGGTTGAATGATTTTGTTTTGCCTGACCAAAGGAGAAACAATTCTATGTCACAGTCCTTTTTAGTCACTTGTTTAGATCAAACTTTAAACCTGGAACCTGGATATGTGAACTCCTTTGTTTGTATGGCAAAGGTTTATGAACCTTCACATTATGATCAGGCTGTTAAACATGATCACTGGATTGAGGCAATGGAACAGGAATTGAAGGCTTTAGAAGATAACAGAACATGGGAAATGACTGACTTGCCACCAGGAAAGAAAGCAATTGGGAGTAAGTGGGTGTACAAGGTGAAGTACAGGCCAGATGGAACAGTTGAGAGGTTCAAAGCAAGATTAGTTGCTAAGGGGTACAACCAGATAAAAGGAAAGGATTATAAGCATACCTTTTCTCCAGTAGCAAAGTTCAGTACTGTAAGAGTTCTCCTTGCTATTGCCACTGCTAAACAATGGCCACTGCATCAGTTGGATGTGAATAATGCATTTTTGCATGGTCATTTAGAAGAAGAAGTTTACATGAAACCGCCAGAAGGTTATCACATGGGAAATTCTGGTAAAGTTTGTAAGCTAAGCAAGTCCATTTATGGCCTCAAACAGGCATCAAGGCAATGGAATATTGAATTATGCAGATTTTTTATCAGTATGGGATATGAACAGAGCATAGAAGATTATTCATTGTTTGTCAGACATGTGAATGGTGGCATTGTGATTGCTCTTGTGTATGTTGATGATGTTTTGTTAACTGGGGATGATGATCAGTTCATAGATGAAACCAAGAGGGCACTGAATAAGAAATTCACCATCAAAGACCTGGGACTGGCAAGATATTTTCTTGGCCTTGAAATATTGAGGGATGCAACAGGAACACATTTGCATCAAAGAAAGTATATCTTGGACATCATCACTGATTGTGGTATGTCTGATTGTAAGAGTGCTCCCTTTCCAATGCAAAGAGGATTGAAATTGTCTGTTGATATAGGAGAATTAATGAATGATGCTGAGGTTTACAGAAGGCTAGTTGGGAGGTTATTGTTCTTGAATCTCACTAGACCTGATATCTCATATGCAGTGCAACATTTGAGTCAGTTTATGTCTGAGCCAAGGCAACCACATTATGATGCTGCACTACATGTTGTAAAGTACTTAAAGGGGACAATTGGTGTTGGTCTTCACTATCCAATTCTTTCCAATCTTGCAATGTCAGCTTACTGTGATGCTGACTGGGGTGCATGTCAGTTCAGTGCCAAATCATTGACTGGATAATGTGCTTTTGTTGGTGATGCCTTGGTATCTTGGAAAACTAAGAAGCAGACTACAGTATCCAAATATTCTGCAGAGTATAGAAGCATGTCTGCTACCACCAGTGAACTCATTTGGATAGAGGGAGTCCTTTGCACATTGAAAGTTACTGTTCCATTGCCTATTCCCTTATACTGTGATAACAAGGCAGCAATTCATATTGCTGAGAACCCAGTGTTTCATGAGAGGACTAAACACCTTAAAATTGACTGCCACTTCATTAGGCAGTATCTGGTGACAGGATTGATCACTCCTCAGCATGTGAGGACAGGAGTTCAATTGGCAGATATATTCACCAAACCCCTTGGTGAAAAGCCTCACCTCTTCTTCTCTTGCAAGTTGGGCTTGACAGGCTTTCATACATGCCCAACTTGAGGAGGGGATATGAAGAATAAGAGATGATGCATTCCTCATGAGCAGCTAAGCTAAGCTGGTTTTTCACCTTTGCGATCAACCTTTTTCACTGTCCTATTACAGCTGTTTTACAGCTTCATTTCTGTAACCTCTTTTGTCTTCTTATGCATTGCCATTGCTGTAATTTGTTGCCCCATTTCGGACTGATTTGTAATAAGCCTGCAAGGCATGACACTCACGTGATCAGTGACATCAAGGTACTATATAAAGCCTTGTTGTCACCTGATATGATGTAGGGTTTTGGGGATCATCAAAGCAGCCTTTTGCATAGCCGTTTTTTGGCTCTTATCTTGCTTGATGCTTCATTGAATGTTCAGGTGCAGGGAAGAGCATTTATTTTGCTCTTGATATAGCTGTGTTCAACAGCATTACAAAGGGAAGGTGCACTCTTCACACATACCTTAGCTTGCTGGGTGCTTGTTAGTCCCAAAATCAAAATGAGGTTGCACGAGCATGGCACCCAGCCACCCACACTCACAATCTGTATTATAAGTTTATAACAAGTATTTTTCGATTTTGACTATAGCTATTGAATATCGTTTATTATTTCATAATTTTTTTATATAGGAAAAAAAAAGAGCTTCACATTTGATAAGATTTAAGAAACAATATTTCAAATTAGACAAAAGTTTTCACATACACACATGTTACATGTATTAGTGTGCAAAATGCGAACAAGCAGATTTATTAAATGCAACCAAATACTAATACAATATACATTGATATTGAATAGAAGTAACAATTAAATGCAACCAAATAACAAGTTTTAATCAATATATAAAAACCTAATTACATAAACAGCTGACCAGAGAAATGAAGGGTTAATGGCCACTTATCCTGATCGATCGTGGGATGAAAATAATCAAAGTATAAAATTTAAAAGTCCTAGCTAGCTTGTTATATCAACAGAATGTGAACGCCACTTAAAAGCTTGGAAATTTCGACACTGTTTCCTTTTTGGACTATACTTTTCAACTTCCTTTTTTTCTCCTTGTAATAATTAATGAATATATTTAGGTAGAGATAGATATAATTAATTTATAATGCATCCATATATTATTTTAGTGTCATTTTTTAGATTTTTATATGTCCATACGTGAGGGCAATTATGTGTAGTAGTCTTGGGTGGACTGATGTGGCGGGCGTGATGACACAATTACACAAGTTGCCATTTTTTTGGGGGGTAATTAATAGGGTAAATTACATTAAAAACTATAGTACATAAAGTATTTAATCAAACCATCAATAAATTATGAAGTTATACTTATTTATTTTTCAAAAAACCACCCATAGCCTTTTAGCTAAAAAGAAAAGATTAAAAATCTTTAATTATACTTATTTTCAAATATTTAGATTAATTAATAGTATTATGTTATGAGTCTCACATCAAAAGTTGAGTATAATTAACAAGCCTTAGAATATTAGTCAGTGAACTACTCTTTTATTGTCATTTGTCAAATGGTTGTAGAATGAAGTCTCACTCGGCTTGTTTGTTAAACTACTCGGACTTTGATATTATGATTAATACAGTAATACTCAATTGTTAATCTATCTTAATATAACTTTATTGCTAAATACTACTATATATTATGATTAATTTTAACTATAGTAATGAGTAAGAAAAGCTCAAATCTAGAGGTGACAATCGGGCGGGTCGGATCGGGTTGGGGTTCGATTAGTCGGGTTTCAGGTCATTCGGGTTTCGGGTAATGTCTGATAATTTGGTCATTTGGTTTTGTCGGGTTCGAGTTTCGGTTATTCGGGTTTTGATTGTCTCGGGTTTCAGTTATTTCGGATTTTGGTTGTCTCAGATTTTTATTATTTCAATATTAATTTTTAAAAACTTAGTAGAATGCATATTAAAGTTCGGGTTATTTCGAGTTTCGATTATAACAGGTTCGGGTCTTAATGAGTTTTGATTGAATCAGTTTCGGTTCATTCGGATTTCGGGTCCAAAATTGGTCAAGTTGGATCGGTGTTCAGGACAATCGGTTTCGGGTCGATCGGATTGGATTTTCGGGTTCGGATCGGGTTTTGCCAGCTCTACTCAAATCCCATAAATATGGGTGGTTTAGCAAAAATTAACAAATTTATAGATATTTTTATACTCATGATTACTCCGTATTTTATTGGGTTTTTTTTTGGAAAATTTTTGAAGGTGTTTTGAATATGAGAGGCCCGCACGGGTGTGCTTTTCTTGTAGTTTTGTGCTTCTTGAAAATTAATTTGTACCACAAAATGAGGCTACCAGACTACCTCTTCAGCTCTTCTAGTCTAGAAAGCTAATCCGTTTTTCGACTCAAAAAAATAAAAGAAAAAAAGGTAATCCGTTTACTTTTTTTTAAAAAGAAAATCAGGAAATAATTCAAGTGAAAACCCTACCCGATAGCATCATAATGGATGAGGTTAATTTAGGAAGGAAAAAAAATAAGAGAAAACCCTCATGTCTCCCATAGAACGCGCCCCACGCGCTCATTGCGAAAACCTTCCACCTCCCAAAAGAAAGAGCTTTTGGCGAAGAAATCCCTATCGCTTCACCTTCGAGCCTGCAATTCCGTACCAATTTTGTGCAAATCCTCCATCCCTACCTCTGATCTCGGATGATAATCCTACTCTAAACCTACCCGGGATAATCCTTCTTCATCATTATCCTTGTGTTGGCTTCGTGTTATTGGTGTATTTCAATTTCCCCAATTTTCAGTTTGCGTATGAAGGCATTCTAAACCCTAATCCCTTCAAAATCGACCGGGGTTGGTATGGATCTTGGCCAAAAAACTGGATTTCTGATGGGGCTTGGTCTAATCGACCCCCCCCCCCCTTGGCCTAATCGAAGGTGTACGAGCCCTAAGGGAATGTTGGTTTGTCGATCTCGGATTGGCTCCTGCGCCTGCAAACCGGAGCAGTTTAACCAAGTTTACAAGCATTTGGGGACGGGGATGTGGAAGGTGCTCGATTGGAAGGCGTTGGCATGGGGGTTCTCCTTCCGAAAGGGGACTGTTCGATCTCTCTATAAATACGGTGGGCGACGGGGTGGTTCATCGCACCTCATCCTTTCTCTTCTCTCTTTCTCCTGTTTCTTCTTTCAACATTCTAATTACCTTCTCTTTGTGTGTGTTCTGAGCATGGCTCCCACTGAAGCCGACAAAGGTAAGCGCCCTCTGGTGGTAGATGATCCTACCCCAGTAACGGAGAAAACCAAAACGCCGGAGGGCGATAATCTCAAAGAGCAGACTCATCGAAAGAAAGAGGTGGGCAAATCCAGTAGAAAAGCAAAGATGGAAAAGAAATTCAAGCGAAGAACAATCAATAGGGAGAGACTCCAGGCACTGCAGGGGCGTGTTCAAGAGAACGTCTCGGCCCTCAATCACTCCTCCCTCTTTGCAACTATCACCGGGGACCCTCTTGAAGCAAAGGAAGTCAGGAAAAGAGTAAGGTATGTGTGGAAATTTCTTACTGGGGGTTTTCAACTAATTCCAAAAGCCAACAATTGGTTTGAGCTACGCTTTGATGTTTCCTCTGATCGAAACCTGGTTTGGGACAATCGCCCTTACCGGGTTTCTGGTCAGCTTATTCTGCTA
Organism: Persicaria tinctoria; assembly: GCA_037127255.1. Taxonomy (NCBI): domain Eukaryota; kingdom Viridiplantae; phylum Streptophyta; class Magnoliopsida; order Caryophyllales; family Polygonaceae; genus Persicaria; species Persicaria tinctoria. The sequence continues at coordinate 52,177,804 of JBANSL010000008.1, forward strand.
AGGCCCTGGTGCCTTAATTTCGACCCTTGGATGGAATCAGTTACCAAATTGGATCTTTGGGTCCGGTTCCCAGGCTTGCCGTCCAAGTATGTGCATGATGACATCCTCCGAGATATCATCCAGGAGAATGGCTTGGGTCAGGTTATTCGTATTGCTGCTTTTAATGCTAAGGGTGCTCGCTTCCGCTATCCCCGAGTGTGTGTCTCGGTGGATGTCATAGTGATTGAAGGCAGGTCTGTTTGTGTGATCATAATGGATGAGGTTAATTTAGGAAGGAAAAAAAATAAGAGAAAACCCTCATGTCTCCCATAGAACGCGCCCCACGCGCTCATTGCGAAAACCTTCCACCTCCCAAAAGAAAGAGCTTTTGGCGAAGAAATCCCTATCGCTTCACCTTCGAGCCTGCAATTCCGTACCAATTTTGTGCAAATCCTCCATCCCTACCTCTGATCTCGGATGATAATCCTACTCTAAACCTACCCGGGATAATCCTTCTTCATCATTATCCTTGTGTTGGCTTCGTGTTATTGGTGTATTTCAATTTCCCCAATTTTCAGTTTGCGTATGAAGGCATTCTAAACCCTAATCCCTTCAAAATCGACCGGGGTTGGTATGGATCTTGGCCAAAAAACTGGATTTCTGATGGGGCTTGGTCTAATCGACCCCCCCCCTTTGGCCTAATCGAAGGTGTACGAGCCCTAAGGGAATGTTGGTTTGTCGATCTCGGATTGGCTCCTGCGCCTGCAAACCGGAGCAGTTTAACCAAGTTTACAAGCATTTGGGGACGGGGATGTGGAAGGTGCTCGATTGGAAGGCGTTGGCATGGGGGTTCTCCTTCCGAAAGGGGACTGTTCGATCTCTCTATAAATACGGTGGGCGACGGGGTGGTTCATCGCACCTCATCCTTTCTCTTCTCTCTTTCTCCTGTTTCTTCTTTCAACATTCTAATTACCTTCTCTTTGTGTGTGTTCTGAGCATGGCTCCCACTGAAGCCGACAAAGGTAAGCGCCCTCTGGTGGTAGATGATCCTACCCCAGTAACGGAGAAAACCAAAACGCCGGAGGGCGATAATCTCAAAGAGCAGACTCATCGAAAGAAAGAGGTGGGCAAATCCAGTAGAAAAGCAAAGATGGAAAAGAAATTCAAGCGAAGAACAATCAATAGGGAGAGACTCCAGGCACTGCAGGGGCGTGTTCAAGAGAACGTCTCGGCCCTCAATCACTCCTCCCTCTTTGCAACTATCACCGGGGACCCTCTTGAAGCAAAGGAAGTCAGGAAAAGAGTAAGGTATGTGTGGAAATTTCTTACTGGGGGTTTTCAACTAATTCCAATAGCCAACAATTGGTTTGAGCTACGCTTTGATGTTTCCTCTGATCGAAACCTGGTTTGGGACAATCGCCCTTACCGGGTTTCTGGTCAGCTTATTCTGCTAAGGCCCTGGTGCCTTGATTTCGACCCTTGGATGGAATCAGTTACCAAATTGGATCTTTGGGTCCGGTTCCCAGGCTTGCCGTCCAAGTATGTGCATGATGACATCCTCCGAGATATCATCCAGGAGAATGGCTTGGGTCAGGTTATTCGTATTGCTGCTTTTAATGCTAAGGGTGCTCGCTTCCGCTATCCCCGAGTGTGTGTCTCGGTGGATGTCATAGTGATTGAAGGCAGGTCTGTTTGTGTGATCAATGAGGAAGGGATGGTGGAAACATATCCAATCTGGTTTGAGGATTTTCCTCAAGGTTGTGGAAGCTGCGACTCGGATGATCATGTGTTTGAAGCATGCCCCTTGAGGCACCTGTGCAATGCTAATGCCGTCAATCCTGTTGAGATGCCTGTGGAGGTTGAGGTGCCGACTGGTGAAGCGCCTGGAGATGATGGCCATGGTACATGGTCGACTGTGGCAGGCAGAAGGCCTGTGGTGATTCCCCCTCCATCTTTTGGTCATCCAAAAACAGACATTTTGTCATGCTTCGGTAAGAATGTAACTATTTCCTCTGACTCTTCTTCATCTAAGTCTCCAATTGGGTCTTCTGGAGGCTCAGAAAGCAACACTGGTGCTATGGTTCTGGCGGAGCCAAAGGGTCCTGTTTCCTCTCCAACACTTGCTATTGATGCTCCCCTGCCTCTTGCTGCCATGATCCCAAGTGATGAGCTCCCCCCTCCGAAAGCAGAAGCGCAACCGGATCTCTACTTCTGGGCTGCTGACGATGACGAAATCCTGGACTTCGATGAAGACGAATTCATGGAGGAAATACTGGTGGAGGATGGCTTGGCTGACCCTGGCTTTTCTCAGGCTGATCTTGATGCAATTATCTCTTATGTTCCACCTTCGGTGGAATTTGTTCTGCCTGATCTAAGCAACCCCACCAGATTTGCTGAGTCACTACAGGAGCACTTTGTGACTCCAAATGCATCTCCCTCGGTGATTCGTGATGTTGAGCAGATGGAGCTGTCGGTGGGTTCCCTTTATGAGTCAGCTAAGCGCAAAGTAAAGATCGAGGAAGGCGATTCTGCTTGCTCTACCGTGACTCTGATGGGTAGCAGCAAGAAGAGGGGTAAGCATGTGTAGCAAACAGGACTGCTGGAGGTTGGAGGTTCTCATTGATGGTTGTGAGCTACCTCAAGCCATGATAATTCTGAAACCATCTCTATCTATCTGCAATTCGGATCATGTAAGTACTTATAGTGGTTTTATTTTGATCATGTCTGGGAAAGCTTATTTGGATAGTTTTTGTGCATTAAGTCCGGACACTAGTCGTATGAATCTTTATCAGATCATAGTTTCTAAGCATTATTATCAGTATGAACAATGTAAAAGACCTTGGGTAACCTTTGCCTGTATTATATCGGTTACCTTGCATCAATGGATATGGGTATTTATGTATGAGAATGGTGTTTATTTTGAAAATCTGAACTGGAGAATTCATTTGAAAAGAATGACTAATGCTAAATAGGGGCTCAGTTTGAGCAACTTCATATTAATCATATGGGTAAAACTTCAAACAACACTTGAGAAAAAGCATAAAGAACATTATTTTGAAGATCTTCATAAACTACAATATTTACTAGATCACATTCGGCTTAAGTACAAGCACATGGATCCAATCCCAATAAGTAATTATAGCCAGATTAGTGTAGTACTTAGTGTTGTAAGGCAACCTGGGAGATTAAATTCCACACAAAAGATAATCTTGCTCACAAATGGAGTTTGGTTGGATTCATATTGGCATAAACGGTCCATGGGTTATAATTGGGAGATGAGCTTGCAAGCTAAGAATAATTTTGGAAAATGGGATACTAGAAAGATTAATCAGCTCTATGTCGATATAACCCTTATAGATCAAATCCTAAGGAACAAACCTCTGCAGCTCATTGTATGTCCCAAGCGAACCCAACCATGGTTCCCATGGCTCCATAGACGAACCTGGGCTTTAGATATATCAAACGGTACCATCCAAACTAAACTATGGCATCAGAATCAAGTAAAGTTCAATAGTATAAGAATCTCCGTCTTGAATCTCGTTGCAGATAGAGAATACCGCTTACAGAACCTCTTGACCTGTATAGGACAACTACGTAAAAGAGCATCAATGAAAAACTCCTTTCTGTATGGGTTCAGGCACGTTTGGCCCATGCAGACAGAAAAAGTTATTAATGATAATTAGCTTTTGGAATGTCCGAGGGATTGGAAAAAGAACGTTCTTGATAGATATCAATACAATGAGAATCAACAATCATTTAAACCTCCTAGTCATAGCAGAAACTAAAACTGAAGCTATACCAGAGGAATCAACATGGAAAGGTAGCGGATTCACAAATGCTATCTGGTCTCCGGGAGTTGGGTGGTACGGGGGTTTAGGTGTATTATGGAATGAACACCTCACCCCAAACGAACAATTAGTGGTAAAAATCCACTTGCCCAGAGTAATTGGGATAGAATATACGAATCATGAGAACAACTTCAAAGGAATGATTTTTGCAGTATATTGACCCCCTCAAGAAAGAGATAAAAACCAATTCTGGACCAATCTCACTGATCTAATAACAGTAGAAGACCTTCCGGGTTTAGTAATCGGAGACCTAAATGAAATCAGTCAAAGCTGCGAAAAGGAGGGGGGTGAAATCCCGTCACTTACCAGATTCAACCGACTAAACCACTTTAAGGACACATATATGCTCACTAATAGAAATTCCATGGTCCGGAAATAAATTTACATGGAGGAAGAAGAAATTTGGAGAGGATAATATCCTAGAAAAACTTGACAGAGTATTGGTTCATCAACAATTCCTCGATGTTTTTCCAAACTTAAGCACTATTAACGGGGCATTCTCGACATCTGACCATTGCCCAATTTTTGTTCAGATAAGGGACAAAACCATGTTTAAACCACCTCCGTTTAAGATGGAAAACATTTGGTTCCATAGACCCGATTTTAAAAACATAGTTAAGCAATCATGGAGAGCAAATTGTCCTGGATCAACGATGTTTAGAATAATGCATAAAACAAAAATCTTGAAACAGAAAAGTAAAATTTGGAATAAGAGCACGTTTGGAAATATTTTCAGACAATTGGCAGATGTTGAAAAAGAATTGACTAAAATACAAGCAAACGTAAATACCAGGCAAAGTCTGGAAAATATCTCAAAAGAAAATAATCTCATTCAAAAGAAGGAAAAACTATTGACATTTCAGAAGGAATATTGGAGTCAACGAGCAAAATCCAAGCATCTGAGTCTAGCCGACACAAATACAACCTATTTCCACAGGGTAGCATCTGGCAGGAGGAATAGAAAATTTATCAGAAGTATCACATCTTTAGAAGGAACCGTGATAATAGGAGATGAGAACGTAAAGGAGGAAATAAAAAAGGATTTTGAAAAACGTTTTGCGAAAACACCGATTAACCAAATTCTGCTTCGAGAATATATTCAGCTACTACCAAGGTTAGTAACAGACGAGGATAATCGAATGCTTGTCTCCCACCCTTCTAATGGTGAGATAAGGGATGCGGTGTTTAATCTAGGATATAACAAATCCCCGGGTCCCGACGGCGTGACGGCCGAATTCTACAAAACTTATTGGGAGATAGTTGGCCCTGATATCACTCAGGCCGTCAAAGCTTTTTTCCATACGGGAAAAATCTTAAGACAAATCAACCACACATTTATCTCATTACTACCTAAATGTGACAACCCAACAAAAACTACAGATTACCGTCCTATTAGTCTATGCTCCACGATCTATAAGATTATCTCAAAAATATTAACTGATAGGTTAAAGAAGGTAATGAGTAAACTAATTCACCCTCTTCAAGGAGCGTTTGTATCTGACAGAGCTATTCAGGATAATGTGCTAATTGCCCATGAGATCTTTCACTCTTTCAAAAACAGGAAAGGCGTTGATGGATGGGTAGCAATAAAACTTGATATGAAGAAAACGTATGACAGAGTATATTGGAATTTTACAGAACAAGTCCTTAAGCAATTTGGTTTTCATCAAAAATTCACAGAGCTGGTAATAGAATGTGTCACCACGGTATCCTTCTCAGTCCTAATCAACAATGGCCCAACGGAGGTATTTAGACCTTCTCGAGGGTTGCGGCAAGGAGATCCCTTATCACCCTTTCTATTTTTATTAGGGGCAGAAATATTGGCTAGAAAACTAGCTTTTGAGGCAAGCCAATTGGGTACTGGTGTCGGTTTTACTTTTGGACGAAACGGCCCTAAAATCCCGTTCTTGACATTTGCAGACGACATAATCATTTTTTCAAAAGGAAATCTAACTTCATGTGCTCATGTTAAAAGGATCATTGACGAATACTGTCAAATATCAGGACAGAAAATCAACTACCATAAATCAGCTTTTCAAGTAACAAGCGGCATCCCGAGGCCCCGTATTCGGGACATTGAAGGATATTTAGGCATATCAAAAGAGACAAAATTAGATAAATACTTGGGTTGCCCAATCATTAATGGCCGCGTGAACAAGACAACCTTTGAAGAAATTATAACCAAAACAACCAATCAGCTTTCCAAATGGCGAGCAAATTCTCTGTCACAACAAGGAAGAGCAACACTGATAAACACAAATTTATCATCCAAACCTCTCTATGCGATGCAGAGTTTTATGCTACCATCACAAATCCATACTCAGCTGGACCAAATCAATAGATCGTGCTTCTGGAATAAAGACAGAAAGCACAAACCACTTATTAGTTGGGAGCGCGTATGTAGACCAAAGGCAGCAGGAGGAATGGGGATCCGAAAAACACATGACATGAATGAAGCATTACAACTAGAACTATTATGGAAAATATTGGCGGAACCAAACAACAGTTGGGTTAGAATTATACAGTATAAATACAAAAACAAACCACATATTGAATTATATGGAAAGAAGCAATGCCTCTTGGCAATGGTCACAACTTCGCAAGATGCTCCCTACTTTCAAGTTAGGATTGATGTGGACATTAGGAAATGGAAAAACCATTAAGTTTTGGGAAAACAGATGGAATAATCTCCCTCCCCTACTACACTACTGTACCCATCCAGACAAAATAGATCCGAATGAAACGGTAGATAAATACTTGATAAATGGCACCTGGAACACCCAAAAGCTACGTACTGTTCTCCCCTACAGTATGATAGAACAGATTACAGGGATTCATGTGCCATCTATACCAATGGAAGACCGACTGTACTGATGGCCAGACAAAAAAGGGTGGTTTACAACTTCCAGTGCATACAATTTAATTACTAACAATACTCATCAACAACTTGACGACAGTAATTGGATCTGGAAAATTGATGTTCCGCCAAAAGTGAAGAATTTTTTATGGAAAGTTGCTCAACAAGGACCGCCTACGGCAGCACTCCTTTCCAAACGGGGTGTTGCCATCCCAGCTTACTGTCCGATATGTAACCATCATGAAGAAGACGCGGCTCATATTTTTCTGGAATGTAAATACAACACATTCTTGAAGAAAATTGACAGAAACATCCAAAAACTCGTATTAGACACATTAAAAACCTCACGAGATATTAAACCTATTATGAATACCCTTGCAGCGCATCTGAATGGGAAACAAAAACAAAAAATGGCCATGTACTGGTGGGTGTCTTGGTTAACAAGAAACCAGGTGGTATTTAGAGAAAAACAACAGCTAACGATCGAAAGCTATAACCACACGGTAAAAACACATATGACAAACTGGAGCAAAGCCATGAGTGAGAATTCTGTACGAAAAGCCAACAGGGACAATAAGGATTATCAGAGAAAGAAAACAAATCATAAAAAAGGAAAACATAAATGGAGAAAACCCCCTTCAGGGTTTCTGAAACTCAATTTCGACGGTTCAGCACCGATCAAAGGAAACAGTTCGGGTGGCTTTGCCATTCGTGATTGGGAAGGTGACTTAATATCTGCAGGAGCAGAGATAATTGGCGTCCAGACAGCTTTGTGTTCAGAAGCCCGAGCACTACATTTAGGCATTAAAAAAGCGATTCAGTTGGGCATACACAGACTGATAATTGAAGGCGACTCACAGATAATTATAAATTACCTCAAACATGGGACGAAATGCCCATGGGAAATTGAAATGATAATGTCAGAAATTTCTTGCTTACTGCGTGGGTTCAGCGAAGTGAACTTCTTTCACATAGTTCGCAATGGTAACCAGGTGGCTGACTATATTGCTCGTCGGGCCCATCTTACCAGAAACCCACTTATTCTCACTGATCCAGGTCTCCGCGACCTCATCCGAAAGGATGCGATCGGATAGCGCTTCGGCGAATCCGAATTTTTACCTTATCAAAAAAAAAAATAATAATGGATGAGGTCAAGAAGACCTAGATCATAATATATATTGGGAATTGATAGAGGAGTAAATCAAATTAAATAAATAACGGAATTTTCGCCTGGTGCCCTTGAGGTAAGGTTAAATTCGCCAGGTATACAAAACTTTTGAATAATTCGCCAAATGCCCCTGAGGTTTGGAATTTTTTTGCCAGATACCCTTCGCTTGGTTTGTTTAAAAAATCGTTATAACGAGTTAAAACTAAAGCAGATTGAAAGAAAGTAAAGAAAGAAGCGACAAACCTTCGACAGTTCAAGCCATTGAAACCGAAAGAGAGAACGGCCAACACAAGGAGGAAGAAGTCAGACCCGCCACGTGAGATTGGTCTACACGGGAGGGAGGAGGCGCGGACGCCAGCCATTGCTGTTGAGGTAAGTCTCTCCTCTCAATTTCAACTCCAGGGTTTACAATATCAGGATTTAGGGTTATCAATTTGGGATTTTTGGGGAATTATTGTTCTAGGATCTTCGAATTATGGTTTGTTTGTTGGTTTTATGGATCAGAAATTCAGAATGTATCTAATTTTGTGACATGTGTTTGATTTCGAGTCATTTATGAATTATGGGATTTAGGGTTTGGGATTTGGGGATGCTGTTCAATTTGGTGTTGTTACTTGTTGTTATTTGCTTGCTCTTGTTGATGACAATAAATTTGTTATTGGGGTGCTTTCTGTTCACAAATTTTCTCAACTTTCATTTGATTTAGATTTTTAGAGAAGGAGTTTACTCTTTGAGAATGAGTTTTACACCTTAGTCTTTGAGAAATTTGTTATTGGTGTGCTAATGGTTGGGATACATACCAACATATATATCAATTTCTTGTCTTCTTTATTGGTCTGGGTGCTTTTATATGTTATACGTTTACATAAACTTGGTTCTTTTCTTTTTAATCTATTGTTTGGGTTAGATACTTCTTTTGATGTATTTGCCATGGTTGGTGCTCTTGTGAGCCGGAAGGTGAGCATTTAGAGAAGTTGAAGGTTTAGATAAACTTGGTAGAAGCTTTCCTAGTCCTATAAATTGATTTTTAGCATGATATTTTGATTTATAAATTGAAATCAAATTTTGAGAGTTTTTAAGTCTATTAGCTCAAATGGTAGAGCGTTGTGCTCACGCACAAAGATGCGAGTTCAAATCTCGTATAGACATCTATGGTTATGTATAGTTATCATGTTTATTGCTTTTGGTCTTTTGTGACCAATTCAAATAGAATTCCGATAAAAAAAAAATCATAAACAAAGATTGCAATTAAAGAATTAAGAAAAAAAATAGAAGCTAAATTCATTAGGGGTGGGCACGGGACGGGACGGGACGGGATTGGGCCGGGACGGGACTCGTCCCGCGAATTTTTTTCGGGACGGGATCGGGACGGGATTGACATTTTGTTTTCGGGACGGGATCGGGACGGGATGGTGTCTGGACGGGACGGGATCGGGACGGGACGGGCCTTGTCCCGCATATAAAAATAATAAAATATTATATAAATTTGCAAAGTGAAAAATGCTTTCATAATTCATTATTTAGTATAATATGTAGAATACGGTATTATTCTCAACTATATTATTCAATAATAATAATAATAATATTATAATACTATTATTAATTCATACAATGATTGTATAATTAATTATAATATTCAACATATCTGGCTACATTATCTTACTAGATGAGGACGGAAAGGAATTGAGACAAGATTTACCAATATTGTCTAATTATCGATTGATAGTTAGGAAGAATACCGTATTTAATTAGCTATTTGCCTCTTGTAACTCTAAATGGGCGGGATGTGTGTGTCGATTTGATGGGATCATCTCCATTGACTCAGTCTGGAATTTCTGACTTTATGCCTGGTCGTGCTGTTGTTGATGCTGCTCGACGTAAGTGTGTCAAGTATCGAGATTTGTGTACGGCGGCTGTTTATGGTTTCCTACCCTTCTCATTCTCTTCATTGGGGGAGTTGGATACAGATGCGGTTGCATTGCTGAAGCGGATTCAGAAATTCTCGGTATCTCAGGATGCTGGGGCTCGTGCTGCACGTTATATTTTTACTAGACTTGGCTTTGTTATCGCTAAAGGGGTGGGTGCCCATATAGTATCTCGGTTGCCCACTAATTTCTTGTAATATGTTTTTATTATAATAATAATAATAATAATAATAATAATAATAATAATAATAATAATAATAATAATAATCCCACATTATAATTAAAAATAAAATAAAATAATATTACTTATTTTTATTGTTATTATTATAAAATAATTATACTTTACAAGAAAAAAATATAATATGATATAAATTAATATTATTATTAAATTATATTATATTATTATAATATTATATAATAATAATATTATTATTATTATAAATTGAAAATTGAAAATTATTATTATAGTTATAAATAATATTTGCTCAAAATAATATATTATTATTATTCTATAATATTATAATAATAATATTATTATAATATTATAATAATAATATTATTATTATTATAAAAATTATTATTATTATTATTATTATTATTATTATTATTATTATTATTATATGCGGGACGGGACGGGATTTGCGGGATCCCACCGGGATCGTCCCGCGTTTCGTCCCGCATAATTTTTGCGGGACGGGATCGGGACGGGATTCGCTATTTTGTCCTAAATCCCACCGGGATCGGGACGGGATCGGGACGGGACCGGGACGGGATCGGGATTTGCGGGATTTGTGCCCACCCCTAAAATTCATAACCATACTGACATCAATGAAGCTGTAAATATTAAGAAATTGTTGAACAGATGCTGTAAATTTAAGAATAGAAGCTGTAAAATTGAGCAGATGTAAATAAAATATTGTAGGAAGCTGAAAACAATATACGTTGGATATTTAAGAATATAGAAATACAAAATTCTTAAGCTGTAAAAAAAATTTCTGGTGTAAAAATTCAGCAGCTGTAAAGACAGAAATTTGAAGCTATAAGTTATAGAAATTTGAAGCCAGAAATTTTAAGATGTAAAATATAGAAATTTAAGTAATGTAAGCATGTAGCAACACTATTTTACTGAATTTTAATGTAAAATACAGAAATTGTAGTGAACTTTATGTGACTGTTTTGAACCTTATTTTACTGAAATTTGAAGCTATAAAATACAGAAATTTTATTGAACTTTTACTGAATTTTGAACCTTGTTTTTAACCCTTATTTTACACATGATAGCAACCAAAAAGAGCACTTTTAATTGCAAGCAATGGCTGCTGTACAATGGTAGCCCACTAGCCCACACATGGCAGCAGCCATACATGACAGCAACAAAAAAGATTATTTTACTGAATTTTTAGTTGTCTACTATTTTGCTGCATAATGCTTGTGTTTCTTCTTCTGTTCATCTATAGTGATAACCCTGACCCTCAAAATTTTCTGGGTTTGCTTGATAGTAGACAACATCGCCATTGTTGCAAGCTTCTTGCAAGGTCATCAATTAAATGAACTAATTTCTAATACCTAACATTATGGACTTTGACTCACAATTTTAGATAGCCTACGTAGGATTCGAACCCACATCTTTGTGCATAAGCACATTGCTCTACCATTTGAGCTAAAAGGCTTAAAATTTCAAATACTTTAGGCATATTAGAAGCAAGCACAATAGTGAATTCTAGTATTAAAAATTGTTATTCGGTGTAGTTCTATTTCATGGATGTTGTTGTAAAACCTATAGTTTTGTTTTATTGATGTTGCTTTGACTTTGATGTTCCCAAATGACCCTCTCCTTTGCTGTGATGCACTTTGCAGTGTAATTTGTCTCCACCCTGTAATGCTTTTATTTTGGTTTCTTGCAACATTGCATTCCGAGATAGCTATATAAAAGGATGGGAACTTAAGATCATGTCTGCTGGAGAGAACATATAAAAGAGATGTTCAAATTTGCTATGTAAGTTTGCAATTTCTGTTAATGTGCTGGGCAATGTTATCTAGAAAGCTTGACGGCTTAGAAAACAGATGGGAACCCTCCTTAATGGTTTGCAAATTATATATAACACAGTTTTAAAGAAAAGTGCTTTTGAAAGTGGTCACTTTTGAATGGAAGTTTTAATTATTCCAGTACATGCATAATTGGTGATGGTTCTACTAATGCCACTTGATTCATAAGAAGAGGTTGGCCCAAATTAGTGTTTGGTACTTGTTTATGTTTCAAAATGCGAACAGATGAGTGTATACCAAAAGAACATCAAGTGATGGAGAAGAAGATCAAAGCTCTTATTATTATAAGCACTAAGCTTAGCAATCCAAAATCCCTTAAGGACTTGAACAAGCAATTGAAGCTCTAGAACAATGCTGCCCCCAATCCCCTAAATAAACAACCTCAAGTAAAACCTAGCACGAGCTGTACTCGCCTGACACTATCATTTAGCTTGAATTAGGATGAAAACTCGAAACCATCATCTTCGATAAACATCCAATTTCACAATTAGCTCACAGATTCAATGAGTACAAGCAAACAATCAATAGTTTCACAACCAATCCCCAAAATTCAGCAATGTATAAAACCAATTAATCCCAAAACAAAGCATAAACACGTAACTAAATTCAATTCTAGGTGGAAGCTACCAAATTGGGAAAACTTTGTGTTATAATCCACACCCAAACTCAGCAGAACAACTAATTTCAAATCTCTTACATACAAATCTACCAACAAGTTCTCCTAATTCAGTAAATTAGCAGCCTAGAATGGAAGAGGGAGATCACATACCTGCACTTACCCGGTGGAAATCTAAGTCAGACGACTTCGATTCAGAGATTGAGTTGGCAATTGTGAGAGCACGAGCAGTGGCAGGAGCTTGCAACGATGAGCCACTCCATGAGTTGTGGTGAAGCGACAACGGCGCGCGCTGATGGACTCACGAGCCACTGGAAGAGACAGGTTTGGGGCGGCATCTACTGCAGTTGTTGGCTTCACTAGCGTTGGAGGTGGGGCGGCGCTGGTGAGTGCATGCGGTGAAGAAACGAGGGAGGAGGAGGCTGTGATCTGGAGAGAGGCGAGGGCGGCGACCAGAAGTCACTGAAACGAGGGTTGACGGAAGGGAAGGAGAGAGACGATGAGGGATTTCCATTTTTTTTTAAAACGACTTCGTTAGTTAAACGATCAGGGTATTTGACGAATTATTCAAAACTTTTGTACACCCGGCGAATTTGCCCTTACTTCAGGGGCACCGGGCGAAAATTTCGAATAAATAAAATATAAATTTAAACCGAAACCTAACCTGCACAAATAAATTCAAGACTTCCTCCCGTTGTAGTGGAAGGGAATCAGGTTTGAACCACGAGGAAGCGGGTCAGCGGATCCAAGATAACTCGTGTACTCGTGTACACGTTCTGTGTCGATATCGACCAAGACAGTCGATTCCTGTGTTGCTGTAGAGGACGAGTCAATATCGACTAGATGGACTCGATATCGACTGGTTCCTGTCGATTTCGAGTTGTTCCAACCGATTTCTACCTGTAACCTACAGAGACAAAAACAACATAAGTCGATTTCGAGTTGGTTGACTCGATTTCGACCAGGTTAGTACCCAATATCGACTGGCACAGAATACTGCCAGTCTATTTCCAGTGACTCGATTTCGACTCTAAGAGGTCGATTTCGAGTGCTATGTAGAACCTGTATTTGTCGGCGAGGGTGGCCGAAGAACGTAACGATGGAAAAGGAGAATGGACATAAATAAACCAAGGTTGACAGAATGGCGATTGTAAGTAATATATGAAATAAAACATCCAAGACCGGGGCTTACGACAACGACGACCATGCAAGAGAATCAACAAAATCGTAAAAGATAGAAACTTTATCGACAATTGAAAAAGCTTTCAAAAAATCCGGCAAATAGGAATATAAACCTTTCGATTAACAACCCTATTTGTGTCTATCCTTTTTCATAATTAGAACTTATATTACAAATAGAAACCCTAATTACTACCCAAGTTTCACAATATGAGTTTCCTAATTTTCCAATTAAAGTTGAAGCACAAAGGATAGAGAGGGATAAAATACCTTTCTTTAGCGACTCATCAATCCACCAACATGGCTATCGCCAGGCTCATCCCGACCCTAGAAGTAGGGTGACTACTCGCTCATCGCAATAGAAGACATAATTGATATAAAAGAAATAACTTACATAAATCTAAATTAAAGTGTTTACAATTCCGGCACTCCAACTTTCACAAAACGCCAAAACCCTAAAACCTTTGAAAACCTAAAACTTTATGAGAAGTGTTTGTTCTGAAAATTGAATGCCTAGCAACTAGCCCCTAAGGCTTTATTTATAAACCCAACTCCTTGCTACCTAAGGAAATGATTCTATCTCTATCTCTATCTCTATCTCTATCTAGCTAAAAAATATAATTCTTAGATAAAAAAGAAATAAATCCAACTAAGTAAAGTAAATAAATCCTATAGGGTAATTAGTAGTTCAACCCTTATGATAGAAAATAAGTAAAAATATAAAATATATCTAATCTTCACTTGCAAGGAATCTTCACTCGAAATTGGGCTCGGAATCAGCTTGTGACTCGAAATCAGCGTTGGATCAATCTAGGGACTTGGTCAATATCGACTAATGTGGGTCGATATTGACCTGTGTGGTCGGTTCCGGGTTGCATATCCCACTCGGCGTCGGGTCTACATGGCATTTTGAGTGGCACTCACTCGATATCGACTAGGCAAAGTCCATATCGAGTCATCTTCAGCTTCCGTCTCCGAGTCTGTGTTCTATTGAGTCGATGGGCCTGGTTTCGACTAGTCTTCAGTCGATATCGACTGAGTTGGGTCGATATGGACTCATCTGCAGCTCCAAATGTTGTGTCCAGCTTCGCTCGATGTCAGTATGATGGGATGAAATGTCGTGTGTTTCACTTCGCCAAAGATAATGATTCCCAAACTAACAAACTAACTAGTAAACTAGTATAGTGGATAAGTAAGGGGTCGAACCCACATAGAGAATACCTTTCCTGTCTACTCAAATTGCTATCAAAGTGATGAAATTGAAGGTAATTGAGATGATTGAAACAAACTAATAAAGTAAAGGTAGCAATGGTGATTGATTGATAACAATAGAGATGAAGCAGTTTCACTGTTTCACCTACAAATTCTCAACAATGGTTGGTTTATTTATCCTTGGCTCACTTTCTAGTTATTCTAATTATTTGGATTAATCCGACTTTGGTTTATGTAGATTGACATTCCTCGCGGAGATGACAATCCCTCACATCTATAGGCAAAACCATAACCCTGCAGGATTTAACATAAAAATAGCACAAATTCCCAAAGTTCTAGGCATAATGGTCGCTCAAACTGTCATTACTCTACACAATCAAGATCATCCTCGCAGAATCGCTTGCTTGTGGTTGCTACAAAAGGCACAATTACTGTCACGAAACAATTGAAACCCTAACACGATGCAATTCTATCAAGGTAGCTAATCAAAATAGAATGAACAACACAAAATCAGCGGAAAGGTAATGAATTAATCATTGAAATAACATAGAATTCAAGTTTCACAAATCAACTAACCATGTCTCTGAATCGTAGGCAAAACTAGAGAGGTTTAGTGAATCATACAAAAGTAGAAAACCTCCATTCTTCTCTCCATAGTTGTCTAATTAATGAATACTAAAGAGAATAGTCTTTTTAGGCTCAAAACCGGCCCTTGAAAACCCTAGGAAAAGATAGATAAAAGTTCCCATAAAAATAAACTCGGGCCACGCATCGCAAATCCGGATCTGAGAGGACGGCGGGCGTTGTCCGTACAGCTTGATAGACTGAACTTGTAACGCACTTTCCGGAGTCATCCTTCGTTCGATTGATGCATATGAATATGCGTTGGAAAGATCTTTTCAAGCACTACAATTCTTATGAATATTTTAGAAGCCAATTCTAACTTGCAAGAACCTCAAAGATGGGATTTCTCCATGTTCTTCATTTCCGCTCTTGTTCCTTAGCTCTTCTTTTGTCCATTTGCTTCATGTTTTCTCCACCTTTCGAGTCCCATAAGACCTACAAAAAAAACACTAAAAACCGTAGATTCTGAACTTCGAATACCAAATGATAAAGAATGAAAATTAGCTATAAAACACACAATAAACATAGTCTAAATGCATCTAAACCCATCTATAATACCTATCTAAAATATACATTATCAAACTCCCCCACACTTAAGCTTCGCTAGTCCTCGAGCAAATAATAAGAAGCAACCTATATCTACCAGTTCATAATCCATGCAATAGCCTTAATCAAAAGCAAATCAATTTGAAGTGAACACATGATCAAGCGAATAAACATCATAGCATGTATATTTGGCAATCAAAGCATAGAAGTAGAAATCATTCAACCTCACAAGGAATATATGTTTCACTCATGCTATCATGTGTTCAGGCAATTAAGTTCAACTCTTAACTCAATCCAAAATGCACTAAGCTCATAGACATTGACAACAATATAATCAAATTTCCACCGAAATGCCATCACTTGCGGAAAACAATAAAAATAGACAATTTGGCTCTAGAATTTCACTTTTTTTCCCCCTTTTCATAGTTTACTTTTGCCCCTAGGTGAATTTTATCCTCCCTAGGTCTAAGCTTTCTTATTATTTTTTTCTTTTTTTTTCCCTTTCTTGCTATGGTTTCGTTCGGCTTTGGTATTTTTCAACACCTCAACTTACTTGAATAAAGTCCACTTGAACATCTTTTGACGTGAGTTGCAAACATGGGTGTCATGATTGAACTCGGTTACTCAATGATCAAGCTTCCTTTCTTAGTGGGTAGCTTTTGACACCGTTTTGTGCGAATCATACCCATGGGTGTTATGCGTAGACCCGGTTACTAAGTTTATGAAACCATTGTCACATTATTTCACTCAAAACTCACAAGCAACTAAATCCAAATATCAACTATAAAAGCATAAAATTCAGCAAGCAACAAACATGTGAGTCGGCTTTGACAATAACTAATGAAGTCAATATCAAGAGGTAGAAACATATGAAGAGTAAATCACACATCAAAGTAAAAGGAATTATAAATGATTCCAACAAGGCTAAAAACAATCTCACAAGGGTCATGTTTTGTAGGATTTCAATCATACTCAAGCTTAATCATACATACTCAATTACATCACCAATCATGCTTCATAAGAAAAAACATTTTACAGGGATAAGGCTAAGCACTTCAAACTTATCGTAGGATTTACAAGTTCATGCCATAAGAAATTGTGGAGTTTTGCTAACTAAGGTGGGTGTTTGGATAACAACATATATGCAATGCATGAAATTTTTGGATTTTTGACATTTTTCATCACTTTTTTTTTTCTTTTTCTAATGCAATAAAGTAGCGGAAAAATAAACACGAAACTGAATTTAAACATGACCTAACACACTATATGGCTTAACTCACTATCCCCTCCCCCACACTTAAATCTTTCATTGTCCTCAATGAAAATCAAATAAAGACAACAAAATTTAAGATAAAATCACCTGAGGGAAATGGAAACCTACTTGATCATGGCGGCGGTGGTGATAATCGTCAGACAAAACAAGCTTTGGAGCATTGAGGGGGTGGCGGGCGCTGTGGTTTAGGGCGGCGGGCGCCGCTTGACGGTGATGTCAAATCCGAGATACTTTTGCATTGGTTAGCGCAAGACTCCTCAAAAACACTTATCGATATGGAACTCTATCCTTTTATTTAATTCGAAAGACTAAAGACCTAACTAGAATTGAAAAACATGAAAACTAAAGAACTTACCTTGAGTTGCCTCCTAAGAAGCACATTTGTTTTATGTCTTTGGCTCGATGTGATGCATTTCTTGATTAAGTTATCTCATCAAGATTCTCCACACTTGTCTTTTTCTTGACAAGAGGGGGGACCTTAGGAATTTCTCCAATATATCCATCAATTGCACCAATCAATTTCTTTTTGAAATGAGTTTCTCCTAGAGGTTGCCCTAAAATTGCAAAAACCTCAACATTGTTAGGAATCGATTTCTCATAGGGAAACACAATATAATCATTTGAATTAGACATATTCTCATGTGACTTAAACAAATTCTCACTTTTCCTTTCAATGTCATCTTTCCCTAAATCAAATTTCTCTTCATTAGAAGACTCAGTATGCAATAATTCATTCTCAATAGAAGCATCTAACAAACCATTTGATTCATTCCTGTGATTACTATCATTAGAATCAAGAACATCCATGGAATCATTAGTAGAAAGAGTAATAGGCTCAAATATAGAAAATTCAATCTTTCTACCGTCAAACTCCATGGTTAGGGAACCTTCAAAGCAACCAATCATAGTCTTGGTCGTTCGCAAGAATGGCCTTCCCAAGATAATTGGGGTTTCAGGCGTACCTTGTCCCATATCCAATATAAAGAAATCAGCTGGAAATATCAAATCATTTACCTTAACCAAAACATCCCCAACAACTCCTCTAGGCTTAATACTAGAACGATCAACGAGTTGTATAGTAACACCAGTTTCAGACAATGCATTGAGACCCAAAAACATGTACAAGTTATAAGACATCACATTGATTGAAGCACCTAGGTATAACATAGCTTTGGTGAAACTAGCATTACCTATTGCACATGGGATAGTAAACATACATGGAACTCCGCACTTTTCAGGCAATCTTTTTTGAAGTAAAGCAGAAAATTTTTCACTTAAACTTACCTTTTCTTTCCTTTACATCATTTGCTTTCGTTTCATAGTGCACAATTCTTTCAAAAGCTTTGCATAGTGAGGCACAGTTTTAATCAAATTGAAAAGTGAAATATTTACCTCACAATGAGCAAATGTGTCATAAAGAATTTGTTCATCTTCTCACTTACGATCAGGTCTTAAAGCATAAGGAAAGGGTAGTGTAGGTCTTGAAACCTCAGAAGACCACTCATTGGATGCCGTGGTGAGGGGTGGCGGGCGCGTTATCACAGTGCGATTCCGACTCTTCGTCATCTTCTTCTCCCACATCGATCATTTCCTTAGGCCTTTCTCTAATGATTTTAGTAGAGATTTTTACCTCTTTACCTCCTCTAAGAATCATAGATGTAGAACCTTCCTCAGAGGACCTTTCTAACAAATTTTTCCACGAATCCCTCGATTTATCTTCTTGTAACTCTTGAGCCATTTGGTTTATTAGCTCCCCTCTATCTTTCATCATGTCCATCAGGCTCCTTATAGTGTCATCTCTAAGTGAATTATCCTAAGAGGACTCTTGAGGTAATTCAGAGATAGAGCTCCATATAGCGTTGACCTCTTCAATTCCATCCTTTCTATCTCTGAGTGGTCGTTGCAACTGAGATAGCTGAGTAGCCATGTTCTTTATAATCTTTGTCAACTTAATAACTTCTTCCTTGCAGCCCCTTTCAGAGTTATCGAAACTGTAAATTTCCTCGATTCTTTGAGATTTTCTATATTGTTGAGAAGCATTAGCTAACCCATCAAAGATTTGCATAGCCTTTTCAGATGTCTTGTCTAGAATATCCCCTCCGCTAGTAGTGTTGATGATGGTGTGCTCATGATCAAGTAACCCTTCACAAAGATAGAGGATCAAATCCTCCTCTGCTATACCATGCTGAGGACAACTTGCCTTGAGTTTCCAAAATCTCACAATGTAGTCATATAGACTCTCCTTAGTGGATTGCTCTATGCTTGTCAATTGCTTCTTCAGTTAGCTTAAACGCGTAGCAAGGAAGTATTTTTGCATAAAAACCTTCTTCAGGCATAACCATTAGTGACGCTTCCTGCCAACAAGTAGTGAAGTCAATCACTTGTTGTGTCTTTCAGGGTGAACGGAAACGGTCTCAGCATAATTTGATCATCAGTAAATCCTTGAAGTCTGATTCTGTCACAAACACTAATAAACTCCATAAGATGCTTATTGGCTTCATCTCCAGACAAAACACAGAAAACTAGAAAGAGTGGCAACCAATCAGATTTGCAGCCTAGCTTGGAGCCTTCAAGGAGTTTAGGAAGTATGATTGCAAGACTTTGTGAATTCAAAGCAATTTCCTTTAACTCTCTCAATGTCCTTTTGAGAGGGGGGTTAACTATTTCAAACATCCCTGTCTAGCCTATTAAGAACTTCAACAAAGATTGATTAGTAACCAAAGTGCGATCCACCGAAGTGAATCACACTATAGATAGCAATAAAAGTAAACGAAGAAAATAAAGTAATTCCCCCCCCCCCCCCGGCAACGTCGCCAAAATTTGGTGGGATGAAATGTCGTGTGTTTCACCTCGCCAAAGATAATGATTCCCAAACTGACAACCTAACTAGTAAACTAGTATAGCGGATAAGTAAGGGGTCGAACCCACAGAGAGAATACATTTCATGTCTACTCAAATTGCTATCTAAGTGATAAAATTGAAGGTAATTGAGATGATTGAAACAAACTAATAAAGTAAAGGTACCAATGGTGATTGATTGATAACAATAGGGATGAATTAGTTTCACCTACAAATTCTCAACAATGGTTGGTTTATTGATTTTTGACTCTCTTTCTAGTTTTTCTAATTATTTGGATTAATTCGACTTTGGTTTATGTAGATTGACATTCCTCACGGAGATGACAATCCCTCACATCTATAGGCAAAACCCCAACACTGCAGGATTTAACATAAAAATAACACAAATTCCCAAAGTTCTAGGCAGAATGATCGCCCAAACTGTCATTACCCTACACAATCAAGATCATCCTCACGGAATCGCTTGCTTGTGGTTGCTACAAAAGGCATAATTACTCTCGCGAATCAACTGAAACCCTAGCAAGATGCAATTCTATCAAGGTAGCTAATCAAAATAGAATGAACAACACAAAATTAGCACAAAGGTAATGAATTAATCATCGAAATAACATAGAATTCAAGTCTCACAAATCAACCAACCATGTATCTGAATCGTAGGCGAAACTAGAGAGGTTTAGTGAATCATACCAAAGTAGAGAACCTCCGTTCTTCTCTCCATAGTTGCCTAATTAATGAATACTAAAGAGAATAGTCTTTTTAGGCTCAAAACCGGCCCTTGAAAACCCTAGTAAAAGATGGATAAAAGTTCCCATAAAAATAAACTCGGGCCACGCATCACAAATCCGGATCTGAGAGGACGGCGGGTGCCGTGGAAAAGGCGGCGGGTGCCGTCCGTACAGCTTGACAACATCGACATACTGAATAGATAACGCACTTTTCAGAGTCATCATTCTTCTGATTGACGCATATGAATATGCATTGGAAAGATCTTTTCAAGCACTGCAATTCTTATGAAGACCTCAAAAGCGAATTCCAAATTATCAGAACCTCAAAGATGGGAGTTCTCCATGTTCTCCATTTCCGCTCTTGTTCCTTACCTCTTCTTTTGTCCATTTTCTCCATGTTTTCTTCACCTTTTGAGTCCGAATCATAAGACCTACAAATATACACTAAAAACGTAGATTCCAAACTTCGAATACCAAATGATCAAGAATGCAAATTAGCTATAAACCACACAAGAAACATACTCTAAATGCATCTAAACTCATCTATAATGCCTATCTAAATATGCATTATCATATGGTGTTTTATCTTTATTAGCCTCCGAAGAGAATATCCTATGTTGATTAATGCCTTGTGATAACTCCACTCCCTTGATGAAAATCGGAATTAGTTTAAAAGGCTTTGACATACAGTTTGTGTCAAAGGTCTTGAAGCTACAACTGTGTTGATAAAACACAAAACCTGTACTTTATAATATTTTGTCCGAATATTATTATATTTTATTATATGCTTCTAGATATTATTATATATGCACTAACATTTCAGGAAGCTTTTCGAATTATATCTCCTTCCTTAAAGCTTGAAGTTGAGAAGAATAAAATAGGAGATTATGGCTTCAGAGTTTCCAAGAATAGAAGATCGTGAAGTATCCCTCTCAATCCATGATCTGCTCTAGCCGTTGGTGAAGATCCTTAGGCGCCGATTTATTCAATATAAAGAAAAGGAAGAATGGAAGACGGTGAAACATTCGCTGAACACAAGCATTCATACACTCAAGCCTTCAAGTCAAAGTTGTCTTCTTCATGTGCTCTCTACTAAGTTCTTAAGAGTCATTTATTTTGTTTCAAAGCATTTGAGAGTTACACAGTGAGCTTATATGATATATTTCGAGTGAGTGTTATACTTGAGAGTTTGTAACTCAGGAAGTGGACACTAGGCGATTGATTCACGAAGTGTAAGAGGATTGTACTAGATAGTTGAGAGAGGTGGGGCTCTTCTAGATTGGTCTAGGACTCCAAGGGAACATGAGTTGACTAGATTGCAATTGTATAGGAGAGAGGCTTCTCGGTGAGCTATTAGGATCCTAAGTCTTGTGAATCAATAAAAGCCGGTTGAATCCTAGGGTTGTGGAAGAACCCTAGGCGGGGACATAGGCCAAGTTCGTGCCGAACCTCGTAAACAATTCATTGCGTCCTTTACTTACTGCTTTACCATATTTCCGCACTTGGTTCAAACTGTATAACTCTGTTGTGATTCAGGTTTTCCAGAAGAAAGAATTACGTCTAATCTCAAAGGGTTTTGCAAAAGCTTCAAAAGTCTTGAGATTATCTGCGAAAAACCGGCATACTCTATTCAACCCCCCTTCTAGAGAATTTCTATATTACTTTGTTATACATTATCGAACCTTCAATTGGTATCAGAGCTTTACTCACTGCTTTTGATCTAACAATCTTGTGAGTTTTGTTCATGTCCGGTGAAGCAAGCGGAGGATTTGCACAAGGAAGGTCCACAAGTAGACCGCCACTCTTTGTAGGAAACAACTTCGTCCACTGGAGATCCTTGATGAAAATGTTCATTATAGATCAAGATCTGGAACTTTGGAACATTATAGAGAATGGTCCGAAGGTTCCAGAGAAAGACGGTCCAAATGGAACCAAAGTTGCAAAGACTAAGGCTGAATACATTCAAGCGGATCTTGAACTCGTCTCCAAAAACTACAGGGCTATTAACTTACTATACTGTGGCCTTAGCACTGATCAGTTTAACCGTATTTCATCTTGTAGGTCAGCTAAAGAGATTTGGGACAAGCTGGTTGTCACCTACGAATGAACTAGCCAAGTGAAAGACACCAAGATCAGCATCTTCCTTCGAAAGTATGAACTTTTCAAAATGAAGCCTGATGAGTCTATCAAGGCCATGTTCACACGGTTCACAGAAATCACCAACAACCTTGACTCTCTTGGCAAGAGCTTTAAGAACGTTGAGAAAGTGAGGAAGATATTAAGGTGTCTCCCAAAAGACAAATGGGCCCCTAAAGTGACAGCCATAGAGGAAGCCCAAGATCTTACCACTCTGCCCCTTGATGACTTGCTTGGGAAGCTGATCATACACGAGATGATTATCAATGAAGACGATGGAGAACTTCCAACAAGCACTAAGAACTTGGCGCTCAAGTCTAAGAAGGATGAGCCCAAAGATGTGTCTGATTCTGAAGATGAGGAAGACGATGAGGATGATCCTTTTGCTCTCATCACAAGAGGCCTTTCTCGAATCCTCAAAATGAAGAAGCAATTCAACAACAAGGATGGATCAGAGTCTTCTAAATTTCGAGGTAAGTCTCAATACAACAAATTTGAAAAGAAGACTAAACCTTTGTCTTGTTTTGAATGTGGTGAAACAGACCATCTTGTGAAAGACTGCCCTCAATAGACGAACAGTCAGTCCAAGAAAGATGATAGATGGAAAAAGAAAGCCATTGTAATAACTTGGAGCGATTCTGAATCAGACTCCGATGATGAGAAGGCCAATGTCTGTCTTATGGCCTCAGGAGACGAATCCCACGATGAGAAGCTTGAGGTAACTATAAGAGAACTTATGGCAAGTCCAAAAGAGGTTTTATCGGAATTCCTTTCTAATATGATTGCCAATGAAGAGAAACTTATTGCCCAAACTAACACTCTTATTAAGAAAACTGTGAACCAGGAAAGAACTATTGAGGATCTGTCTCTGAGGGTCAAAAGTCTTGAAACTTCTTATTCAGGTCTTGACATTAAAGTCAAGACTCTTGACTCAGAGAAAATCTGAACTCAAGCAAGATCTCTTCTCTCTAAGAAGTGAACATCATGACTTAGAGAATGAGAAGATCTCCCTGAATAATAAGATTAAAGACCAACAGACAACCCTCTTAAGTTTTACCTAATCCAAAGGCACTCTTGATAGGATGTTGGATGAGTAACAAAGTTCTCTAAACAAAAGTGGTATTGGTTACAATCCAAGGTTTTTAAAGAAGCAGCACATTACCACTTTTGTAAAGGCAAAAGGAAGCAGAACCTCTCCTATATGTCACCACTGTGCAAGAAAGGGACATGTAAAAGAGACCTGCCCCTATAGAGGAAAAGATCCACATATCATTTGCAATACATTTCCTGTTCATTTGAGAAAAGAACGAATAACGCAAGTTTGGGTCTCCAAAGGCACTATTTTACCAAATATGGTTTATCCCATTAATAGATCTAAATTTGCTTATTGGTCTAGCCACAAAGGTTGATGTTTGTTTTGCAGGAGATCACCAAGGTGAAGGAGAAAAAATGGATTATTGATAGTGGATGCTCAAGACATATGAGTGGGAAGAGTTCTCTCTTTCATGATCTAAAGAAGCAATCCACTAGAACAATCACTCTTGGTGACAAAGGAAAGTGTGACATCGTTGGTATTGGTAGTGTTAGGAGTGATCCTAACATTAATATTAAAATTTTTTATCTTGTTAATTGTTTGAAGTATAATTTGCTTAGTGTTTCTCAACTATGTGATAGTGGTAATGATGTTGGATTTAACAAGAAAAGATGTCTAGTGCGCAGAGAAGATACAGGTGAAGTAGTTCTAATTGCATATCTTTATAAAAAACATCTATGATGTGAATGCTGAGCAAGTGGCACAAGGAAGCTTAACATGTCTAAAGGCTTTGACGGACGATCCAAAGCTCTGGCACAGAAGACTCGATCATGTGAGCCCACATACACTACAGAAGCTTGTGTCCAAAGGGCTTGTAAGAGGACTACCTGAGATGGACTTCAAAGGTATTGATATGTGCAAAGCATGCACACGAGGTAAACTAACACGTAGCTCTTTCAAACCCAAAAAGGTTGTAAGTTCTTCTAGACCCCTTGAACTTTTACATATGGATTTATGTGGTCCTATGCAAGTCAAATCTCCCAATGGTAAAAAGTACATGCTTGTTGTTGTTGATGATTTTTCTAGATATACTTGGGTTGCATTTTTAAAAGAAAAATCAGAGGCCTTATTTGAGTTTTCAAAACTTTGTAAGGAGTTGCAAACTTTAAGAAACGAGCCCATAGTGTCAATTCGAAGTGATCATGGTAGGGAGTTTGATCAACTTCAGTTTGATTTGTTTTGTGCTAAATATGACATCTCCCATAATTTTTCTGCTCATAGGACACCTTAACAAAATGGGGTTGTGGAACGAAAGAACCGCACCCTAGAGGACATGGCCAGGACTATGCTTTTAGAAAATGCATTACCTAAAACCTATTGGGATGAAGCTGTTAACACAGCTAACTATATTTTGAATCGTTGTCTTATTCGTTCCATCTTAAAGAAATCTTCTTATGAACTATTCAAAGGCCGCAAACCACTTATATCTTATTTTAAACCATTTCGCTGTACTTGTTTTATTCATAACAATGGAAAAGATAACCTTGGGAAATTTGATGCGCGTAGTGATGAAGGTATATTTCTTGGCTACTCCACAAGTAGCAAAGCTTATAGAATCTTCAACAAAAGGACTAAGTTAGTTGAGGAAAGTATACATGTTATATTTGATGAATGCAATGACGTTTCTTTGAGTTAAAGTGTTGCAGATATAGATCTTAACATCCATACAGAGAACGAGGATGGTGATGATGCTGCTATCAAGAACACAGAGAAAAGGAACATGCAGGATCAGATTCTCAACACTGAAGAATTGGCCCAAGGTGTTGAAGCTTCGTCCAAAGCCCTTGGTGACCAATCCAAAAGTGTTGAAACGTCAGAAACTGTTGTAACTGAACCTAACAGATCCACAGAGTCAGATGTACTACAAGTCAATCCTGCTGGTGTGACGAATCAAGGAGCTGAGACTAGCAAACGAAAATTCAAATACTCCTCATCACACTCATTAAAGGATATCATCTCTGACCCTACATCTAGTGCTCAAACTCGTTCTAAACTTAAAGATCTTTGTGCTTTTCACGTGTTTGTTTCTCTTATGGAACCAAAGAAGGTAGATGAGGCCCTTCAAGAGCCAGACCGGATCATTGCCATGCAAATTGAGCTTAACGAATTTGAAAGAAACAAAGTCTGGACCTTGAAGCCTAGGACAAAGCATCAATCAGTCATTGGCACACGTTGAGTATTTCGGAACAAGCTAGATGAGAATGGTACGATCGTGAGGAACTGATGAGACCCGAGGACAGGATCGACCAAGGCTCGAGCTTTCAAACACTCTTTTTTGTGGCTAATTTTTGGGGTTTATGGAAATTGAAAAAAGGGATATGTGGAGTAAGATTCGCAGGCCTCTCACTCTTGAATCCCCTACACTCGATCTCAATCCTCTCGGAATCGCACTCCGAGGATCTCGACCCTTTGACACCTTCGCCTCTCACTAGGGTGTCACCCTCGGTCTCTCACCAAAGGGTTCGCTCTTAGCCTCTCACCAAGAACTCGATCCTTAACCCGGAATCATAGGAAGCTATTTAGTGGCTTAACCTTTAACTCAACTCAACTTGACTTGATCTAAAAATGAAGTTTTTACAAGCAATATATAGGATGAAAATAAATTCCTCAAGCATCTCTAATCGATGTGGGATTTATTTTGATAGAAATAAACACATGAAAATCGTCCAGATTTGAGCTGCTGGAAAGAATGTCGAATTCGAGAATCTTCAAGGCTGATTTAGGAGAAGTGTTCTTGATAGAAGTTGTAGCCAATTAAAATAGCTTTCCTACCAGTGCTCACCGACTTCAATTGGAATTTTATGCAGCTCAAAAGAGACAAAATACCACGGTATCGCCATGCTGTTTTCTCAAACGAGAGTTGATGTTTGGCACCAGTGACAAAGCTGTGTAAGATAAATGAGTCGAGCGCACTGACCACTAGGATCACATCAGGAACAAAGCAAGGCTTGTTGCTCAAGGCTACAATCAAGAGGAAGGTATCGACTACGAGGAGACTTTTTCTCCCGTAGCCGGGCTTGAAGGCATTCGCATACTATTAGCATTTGCATCTTTTGTGAGCATAAAGTTATATCAAATGGATGTCAAGTGTGCTTTTCTTAATGGCTTATTAGAGGAAGAAGTCTATGTGGCTCAACCCCCAGGTTTTGAAAGTTCGGAATTTCCTAATCATGTTTACAAACTAGACAAAGCGCTATATGGTTTGAAACAAGCACCAAGAGCTTGGTACGAGCGCTTGTCAAAATATCTTTTAGAAAATGATTTTAAAAGGGGGTTGATCGAAAAGACTCTTTTTATCAAGACCAAAGGAAAGGACATTTTGGTGATTCAAATATATGTTGATGATATATTGTTTGGAGCTACTAACACATCTTTGTGCAAGGAATTTTCTGACATCATGTGCAGTGAATTTGAGATGAACTTGATGGGTGAACTCAACTTATTTTTGGGATTACAAGTTCATCAATCAAAGAAAGGGAGCTTTGTCAACCAAAGAAAATACACTAAGGATCTCTTGAAGAAGTTCAAGATAGATCAATCCAAAGCAGCCAAGACACCCATGAGCTCAACCTTATCTCTAGATCAAGACAAGACTGGGAAAAGTGTCAATCAAAAGAAGTATCGAGGGATGATTGGATCTTTACTATATCTTACAGCTAGTAGACCTGACATCATGTTTAGTGTTTGCATGTGTGCTAGGTTTCAAGCTGACCCCAAAGAATCTCACCTCGTGGCTGTGAAGAGGATCTTTCGATATCTCAATGGCACTAAGGAGCTTGACTTATGGTACCCAAAGCAAAAAGATTTTACATTAATTGTATTCTAATGCAGATTTTGCAGGCTATAAGGTGGATAGGAAGAGCATGTCAGGATGTTGCCAATTCTTAGGAGCATTCTTTATCAGTTGGCACTCAAAGAAACAAAACTCAGTTGCTCTATCCACTGCCGAAGCCGACAGCTGGAGAATGTTGCTCCCAAATCCTTTGGATAGCTCAACAAATAAGAGATCTTGTCATCAACCTCAAAGGTATTCCCATTAAGTGTGACACTACAACAAAAATGTCCATTAGCGGGGAAATTTTTCGTCACCAAAAATTGATTTTTTGTCGATAAAGAGATTTGACGAGGAAATGCGTTTCGTCGCCCGTTTCTCGCGAAAAGCTCGTCAAGGAAAGGTTAGTCTAGGGATAAAATTTCATCGCTAAAACTTTTAGCGATGAAATAGTTTTTTTCTCGCCGTAACTATTAACGACTAATATTGTCCTCGTAAATAGATAAATGTTTTGTCGCCAAAGAAGAAGAAGGATTCGAAAATAGTCGTTGAATATGTCTGACGACAAATACAATTTCATCGCTAAAATATTTTTTCCTCGTCAACGATTACGTGGCGACTAAAATTTTCGTTGCGAAAGACATAAATTTTGTCACGTAAGTAGGTGAAAGAATCAAGAATAAATATATAAGCCGATAAAAGTGATTTCCTCATATTTTTTTCCCGATGAAATCAAGTGTATTGTGCTCATATTATATTTTAAAGTAGTAAAATATTAGAGAAAAACATATAAAATTAATAATCAGTCAAATTAGTAATACAAATTGAATTCCAAAAAAATCCAAACTACAACGTTAAGAAAATCCATATCTTTCTAAGCAATTCCATGCTCTTTGACATGTATTCTTCAATCGTTTTGTAGACTCCTTCAATGCAATGATCTCTTGGACTTGAGTTTGGAAAACAAGTTGAGTTTCATCAAGCTTTTCTTGAAGTGCCTTGTTCTTCTCGTTCTCAAATCACAACAATCTTATCTAGAACATGAAAACTAGCAACAATTAGCTAACAACAGCAAGCTCAATATTGCCCAAGAGGGAGGCAACAAAACCAGCAAGAATCTATACATAATCCAAAACAAAATTGGGCACAAAAGATAATAACTAAATTCATTTAATTCGAGCACAAGAAGGGTGCAGGTCATTCCATAAAAATATGGAACTGAAGCATAATCAATGGATGACCCAATCCGTTTAGCTAGAACTAACCAGAAAATCAGCCCACCAGTTCCCAAAATCCAAATCCACCAGCAACTAAATGTGAACAACAAGTTTTTCGCACAAATTAGCAAAATCACAACTAGTTAAGGGGAGTGGAGCATACCAGCACTTATTGAAAAGAAATTGGAGTCGCTTAGGAGAAGGGGAAGTCAAAGCCAAGTCAAGATGAGTACATGCGACCAATTGGGATGAATTCAACACCAAGTAAGGAGCAGTGGCAATTTCTTCACAGATAGGCCTCCAGAATCATGAGGCAAGCAAAGCAGACCCTGGGGAAAACATAGAAAGCCACAAGCAAACACGCCTAGCAAAACTAGTAAGTAACATAACCAATTCATTACCAAAGGTCAATAAATCAACCACACCTAGTAAATCAATTCAAGTAGAAAATAATCAAGTAGGCCACACTTCAAATAAATAAATGTAACCATCAACTAAATTCAAGAGCTAAAGTGATTAGTTTCAACAATAAAATTCAGCAAGATTTCACTTCTAAATACAGTCCAAATGGATGGT
The DNA here is from genome assembly GCA_037127255.1 of Persicaria tinctoria. Lineage (NCBI taxonomy): Eukaryota > Viridiplantae > Streptophyta > Magnoliopsida > Caryophyllales > Polygonaceae > Persicaria > Persicaria tinctoria. Next base: position 52,207,455 of record JBANSL010000008.1, read on the forward strand.
GCTAGCAAGAATATGTATGGCTAAAAAGCATCATGGCACAAACCATCAAATTTCCATAAACTTGAGACTTAGAAAGGACTCGACTAATTTTAGATAAAAACATGAAAATTTCAATCAGCCACAAGAAGTTCAATTATCAAAGTCTCATGATCCTAGCTAGGTTAGCACAAATCAAGCGAGGCAAATTCAGGAAAAAGCAATGCCACAATCATTACCAAACCTAATCCACAACGATAAAAGCAACAACACCAACAACAAGAGAAAGCAAGTAATAGAGCATGTGCAACTATCAACAAATTGACCTAATTGTAGTTTATATGATTTTCAGCAAAGAGAGCAATTCTAAATCCACTTCTAAAACATCAGAAAACCTAATTTATCCGATAATGAAAGAGAATCACAAGCAATTTCAAGTTACAACCTTTCCAATTGAGCCAAAACAGCATCCATGAAGCAATATTGATCGATGATTCAATCAGTTCAACATAAATTAAGCACAAATTCAAACCAACACTACCAAATGGAATCATCACTCGATCATTCGAGACACAAAAAAGTCACAAATCAGCAATATTAGATGTTTAATTCAATCCTAATGATCGAAGCATAGGAGAGACAAACCCGCACTTACCTAAGGCAAAATCGAGGTTGAAGTCGAAACTCTCAAAGGGCGAATAAAAGCAAAATCAATAAAAGCAGGAATCACACGGGGAAAAGGATGTTGGTGATGGTGACACGGAGAAGGTCGATGGTGAGGAGCGGAGAAAGAGGTCGAGAGACGGAGGAATCGCAACCAAACGAGAGAAGCAACGGTGACGGTGGAGAGAGAGACTACGATGGTTGAAGAAGATGACCATGGTCGATGTTTAGGGTTCCAACGAGGGCAAGGAGAACGAAGAGGCAGCCGGAGGAAGAAGGTCGATCTCGTTGTGAGCAGTGGTAGCCTAGGATGGACGGTGGTGAAGCAACGGCGAGGAAACAAAGGGGGCGAAGACCTGACAAGGTGGTGGTTTGGGGTTCAGGGGATTGTGTGGCGAGCGAAAGAGACGGTGGATGCATCGGGGATGGACTGATGGAGGAGATGAGGAAGGGAGTCGCCGGTAGCATAAGGGTGGACTGGTGGAGAAAACCCAGAGGAGGAGGCGCTCGGGTAAGGATAGACGGCAAATGGAAGTTAATCGCTCTTAGGTTTTTTTTTCTTTCTTGATTAATGTATTTATTAATTTTTCCTTAACAAATAGCACCAAATTAAAAAAATTCGTCACTAATAAACCTATTAGCGACTAAAATAGAATTTTATCTATTTTTAGTTTTCTCATTAATAAATTTGAGTAATTTTATCTATTTTCTCTAAACCTATTAGCGACTAAAATAGAATTTTCTCGTTGATGGGTTTTACATAATTCCCAATATTTTCTTTAGCGACAAATTCTTTGATCGATAAATATATATACTTTTAGTGAAAAATTACAATATTTGTCGGCAAAAAATTTGGTGGGTTTTTCATAATTCACATCCAACATATAACGACAAAATTTAAAATTCATCGATGATTATTCTTTTAGCGATGAAAATATTCCTTAATAAAAGCTTCAAATTCGTCGCTATTTTCCTTATCCTTTAGGCGACCACATTATGATAACAATTAGCGATGAACCAAAAAAATTGTCGTTGAATGTCAGTTTTAGCAAGGAATATAGATTCATCACTAAAGTTCAAGCGCCCTTTTACGAGGACTGAGCATGTTTGTCGCCAAAAGTCACATTTATCGTGGAAATTTAATTCGTCGCTAGAATGTTGGTCACTAATAGGCATTTCTGTTGTAGTGTGACAATACAAGTGCCATATCAATCACAAAGAATCATGTTCAACATTCAAGGACCAAACATATTGATGTAAGGCATCACTTCATTAGAGACCATGTCGAAAAAGGTGATGTGTCCATATCTTTTATTTCAACTGATTATCAATGGGCTGACATTTTTACTAAGCCTTTGGCAGAGGATATGTTCACCTTCATTAGACGTGAGATTGGAATGCTTAACAGGGATGCGCTTTCGTAGGGGGAGCTTTCCCTTTACGAAAGATAAATTCTACTCAGTGTCAAGACCTTTGAGAATTATGTCAAAGATTGTGAGCTGAATGGTAGAGAACATATAACGGATCATATATTTGGTTAATATCTTATTAGATATTTGATCAAATATAGTTTTTATGATTTCTTACCTTCTTTTTACAGTGCATATCTTATTTTCCAAAATTTCTTATATCCGAGTATTTTTTATTTTTGGAAAATATATTTTCGGAATTATCCCCTCTTGAATTGAATTGTGACAAGATGGTTTGAAATTTGAATTGTTTTGGAAATCAAATATTTTCAAAATGGCAGTGTGATGATTACCCTCATTGGAACCCTAAACCCGTCCCATCAACTTAACCCTCTCTCCCTTTTTAAACCTCACACTTTACCCCAAATTTCTCACCTCATCAGATTTACCTAAACCTAAACTCCTTCTTTAACCTTTTTCTGGAACCTAGCCGAATCTCATATATGGCACCAAAATCCAAGAAGACCTCTACACCCAAACGCCTTGGCGCCACCCTCAAGGGACGCCAGGCCATTGTTACTTCCCCTCAACCCGAACCTACTCCTCAAGCTATTATCCCAGTTCCTGTCCCGAGCACCGTCCCTGAGAGCACCATTGTTGAAATCAAGCGGTCTCTAAAGCGCCCGACGAAGAAATCACTGAGTGCCAAGCAGAAACGGAAAAGGAAAATCATTGCTGAGGAAGAGGAGGAAGATGAGGATCTTGATGTGATTCTAGAGCGAGATGCTGCAAAGGAGGCCGAGGAAGAGGCCCTAAGAGCTGCTGAGAAGGAGGTTCCCACTGAAGAGGAACTAGAGGAAGAGGAAGAGGAGGACGACGAAACTGCAGACGGCGAGGATGCTGAGGGAGACGATGCTGAAGGGTCCGCAGAGGACTCGGGGTTTGAGGATGAAGAGGATGAGGAGCAAGAACTTGTTCCCTCTCCTTCTCCTCCCCCGTCTCCAAATAAGCGGAAAGCCCCTGCAGCAAAGCCTCCATCTCCCAAGGGCACAAGGAAATGCACTCTCATAAGCCTTGACGCGCCTGTCAAGAGGACTGCTCCCATAAAGGCTCGCAGGAAGAACGTTGATCCACCTGCACTTATCCAGGTAAACCAATCCTTGCCCTCCTCTTGGATTGAAAATGCTGAGATGGCTGGAAAGTGGGTAGATGAGTTTAGAACTCGTAAGATATGTTGTTCTGATTTTATTGATCTTGAGTTTTTGGAAGCTTTGAACCTACCTTGCATCTCTCTCCTCAAACAATCCTCTGCTTGGACCCTTCTAAGCCTTGAATATGTTTACTATCCCCAACTCACCCGTCTTTTTTTACATAAACCTAAAAGCCAAACACAATGCTGACGGTTGGTCTATGGAATCAGTCGTCAAGGGAGTTAGAATCACTTTCAACTCCATTGACTTTGCTGATTTCCTTCGCCTTCCTAGACCTTGTCCACCCTCTCCTGAAAACCCCACAAAAGAATAGTGCGTTGCCCTTGCCCGATCCAAATACCTGCTCCCCGAAGCATCCAACAACACCATAAAACAGTTTACCCACTCGTCCCCTACTCTCGAGGCAAAAATCATCTTCAACATCATTGTGAGATGCCTCTTACCCCGAATGAACTCTGGCTCCCTCCTAACCGATAACGCCATGGTCCTTTCATACCGAATTTTGAATGCCCATGATCTTGATCTGGCCAACACAATCCTAGGATCCATGGCTGACACTCGCAAAGCCAGAAAAGAAACTCCCCTCCCCTTTGCCAACCTTTTGACCCATATCTTCAAAGCTTCTGAAATCGATTTAAAAAATGAAGAACAACAACATCATATGGGTAAATTCGACCGCGACAGCTTTGAGAAGATTGGCATCACTCAGTCCCCCCAAGGGACTTGGAGTCTTGCCTCTCCCTTAAAAACTCTTCCCACTGCCTCTGCCATTGATGAGCGCATGGACAACCTGGAGTTGGGCTTGGAGGAAGTTCGCCTGGACATCAAGGAGCTGCATAGAGAGTTTTCGCTGGAGATGAGCGGGGTGTCTAAGCTGTTGCACGAGCTGAGGGTGCTGTTCACGGATGGTGCTCCTTAAGATGAATCTTAAACCCTACCCTACCCTACCCTAACCCTGAATCTGAACACTGCTGGTTTTTGGATATTGGTTTCAAAACTTTTGGTTACTGTTTTACCCTCCTTCCTTTGTTGAAAGATAAAAAGGGGGAAATGATCTATTGATGGTTTAGACGTTAAAACTGTTGTGAATCAAAGGTCTTGGAATACCTTGTTTTGTTTTGGTTGGATGAATTTTCTCGCTTTAAAATTATGATCCAACATTTGTCTAACCCATACAGGTACTTAGTCCAATTTTGCTTATGATATATCTATTTGACTAAGTTGCAGGGATGCATAGGTTTTGTCTTTCATCAAGGGGGAGATTGATAACTCCACTTCCTTGATGAAAATCGGAATTAGTTTCAAGGGCTTTGACAGACAGTTTGTGTCAATGGTCTTGAAGCTACAACTGTGTTGATGAAACACAAAACCTGTACTTTATTATATTTTATCCGAATATTATTATATGTTATTATATGCTTCCAGATATTATTATATATGCACTAACAATTCAGGAAGCTTTTCGAATTATATCTCCTTCCTTAAAGCTTGAAGTTGAGAAGAATAAAATCGGAGATTATGGCTTTAGAGTTTCCAAGAATAGAAGATGGTGAAGTATCCCTCTCAAGCCATGATCTGCTCTAGCCGTTGGTGAAGATCCTTAGGTGCCGATTTGTTCAATATAAAGAAAAGGAAGAAGGGAAGACGGTGATACATTCGCTGAATACAAACATTCATACACTCAAGCCTTCAAGTCAAAGCTGTCTTCTTCGTGTGCTCTCTGCTAAGTTCTTAAGAGTCATTTATTTTGTTTCAAAGCATTTGAGAGTTGCACAGTGAGCTTATAGGATATATTTTGAGTGAGTGTTATACTCGAGAGTTTATAACTCAGGAAGTGGACACTAGGCGATTAATTCACGAAGTGTAAGAGGATTGTACTAGATAGCTGAGAGAGGTGGGGCTCTTCTAGATTGGTCTAGGACTCCAAGGGAACGTCAGTTGACTAGATTGTAATTGTATAGGAGAGAGGCTTCTCGGTGAGCTATTAGGATCCTAAGTCTTGTGAATCAATAAAAGTCGGTTGAATCCTAGGGTTGTGGAAGAACCCTATGCGGGGACGTAGGCCAAGTTCGTGCCGAACCTCGTAAATAATTCATTGCGTCCTTTACTTACTGCTTTACCGTATTTCCGCACTTGTTTCGAACTATATAACAATGTTGTGATTCAGGTTTGCCAGAAGAAAGAATTACGTCTAATCTCAAAGGGTTTTACAAAAGCTTCAAAAGTCTTGAGATTATTTTCGAAAAACCGGCATACTCTATTCAACCCCCCTTCTAGAGTATTTCTAAATTACTTTGTTATACATTATCGAACCTTCACCTTGTTACTAAACAGATTTGTGTTACTAGGGATATACTCACCTTGGTTTATCCGTTTAATTAATTCGATTTCTTATACTAGCCGTTTTGTTGATTGTCATTGCTGGTTTCATCCATTTCGTAAGCCTATGTATTTTTCTCTTTCGGGTGGAATACAAGTGCTTGATTTTAGTGCTATGTTCTTCGTAGATCTTTGCCGACTTTGGGTTTAGTAGAGAGGAGGGATCGGGGGTTATCTCCAAGATGCATTTTACAATGAAAGCCAAACAATACCACCAAAGTGTTGGAAAGGAACAACCGTGATAGATTACATAGGTCTCCTCATGTATAGTGGGATAAAAGCCCATTAAGGCCCAATACATTGTAACCTATATATATATGTTTATCAATATATGGAAACCCTCAAAGAGGACATTACAATCAATCTCGTGATCTTACATGGTATCATAGCCTAAAGATCCCTAAACCCTAATCCTTTTCTTTTCTCCTAACTCCTAGCCGCCACCTCTCCCCGCCACCACCACCACCTTGCCGCCGCCACCCCTACTCCCCCTCGCCCTCCCTTGCGCCGCCACCCCTCCTCCCTCTCGGCCTTCCTTGCGCCGCCACCCTCCCTTCTCGCACCTCTCTTTTTCCCGCTTGTCCCAATGGCCACCGATCAACCCACCACCAAACCGCCCTTCCACTCCGCTCTCACGATCTCCAATATAAAAAATTACATCCCCATCATCCTAGATCACGAATCCAGCTCCTACACCATGTGATCTCACCTCTTCAAGACCCCCTGTTAAAGCTCATAAGGTCCTCCACCATATTGATTCTTCCATCGATCGTCCCGCCTCTGAGGACGACGATCTCTTCGCTCAACTCGACACCATTGTCCTTCAATGGATCTTCAACACCATCTCAAAAGATCTATTGACCACCATCCTCAACCCCAAAGACACTGCCTTGGATGCTTGGAAAAAACTTCAGAATCTCTTTCAAGACAACGAGTCCACTTGTGCTGTCTATCTCGAGCACGAGTTTTCAAGTTGCAAGCTTTCCTCCTTTCCGTCGATATCCACCTATTTTCAGCACATCAAGACCCTGTCTAATCAACTAGACGTCGTCGACTCCAAAACCAGCGCCACCCGCCTTGTCCTCCAGGTACTCTCTGGTCTCCCTTCTGAATACAACGCTGCTGCTACTCATATCCAGCAGACAGAACCTCTCCCTACATTCGAAAAGACCCGGTCCCAATTGATCCTAGAGGAGACTCGCCTTCAACGTCATACCACCGAAGCCGCCAAGGATAAAATGACATTGGTATCGTCAAGAGACATCGACGAAACCTTTGCCCCGCAGCCCAGCCGCCAAGGATAAAATGACATACGGGGCTCGTGGTATCGCCCACCAGCCCCGTATCCCAACCGTCAGCAGGGCTTGTTGGGTCCTGCTCCTCGACCCGCCGGGCATCAGGCCTACCCGTCGTCATTTGATCCGGCGTACACTCCAACTAATGTTCATCACGCCTTCTCTTCGATGCAGATGGCACCTCCTGACTCCGCTTGGTACATGGACACTGGCGCTACCTCTCATATGACGAACTCCTTAGGTACTCTCTCTTCTCTTTCTTTTAAGGGTCCTTCTCATTCTATTATCGTAAAAAACGGTGGTCGCCTTGCCACTTCGGGCATTGGCCACGCCACACTACCAACCCCTACCAACCCATTACACCTCAACAACGTCCTTGTTGCCCCCAAACTTGTCTAAAACCTTATCTCTGTCCGCCAGTTCACCACTGACAATAATGTTTCTCTTGTGTTTGATCCGTTTGGTTTCTCTGTGAAGGATCTTACCGTGTCGGATACCCACTGACAGAAATGGTTCGTTTCGGTTATCCGACACGAACCGATTAGCTTTACCGTGTCGGATACCCAGTTGTTAACGGTTCGTGTGCGGTTTGACAGTTTGAGTCTAAACGGTTTCGGGTATCCGACACGGTTACCCGATTCGTGTCGGATACCCGGATATGCCCACCCCTGATCCTAATAGACCCCATTCACTCAAAAAAGGTGATAATCGGACGTCAATCCGAACACTTTTCCACATATTAGAAGAAATTTACCCATCTCTTGCTAGGGCCACCAAACCACTTCGACAAGCCATCGAAGCCCAAAAAATCTCTCGAAGGATAGATTGTAGTACGGATAATCATTGATTTTATTAATAAGGAAGAAATTATACTCTTGAGTTTACAAAAGAAGGGATTCAAAGGGATTAGATTTGCGGAGTTAGGGTTCTTTGAGGAGGAGAGGTACTCAGAAAGGGGTTTGTGGAAGAAGGGATTTGGGTAAGTTGCGTGGCGCGCGTACTCTAACAATTTTTTCCCGATAGATGCGTATATAAAGTGATATGTAGAAAAACTATTTGCATATCATTTTTTTATTAATCAAAATGTTAAATTTTTTTAAATATGGTAACCCGTCGGGTCAGCGGGTAAACGGGTCGACCCGAACCCGTCAACCTGTGTCTTTTCCGAGGTAGGGTTCGGGTCGACTAACCTTGACAAGTCGACCCGACGGGTCAGACCCGTGGCCAAGTCTATATTAGAGTAGATTTAGGTTGCATTAATATGTTTTCCTAGTTAATTCACATCTCTATCAATTTTTACTCGAAGTTTAGAAGTTACATTTTTTATAGTTAAATGTAAAAATTTGCGGATTCGGACTCAAAGGATGGTTCGAGAGGGCGATGCTAGAGCCCTGAAGCTTCTAGAGCTACTTAGGATGAATAAGAAGAAGAGAAGAAGTATCCAAGAAGAAGATATAAGGAAGCTAAGACAAGAGCTCAAGAGAAAACACGGTGGACAGGTAGAGACATCCGATGCACAAAGGGTCAGCGCTTGCAGAAGCATAGTCGACGCCCGCTCATGACCTACTAGCGCCCACCACTAGAGATTAGCCCTAGCCTTATAAATAGCCTAGGTTTACACAGATTTTATCATCATTCAACACACAACTCAAATCATAATTTCTTAGCATCTTTCAATTCATTCGTTAGAGTTTCGAGGTAAGTCATGCTCGGCTAATCTCGTAGTAAGTTTGCTTGCATTCGAAGACATTGTTGAAGACACGTGAGGGATGTTTTAAGTTTTATTAGATTTTATTATTTCAATAGTCTTTGTTTTGATATTGCATATGTTGTTGATTTGTTTTAATTGGCCACTAAGATAGAATATTGCATTGGTGTAACGTTTATAACTTCATTCCGCTATTGCGAGCCTTAATCCATATAGTAGCCATCACGTCTTGTAGGAATGATTTGAGAATCTTGATGTTTTAGGAGGATTGAAAGGTAAAAAATTGCCTCATTTAGTGGAAGCAATGGCTTGGTTGACAACCAGGTGAGAAGTCGACGATACGGGAGAGATTATGTTTATATGCTGGGTTTTGGGACCTATTGCTACTCACCCCCAATGCTAGAGTAAGGCAACTAGATGGTGATCGACAAGGACGGCCTATTTAATTCTGTACACAAACCAAACCCTAGAGTAATTAGTATAAACCAATTTACATAGAATACAACCCAAGATTCATGAAATCACCATTGTTGTGAATGTGAGTGAAACTATATTTCATTACTATTACTTTCTACAATCATCAACCATTACTACTTTACTCTTTATTGCTTTCATACTATTGCTTTTGTTACTTGCTTACCGCTTGCAATCACATTTATAATGTCTCACGCACTCCCTGTGGGACGGACATCTACTCACCACTAGTACTAGTTGTTTGAGTTTAAGATATTACTTTTGGAGAATTGAACCACAACATTTACCTCCCACTAGCTGCCCACACTAAAAATCCAAATTATGGGAAATAGAAAGAATAGTAATAACACAAAAGTAGTTTAGCACAATTGATTGCTTTTAAAAAAAAGAATTTTTTTTTTTTACTCATTTTAGGGTTTGTAGTAAGCAAACCCAGTAATTTCTCTTAGTAAAAGAGTGTAAAATGCAGGAATGTGTAGCCAATATACCAAAAAATTGGGTTGTTTGCAAATATGACAGTTGAACCACAAAATTTACAGAAGTAGCAAATGGGTCCAAAATAATACAAAACTAACCGGTTGGCCTTAACTACTATAGAAGGTAATCGTAATGATTATAATTATTAACCGGCCCCATCAAATTATTTGGAAAAAGCAAATCTGCCCTCGTATGGAAGTTCAAAGGAGAGGAGGAGGGGTGACCAAATTCACTAGGAAGGAGAAACCAGTCAAGAAGAGAGAGAGAGAGAGAGAGAGAGAGAGAGAGAGAGAGAGAGAGAGAGAGAGAGGTCCAAGAGGCGATTCCAGAAGGGAGAAGATAACGAGGAAGGAAAGAAGCTTTGGAGGAGTTTCAAAGAAGAAGAACCCCCACCCCTCACAAAATCAAGTAAGTTCTCATCCTCTCTTGAACCTCAAAACATTGTTTGGAATGTGGAATAGTTGGAATTTAGATTTTGGAAATGAGGAACTTGGGGAGAAATCGGGTAGAAATGATGTTGAAATCCTAAGTTTGTGGGGTTTGGGCGGTTTGGGAATGTACTTGTGCAATCACCATTGATGGATACTTGAGGTTGAAATTGAAGGTCGGAATAGGTTAAAATGGAATTGAAAATTTTGATTAATTTTTGGAATCTAGAATTGGGGAACCTGTGGATGGGATGCAGGTGCATACAACTAGCATGGTTAAAGCTTTGTATGGCATGAGATTGTAATCAAGGTTTGAAATTTGGAACTGGGTAAGTTGGGGAGAAAAATCGGGTTGAGATGATGTTAATTGAAACCTTAAGTGCGTGGAGTTTTGGCGGTATAGGGATGTACTTGGGTAATCACCATTAATGAAAACTTGAGATTGAAATTGAAGGTCGGAATTAGGTTTGTGTGGCATGAGATATTAATAAGGGTTTGGGTGTGTGAAGAAAGAGTGATAGGGTTTGGACTTAAATGAAACATTAGGCAAACAAAGCATGATTCAAAACGCCAAGAAAAAGGAGAGGATATAATGAATATGAACATGCAAAATAGATTATGTTGCTTATAAAAACTTCCATCTTACATATTACTATGTTGCAAAATGAAATATCTTGCTTATTGGATGTTGCTTAAGAAGTTAAAATTGTGAAGAAAAAAAAAACAAATTCGGTGTCATATACAAACCTACAAGGGGCTTTAAAATAATTAATAGTCACACATATTTTCTTTACCGACACGAATTATGTCTATATTGGCATGCAATTTCTAATTACTGGCAACTGTTTGAGGAAGTTGTAACCTTTTGTGTATCCACTTGTATCTCATGTAAAAAAAAAGTGACCCATGTTTAGAACAAAAGGAGGGAAGATCGTGTGGACGCCATCGTAAAAGAAGGTAAACCGACATATGCTCTCCCCCTCTTCATTTTGGTGATGCTAATTGCTTAATTGGGATAAATTTACAACCCTTATATGCTCTTTACCCTGAGCAGTACGTTAGGGAGAGGGCTAACCATTTTTCCAAGATGACGCTCCTTCACCACATGGACGATGTCCTTGTTGTTGTGTATTGGAAGAGGCTCCTAGAGAGTTTTCACAATGCGGGCGTTGACTCCAACCTCCTGTTAGATTGAATCCAGCCCAGACCTTCACACACGGGCGTTGATGAAAGAGTTGTCACAATGCACCAGCAGATTCTCGACAAGCTGTATGGGCTCGAGAAAGCGTCGAAGAAGTCAGATCTCATATTTCCCACCTACAAAAGGTCGGATAGAAGCATGAGCAGGAGGTCTTTTTGTTAACCCTTTTCTCCATATTGTTTGATCTTAAGCTATTGGCATTGAATATTGTTTGTTTGGCATGTATAATGGCACTTATGGCATGTAAATTTGAACTACTGGCACCAAAGCAGGAATTTGTGCCCTTGGGGACTCTATCTCCAGTAGACGGTGAGGGCAATGAAAAGAAGACTACCGAGGTTCACGTTGAGGCAGTTGCGGAAGGTGACGGGGTCGTTCCCCCATCCACACAACTAACTCTACCCATAGTGACGAAAAAGTTATGTTTTTTTTATTGAACAAGTGTTGTAACGAGTTGGGTTTCCCGATGACCATCCTCACATGGGGTGTGGTAATAAGGCCAAAGACGAGTAGAGGATGAACCCATGCCAAAGAGGTCAAAACAACCCCTGCCTCACTAGAGGATTGTCACGTCTCCTAGATAGTGAAGAAGCCCCCCGTCCCCCGCAAGGTGAAGATGCATCTTGTCCCTCCCCCTTATGCAGTTGAACTTGGACTCATGACAAAGAAGGAGAAGGATGCCTTTGACACGTGGATGGCTAGGTGAATACCTTTTTTCCTCCCCGTATGAACTACACATGTTAAATGGAAATGATTCATTTCTCCACCACGTGCTTCTCTTCCTTCCACAACGAGTAGCGAGACTGCAACAGTCTGTGGTTTTTATGGGGTGAAGCTTGGACATGCATTTTTTCAAGAAGCTTATGAAGCCCACCCAATGGCTAAGCACAAACTGGCAACATTGCACTAAAATGAGTCATTCGAAGGCTTTATTCGTCGGATCAGGGCATAATTATACTTGTTGGAAAGAGGATTTGAAAACCTAAAACTTTTGTGTTTACCACTTTTTGTTGAGCTTTAGGCCTTTTGAGGTTATTTTGGACTAGTTATTTCATTCTTCTTCTTCTTCTTCTTCTTCTTCTTCTTTTTCTTCTTCTTCTTCTTCTTCTTCTTCTTACTATTATTATTATTATTATTATTATGAAAAAAGATTTACATAAAGTTAGTTGGAAGTCTCATAACAAATTGAGCTCCAACCCCTTTTTGAATACTAAAACCAACTCTATGAAATATGAAATCACCATTATCAGACCCTGTCCTATGACTCTTCGTAACCAATTGAACCCGCTTCAGAAAACCAATAGCATCACCTCCCAGTTCTCCAAAAGTAGAGAACGTAAATGCCATGAAACAATACCCCTTAGCAGCACAAATATCCGCGTATTTCTTCTCCTTTCTTTCAGTGGCTTGAGAGACTGCCTTGCCGGGTACAAAGGAATCATTGGCTCTAGTTGTGAACGGTGAAGCCCTAACCACATCCACACAAGTGTCTCTACCCTTGTCCCACCCATAAACCAACAAATCTCCTGGCCTCAACTCAACACCATTCTCATTGCTAATACCCGTATGCGCTTCCTTCTGAACTGCGATGCCCGCTTTGTAACAAATGTTAGCCAAAACATCTCGAACCATGTTGTGTCGGTGCTTCGTCCCGATGCCTCTACTGCAATGTAAAGCGTGATCTCCAAATGGGTCCATCCTGTCAAGCTCACAACTAGGACAGGTCAGATAGCCACCAAACACAGGGATTGAAAGATGGTACTAGAGGACAGAATGAAACTGGCGAGACTGCATGGTCTAGCTAGACCCTCAATGGGAGTAGTCAACAAAAAATCATGCGCCCTGTCTCCTCTCGCCGATTGCAAAACATGCAGCTGCCTTGGAGCCGGATTGAATGTCGACACTAAGTTGTCATCAATGAAATTGAAGTATCGATCCGCCAATACTGACATGATTTTTTTGGGGGCGGGGGATACAAACAAGTCATCAATATTCGAACCAATAGAGGCAACAAACCTCGAGATAGATTGGGTGAGGGCACTGTCAGGGCAACTGTCTGGACATCCAGAAGGTGAAGACGCTAAATTACTCAAAATGGATGTTTGGAGATCAGCCGTTTGGAGATGAGATGCGATGAAAGCAAAATGACTAACATCCTTCGCCGAAAGCACCCCAAACCCACCAAGTTTTAAAGGAAGAGTCGCTTGACGCCACTGCCACTGACCAAACCCTGGGCCTCCTGAAGTAATTGCCTGCTCCAAGGAGGCTCGAAGCTCATCATCAAAGCACCTTATAGCGTCAGGGAGGACATGAGAGGGGCACGTTCGAAGAGCGAACATCAATCTTGAGACCCCGATAGAGTTTCGTAGAAGAAGTAATTCGCACGGGGGATCTTCTAGCTTCCTAACAGCCTTAAGAGCCTCTATCGATTTGTCAACCCTCTTCATAATCAACCTGTTGCAGAATGTAGCATTGTTGCTGGCTGGGCCACCTAACAATTTCACCCCCAATTTGGGTCTAGAAATGTCAGAAGGAAACAGACCAACTTCAAAGCTCCTCGGATCTTCAGTTGGCCAGAATAATTCAGTCTTCTGAATATTAATAAATAACCCCATCTTCGGACCCTCTCTAACCACAATCTCAAGTGCCTTAGCAACCTCCCTGGTGTCACCTGATAGAGTACCATCATCTAAGTACCAGACGTTAATATCAAGAGCACATGCGGTATTAATTTTGGCGACAAGCGGATGCAACACTAAAGCAAACAAAAGGGGACCTAACGGATCACCCTGAATACAGACGAGCGGGTTGGGCATAGCAGAATTCAACCCACGGAGCAATAGAGGGGCAACGGATGCGAACTTCTCGAATCAAAGCACCTCTATCAACGAGATTAAAGGCGTTAGAAAAGTCCACGAGAAGCAAGGACATGTCACTATCCATACTCTTATCTAACAAAAGCCTGTTAACAGAATGGAGGATAGCTTTGCTACCCCCCGACACACCCACACCAAACTGATGTGTGCCCAAATATCTGCTGAGCTCCTTGGTGACGATAGAGGCTGCCGATTTGGAAACCAACATCCTCCAAATAGAACCTACTGCAATAGGGCGAACACTCCCACCTGGTTTCAGCAATGGCGTCAAGGGGGCACTTGCTACAAATTCCGCAAGCACTCGAGGGAACGCACCCGACAGGAAAAGGTTTACAAAGCCCGTGATGGCTCCAAGTAGATCACTAGCAAAATGGGATATTATTAATAATAATAATAAAGTTCTTACATGAAATTAGATCGGAGCCGGCTAACAAACTAGGCTCCGCATCCCTTTTTAATACTAAATGCAATCCTAGTCAAAGTGTGGAAAAACCCCCTACTATGTCCCGATACCCCCTTAGCAACCCCACACACCCTCTTAAGAAGTCCCATAGGATCATACTCCAACTCACCAACAGTAGAAAAGGAAAACGACAGAAAGTGATAACCTTTGGCCCTGCAAACATCTTCATACTTCATCCTCTTGTTATCAGCCGCCACTCTAGCCGCTTTACTTGGAATGAAACTTGAAAGAGCAGCCGAACTGAAGATAGAAGTTCCTGTAATGTCCACACAAGTGTCTTTGCCCTGGGACCAGTTGTAGAACAGGATATCAACTGGTCGAAGCTCCCTTCCCTTTTCATCAACCATTCCAGTGGACGCCTCTTTACAGACAGAGATTCCAGCCTTCAAGCACTCATCTTACAAAGCATCACACACCACATTATGTCAATGCTTAATACCAATATCAACAGCACAAGCAAGTGCATGATCACCCCATACATCCAAAATGCCTTTCTCACAAGCAGGGCACTTGGATCCCGCACTAAACTATTCAATTCCCATACGGTATTTAATAACTGAGCGGAAGGTAATGTGATTCATAACCTAACCAATACCAGGAATAAGAGCAACCTTTAGCCACTGTTGGGCCATAAGGATCTTCAGATTCACAATAAGAGCTTCTTCTCTCCCAGTAAGAGAAAAGTCCACCTTGAGGTGCTTGTCCACATTTCTGTAGTAGCAGCTAGCCATTTTCTTCATTAGGTGGGGGGCTGGCTGTAATACACACATGTCCAAGTCATCCTTATCGATAGCACTAACCCAACTGGAGACCGCTGGCTCATAAAAGGTTCCATCACCAGTCACTCTAGCATTCCTCACAATACGGTCCTGCAAACCACGGGACTGGATCCTCGAAGCGAGAAAAGCACAATATAGTGTGTCTGCAGCGGTGTAGACACCAAGACCACCCCAATCGAGGGGCATAGTAGACAGACGCCGCTGTAAAGGGCCAAAGCCTGATCCTCCAAGAGTAACTATTTGTTCCACTGAAGACCTCAAAGAATCATCAAATGCCCGACGGGCATCTATAAAACATGGGGGTGTGGTTGTCCGCAATGCAAAGTAAAGACGAGAGACCCATGAGCATGCTCGCATGAGCAATAGCTCACATTGATGATCTTTCAACTTCTTGATGGCTTCCATCAAGGCATTAGTTTTCAAAACTCTCTTCATCATCACCTCGTTGCAGAAGGAAATATCCAAGCCAACCGCCCCACCAAGGAGCTTAACTCCCCCCACCGGGCGTGAAATATGCTTAGGGAACAACCCAACTTCCCTACAACGCTGATCCTCACTCGGACAGAATAGTTATGTTTTATCAACATTGAGGTGAAGTCCTAGGGTCGGGCCATCTTCCTGGACAATAGCAAGCGCCTTGCTAACCATCAAAGTATCTCCAATCAGTGTCCCATCATCGAGGTACCAAGCATTAAGCTTCAGCTCGCAACTATCCTTAACCTTGCGAATCAAGGGGTGCATTGTAAGCGAGAACAGTAAAGGTCCAAGAGGGTCACCTTGTTGAACTCCCTAGCATGAATATAGTACCTGACCCCCAGAATATAAGCGAGCGGGACGTGCATAGCAAAACTCGACCCAATGAGATATGGAAGGGCACATATAACGAACCTCCTTAATCATGGCACTACGATTAATGAGATTAAAGGCATTTTTGAAATCAACCAGAAGCATAGACATGCTATTATCAGACCCTTGAGCTTCTACTAATTTGTTGACCGCATGCAACACCGCTTCTCCACCTCCCGAAACACCCACCCCAGATTGCATATCCCAAAAATACGGCCCAAGGGTTTTACCAACCGAAAAGGCAGCCACTTTAGACACCAAGCGCCTCCAAATCAAACCAACAACAATGGGACAAAC
Source organism: Persicaria tinctoria (assembly GCA_037127255.1). Lineage (NCBI taxonomy): Eukaryota > Viridiplantae > Streptophyta > Magnoliopsida > Caryophyllales > Polygonaceae > Persicaria > Persicaria tinctoria. Next base: position 52,223,937 of record JBANSL010000008.1, read on the forward strand.
CCCTCCACCTGGCTTAAGAAGAGGTGTGAGAGGAGCACTCGCGTCAAATTCACTCAAAGAGGCAGGACAACGACCACTAAGAATTAAGTTAACCACACTCATAATTGAGTCAATTACCTCCTCAGCGATAGCAACTGCCGCACCGCTAAGAGCATCTAACAAATGTTGGGCGCGAAGCCCGTCTTTCCCACATGAAGTACCTTTCGGGAAACTTCTAATTCTGTCTAAAACCAACTTTCTGGAAACATGTAAGGCATCACAGTCAATAGGCTCAGGAGGCAAACAAGGCGCCGGTGAGACCGGATGTTTGTCACCAAGCGCTTTTAGGGTTTCATCAGTTTGAGAAGCAACACCCGAAGATGTGAGAATACGAATAGATGCAGAGAAATGACAGTCACCAACCTTTCTCTTGCAAAGCCTAGTGGATTGCTCCTCATGACTCCACTTAATACCATGTTGTGAGCCTAATTCGCCATGTTTTATACTTACTTTTATATCGATTTCTGCATGCATTTCATACATTTGAGTTAGAATAATACAGAATCTGTGTAGTTTATGTTTATTTGCAAATATATGGAGGTCTACACAATTTTTTGTTATATTTCGCAGAAATCGGACGCATTTTGGAGCTTAAAGGAAAGTCATGGAGAAGCTAAGAATGGTGCAGCTGGAGAAAAGGCCATTTTTCGGTATTCATCATTCTGAATCAAGCTTTGATGTCTTAATCAAAGTTGTAGCCCTCAGAAAGAGCTTTCTAACGCATGGTCATATGCGTCAATCCGACGATTGAGGACTCGGGACAGTGCGTTTCAAGAACAGAGCAGAAAGTTGAGAGACTTAGTCGATATCGAGTTGGTTTACTACATATCGAGTAACCCAGATCGAGTAAAGACCCCAGAAATCGACAAGAGAAGCCGGGAGCCGAAGATGTTACTCGATATCGATGACTTTTACTCGATATCGAGGACAGCCCTAGTCGATTTCCATGTCCGGAGCCGAGATCGAGAAGCTGAGCACTGGGATGCCGAGCAAGACTTAATCAATATCGATGAAATTCCTCGATATCGAGGACTACCCAAGACGGAGAAACTGCTAGTCGATATCGACGACTCCTACTCGATATCGAGTTGACCCAGGCGGCGGATTCCGAGCTATCCGAATATCTTGTTAAGTTTCTATCCCGAAGCCAATGGTGATGTTTTCGAGACGAAATTTTATCCACATCTATCAAGAGCTATCAAGAGGAGAAGATATTTATCCACTTTAGATATAATTCCTAGTTGATTTATTTCATTTATTTCTATGTTTTAATCTTTAGATAAAAGATGGATAGATATAGATATAGATATAGTTTTCTTTCCTAATTAGAGAGGGAATGAAGGCTATAAATAAAGCCTTAGGGGGATGATTTTGAGGGATTCAAGTCAAGTCGTCTTAGGGAGCAAGGAGAGAGAGAGAGAGAGAGAGAGAGAGAGAGAGAGAGAGAGAGAGAGAGAGAGAGAGAGAGAGAGAGAAGGAGAAGGAAGGACACGAACGGTTGTAAGTTTTAGTTTATTTTATGTTAAAGTTAATTTCTTTTATTATGTTTTGTTTCTAATTTCCTTCTTCTAGGGTTGGGGTAATCCCAACATAGATATGTGTGTTTGATTTATGAATTTATGAATTTGTATGTCTTTATCATCATCTACCTATGTGCTTAATCCTTTGCGAGAGTTGAGGAAATTCCTTATTCAAAATATTGAAGCGAAAGTGATCTTATTGTGAATTGGATAGTAATTAGGGTTTATTTGCGAGAGCCGAATAATCCTAATTAAGAAAAGGTAGAAACAAATTAGGTTTTTATGCGAGAGCCTCTATCACCTAAATTGTTGGAATTTGCGAAAGTCGATTTTTTGATATAAAGCATGCATTTTTATGTGATTTACGATCTACACATATGTTTATTGTTGCGGTGATCCCTAACCTTGGAAGTTTGCATCTTTATTTGTTTTGTTTTATTATTATTATTATTATTTTTATTCGGCACATATTCTACTCGATATCAAACCACCATTCTCTCTCCATCCCTCGACATCGACCAACTCTTAGCCGAAATCGACAACAACCCTCATCACCTCTTCCCGCTATCACTGAACCCCAAAACACACTAAACCTAGAACCGCTGACTTCTCTCCTGAGGACGAACCTGACTCCTCTATACTATAGCGGGGGTCTTGACTATAAATTTATTTGGTCGAGAAACCCTCTCGTCAAATTGGCGCCGTTGCCGGGAGATATCAATCGCGCCTAGTTTAATTGTGTTTAAGGTTCAGAAAAGCCCACCCCTTTTTCTTACCCTATCACATACCCTACCACCACCTACCTCCCCGATACCAACTGGGTGCCAAGATTTTGCCACTAATTTGTGTTCTTGATTGTGATTTCAAAGCTTAGGTACAAAGATGGAAGACTTTGTCGAAGGGAATCCTGCATGGGAAGAATGGTATCAAGATTTGAGACGGAGAAATAGGATCGCAGTGGAGGAGTCACGATTAAGGGAAATAGCTCTGTTGGAAGACGAAATCCGAAGGCTTGAGGCTTCCATTCAGTCTAAAGGACCATGCCCTCCTCTCGACGAGCCAATTGACCCACTCGATGTCTACAACCAGGTATGTCCGTCCTCGAATTTCATTCCTAATTTGCTAACTATTGTTGATGAATCATACGAAGGATCCCAAGAAGAAGAAGCACTAGCAGAGAAGAAGTTGAACATTGTTGCCCAGGGCATTCCAAGATCGCTTTTACCTTACAAAGTGAAGGCTATCCCCGATGATTTTGAGCAACCGATGTTCATATTCAAGTATGGGGTCCTAGCAAAGTGGCATGAAGCTCTGCATGATGAGGTGGAAATATCTCTTCCCACTCCACCGTTTTGCTGTGGTGGAGACGCGCAACCAAGTCAACCTATGAAGCAGAAGAGGTATGATGATGAGGTATGTATATTTTCTTTATATCTTCCCTTATACATGCTAGCTTGAGCCAGGGAAGATGAATGGTTGGAGCCATGGAGCGTCCACTCGGGGAGGTTTAAGCTTCTTCATATGATGCCCCCGGATGACATCCCACGCTTCCCACCACTGGAGGAACCACCAGATCCACCTATACCTCCAGACAAAGATGAGCTAGGCTAATACTTAATGAAGAAGTCGGCCTAGCGACTATAAAATCTAGAGCTTGTAAATAGACATTTATTTTTTGGGACTTTTGGACATTGTTGCTTTTGTTTGTTTTTGGTTTTGAACTTTTAGTTTTTCTATTGTGGGTATATGTCTTCTACATTTTTCAGATCCATGGGGATAGAAGCAAGCTAAATCGGACTCGGCCCAGACATTTTCACTCGATATTTTGAAGTCATGCACATCTGTCTAGTAGTGAGTTTCTTTATTTACCCATATTTTTTTATACAGTAAGGACACTGTAATGTTTAAGTATGGGGTGAGTGAAGGGCTTACTTTATGCATATTTGGCTTTATTTGACATTTTTTGTGCATATTTAGAGTTTATTTCTTGAATTGCTTATACATGGCTATTTTGGAATTCATTATTAATTTATGTGCTTATATGCATGTTTTCCAAAAATTTGAAAAAATGACCCCATTGAATTTTTTTATTAATGTCATGGAAGCTTTAATTGCACTCGACGATGCAAAATTAGATTCATTAGATATATAGCATGAAATTGCCTAGTAAAGGAAAGTCACAATGAAGTGCATTATTTTCTTGAAAACCATTAAAGGAGGTAAAATTTGATATTGCTTTTGACATGTTGCATGATAAGAGGATGGAGGACTTTATATTTTCATATAACGCTCATATTGTTATATCCTAGCCTTACCTATGCTTATGCATCACAAAAGCCATATTGAGCCTGATTTCATATTTTGCTCCACATATTCTAAATATTGCCCATTTTTTACCTTATTTCCCATCCGGGGATTATGTTGAGAATGATGTTACATTATGGAGATTATCATATGGTGTTTGTGTTGTTATATATCATTATTGGAGTTTGATAGCAAATTGTTTGATATATATATATATATGGAAAATTTAATGAGTGAAAGAAAATCCGGTCACATCAGGAGATAAAGGTAGATCGACCCTGCCTGCGTTGAGATAATAGTTCCGCAGGATGGGACACCAATGTGAGGAGTCCGAGGCACTAAGTATCCGAGGCCATTCATGACACCCATATTTGCGACTCGTGAGAAGGCATTGCTGAGGTTAGAGAGATAAAAGCATTATTATTGACAAAAGCAGTGTGAAAGGTGATGATTCTTATGAAGAAGGAATGTGGTAAAGAAAGTTTGGAAATACTCCATTTCCCCGGATCATTAGCACCACATGGCCAAAAATTGCCCACCTTTAGCCTTTTACCAATCTACTCCTTATTTGAGCTTAAATTAAAGTCCTCTTGATTATTAATGCTTTGTCACATGAATTGTTTTTGCATAACCCTCCTTTTGTGAGTAGATGTTGCATTTTAATTGCACATTGATGGATTTATGACACTAGTACCTTTTCGATGATGGTAATTAATTGCAGGGACATATGCCAATGAATCTAAGATGTTGAGAGTCTTGATTTCTTCCTCTGAATGACAATTAAAAGTATTGCTTGAGGACAAGCAAGCTTAAATATGGAGTGTTTGTTGTGAGCCTAATTCGTCATGTTTTATACTTACTTTTATATCGATTTTTGCATGCATTTCATACATTTGGGTTAGAATAATACAGAATCTGTGTAGTTTATATTTATTTGCAAATATATGGAGGTCTACACAAGTTTTTGTTATATTTCGCAGAAATCGGACGCATTTTGGAGCTTAAAGGAAAGTCATGGAGAAGCTAAGAATGGTGCAGCTGGGGAAAAGGCCATTTTTCGGTATTCATCATTCTGAATCAAGCTTTGGTGTCCTCATGAAAGTTGTAGCCCTCGGAAATAGCTTTCCAACGCATGGTCATATGCGTCAATCCGACGAACGAGGACTCGGGAAAGTGCGTTTCAAAAACAGAGCAAAAAGCTGAGAGACTTAGTCGATATCGAGTTGGTTTACTCGATATCGAGTAACCCAGATTGAGTAAAGACCCCAGAAATCGACAAGAGAAGCCTGGAGCTGAAGATGTTACTCGATATCGACGACTTTTACTCGATATCGAGGACAGCCCTAGTCGATTTCCATGTCCGGAGCCGAGATCGAGAAGCTGAGCACTGGGATGCCGAGCAAGACTTAGTCGATATCGAGGAAATTCCTCGATATTGAGGACTACCCAAGTCGACATATGTTATGTTGGCCGATATGGAGTTGTTGAGCACAAGACGAAGAAACTGCTAGTCGATATCGACGACTCCTACTCGATATCGAGTTGACCCAAGCGGCGGATTCCGAGCTATCCGGGTATCTTGTTAAGTTTCTATCCCGAAGCCAATGGTGATGTTTTCGAGACGAAATTCTATCAACGTCTATCAAGAGCTATCAAGAGGAGAAGTTATTTATCCACTTTAGATATAATTCCTAGTTGATTTATTTCCTTTATTTCCATGTTTTAATCTTTAGATAAAAGATGGATAGATATAGATATAGATATAGTTTTCTTTCCTAATTAGAGAGGGAATGAAGGCTATAAATAAGCCTTAGGGGGCTGATTTTGAGGGATTCAAGTCAAGTCGTCTTAGGGCGCAAGGAGAGAGAGAGAGAGAGAGAGAGAGAGAGAGAGAGAGAGAGAGAGAGAGAGAGAGAGAGAGAAGGAGAAGGAAGGACACGAACGGTTGTAAGTTTTAGTTTATTTTATGTTAAAGTTAATTTCTTTTATTATGTTTTGTTTCTAATTTCCTTCTTATAGGGTTGGGGTGATCCCAACATAGATATGTGTGTTTGATTTATGAATTTATGAATTTTTATGTCTTTATCATCATCTACCTATGTGCTTAATCCCTTGCGTGAGTTGAGGAAATTCCTTATTCATAATATTGAAGCGAAAGTGATCTTATTATGAATTGGATAGTAATTGGGGTTTATTTGCGAGAGCCGACTAATCCTAATTAAGAAAAGGTAGAAACAAATTAGGTTTTTATGCGAGAGCCTCTATCACCTAAATTGTTGGAATTTGCGAAAGTCGATTTTTTGATATAAAGCATGCATCTTTATGTGATTTATGATCTACGCATATGTTTATTGTTGCGGTGATCCCTAACCTTGGAAGTTTGCATCTTTATTTGTTTTATTTTATTTATTTTTTATTCGGCACATATTCTACTCGATACCAAACCACCTATCTCTCTCCATCCCTCGACATTGACCAACTCTTAGCCGACGTCGACAACAACCCTCATCACCTCTTCCCGCTATCCCTCAACCCCAAAACACACTAAACCTAGAACCGCTGACTTCTCTCCTGAGGACGAACCTGACTCCTCTATACTATAGCGGGGGTCTTGACTATAAATTTATTTGGTCGAGAAACCCTCTCGTCATACCACTAGAAGAGAGATCAAAATTAGTGAACAACAAATCAAATACTAGACGATGAATACCCCTAGGCTCCTTCCACACCTGGATAGCCTTGGAAATATTATTATTATTATTATTATTATTATTATTATTATTATTATTATTATTATTATTATTATTATTATTATTATTATTATTATTATTATTATTATTATTATTATTATTATTATTATTATCAAACAACCGAATGTTTACAAGAAGTTAGCGGGCAGCCGAGAAACAAGCTGCGCGCCAACCCCCTTAGCAATGGAAAAACAAACTCTGGTAAAAATATGAGCAGCTAAACGAGAACTAGAATCTAAGGCTAAAGAGAAGGAACAAATCCGTCCCAGAAGCGCAATCGCATCCCCATCCAGCTCACCAAAGGAGGAGAAAGAAAAAGGCTAAAACCCATAACCAGCAGCAGAGCACACATCCCGATACTTGGTGCACTTACGCTGCGCTGCGTCGAGAACACACCGTCCAGGAGCAAAGGAAGCTAAGCAAGTCTGAGTGAGGGGGGAGGATCCCGTGATATCAACACACACATCTCGACCCCGATCCCAAGAGTAAAGAAGAATGTCAGCGGGCCTAAGGGGTTTGCCAAGACTGTCAACAACACCGATGTCCACTTCCTTCCCAGAGGAGATCCCAGCACGGAAGCAAATGTCGAAGAGGGTATCACGGACAAGATTATGCCGATGTTTGAGCCCAATGGAACTCGAACACGACACAGCATGATCCCCAAAAGTGTCATCCTCAAAAACCCGACCACATGCAGAGCAAGGAAGACCAGCACGAAAAAGAGGGATACCCAAACGATAGCAGAGGACAGACCTGTAAGTCCTACCATTCATGGTCTGACCGAGCCCAGAAATAGGAACTGCTCTGAGCCAATCAGACGAATGGGACCCATGCTAAGACCTCCACAACACCACCTACCGGGGGGGTCAATGAGAAAACCGACTCCGAAGAAGCCACAATTCGGGCGAAGTACACATCTGCCAATTTCTTCATAAGTTTGGGGGCAGCGAACTCGCAAGAATCACGACTGAAATCAGAACCGGTAAGACCATTGAAGTCACACAGCGCAGCATCGAAAGAGGGTCCCTCACCCACGGGCAACCCAGCAAAGCGGAGGAGCGAAGACTGCAACCCAGAAGACTGCAGGCGAGAGGCTAGAAAAGAATAATGCATGACGTCACCAACAGCGTAACACCAAGCCCAACGTACTGAAACGGAAGAGTAGCCAATCTCCACCGCCAATCACCAAACCCGGGTCCAGAAGCAGGAGAAAATTAGGTTTTTAATTAGTTTTGAAATTCATCAGGCGTGAAAATTGGTTTTTAGGTTTTCTCATCAAGCATGAGCAACTAAACTCCTCTGCTAGCGGAGATTAATCGAAGCGTCAAGTTTTCAGTTTTATTGTGAGATTTCTAGTTCTTACTACTCCTCTTTGAATAATATTGATTTTTTGCGCTGAATGTTTAGGGTTTTCATTAATTTCCATTAGCCGAATCAACTAATGGTTTTTCATGATAATCTATACCTGGAAATAGGTAATTACTGGTTGAGTTATCTATGTTATTGAGTAGTAAAGTATAAATCTCTAAAACTGGTTGCTTTAGGGATTTGTATAGAGAATTGATTTGCGATTGATGCAATAATTGATTGTGCATGTTAATTGTCTTTGTTGATTTCCTTTAGTCTTCATCAATTAATGAATTGAATCTTGATAGTTTCAGGATTGTTTAATAATTAGGGTTTTCAAGGTCTTGTTGTCGTGTTAACTAGATTTGATAAGGAGTTGGTTCAAAAGACTTGGTCTTTCCATAACAAAGTACTCAAGAGGAAGTTATCTATTAGATTTCAATGATCAATGAATGAAACCTGATTGCCGAGATTGATTAACCGAAGTTGTTTCTCTCATATTTGTTCACTCGATTTGTTTAGTCTGCTATCTTTGTTTATCTTTGTTTCTTAATTAATTAGTTAGTCTGAATCATCAAAATCCCCCTATTCATGTCTTTAGTACTTATTAGCATGTTTGACTTGCGTATAAATCATTGATTCTTTGTGGGATTGACCCATACTTGGCAAACTGTATTAGTTAGGTTAGTCAATATATTTGATAGCATTTAGGTGATAAAATCCACGTAGACCGGGGGTGGGGAGGGGGAGAAAGGGGTAAACACCTCCTCGTAACAAGCTTTCCACACGTCCACCTTGTAAAAATCATGCATGAGGGTGTAGATATTCAGCCCTCTTGGATTGACTGCTACAATGGCATGTAAGCAGAGGTACTGATCAATATCGAATCGGCAACACATGTAAGCTCAATCGCTTAGGTTCATAAGCAACCTATATGTTCCCTTCCTCACCTCATATTCGTTCATGCGTGATGGTCGAGCGACCAAGAAAATGGAAGTGTTGTGGTTAGCTTATATGGCCTTTGTGACCCAGTCACTAACAATCTTCCCTACTTTGTCGTTGCTCTTCCTCCTTTCAATGAACCACTTCGAGATGGTCTCAACGATGCAATCAAATAGTACTACAACGGGGAAATAACATGCCTCCTTCAAAATGTTGATTAGGCATTCTACATTGTTCGTTGTGTTGATGTTGTATCGGTTTGCCAAATAGTGCACCCTAGACCAATTTCCGAATCTTGCTTCACGCATGTACTGCCCGGTTGTCGGACATATGGCGGAGAAGTCAGTGAACAGTTCATAGAACTCGGTGTGGGTTTAGGCCTTATCTATATCGAAGAACATATTTTGTAGGCTGCCACACTTGTAGTGGTGCTTCGCGATCAAGAATAGATGTCACATGCAGAATCCCTGCTTGGCGAAAGTTGTAGGAGGAAATCAAGTTCAAAATATAATAAAATAATTCAAACCAGATTCGTGCCCCAGCAAATAATTACAAGACCTCCTCCCTATGCAGTAGTGGGAAGTCAGGATCGATCCACAAGGAAGCGTGTCAGCGTATCCTAGGTAGCGGTAAATCTCACAGAAAAGCAAACAAAAGACAGAAACAAAGACAGAAATAACAAACGAAAACAGAAGCAAAGGCAAAGACAGAAACTTGTCGATCTCGACAAACAGTACTCGAGATCGACTAAAAACAACGACGATAGAAACTCAGAATCGAAATAGAAACTTGTTGTGAGCGGAATCTGCCATGTTTTACAGTAACTTTTATATCGATTTCTGTATACATTTCATGCATTTGGGTTAAGATAGTACAGAATCTGTGTAGTTTATGTTTATTTGCCAAAATTATAGAATCTACACCAGTTTCTATTTAAATCGCAGAAATCGAGGCGTCTACAGCAATTCTACAGAAGGTCGGAAATGCTCGGAAAACCACTACAGAAGTCCAAGGTCAAAGCAGCGAACAAGTCTGAGAGTCGAGGCTACTCGATCTCGAGTAAGCCTACTCGACCTAGACGAGCATGTCCGGGCACAGCCTAGTCGACAAAGCCATGATCGAGAACCAAGCTCCCCGAGCTCCGAAGCCAACTCGATCTCGAGGACCGTTACTCGAGGTCGACGAAGCCACAACACCAGATCCGGAGTCCCTCGAGGAGAGCTGCTCGAGAAACCCTAGTTGGCGAGCCACCGTACTCGAAGTCGACTAGGGCTTGTCGAAGTCGACGAGCGCCTGAGTCCTTGTCCGAGCCGGTCGAGCACACCAAACCGAGGACGAAGAGGCCGAGCCACCTCTACTCGATCTCGACTAACCCTTGTCGAGATCGACGAGCCGCCCTGAGCCATGACTGAGCAACCCGAGGAGGTTTAGTCGATGGCCCTAGCCCTTGTCGAAGTCGACGAGACCAACTCGAGGTCGACGAGCCCAGGAAGCCATGACGAGCCACATCAAGCACCAGACGACGAATCCTACTCGAAGTCGACCAAGCCTTGTCGAGGTCGACTAGAGCAGTGCCCAGAAACGCGTCATCGATGACCTGTCCGAGTAGACTTGGCTTTCCTTGGTCGCGAAGGCGGAAGATTCTATCCAAATACATCAAGTTCTATCTATGGAAAACGCAATCTATCAAGACATGAAGATCTACCCTAATTAGTTTTATCCTTTCCTTATGATTTATTTCCATTTAAAACATTTATTTATTTTTTTAAGTTTTAGATATAATTTTAGATAGAGATAGATATCTTCTTTCCTAGAATAGCTAGGGAAAGAAGCCTATAAATAAGGCCCTAGGGGGCTCAGTTTTATTCATTCCATCACAATTCGAAGTTACACAAAATTCCATTCAAGTAGAGTAGTTTAGGAGTTCTAAGGTTTTTAGGGTTTTGGCTTTCTGCGAAAGTTGATTGCCAGGATTGTAAAAGGCTTTTGAATATAGTTTTATACAAGTTATTTATTTTCAATCAATGTATGTTATTGCGATGAGGCGTGAGTAGTCCACCTACTTCTGGGGCTGGGGTGAGCCCAACGGTGGCCATGTGAGGCAATGCGATAAAGGTCAGATCTTTTTGTGTGATTCATCTTCTATCCCTATAAGCATGATTCTTTTCCGAGAGTTGAAGGTGATCCTTGTTTGTGTTATTGAAGCGAAAGTGATCTTAATGCAACTTGGATTAATTATGTGAAAAAGGGTTAGTAACAATTAGGGTTTATGCGAAAGCCTCTATATGCCTATTTGTTAATGACGAAAGTTATTTGATGGAAAGCATGATCTTTTATGCCTTTATGTGTTACTTTGCATGGTTATCGTTGTGGTGTTGATACCCTGGCTTTGGAAGTATTTTAATATATTGAAGTTTATTTCTGTCAAAAATCTGCGTTTGTCTTTAATTCTGCAATTTATATTTTCTGTCTTTCTTATCGACATAGAGTAGTGCTTTGTCGAGATCGAGTAAGCTGTGGTCGATCTCGAGTAGGACTTGTCTAGGTCGAGTTGAAGTTTTCTTCTGTTTTCGTCGATTTTCTGTTTTCTGTCGAGGTACTCTTGTCGATCTCGAGGAGCCTCTTGTCGAGGTCGAGTAGCTCTTTGCCTTTTCCCTTTCGTTTTTGCTTTGCTTTGCTCTTTGCTTTTATTTTGTTTGCCCTTGCCGGGTTTATTTGTTTCTTTCTTTGTTTCTGTGTTTCTGTCTTTCTGCTGCTTTGTCTGTGAGAATTTACAGCTACCTAAGAACTGCTGACGTGCTTCCTCGTGGATTCGATCCTGATTTTCTCTTACTACAACGGGAGGAAGTCTTGTATTTATTTGCTGAGACAGGGAAGTCAGTCTGATCTATATTTCATATCTATTTCATACTTGACCATCCTCCTGCAACAACAAATTGGCGTCGTTGCCGGGGAAGCAATCATTCGCGCCTTAGGTAGTCAGATCTCACTTTTCTTTTAAGTTACTTCGCAGGTGTATGCGCCGTTCTGGTCAACCACCTGAGTTTGACACCTTAGATGATCCGGAACATGTCCTACACATCCATTCTAAACTGAAAAGAGCCATGGCGACCGCAGAAACACAAGAACAACTGATTGCCAGACTTACAAGGGAGCTAGCCAATAGAGATGCTGCTATCGCCACTAAAGATGCTGCTCTCGCCGCTGAGAAAGCAGCAAGGGAACAAGTAGAAGCTGAGCTTGTGTTGCGTAGATGGGAACATTACCTGGACTCGACATATACACATTCTGGAGGAACTGATCCAGAAACACCAGCCAAAATCATCTGTACCACAGAAACCCAGGTATGTCCTTCCTCTATTTCACCATCTATCTTTGAAGAATCTTTGGAAGGATCCCAAGAAGAAGAAGAGCCACCAACGCAAAATCCGGACGTCATTGCCCATGGTGCTTCAAAGTCACCTTTGCCTTATAAGGTGAAGGCTATTCCTGACAATTTTGAGCAACCGATGTTCATATTCAAGTATGGGGTCCTAGCAAAGTGGCATGCTGCTCCACATGATGAGGTGGAAATATCTCTTCCCACTCCACCGCTTTGCTGTGATGGAGACGCGCAAACAAATCAACCAATGGAACGGAAGAGCTATGGCGATGAGGTATGCAAATTTCCTTTATATATTCCTTTATGCATGCCAGCTGGAGCCCAGGAAGATGGATGGAAGGAGCCATGGAGCATCCACTCAGGGAGGTTCAAGCTTCTTCACATGATGCCCCCGGATGACATCCCACGCTTCCCACCACCGGAGGAACCACCAGATCCACCTATACCTCCGGACAAAGATGAGCCAGGCTAATGCTAAATGGAGAAAGTCGGCCTAGCGACTATAAAATCTAGAGCATGTACATAGACTTTTTAGGACATTTGAGACTTTATTTTTGTTTTTGCTATTATGGGTATATGTCTTCTACTTTTTCAGGTCAATGGATAGAACCAAAGCTTACTCGGACTAAGAGGTGCTCCATTCGAAATTTTGCAGCTCTGCACACATGTCTTGTGAGTTTCTTTCTTTACCCTTTACATTGTTTTTTTTATATACAGTGAGGACACTGTAATGTTTAAGTATGGGGTGGGGGAAGGGCTTACATTATGCATATTTTCCATACTTGACATTATGTGTGCGTTATTTCTTGGAATTGCTACATGGCTATTTTGGAATGCATTATTGCTTTATGTGCTTAATATGCATGTTTTCCAAAAAATTTGAGAAAAATGACCCCCATTGAAAATTTTGAATAAAGTCATGGAAGCTTATATTGAACTCGACGATGCAAAATTGGATTCATTAGAGATATAGCATGAAATTGCCTAGTAAAGGGAAGTCACAATGAAGTGCATTATTTATTGAAAACCATGAAAGGAGGTAAAATTTGAAGTTGCTTTTGACATGTTGCATGATAAGATGATGGAGGACTTTATATTTCCATATAATGCTCATTGTTATAATTCCTAGCCTTACCTATGCTTATGCATCACAAAAGCCATAATATGCCTTATTTCAAAATGCTCCACATGATCTAAATATTTCCATTCTTTACCTTATCCGGGGATTATGTTGAGAATGATGTTACATTATGGAGATGTTATATGGTGTTTGTGGAGTTTGGAAGGAAATTATTTGAAATATATGGAAAATTTAATGAGTGAAAGAAAATCCAATCACCTCAGGAGATAAAGGTAGATTGACCCTGCTCTCTAAGATAATAGTTTGGAGAGATGGGACACATTGTGAGGAGTCCGACGCACTAAGTATCCGGGGCCATTCATGACACCCATGTTTGCGACTCGCGAGAAGGCAGTGTTGAGGTTAGAGAGATAAAAGCATTATTATGAATAAAAGCATTATGAAAGGTGATGAATCAAAGGAAGAAGGAATGTGGAAATTCAAGTTTGAAAGTGATCCATTTCCCCGGATCATAAAAGCACCACATTGCCAAAAATTGCCCACCTTTTAGCCTTTTACCAATCTACTCCTTCATGAGCTTAAATTAAAGTCTTCTTGATTATCGATGCTTTGTCACACAAAAATTATTTGTGCATAACCCTCCTTTTATGAGTAGATGTTGCTTTTACATATTTGCACATGCATGGATCTGTGACACTAGTACCTTTTCGAGGATGGTAATTGATTGCAGGGACATATAAGAATGAATCTAAGATGTTGAGAGTTTTTATTACTTCCCCTGAATGACAATTAAAAATATTGCTTGAGGACAAGCAAGCTTAAGTGTGGGGTGTTTGTTGTGAGAGGAATCTGCCATGTTTTACAGTAACTTTTATATCGATTTCTGTATACATTTCATGCATTTGGGTTAAGATAGTACAGAATCTGTGTAGTTTATGTTTATTTGCCAAAATTATAGAATCTACACCAGTTTCTATTTAAATCGCAGAAATCGAGGCATCTACAGCAATTCTACAGAAGGTCGGAAATGCTCGGAAAACCACTACAGAAGTCCAAGGTCAAAGCAGCGAACAAGTCTGAGAGTCGAGGCTACTCGATCTCGAGTAAGCCTACTCGACCTAGACGAGCATGTCTGGGCACAGCCTAGTCGACAAAGCCATGATCAAGAACCAAGCTCCCCGAGCTCCGAAGCCAACTCGATCTCGAGGACCGTTACTCGAGGTCGACGAAGCCACAACACCAGATCCGGAGTCCCTCAAGGAGAGCTGCTCAAGAAACCCTAGTTGGCGAGCCACCGTACTCGAAGTCGACTAGGGCTTGTCGAAGTCGACGAGCGCCTGAGTCCTTGTCCGAGCCGGTCGAGCACACCAAACCGAGGACGAAGAGGCCGAGCCACCTCTACTCGATCTCGACTAACCCTTGTCGAGATCGACGAGCCGCCCTGAGCCATGACTGAGCAACCCGAGGAGGTTTAGTCGATGGCCCTAGCCCTTGTCGAAGTCGACGAGACCAACTCGAGGTCGACGAGCCCAGGAAGCCATGACGAGCCACATCAAGCACCAGACGACGAATCCTACTCGAAGTCGACCAAGCCTTGTCGAGGTCGACTAGAGCAGTGCCCAGAAACGCGTCGTCGATGACCTGTCCGAGTAGACTTGGCTTTCCTTGGTCGCGAAGGCGGAAGATTCTATCCAAATACATCAAGTTCTATCTATGGAAGACGCAATCTATCAAGACATGAAGATCTACCCTAATTAGTTTTATCCTTTCCTTATGATTTATTTCCATTTAAAACATTTATTTATCTTTTCAAGTTTTAGATATAATTTTAGATAGAGATAGATATCTTCTTTCCTAGAATAGCTAGGGAAAGAAGCCTATAAATAAGGCCCTAGGGGGCTCAGTTTTATTCATTCCATCACAATTCGAAGTTACACACAATTCCATTCAAGTAGAGTAGTTTAGGAGTTCTAAGGTTTTTAGGGTTTTGGCTTTCTGCGAAAGTTGATTGCCAGGATTGTAAAAGGCTTTTGAATATAGTTTTATGAAAGTTATTTCTTTTCAATCAATGTCTGTTATTGCGATGAGGCGTGAGTAGTCCACCCACTTCTGGGGCTGGGGTGAGCCCAACGGTGGCCATGCGAGGCAATGCGATAAAGGTCAGATCTTTTTGTGTGATTCATCTTCTATCCCTATAAGCATGATTCTTTTGCGAGAGTTGAAGGTGATCCTTGTTTGTGTTATTGAAGCGAAAGTGATCTTAATGCAACTTGGATTAATTATGTGAAAAAGGGTTAGTAACAATTAGGGTTTATGCGAAAGCCTCTATATGCCTATTTGTTAATGACGAAAGTTATTTGATGGAAAGCATGATCTTTTATGCCTTTATGTGTTACTTTGCATGGTTATCATTGTGGTGTTGATACCCTGGCTTTGGAAGTATTTTAATATATTGAAGTTTATTTCTGTCAAAAATCTGCGTTTGTCTTTAATTCTGCAATTTATATTTTCTGTCTTTCTTATCGACATAGAGTAGTGCTTTGTCGAGATCGAGTAAGCTGTGGTCGATCTCGAGTAGGACTTGTCTAGGTCGAGTTGAAGTTTTCTTCTGTTTTCGTCGATTTTCTGTTTTCTGTCGAGGTACTCTTGTCGATCTCGAGGAGCCTCTTGTCGAGGTCGAGTAGCTCTTTGCCTTTTCCCTTTCGTTTTTGCTTTGCTTTGCTCTTTGCTTTTATTTTGTTTGCCCTTGCCGGGTTTATTTGTTTCTTTCTTTGTTTCTGTGTTTCTGTCTTTCTGCTGCTTTGTCTGTGAGAATTTACAGCTACCTAAGAACTGCTGACGTGCTTCCTCGTGGATTCGATCCTGATTTTCTCTTACTACAACGGGAGGAAGTCTTGTATTTATTTGCTGAGACAGGGAAGTCAGTCTGATCTATATTTCATATCTATTTCATACTTGACCATCCTCCTGCAACAACAAAACTCGATCTAGACTTAACCTAGCTCGATCTCGAGTAAACAGTACTCTAGATCGACTAAAAACTACTCTAGATCGTCTAAAAACAGTAACCTTCAAATTGCAAACTCGAATCATAGAATCACAGATTTCGGAAGAAATAAATCAATATATAAAAAGACTTCCAAAGCCAGGGTATCAACGCCACAACGATAACCATGCAAAGTAACACATAAAGGCATAAAAGATCATGCTTTCCATCAAAATAACTTTCGTTATTAACAAATAGGCATATAGAGGCTTTCGCATAAACCCTAATTGTTACTAACCTTTTTTCACATAATTAATCCAAGTTGCATTAAGATCACTTTCGCTTCAATAACACAAACAAGGATCACCTTCAACTCTCGCAAAAGAATCATGCTCATAGGGATAGAAGACGAATTGCATAACAAGATTTTACCTTTATCGCATCACCTCACATGGCCACCGTCGGGCTCACCCCAGCCCCAGAAGTGGGTGGACTACTCGCGCTCTTCATCATCAAGAAAGACATCAAATAACAAAAGAAACTAACTTGCATTAAAATAAACGAAAGAGAGCTTACAACCTCTTCTCCTTCTATGTAACTACTTACTTGTTCTCTCTGAAATTGAATGATGAAAAACCAGCCCCTAAGGCTTTATTTATAGCCTTCTACTCCTTGCTATTCAAGGATAAAATATCTCTATGTTTATCTAAATCTATATCTAAAATCTTAATGATAAATAAATGCAATAAAGGAATTAAATCTATAAGGAAAATTATATCTAAAATAGGTAAGTCTTCCATGTGTTGATAGATCATGATGTGCTTTGATAGATGTGGATAGATCTCGGACTCCTTCTCCTCCAAGGAACGTGATCTAAAATAGGTAAGTCTTCCGCGTAACGCGTCTTCAGAAGATATCCTCGAGATCGAGTAGGGTTTACTCGAGATCGAGTAACGTGGTCGTCGACTATGGCTCGGCTGGGCATCTCGGGTAGCTGGTGCTCAATCAAGCTCGGACAGGTGCTGTTGGGGTCCTCGAGATCGAGTAGAGTGGTGCTCGGCGTCTCCGTCCTCGGCTTCTCGACTTGGCAGAGCTCCTCGACCCCGGACATGGCATCAGGGTTTTTCGATCTCGACCAGGTTCCTCGAGATCGAGTAAGGCTTCCGGAGTCGGGTTGATCTGGCTCTCAGTTTCCTCGATCATGCTCTTCTCGGCCAGACATGCTCGGACACCCTTTGTCGAGATCGAGTAAGTTAACTCGAGATCGAGTAAAGCTGGGCTCCGACTTGATTCGTCCTGGTTCCGCTGCTCCTTGACCTTGGACTTTTGTAGTTGATTTTCGAGCATTTCTATCCTTTCTTAGAACTGCTGTAATTTGCCTCGAATTCTGCGATTTTAAACAGAAACTGGTGTAGATTCCATAATTTGGAAAATAAGCATAAACTACATAGATTCTGTATTATCTTAGCCCAAATGCATGAAATGTATGCAGAAAACGATATAAAAGATATTGTAAAACATGACAGATTCAGCTCACAACAGCGAAGAAATAGATGTCCTGGGTACCCTTGACGATGCTAATGTGACGGTCCGAGACCCACATCATATCAGTGGTGTCCAAGACAACCACAGTCATCTATCGGAAGATGAAAACCCAAGCGGCGTCGTTCTCTCCGTAGACAACGGCGAATGCAATCGGTAGATTTTTTGGTTGGCATCCTATGTTGTTGCAAACAGCAACGTCTCCCTGTACTTTCCTTTGAGGAAGCTCCCATCGACGGAGAAAATCTACATTTTTTTAGCAAAAAAAAAAACAATGGCACCCAACTGAAGGTATATGGCCCGCGAAATACTGTGTATGGCACGTAAAACTCAACGTCTAACACGTATTATTTCTTCGGTCATGGGGACGTACCTTTTGTAAGTGGGGAACAGCCCTCCTCTATTCCCTAAAGTTGACAAATGCGTACTTGAATTGGTGGTTGGCGTCCACTCAACCCAGGTGTGCGTCTCTGGGTTCGCTTGCTCGAGCATGTACATATACGATGACATTGTCTTGTACGAATCTTCGTTTGTACCATGGAGGGTGTCCCTGACACTCAACTTCGCCCGATGGGCCTTTCAATAGCTGCATTCAATGCCCAATAGAGATTTTTTTAAAGATTGGATCAGGCTGGAGTTAATGGCTTCCAAGACTTTGTGAAGCTAGAACCAGAAAAATGCAAAGTATGACAAGAGAATAAATATTTTTTACACGAAGAATTTAACACTTGGCATGAGAATTATTGTGACTGGCAAGTAATTATTAGAGAAGAGAGAAGGACTCATACCTTGACACGAGGCTCTTCCCAAGCAACCCGAAGGTGGCCTGTCTTTGGTGGTTGTGTTTAAAGGTGAAGTCACATGTGTGCTCATGCACATACTTTCGGACTTTCCACAAACTGGTCTTTGTAAACTTCGATGAACGACACATCCACTTTAGTTGGGATCGATGCACACAATAATGTAAACTGACGTCGATGATCTTTTGACGTGCGTGTCAAAACAGCCCCCCAACACCATCCACCTTATCATGTTCTGCACCTCTTTCTTGGACATCAAGCACATACCCTCGTGAATGTCGGTGTTGTTCCGTCGAGTGTCCCCTATCTGCAGAATAGTTTTCTCCATCATTTTCTTGATGGCGTTTGATATGTTTGGGAATCCCCGATCATTCGCCCGTGGGCTCAGAATCAAGAGCACCAACTTGTTGATGGCCCGATCTTGCAATTATCCTTGCTATTCTCAATATTTACAATCAATTACAATTAAAGTTTCGAATTTATCATGGCAGAAACAAGTAAGAAAATAAAACAAAAGACAAAGGCAAAAACAGCGACGGACAACACTTGGTAAAATTCAGCAAAGACAAAACCCAACAGTATCAGCGACGGGATTGTCACAGGCGCAGCAAAACGCCGCGAGCGCAGCACCGCGTGCAAGCACGCAGCGGCTGCCGTCTGTCTGTTGCGACGGTTCTGCAATTCCAGCGACGAATTCTGTGTTGATCGAGTTCCTTGTTTTGTGTTTTGCCGAATCAATTGGGAAGTAGAGATTGGAATCGGATGATTGGTTTAACAACAATATGAATGTCGAAAGGCAAAAGCTTTTGGATGGAAGGGATTGAAGAACCTGTTTATCCAAAAAGGTTTCTTCAATATATTTTTCCATCTAATTTTATTGAATGTAGAAAATGGTTTAAATAACAAAGCATGCAAATTCTTCCTTGCAAATGATAGAGTTTTGGCTAGATAAAAGATAGAAAGAAATCCTAAAAGATAGATCAAACTAGCTAAACATAGATTAAACATGCTTAGTGGTTAAGGAACTTATCTAGAAGAGATATTTTCAGTACCACCTTAATTTCCTAATTGAATAAAATATAAAAGAAACTAATTAGAAATAATATCAATTAATTGAAAAGTCAAATAATAGATATTATTCTAACTTACATTATTCTTAAATAAATGTAATGTTAAAAACCGAAATTAATTAAATAAATAAATGGAAATTCGTCCAAACAGTGGCAACTGCAAAGATGCTGAAATTCGGTCATTCTCGAGGTCGATTCTGGAGAAACCTTCAACGGAAAAGTTGTAGATCTCTTCGTTTTTGTTCCAACAAGGTATGGCAGGATCCAATCTGATAAATAAGGACTCCGAACGACCCATTTTACTGAGACGTCAAAAGCTGTCAAACGATTCTAAAGGAACGAAAAAACATGAGAATCAAACTTGCACCTTTAGAGCTTCTCCCATGATGGAGCCTTCTTCTTCCTCTTAAGGATGACATTATGCTCATCCATTTGCATTTGACCCGTCCTCGAGTCGTCTCCATGATCAAGATCATTGTTTGAGCCACAAAAGCTCATCCTTGATTACATCATTCTCCCCCTCTTATCTTCTATTCGTCCTTGAATTGAGTCGTTGATGAGCATAGGGGAAGGAGCAGCAACCTTCATACATGATGATGGAGGGATGGGTGGGATGGGTGCCAGAAGAATTCGAGGTATAGGAACCTCAAAAACAACACCTGTCATAACGGTTATTGAACAATCAAAATGAACAATATCAATAGGCTCAATAACCCCATGAACTTTAGAATCCTCAACATTATAAACATTCTCAAAAGGGACAATAGCTAACTCGAGAGAAGTGTCATCAATGTCCTCATTATTGTCGTTAGAAGCAACCAAAACATCATGTGCAGCACTGCAGTCCACTTGCAGAGCAGTTTCAGATGTCTTCCCTGAAGATTCCTGAAGTGTGTGACCCACCATTGGAAAGCTCGCTGAGTCAGCTTCACAACAAGACTGAATTGACTCAATTCTGAGGTCGGAGTCAACGGGAAACATCGTAACAAAATCGTCGTGCTGTGTTGTTTTCTGGGCAACGATTTCGTCCAAAGCTTCCTCTTATTCTCTTTGGCGACGCTGATATGACGCATACCAATCATCCCAATTGACAATGTTAGATCTTGCACTTCGAAATTCCTTTTCTTTACATTGGCGCAACCAATTTCGTTTGTACTCCCGTTGACGTTTTAGTTGAAGTTGTTCCCTAGCACGCCGTTGTTCTTCCTCTTGACGTTGAAGCCAAAGTTGGTGTCTTTTGGCTTCGCATTGACGCTCTAGGGCTTGTTGTTATTACAAAGCTCATCTCGGCAACTCTCGTCGACGTCGTTGTTGTGTAGTACGTTCCAAAGCAAAGAACTCTTCCAATGGATCGGGATCATCATCCCAATCACCCCAAATAGAGCAAATCATTGGATCAACTCGTTAATAACATCAAGAAAAAGACAAGAACTTGCGAAACCTACAACTCTGAATACCACTTGATACGTTTGGAATCCCCGATCCTTCGCATGTGGGCTCAAAATCAAGAACACCAACTTGTTGATGGCTCGATCTTGCAATTATCCTTTCTATTCTCGATGTTTACAATCAATTACATTTAAAGCTTTGAATTTATCACAGCGGAAACAAGAAAGAAAAATAAAACAAAAGACAAAGGCAAAAACAACGACGAACAACACTTAGTACAATTAAGCAAAGACAAAACACAGCAGTATCAGCGACGAGAATACCGCGGGCGCTGCAAGATGCTGCGA
Organism: Persicaria tinctoria; assembly: GCA_037127255.1. Classification (NCBI taxonomy): domain Eukaryota; kingdom Viridiplantae; phylum Streptophyta; class Magnoliopsida; order Caryophyllales; family Polygonaceae; genus Persicaria; species Persicaria tinctoria. The sequence goes on from JBANSL010000008.1 coordinate 52,245,436, forward strand.
GCGCAGCAATACGGACAACACTTAGTAAAATTCAGCAAAAACAAAATTCACCCAATCCTACCTACTTTTCACCCTTTTCTCTCCGCCACCGGATCTCTATCCCCTGATTCACCGCTTGCTCTCTCGCCGCTACTTCTGGTACACATTCACCGGGCTAGCACCACCTGTTGCATTCTTCCTCACCACCATCACTGTTGCCGGAAGCCCTCCTTTGGAATTGCTGATCTTCGCCATCGCCGTTGCTGCTCCCGATGGGTTGTGAATCCCCATTCATCCAGGCAACCCCTAATTGTTCCCGACGTGGATTTCGCCAGAGGTTAGTGCATGTATGACACTACCGCATTAGCTAGTTGTGCTCGTGAATTTGTGGTGGATAACATGACTCAAATAACTAATTTTAGCTGAATTTCTATTTTGGGCGGAAAAATCAGTTGCTGAATTAGTTTTGGTATTGTTGTTGTTGTATATCCAGCCTTCAACTTGAATTTATAGGTTGTTTCAAGCTGCTAAAGTCAAAGTTCTCTTGATATGTCTCAATTGTTCCTTGTCGTTGTTTTCAGTGATGGATGTTGGCTTCCAGTTCTTTTATTTGTGTATCGCTGTTAAATTTGTGATTCTTATTTTAGGCTTGAATGTGTAGGTTGAACTATTAGGTTGGTAGAGGAGAAGGAGGAGGAAAAAACGATGATGTGAGAGATCATCGATGAAGCTGATGAATTCAAAAAATTATTGCAGTTTCTAATTCATTATTAATACATGATAATTAGCTGAGATATTTGGCATGTGACTTGTGTTGAATACCTGTGCCTATCAGTCTATTGATATTAAATCATATGAATTCAATTTTTGGCCTTGTTAGTGTCATGAAAACTTTCTGTAACATGCCCATGTTTACGATCTTTTGACCATTTTCTGTATTAGAAAGCTTGTTGTTTCTATCTATTTAATCTGTTTTTTCGTACTTGGGGTTAAATTTATACATTAACCAATCCAATGGTAAGAAATATAAGGGTGTGCATTAAATTGTAGAGAAATATAAGCTCACTGAGTTACATCTCAAAAGATGAAAGTAAATAGTACCTATCTCATCAATTCAACCATAATAATATATGGTGTTCAATTTTTTATTGAGAAAATTTGCCCAACAAGCTATTTTTTGGGCCTTTATTGGAGGAGTGTCCACCAAGTGTGGTAAATTGGGGTTTTGCCCACGTAAAATTTTCTGGACAAAATTGCCCCTCTTATCAAAATCCATCGATTGATTCGTTCACCACCACCACCTCCTAAAACTCGATCATTAAATTGGACGCTCGTCGCTCGCCGGCTTGCCCTCGCTGTTCTCCTCGTCTTTCTCCGCTCGCCGACAGGAGAGGGCCCTCGCCGGCAGGATAGGGCGCTCGCCGGCGCCATAAAGCAATCAGATCTCGAAGGTCTCCACTCCGTCGATCTGATAGTACAATGACCATTCTCTTCTGCGTGATCTGACAGTACACGACCTCGTCTTCCTCCGCTCGTCGCTCCTGCTGCCTCGTCAGGTCGCGCCTCCTCCTCCGCACTCTCGATTGCTTTTAATTTCTCAGATCTGATTGCATAGAAGCTTCTTCGGCCTCGTTGACCATGGCTATCATTGTAGGAGAGGTTGAATTCAGCGAGATTCGGCGGAATGAAGGCATGGACGGGGTCGGAGTCTCCTAATGTCCTTCTCCCTCGTTGTGATTTCAGCATTCAGGTTGGTGTGAAATTGTTGTAAAATTTTTGAAATCCTAGTGTTGTGCAATTGCTGTGACTGGACCCCTAATTTCATTACTCCTCTCTCCCAGACTTTTGATTTTCTTGATAAATTGTTGTGAAATTTGTGAATTGATTTCTCTGTTACATTGAAAGTGTGGTGTTGTTTTCTTCGATCAATAGTAGTCTCTAGATACTCATTTTCTGCACTTTAATCAATTTGAATTTTGAATGCTGCTGAAATAGTAGTCTCGAATATCCCCTGTGGAATTTGTGTTCGATCAATAGTAGTCCCACTTGTTTATGTCAATTCTAATAGCTTATGACATTGCATTTCCATCTATTGAATACAGATCAAGATTTTGGGAGCTAAAGCTGGAGTTAGTGGTGTATTTGACTAGTGTACTGGTGTATTTTTTTGTGAATATAAATATCTATTGTGTTTTGGCAATTTTAGCACAAATTTTTTGCCTTGCTGAAGCTTTTAGAGAGCTTATTAACTTCTTGATTGTTGCTGAAATTAATTCTTACATAATTGTATGAGATACTATATCTTACATGCATATATGACAACCTTCCAACATTTCAGTATTTTAGCATTTCAATATTTCAATAGCTTGTATGTATAAGAATTTCAGCAGTGTGAGCAATAACCATTTCATCATCAACAACGTTGCTGAAATCGGAGTTTCAGCATCAATATAGTTGA